>NW_023590789.1:3570638-3793076 GCF_014843425.1 Jatropha curcas | reverse complement strand
GATTACAGTACATCTTATCTTTTAAGAGCGAGCGGAGAGAGAGCTTGGTCTTTGACACAACACGTATTTTGATATATACTCTAGCGGGGCGGCGATAACCCACAGAAGTAGAGCGAGTATGGTTCCCAAGAGGACATATTATAATTATCGTCTTCTTGGGTATAAAACAAACGCCCAACGAATCATACTATAAAAATCAATTTTCTAATAATTATAAGATTCTATATTTTTGAACTTGTTACTATATAAGGTAATGCTCGTATCATATACTAACTATCCATATTTTTGCTCATGCTATGAGAGTTTAAGAGTCACTTGGCGAGTGCCAGAGCACTTACATAAGGGAAAAAAAAAAAAAAAAAAAAAAAAAACAATGGAAAAGAAGGAAAGCTACTGGGGGTAAACACTCACCCATTAAGCTCTTTCAGAGCAATTGATGGAGAGTTACTAAATCCGATACCCAGCTAAAATGAGCTTCGAAAAGACCGGATAAAATGCAAAAACTAGGATTGATACTTAGAGAACCGTCAATCCACTAACACATCCCTCTAAAGATATATATGATAAGATAGTATGTTTCATCCAGGCGGAAGATGACGCGAGAGGACTTCTAACACTTTAAACGGCGATGGTACTCTCGCTTAATGATTACGGTACTGGTGCAAACGTTGTAGATCGCAAGTAAAAGAGCTATCAAAATCGTTAATGGCCTGTGGGATTGTGGGCCGAAAAAATTCCCAATTCCAATTTAAACTAGTAAAATACTAAAATACTGTAATGGTTTTCAACCCATTTGCATCCTTATGGTTAAAGGATGATCCACCAGTATCATTCCTTGGCCCATTGTAAAGGTCATTATAAAACCCATCCTCGAAGAATAGGTATGTCAAGTTTAATGAAATTACACCCATCCCGTTGTAAGTCCCTTTTTGAGTTGATTGTTGGGCAGTGAAGGGTATAACCAGGCGATGATCCCTAAATTGTTGGTATCAGAGCCAAAGGATTTAGTATATTATACACTGATAGTAAATCTATTATGATAGAGGAAGCCGACTGAAATACCGTGGAAAGGTTTGGGTATGCCTACTGAACCCGTTGTAAGTCCCGTTTTGTATTCTTTTTTAGTTAAAATTATTTGATGTGTTTTTAGTAGACCTGTAGGAGAGACATTTTTGCTGTCAGAAATCTTAAAATTTTCCAAAATTTTTATCAGAAACAATTACTGTAGAAATCATCTTTTTGCTTTATAATCATCCTTAGAAATTAATTCATTTCTATTAATAATCCTTTGAATTTTTGAAGATTCAAAAACATTCGATTTATTACTACTAATCGAGCTATATATATATATATATATAAACTTGTGATTTTTTAACGAGACGGTTGTCATTTAGTAAAGGGACAAGAAGCCTGTGATAAAATTATAGTTAAAACGAAGTAAAAAATTAGTTAAAGTGATAAAATTTACTAAAATTCCAAATAAAAACTATATTAAAAATACCGTAAAAATGACACCTATCACTTGATGTACGCTGCCTCCTTGCACGAGCTCCGACAGCCGACGCAGGACTTGGCTAACGGTGAATGTTGGTTTTCCGGTTTAAATTCTATATTTGTAACGAGTGAATGTTGGTTTTCACGAGGTTTAAATTCTATAATAGGTATAATAATAAATAATAATAATATAAATATATATAAATAAAAAGTAGAGTTATCTCTTATCACTATTATATTATCTTGTACTATATATATAATTGGCTCAAGTAGTGTTATACTATCAATATATTTATAACATATAAACTTGCGATTTTTTAACGAGACGGTTGTCATTTAGTAGAAAGACAAGAAGCCCGTGACCTACCGACAACACCCTGACTGTTCTGGGAGCACGGGATGCCTACCGGCAATGCTAGCCATTACAGGCCTTTCACTGTTAGCGGCGATAAGGTTTTAACCAAAAAAAAAAAAATTAGAGAAGATGACATATTTTGCTTTTTGGTCCCTCGTTCTTTTTTAGTTTTTCAAATGGGCTCTAAAACCTTTTAACTTGTTCAATTGAATCTTGAAATTAATTTTGATTGGATATATATATCATTGTAATTTCATCAAAGTCAATCAAAATCTATAAAAAAAGTTCTAGCAATTCAATAAAACTTTATGTAGAATTTTAGTAGAATCTGTAAAAATCTTAGAAAATCCTTCAATTAGTAAATTTATTAGAGTAAGAAAGTTGTATAAAAAAATTCTTTATATGAAATCCTTCATACTCAACTCAACAATTTTGTTAAAAATAATACAATTCCTAATCTCAATATAACCTCTGAGGAATTTATAAACACATTAATGTAATTTTCAAAATATTATTCCCACATTTTTTAAATGAATATCTTTTAAAAATTATAATGTTTATAAATATATTTTTTCTATATAAAATATTTTCATTGAAATATGAGTTAAAATTATGTTAAATAAAGCATAAAGAAAGAATGGATATTATGTCCTTTAACAATAATTAAATTAATTTTATTATTAAACAAATATATTATAAATCTCTAAAATAAATTTAATGAATCACTTTAATATGATTCATTTAAATTCATAAAATCAAATCAATAATTTTTTTGGATTACTATTAGAATAAAAAATTCTCTAATTTTATTTTATAAATATGTATCTTCTTTTAATTAATTAAATATTATAAATATTGTTTGTAAAATTTTTTAAATTAAATTATTTTTTTAATTTGTTATGTAAGTGAATCTGTTTCTCCATTTCCTTCTTTCTAGTTGTCAATTTTTTTTTAAAAGAATCGTTTTACTATAGAAAATTAATGTAAAATTAATATTTACAATGAGTAAACACACTAAAAATTGATATTATTATTATTATTATAAAATCAATAATAATTTTTTTGGATTTTTAAATAAAAAATTTCTAAATTTATTTTATAATATTTTACTTCTTTTAATTATGAAAATTATAAATAATGTTTGTAAAATTTTTAAATTAAATTATTTTTTATTGTTATGAAGTGAATTCGTTTTCCATTTCCTTCTTTCTAGTTGTCATTTTTTTAAAAGAAGCGTTTTCTTGAAATTAGAAAATTATTTTCAATGAGTAAACACACTTTATATATATACACACACTTTTTTTTTCTCTTTTTTACCAAAATGATGAAGTTACGATTTACAATCACTAATGCTCTATTTGAATGGGTATAAAATATATGTGGATGAAAAATAAATGGTGAAAATTTCTTGGGATTATTAAAATCCCTATTTCGTTTGGGTGAAAATGTCAAGAAAGGTGTAAATTTAGCCTAATTTTCACTCCATTTTGGAAGGAAAATGAATAGTGTCATTTTACACCCTTATTTTACTTCTCACCTCTTCCCGAACATAGGATAAACTAAAATTCCTAACTCTATCCTCTCTTTTTCATCTCAACGTCTAGCGCCTCCTTCATTCTCAGTAAAACCAGAAATTGATCACCACACCGGACGAAACCACCTCTAATCCACCAAATTGATCGACGTCGCCTCAGTCAGCCTCTCTTTCTTTAAACCGAAACTTTGTTAACTCTCACTTCCTCTCTATGGTTTGATTTGTGGCTTGAATCTGAGGTATTTTTTATAATTCCTCTCTAATCTCTATCTATTTCAGTTTATTAGAAAAGGTTCTCTTTTCATTCTTCTTTGATAGCAACGAATAGATTTTTAAAGGGCAATAAAGCCCTTTTATTGCATAACTTCAAACCCATATTGGTGAAAAAGTGAGCAGTATAAACCCACGTGATTCGTATTCGCTTACGTACCATGCGTACTTCGTCGTACATTTCCTAGTCCTATATCACTGGCTTACTTGTACCCTGCTATATGACCGCAC
The DNA here is from genome assembly GCF_014843425.1 of Jatropha curcas. The sequence continues at coordinate 3,789,192 of NW_023590789.1, read as the reverse complement.
TCCCCTTGGCCAATCGTCACTTGACAACCCAGTCCTTGATTAACTTGATTGACTTGATTGATCTGATCAGACGCTTGCTTTTTCCAAGCAAAAGTAATGTTTACAGCTCAATCTGTTAGTGTGAGTTCACACTAGTCAGTATAACTTTTTTTGAATTTAGTTTAGTGAAGAAGTTTATAAAAGAAGAAAGTTACAAAAAAACTTGGTGGAAAGCTCTATGGGCCGAGGCTATATGGGCTTAGGCCTTTTGATGGTAGGCTTTTTTTATTATTATTTCAGATCCTTTCATGTATATGATGATATCTTTATTAAATTATAATTAATAGGCTCAATAATTCAAATCTAAACTCTATTTATGATTTATTATTTCTATCGAATGGCTCATGGGCCTTTATTTGTTTTTCTATTTTTGTATTTCTACTTCAACATATCGATTTACGACTCGCTAGCTATTATTATTATTTTTATATATGAATTCTGCAGAGTTTCACATTTCGGCTTTACATAAACAACATATATTATTGTCAAGAGGAAATTTCTTATTATTTAGATATTTCGATTCAAAAAGGTTAAGGATTAGAAACTTGAAAAACAAGGATTGGGTTGCGCCATATATATGGAAGAGTATACAATAATGATGTATTTGGTGAATCAAATGCCATGGTCTAATAACAAAATTCTGTTTAGTCGATAATATTGGTTGATAACTTTGTGAAAGATTCCTGTGAAAGATTTCATTAACTCCTAATTCATGTCAAGTAGAGCTTGTTGTTGTGAGAATTCTTAATTCATGAGTTGTAGGGAGGGACTTATGTCACCAACAAGAGCTATGAAATTGACAAACTTAGCATTTTCAATCGAATCACTAGTGGAAGATCACATATTGGTAACAACAACTATGATATGAAAGCATTTTCAATCGAATCACTAGTGGAATATCCCATGTCGGTAACAACAACTATGATATTGATGAACTTACCATTTTCTATCGAATCACTGATGAAAGATCTGATATTTTGAAATTAAATTTATTCTTTTACTAACCCTTACCTTTCCAGTGTTGTTTTGACAAGTTGAGTTTTGATTAATTGCTTATGTGACTAAAGAACTTTAACCTTAAATTTTTTTATTTTAACTTATTTTCTTTTATTTCAAATATTGGATTTACATGTCCTGTGTGGATTTACGTGTCCTATGGATTGGGAAGAATCCAGATTTGAACTCTATTAATATCAGTGTTAAGTATATGAACTTTGCTTACCAAGAACAATCCTCTAAACAATTTGCCAACTCAATTACTTCAGAATAATCATTTTCAATATGTAATTCTCACTTATTTCCCAATAGACACTTTCAATTACTTTAGAATAATCATCATTATCATCATTATCATTATTTATATACTATATATAAAAGTGGGAATAAAGAGGGAATAATGGGATTGCCGATATTGTTCTTGTGAAATTTAATTAAGATATCCTAGAATAACCTTAGTCTTAGCTAATTGAAAAATTTTAACCTAAAAATATATATAATATTTCTATAATTTGATTGGATGTTTTTTTTGACTTTTTAATATAGATAAATATATATAGATAATTAAGCATCCTAAGAAGTAGTACCTTAAATCTATGAAGCTAATTGAAAAATTTTAACCTAAAAATATATAATAAGATAGTTTCTATAATTTGATTGTGTCGAGGTTTTTGTTTGAACATTTGATTGGATGTTTTTTTTGACTTTTTAATATAGATAAATATATATAGATAATTAAGCATTCCAAAATTTTAAATTTTTGCTATTATTATCTTATTATGTCTAATTATATTATATTTTACTATATTATTATGTAAATTATTATTAATAATACAATTTAACTCGACTCGACGGGTATCCGATTCGGTCCAACCCGATTTTAGCGGGTTTGGATAGTGTATAAACGGGTTTGGGATGAATTTGGGTAGTGATTTTAGTCCCTGCATCGGGTTCGGAGTAGATTCGTATTCAGGTGGTTGAGTAATGGATACCCACTATCCGCCCCATTGCCCATATGATTTAAAGTAAAATTTTTATAATGATCAACAATATCGAACCTATGATCTCGGATTTAGATGGTTGGGCAACGAGTACTCTCTATCCGCGCCGTTGCCCACATGGTTTAAAGTATAATTTTTATGATGTCAAACCCATATCTTTTATATATCAATTAAATTACCTTACCACTAAGCTACTTAACATTAATGTGTAAGAAATACGCAAAAATACATATACTGGTAACTATATTGATTTATACTTTAAATATTTATTAATGAATACAATATTATTGGATAATATATCTTATGCACATAAATTAAATTTTAATAAAATTACATAAATTAAATTATAATATCTTAATAAATTGAATTTTGTTTTTTTTTCATAAAATATAGTAAACAAAATTTTATATATATAGTATGAAATGACCCGATTTATCATTTTTTAAAAGATTTTGAATGAAATTTTAATTAGAAAAATTCGAGCAATAATATCGTATCTATTGTTGCCAAAATGGAATTAGTTGGGTTAAAAACCAAAAAGAAAACTGCATAAATCGGGTCTAAACCGCTCAAAAACCAAGGCACAATCTTCTAGAAGCTGGTTTGAACCAAACCAATTGATTTGTACCGAATCAGACTATATATCTAAAGACCAAAGACAAAAAAAAAAAAAAAAAAAAAAAAAAAAAAAAAAAAAAAAAAAAAAAAAAAAAAGAAAAAAAAAACAAAAAAAAAAAAAAAAAAAAAAAAAAAAAAAAAAAACACATCCGTCTCGTCTCCCCGTCGCCTACAGCACCGCTCTCCCCTTCCTTCCCGTTTCTGGCCACCGCTCGACGAAGAGCGAGGTGGCGATCGACTCGACTCGACTTCAGTTACTAGTCATGTTTCCAGTTTTCTTGCACGTCGAAAAGGCTTCTATTGGCGTGAATCGAGACTACTTCCGTTTACAGTCCTTGTTCCTCGATTTTTCGGCAGTCCTTATCGATCCGGCGAGAGAGGCCTCAAGATGGGTCTCGAACGACTCCTCTCCTCCACCAATTCCAGTGATGAAGCTCGGATGATGGAACCGCCATGGATGACAATGGCAAAGCTACTTTCTAGGCCATTTCCGACCAAATGAGACACACCCAGTCTAAATTGATCACGAATTCTGAATCCCCATGAGATTTCGAGTATTTTGGTGTATGTGTTGCTCAGTTCTAGTAATAATAGCACGACAGTTGGCAGCGGCGGTCTAGTGAATTGCAGACGAGACCCCAAGAGGCAGAATCTCCAACTCCTTACACTGAAATCGAATTCGAAGTCGATTTGCCATTGGTATACTTTAAGATTTAACTCAACAATTTCAGTGTAAATTGCAAATTTAGAAATTGTTGTTATTTGATGAAATTAGTTTTGGTTACATAGTAAGTAAATTGTGTGAGATCAGCATTGTGACTAATTTTCAGTTACATAGTAAAATTAGGAAATTATAAAAAAAGAAAAAATAAATTATCAATTAAAGATAAAATATGATTTGTTAATGTGAATTTGAAATTTAAGATAGTTTAACATTATTAATGAGCCAATCGAAGACAGAAAGAAATATAATGAAACGTTGATAATGGCAGATGAGAAATTTTTATGAATTGTTGTTGCTGTGGCAAATACAAATATATGAATCTGATAGGTAAAAGACTAGTTAATAATGATTTTCATTTAACTACAACTGAATTAATTGACTTTGGTGCAAATCAAAATTATTTGCAAGAAGGATTAATTTCAACTATATATTATGAAAAAAACTCAGTAAAGACTGTATACAGCTGATGGTAGTAAGTTAAGAGTAGAATATAAGTTAACAAAAGCAAAAATATTTAGTAATGGTTTTTTTTTTTTAAAACACCCTTTATTTTACCACCATTTATTTTAGTTAAAAATCTTACTTGAGGAGTCATACTAGGAACACTCTTTTTAGCTACTATTTATCCCTTTAAAGTAGATAACGAATGATTAAAAATAAATATCTTAACTAGTAATGAAGGATTAAAAATAAATATCTTAACTAATCAAATATGTTTTAAATTTATGCAACTAATTAGACAAAAGGATTTAAGTGTTATACAAAATATTTCTATATATAAAGAAATAAATATTATTGAAAAAAACAAAAACAAAAACATATTAGTCATTTGAAACAAGAAATTAATAACATTAGGATTGAAAATCAACTATAACAAACCCACGTACAACAAAAAATTAAAGGTTTTGAAGAACTTTTAAACAAAAAAGTATGTTTGGAAATTCCTGATGCTTTTTGGTCTAGAAAACAAGATATAGTCGATTTACCTTATATAGAAAATTTGATGAGAAAAATATCCCAACTAGATCTGGAGCTATATAAATGAATAAACAATTACAAGAATATTGTTACAAACAGATAAATGATTTATTATATAAAGGATTGATTAGAAAATCTAAGTCCCTTGGAACTGTTTAGCTTTCTATGTCCAAAATGCAGTAGAAATAGAAAGAAGAGCACACAGGTTACTTATTAATTATAAACCTTTAAATAAAGTATTACAACAGATTAGGTACCCTATACCAAATAAAAAAAAATTTGTTAAAAAGGTTACATAGTGCGAATATATTTTCTAAGTTTAATATGAAATCAGGTTTTTGGCAAATACAAATACATGAATCTAGTAGATATACAAGATTGGCTTTAATGTTCCCTTTGGTCACTATGAAATACATGAATCTAGTAGATATACAAGATTGGCTTTAATGTTCCCTTTGGTCACTATGAGTGGAATGTTATGTGATTTTGTTTGAAAAATGCCCCTTCTGAATTTCATAATATGTTATTTGACAATTATCATGAGTTTTCAATAGTTTACATTGATGATGTACTTATTTTTTCAAATGATATTGATCAACACTTTTCTCATTTGAAAAAGTTTTATAATATAGTTAAACAAAATGGTTTAGTTGTTTCCTCTTCAAAGGTTAAATTATTTCAAACTAAAATAAGATTTTTAGGACATGACATTTTGCAAGGTACTATTAAATCAATTGACAGATCAATTAATTTTACTGAAAAGTTTATGGGTGAAATTACTAACAAAAATCAATTAGAAAGAATTTTGTGATGTTTGAACTATATTGCTAATTTCATGAAAGATATTCGAATCTTACGTCAACAATTATTCAATAGGTTAAGAAAAAACTCTTCTCCCTGGTTTGAAAAACGAACCCAGTTAGTTAAAACCATAAAGTCTAAAGTTAAGAGCCTTCTTTGTCTTTCGATACCAAATATCAATTCATTTCTTATAGTTGAAACTGATGTATCAGATATAGGCTATGGAGGTATTCTCAAACAAAAATTACTAGATCAGTCTTTTGAATCCTTGGTTAGGTAACACTCTGGAGTATGGAATGATGCACAAAAAAATTATTCAACTATTAAAAAGGAATTACTATCAATAGTTTTATGTATTACTAAGTTTGAAGATGATTTGATTAACAAAAAATTCCTTTTACGAATTGAATGTTCAGCAACCAAAAGCGTTTTAGAAAAGAATGTTAAAAATATTATTTCAAAGCAAATTTTTGCTAGATGATAAGCCACTTTATCATGTTCGAGCTTGAGGTTGAAGTCATTAAAGGTACTTCTAACTCTTTACCTGATATCCTTACCCGCAAATTTTTGCAGGTAAAAAGATAGAAACAAATAAGGTTTTCTCTTCATCTAAAGAATTTGTTAAGCAAAACTTAATAGGCACTCCCATTAAGAATAAAATTACAAGAGAAAGCTATGGAGAAAAAATGAGTATTTCTTCTCAATTACCTGGCCCTTTAACTACTCAATTACCAATACCAGCTTTTGCTTAAACTACTTCTGTTACAAATAGACCTACCAATTATCCTGACACCCTTACCGGTGCATCATCATAATCCACAATTAATTATCCTTATGTCAATAAGGATATAGATATACCAAATACCTACATAAAAAAGGAATATACTAAATGTCCAAATTTATTGGAAGCTGCAGAAAAGATATTTCCTTCTAACTTCCATTTTATTCTCGAGTCACTTTCAAAAAATAGAAAATTTTATGAGTTTATATTAGTTGATATAGAATCTTTAATTCTGAAACATATTCATGATCCAGAAGATGTTAAAAAGGTTTTGTATTCAAAAGTTCAAATAAAAAAGATATTCTCTCTCTCTGATTGGAATCAGAATTCATACACTGAGAGAAAATTTAGTCAAAACTTTGTTCCACTTATTGAACAGGGTACTATGGTCGGTCCGCGACCCCCGGATGCCGAAAGCTTGGTATAATGCGTTTTATTTAAGAAATCATAATCATTCGTGGTTCATGATGATTCCACAAGGTTCAATTACATAATTTCCTTATTGGTTTCAAGAATGGTTCAAGTATTTTGGATATTCAATTAAAACTTTCCTTACAAAAATATTGCAAGGCTTTGAGCTCTATGATAAACAATTAACCAACTTCGGTCAAGATAAGTTACTCTCATTCGCAGCTAGTTTTGAGATTTCATGAATTTTATCCTGGAATTATCAAATCAAACAAGTTCAACCACTAACCTTTCCTCCTATGCTGGTCAAAATTTTCAATAATAAATGGTGCAATGATTACAACAAGACCCAAGCCCGTGTTCAAGCTGTTCAAAGATATTTCAGTTTAAAGAGACATCTACCTTTGGCTGTTCAAAGATATTTCAGTTTAAAGAGACATCTACCTTTGATGAAAAATCCAAAGAATCTAGATTTCTTAACAGATAAGAGCAAATGGCAGGCTGCCCTCGCTGCTACCAATTCAATTGAAGAATTCAAGAAGACACTACAAGATATAAACAGTCATGTATCGCAAGAAGACGAAGATAAAAATGAAGCCAACTTCTAGCTACTCGCCACTCCATGAAGACAATTGTTATGATATAAATCAAATAGCTTGAAGTCTATCCAGTTCAAGTAAATATCAAATATACTAGTACATATTCAAGTTTGTCTTATCAAGCTCTTTTTGTCATTGTATAAATATGTAAAGTTGTTTGTTTGTATTAGGCTTATCCAACCTTTGTCCATATTAGGCCCTATCCAACTTTTGTCGATACTAGGCCTTATCCAAATTTTGTTTATCCATATAGATAAGACTTATCTTATTAGGTAATAGTTATCTGGACTTCAAATCAAATGAAGTCCATAGACTTCTATAAATACCCAAGTGTGTTTTGAAAAAAAGTAGAGATTTTAGAAGAAGCGTGCTTGTGCTATCTCTCTCTATCCCCACTCTTTCAAAAGCATTGTATTCTATTTTCTTGTAAGTAATAAAGTTTTCTTTTGTACAATTATCGTTTTAACTTTGTTTTATTTTAAATTACTTTGATTAAATTATTATTTTGTTTTATTTAATTGATATGATTATTTATACTTATGTGTATCATAGTACTTTGTTCGGACTCTACTCTCCTTTCCATTTCAGTTTAATAATTACTCTTACTCTACAATTAAAACTAAACATACATCTCTTCCTTCGTCCCTATTATTATTATTATTATTATTATTATCCTATTATTATTATTATTATTATTATTATTATTATTATTATTATAAAACATTACTTACTAAGGGATTATAAGATTTATTGAAGTTTACATATTAGAGTAAATAAGTAAATAAAGGAATAGTAGATATATAATTTGATAAGTTAAGAAGAACTACTATATTAGCCAAAATTGATATATGAATGAGAATTAAATTTAATGCACATCGATGATGAGAATGACGTCAGCGGGCCATAAGCGGGTGGAGTGGCATCCTCCCTGTGCACTCTATGATTTAATGCACATCGATGATAACAGAAAAAGGAAAAAGAAAAACAAAGAAAAGTGACAAAGGGAACAGAAAAGGAAAGTAAGGAGAATTAGGCGGACAAGATCCGTCAAGCCCAAATGGGATGGGCTCCCTAAGTGCACTTGATACAAGGATCATGGACTATTTTTCCAGAAATTATTATAAAGCATGCTTTGGGGTGAGCATGATCCTTGTTATAGTGGGTGATTCCACGGACTAATGTCCACTGTTTGATTACTTGAAATGTTGTGATATGTTTGTTAAATTTGAAATTGATGCTTGCATGTTCATTCATAATTAACCGAAAGGTTACCGATTATATAATATGATTACCATACGTGTGATTGTGTGGGGTGAGAGGGTTGTCTAACCCTACTCATTGAGTTTGTTGCTCATTCCACCTCCTTTTTTTTCCAGGTATTAGGAGGAAAGAACAATCCTATGGATCCAACTGAGTTGAAATACAGATAAAGAAAAACAACAATAAATGTACAAAGCATGTTAATGTTAAAGATTGTAATTTTATAGAATTTCGCAATTGTATTCCAGATGGGTTGTAATTGAATAATTTGGATATATGCATTAATTATATAAATTATATTTTCGATACGTCTGAGAAGTATCAGATTGGGCTTTGATTATAAGAATATGGTTATTGAGCATGATGTCACGGGCCTAGAGTCTCGTGCAACACTGCGCCCGTGCGGCGCCCCGGGAGCCCTCCCGCTTGACTCCGAGGCAAGCCTTGCCATACCGTACCACACTGGCTTTGCCTTGCCATGGGCTCATCAGGAGAGCAGGCCAACTCTCGACCAGTTGTGCCCCGCGGCACGTACCCCGCCTGCACGCAGGCTTTGCGTGGGGTACCACTAGGGTGGAACAACGCCTTAATCCGCTAAGCCGCCCCAACCCACGCAGGTTGAAACGCAGCATCCCACTAGGGTGGAACAACGCCCTTAATTCTCCGCAACGCTGGGAGAGGCTGCAAGACACGCCCGACTACAGTACACTCTCCACGCAGGTTGAAAACGCAAGCCTAGGTACGCTTCTCGATGGCTGTCGGGTATTACACGGTACCACATCGAGAAGAATCTTGTATACGCGCCTCCATCGTGACATAACTCCCCCACCAAAAACCAGAGCACGTACCTCGAGCCTGCGAATGATCGGAGGTTCGACTCGCACCCATCCTCCCCCACTCAAAACCAGGCACGTCCTCGTGCCGAGGGAGGTCGACTCGCCCTTGGACCGTCCTTGCTTTATGCCCCACTTCGACCCACGTATGTCTCTGGCACTACTCTGGCCATGCTTGCTCCGATACACATGCTCGATGCCTGAGGTCTACGCCATTGCTTCTACACTGCCGATGCCTAGGATTGCGCCATTGCTTCGACATTGGATGCAGGAACGATGCCTAGGACTGTGCCATTGCTTCGACATCGCCCGGAGATGTGATGCCTAGGACTCCGCCATTACTTCGACATCACGATGAGATGTGGTGCCTAGGACTCTGCCATTGCTTCGACACCACGAGGAGACAAGACACAGGGCGGTACTTTTGACTCTTCCCTGGAGTACGTGTTTAGTCGGCTGGGTATTGTAACGTGAAGCAAGTCGGCTCTAATACCACTCTGTCACGGGCCTAGAGTCTCGCGCAGCATTGCGCCCGTGCGGCGCCCCGGGAGCCCTCCCGCTTGACTCCGAGGCAAGCCTTGCCATAGTCTCGCGCAGCATTGCGCCCGTGCGGCGCCCCGGGAGCCCTCCCGCTTGACTCCGAGGCAAGCCTTGCCATATTGTACCATACTGGTTTCGCCCTGCCATGGGCTCATCAGGAGAGCGGTCCAGCTCTCGACCAGTTGTGCCCCGCGGCACGTACCCTGCCTGCACGCAGGCTTTGTGTGGGGTAAGTACCACTAGGGTGGAACAACGCCTTAATCTGCTAAGCCGCCCCAACCCACGCAGGTTGAAACGCAGCTCGGTACGCTCTTCGATGCTGGCCTAACACGGTCACGGAATTTGTCCGTGACAATGAGGCCACAACTGTGAAGATAATGAGCTTAATTGATTTAGGCTTACTACGAGGCTTAAGCCCACCCAAGCCCTAGTATCGGTCAGGTCCTGAAACGGATCATGACATAGTATTCATGTCATGTCTTAGTAATTTAATTAAATTTTTTATAGTTTGGTAATTACGAAATTTATTAAAAATAAGAAGTTATTAATTGAATAGAATGCTAATAATGTTATAATTAAAAATTTTAAAGCTACTTATCGACATCACTAGTAAACTTCCAATGATAATTATAATTAGATCTTAATTTAAAATATGACTCATGTGGAATATGAAATCTAGATACACTTTTAGTAAATTAGAATATGACTCATATAAAATATCACCAATGAATTTCTAAACATAATTATAATTGGACCTTAGTTAAATGTCTTTTTATTTTTTTATTAGTATCATCATATATGTTAGTATACTTATACTTAGAAGTCTAGTGTATATAGATTAAGGATTACAAGTTACAACAACCATAACTAATTATAACCTACTAAGTGTATTCTCTAATAAAAAAATATTAAACTTAAATATTTTTCATAATATTTTGTTATTACACACTATAATATTGAAATATAATTATAACCTTTTAATTAATAATTAATAACTAATAATAATAATAATTAATACAAAATCTATGAGAATTATTATATATTTGATAGATATAGATCACTTAGTTGGCTTATAAATTAAAGGTTAAATGACTAATTGCATAACATGAGTTAGAATACCAAATTAATAGAAGGAATGAAGTTATTTATATTTATTTAGTGTGTTTATTGGATATTTATATTGAAAAGTAATTAGAAGCATCTGTGGTATGGTCGATTTGAGTTGGGAAGCGGGTTGGTATTGGATAATGGTTAGGGGTGGCCATATTACGGTTTCGGGAACCGGAACCGTCGGTTCGAACTGGTCCGGAACCGTAACCTGAACCGTGAGAACCAGAACCGGAACTGAAAAATTTCTGGTTCGGTTTCGATTCCAAATTTCTAGAGCCGAAACCGGCGGTTCCAGAGAACCGGTTGGAACCGGACTGGAACCGCCGGTTCCCCGACCGGTTAGAACCACCGGTTCGAACCGGTGGTTCTACACCGGAAACTGAAAATTTCTGGTTCGGTTTCGATTCCAAATTTCTAGCCGAAACCGGGCGGTTCCAGAGAACCGGTTGGAACGGACTGGAACCGCCGGTTCCCCGACCGGTTAGAACCACCGGTTCGAAATCTTGGATTCTTCTAGGCCTTATAAAACTGTCAGACCAGTTTTTTTTTTTTTTAAATTTGTTGTGAAACTCTTAATACCCCTCCCAACATCCAATAAACGGCTACATAACGGCTAAGTTTCAAAAGGTATTTTTGGAAATTGAACTTTGGATTTTTATAAATACCTCATTTTATTACAAAATTCATTTACAAAAAAATCTCAAACTTCTCTCTACTTACTCTCTCTACAATATACTACACTCTACTCATATTATTCATTTATTCTTCTCTTACTCTCAATCTCTCTTATTAGTTATATTTCTTCTAATTTTTTTTTATTCAATTTTCCAATTATTCGTATTTCATTATAATGGCAAGTGGAGAAACTCAAATTCGGGGTAAGGGCAAGGGAAAGATTGTAGAAAACACAATATTTCATCTATCCCTACATAACGACATCTTTGATTTCACTCCCAACCAATTTAATTTTGAGGGATATCTAAATGAAAATTTGGAAATTCTAACTCAAGAATCTGAATTTAATAATGAGCAATTAGAAGAAGAGGAAGAGCAAGAGCAAGAGCAACGTGCACAAATTATTGGAAGAGCAAGACAAAATTCTGACATATTCGCCATTCATTTCACGAAAAAATTCAAAGTGAGAAAATGTTTGATGTAATTTGCAATTATTGTAGAAAATCTTATAAATTTAAATAATCAGGCGGCTATGAATCATTTTGGAAGCATTTGAAGACAAAACATCCAACAAAAATAGGAGTTGATCGGTCTCAAACACAAATTTTCGGGTACGCATCTTCTAACCTGCATCTTCTAACCTTTCTTTATTTCAATATTCTGAACAAAATACAAAAAGAAAGAATTAGCAAAAATGATTCATATGGAACATTTATTCTTTTTAGTTTTGGTTGAAAAAAGTAGGTTTTAATAATTATTGTCCAAAAACCCTTAAATCCTCTGCTAAAAAGTACCAAGAAATACTGTTAAAACGAACTATTATTTCTTTATATATAAGGAAAAAAAGAGTGAGAGCTTTTATTTTCTCAAATTGAAAATTCGTGTTTTCAATTTGTTGTTGTGATATTTGGAATGATCATTAACAATGCATTCTTATTATGGTATTACATATCATTGGATTGATGATGATTGGAAAATTTCAAAAAAAAAAATTATTGCTTTTCGTGTTTTGATGGACAAACTACTGCAAATAATATTTATAGAATAATTGTTTCCAATTTTAGATGAATATAAGTTGACAAAAAAAAATTTTTTTCAATTTCAGTTGATAAACGCCTCTGCAATACTAAATCAATTATTGAACTTAAAAATAATTATTGAACTTAAAAATATTTGTGAACCAAATATTGGTGGAAAATTTTTTCATATAAGATGTGCATGCCATGTTTTAAATTTATGTGTACAATATGGTTTAAAAATCCTTGAATCTTTTATTTCTCCAATTAAAAAAGCTATTTCATATTTATGGGGACATCTCCAAGAGATGAAAAGTTTGGCTAAATTTTGTAAAGAAAATAATAAAAGACCAAAACGTTTTCCAAGGGATGTCCCAGCTCGTTGGAATTCAACAAATGAATTACTAAACGAGTTTTTTTCTTATAAAGAATTATTATGCTTTTTTGTTACTAATAATATTGAGGATATTAATTTATATCCACAAAATTGGAAATTTTAGATATTTTAAAAATTTTTTAATGATGCTACCTATTAAATTTAGTGGGGTTTAAATCCCAGCATTCATTTATTTTTACCTCTATGTGTATTAATATGTTAGTGCACTCCAAGAATTTGAAATGATAATTTATTAAAAGATTGTATTTTTTTTCAATGAAAAAAAAAATGGTTATCTTATGTTTAAAAATATAGCCATCCCCTTTATCTTTTTGCTATTGTATTGATCCTAGATGTAAAATTGAGTTTTATGTGATTATTTTGGACTATTTATTATAAGTATTAAATCTTTATGTAGGAAAGAATCCCAATGTTAATATAAATGTTAGTAAGCATGAAGTTAACCAAAATATTATGCCAATTTATATAATGAATTTGTTCAAGTTTCTAGTTCATCATTTGTTCAATATTCTAGTTTATCTACTTCTTCTACAATCTAATATTCAACAATTTCCAACACAAAGGGTAAGTGGTGTTGGTGTTGCTCAGCAAGTTTTACTACAAAGACAAAAAAGAACAAGGGAATTCAGTTCTATTTCTGAATTTAATAATTATCTAACAACTTCTTTTGAGTTTGGTGATGATTATGCAGATATTGATTTTCCAATTTTAGATTGGTGGAGTCGTCACGCAAATACTTTTCCAATTCTTTCTTTACTTATAAAATAAATTTTAGCAGCTCCGGTCTCCACTGTTGCGGTTGAACAAGCTTTTAGTCAAGGAGGAAACATACTTAATAAAACACGATCTCGTATGACACCCGATTCCAATTCACTAGAAGAACAATCATGCATGGATGATTGGAGCTGTAACATCCTCTTGAGTTGAGTTGGGTTAAACCAAACCTGATTTGGATTGAATGAGAGTAAGTGGACTTATTTGCATGACAAGTTTAGGACCTGCTTGCATGAGGACATACAGCTTGGGTATTTAGTTGTAACCATTAATAATTGAGGTGGGCTTGATTCCTTCTAAACCCCAAGAATCGTAGGCAACTTAATTTTTTTTTTTTAAAAAAAAAAAGTTCAAGCCCCTTTTTTTAAAAAAAAATTATGTTCAAACTTTTAAACAAAAATAAATTTCAGTTGAAAATTTTTTTTTAAAAAAATAATTAGTGTCAAGTCTTTAAAAAAATTAAATTTAATTTGGGGAAAGTTTATTTTTTTTTAATTTTTTAGGGTATTTTTTAAATTTTTTATGTTCAAATAATTTTTTTTAAACCGGTCTTCCAAAAATTTTTATGTTCAAATAATTTTTTTTAAACCGGTCTTCAAAATTTAAAATTTAAAATTATGCAATTCGCTGGAAAACCGATCGGAACCGTCGGTTTTGTCATCGGACCGGAACCGAAACCGGATGGTTCCAAACCGAAACCGAAACCGGACCTTTTCGGTTCGATTCCGGTTCTAGTTTTTCTGGAACCGGAACCGTGGCCACCCCTAATAATGGTTATGATGGATGAGACATTGTAATTAATTAGCCCGATGGATGGGCCAAGTGCTTCTGTATGTTAAACCACTCCGACCAATATTTTTTAGTGCACATAAAATATTTTTAACACTTCTATAACCCATGCGCAACCTCAACTACATTTTTAAAATATTCATCCAATACAATCTCATCAAACTCTTCAATCATTCAACTCAAGATCATAATTTTCATCACATGAATAAAATATGAATTCATTTAATTAAAAACAGTCAAAATATTCTCACAGGCCATAGAAAAATAATACTGGTGTTTTAAAATACTGTTTACAAAATATTCTGACTCAAATAAAAATATATAGGATTTTGATTATATTTACATGCTACTAGAAATATTCTGAAATCTAAAAGAAAAGAAATTTGATAATAATTGACTATATAAATATATGGACCTTTGATAAGTCTGATGCTTTATGTGTACCGCCTCTCCAATTATCAGCAACATGAGCCGTGACAAGTCAACGCGCTAAGGATAAAGTTTAGTGGTGCTTATTTCCCTATTTAAAATAGGGAAATATACATAAACATTCATAATATCACATACTATCATAACACAATCTTTTATCATAATCAGACAATATTCAACATTTATAACATAATTCAATCGCTTAAATAAATATTCAGCATATAATATAAAATCCAATATTTAATCATCATAACTCAATAGCATAAAAACATACTTAATCACAGTTTCACATAATTCAACGTATTTCTATAAGAACACTATATTTAATTATTTAATTATTTAATAAAAACTATATTATTTTTCGTAATTTGAAAGTAACTTATTTATTAAGAAGTATAATTTTTAAGGAAGTAATTTATCTAGAAGTTTACTTTCAAAAAAGTAATTTTATAGAGGCTCCAAAAGTGAGTCATCTTTCTAATGATTTGTGGACACTTAATGACTTTAATACCATAAACCAAACTAAATTTTCTATTTTTTATATTTTTCAAATGAAATTGAGTTACTAGCTTCAAAATTATGATTTTCGATGGGTTTAGGCTGTTTATGGTGGTTCAATAACATCCTGAGCTTGAACAATGAAAACCTCTCTTGATCTGATCCAACTAATTAAGACCCATGGCCCATTTCCAAGTTGATCCCTCTCTCCGCCAGCCGCCAAGGTAAATAGCAAAATATTTAGGGCAAGCAAGTGGAAGTGCCTGCGTTTCCAGCAAAAGAGAGCTCGCATGATATTGTCTTGTTCTGCAGCAGCATCCTGGGATACTCGTCTCTGCTGACTCGCTGCCCAGATTCAAATCATTCAGTCAAACTCGCTTCGCTTTCATGGGTCTCTTCATTTCTT
The DNA here is from genome assembly GCF_014843425.1 of Jatropha curcas. The sequence continues at coordinate 3,773,520 of NW_023590789.1, read as the reverse complement.
CGCTTAGACATCTCTATCGGTAACGGGTCACTCTCAATTCGTCACAATCCCACTCTCAATAAGGTATGCACTTTCTTCTTCAATGTCTCAGTCCCGTTTTGTGCTTGTATAACTTGCCTAAACTGAAATTCTATTTCTCTTGGATTGGTTCTAAATGAAATTATTTTAATTTTTAATGTTGTTTCTTTACTGCTGCCCATTTTTCCTGGGAACCAAACATGGAGCTGTTTGTATTTGTCTTTTCAAGGCCTCATTTCTTGCCCCCTTGCTTTGTACTTTGTTAAAGAGTGATCATTATCTGCTTGCTTTTGAAGTTTTATTATCAGTCTGTTTGTTTCTATTGAAATTGTATTATAGAATGTAAAAAAAGTAATAAATTGTATGGAAGTGTTAAATTTAGATCTAAGGCCTTGCAATGTATCTGTCGGGAGCTTGATGTGGGTAGATAAAGCCTTACGTTTTTTTCACCTAGCAACTAGCTTTTAGAGGGATGAGTTCTCCAAAGACATTAGTGTTGTAAACATGCTATATTGCTTTTATACTCAAAGAGTTGAAAGAGAAACTCCCGTTAGGATCACAAAACGTGGTGGGATTGTTTGAATTTGCCTTTGGATTGAAGAAATTTTAAATATTCATATTTGATTTGATGCCTTGTGGTTATGTTTGGTTGATTAAATACATGACTAAGGTTAGCTTTATAATATGAGCATGTATTTGGTAATTACATGCATAAAATCTTATTTTTTAGTGTTCATTTGAAGTTATCTCTAGAAAAGGGGTAATCTTTAGATTTATTTAATTTAAGTTTTCAAAGGCCTTTATGAAACTAAACTTTATTCATGAATTTAATCAATTGCATGACTAACTTTTGGTCGAGCAATTAAAAAAAAAAAAAAAATTTATCCGAATGCGACATTTGAAAGTACTGGATCCAGACATATTATAACATTTTTTTGAAAGAAGAATTTGCTGATTATTGTATAGAGCTAAAGGAAATGGGATTTCACTTTTTGATTTTGGCCTACATGGTCGAAGATTCAAAATCTGCACTTATTAGGGTCCAATGCGCTCTTTGTGAATAGATATTATCAACATATTCTTTCTGTTGGATTAAATACTACTGAAATCTCACTTGAAATCCTCCTTCAATCATATGCAACACATTTGGTAGCAAAGAATGTACCTTTTTCTTTTCTCCTCTCTAACCTCCTTTATTGTTGTGGGTAAAAAGAAATATAGAGATTTTGCTTTGACTTGAGGAAGCCCAGTCCCCATTTATTGGTTTTTAGAAGATAGTTGATTAAAATATCAGATGAAATGGTTAATTTTACAGAAGTTCTGGTGCATGAAATTGCTTAGGTAGATTCTTGATGGTGGGGATTCTGGAGGGGAAACTTTATGCTACTATGTTAGTTAACTTATATATAAATATCACTATCCTGTTTTATATAGATGAAAGCAAATATTAATGTCCTTTATCTAGCTGAGTCTTAATAACACCAGAACTTGTAGATGCTCGATGACATCGAAAACACTATTGATTCAGTAAACAATTTATAAGCTTCCACTGTCTCATCCATAGTCTTATAGGTTTTGTACATATTATGGCTGGCAACTAGAACAAGTCTTGAGCATTCTTGCCACGATCCATATATCTCAGGCTCAATTCCATGAAAAACTAAATAAAACTTTGATTTATGTCTGTTGCAATAAGAATTCATTATAGCAACTAAGATAGATATTGAAAATACAGAGAGCAGCAGCGAGTGCTAAACAACTGCTACAAAAAAGAAGAAAAAGAAGAAGCTTTTATACATTTAAACTGAAAAATAATGGGCTTAGTTAATCCCTTTCAAAAAAAAAAAAAAAAAAAAAAAATCCCTTTCAAAAAAAAAAAAAAAAAAAAAAAAAAAAAACAATTATCGTAGTATTCATTAATCGATGAGTCAAATAAATAAATAAAAAGTAATGCTTTATATGTTCATTGATATTTACACCCATTTAATGCTTTGTCTAGGGTTATTAAATGATTAAAAAGAAAAAATTGAATTTTAATTTTCATTCTATTCCTACCCACCAAAATCTACCAATTTTAAGTAAGGATAAAACCGATACTACACATAGTAAAATATAGGCAAAATAGACAATTTGACTGCCATGATCCTGGATCGCCATGAGCCAAGAACCATTACCGATAATAATATTTGCTTGGTACAAAGATCATTACTATAATGTATTTTGTTGCCAATAGGTTTTAATGAAATCTTGCATTTCAGTTTAAAAGAAAAAAATTATTATAAATTGGGGACATGAGAATTTGTTTTTTCTTTTGTCAGCCATAAAATATTATATATGCAGCCAGCTAAACTTTCTCATTCTTCTTCTTATCGACAGAGAAATGGAAGAATCGATGGAAAATGAAAGGCCAAGGCCACTTTCTCCCCACTTTCTTCAAGATATAGACCGTTTTCTGTGATTACTGTGGAATTTGTCGATTCTAAGGAAATCTTTCTTATCACTTCTCACATGGAAATTTCACCACAAGGTTTCTTTCATTCTCTCTTATTTTTCTTTTTATTTTTCGAAGTCTGCATTTGGTTTTTCTGTACAAAGATCATTACTATAATGTATTTTGTTGCCAATAGGTTTTAATGAAATCTTGCATTTCAGTTTAAAAGAAAAAAATTATTATAAATTGGGGACATGAGAATTTGTTTTTTCTTTTGTCAGCCATAAAATATTATATATGCAGCCAGCTAAACTTTCTCATTCTTCTTCTTATCGACAGAGAAATGGAAGAATCGATGGAAAATGAAAGGCCAAGGCCACTTTCTCAAGATATTAGACGTTATTTCTGTGATTACTGTGGAATTTGTCGATCTAAGAAATCTCTTATCACTTCTCACATGGAAATTCACCACAAGGTTCTTTCATCTCTCTTATTTTCTTTTATTTTCGAGTCTGCATTGGTTTTTCTATTAAAAAGTGAATCTGGATCTGGATTTTTGGTAAAATGTTTCTTCAGATCATTGGGTATCGTGATTTAAGGTTTTTATTGTGTCCTGTGCTTCGATTTGAAATAATTTTTCTTATTGTTTTTATGCTTTTTCAGGAGCAGATGAAGGAGGAAAAAGATAAAAATGAAGAAACTGAGGGTATTAAGTCTAATACTTGCGAAGAATGTGGTGCCAGTTTCAAGAAACCTGCATATCTTAAACAACATATGCAAAGTCATTCCATTGTGGTATGTATCATGGCCGTTAAGTTATTTTCGTTGCTTGTTTTGCTTTGTGTTGATTGTACTGCTTTAGCTGTTGGTTGCATATTCACCGTTTCCTGAGTTGAAAAGCTTTTGATTTACTATATTATCCATTGATTTTTTGAGTTTATCTTGTCCTGTACAATATTGTTCTCAAGTCTCTGCTCTATTGTCCTCTGGAGTTTTGCATTCTCTTCCCATATGGGATTTGATGTAATTGCATTGTTTTTAGCATATGCAGCTATCTTGCATGATAATTTTGTTTTTTCTAATGAAATGAAAAGCACCTGATGTAATGGAGTGAAGCATTGGATCCCACACAAAGAACTCCAAAATGCAAGAGGCTGCAATTTTAGACTTGAATGGACTAGTATCAGGTTGGGAGACCTCCTGAGAAGCTCCTTCAAGTGAGCCTCAGTCACGCGCTGGTTGAATGAGGTTTGAGGGCTTCTTTATTCAGGTAACACGTTGGTGGTTTAATTATGCATATAGTTCCCATTATTGATGTCTTATTTCTGATTTTGTAGAGGCCATATGTGTGCTTGGTTGACGATTGCCATGCCAGCTACAGAAGGAAGGACCACTTAACTCGCCACCTTCTTAAGCATGAAGGAAGGCTTTTTAAGTGTCCTATTGAGAATTGTGACCGTCAGTTTGTTTTCCAAGGCAATGTGAAAAGGCATGTTAATGAGTTTCATAGTCAGAAGTCCCCCTCAACCGATGTTGGTGAGAAGAAGTATGTTTGCCAAGAATCCGGGTGTGGAAAGGTGTTCAGATATTTGTCAAAGCTGCAAAAACATGAGGATTCTCATGGTAAGGTTCTTCCCTGTCCAATCTGTTTCTCCCACCTTTTTGAAAGATCAACTTTCAGACCTCTTTTTGTAATTAGGTGGATATATACAAGGTACTTGTGTGAATGTTTCTGTGTATTTGTCCAATTAGAATATTTTTTCTCAAAATAAGAATATTGTATGCTTGGTTTGGAGTTTTAGCTATTTATTAATTGGAATTTGATCACTATCCGGTATTCACTAATAAATGTCTTTACTGCTGCAGTTAAATTGGATTCGGTGGAGGCAATTTGTGCAGAACCAGGCTGTATGAAGCATTTTTCCGATGTTCAATGCCTTCAGGCACACGTCCAATCATGCCACACATACATGACTTGTGAGATTTGTGGGACAAAGCAGTTGAAAAAGAACTTAAAGAGACATCTACGCACCCATGAATCAGGTGGTGGTTCCATGGAGAGAATTAAATGTCATTTCGAGGGTTGTCGCAATGCATTTTCTAATGTGAGATTGCATTCTCAAATTCTTTTTTTTTTTTTTTTCTCCATTATCAGTGGTGTTAATCCTGCTATAATCATGCGCTTATTTTCTCTCATTTTCTTCCTATATGCAGAAAACAAATCTTAATCAGCATGTGAAGGCTGCTCATCTTGAAGTCAGACGTTTCACCTGTGGGGTTCCAGGTTGTGATATGAGATTTGCATACAAACATGTCAGAGATAGACACGAAAAATCTGCTTGTCATGTCTACACTGCTGTAAGTTTTATCTTCAGGCCTTCCAATGAAAAGCAACGTCTGTTAATCTGCAAACCTTCTTGACATTGTTTGAAAGCGGACTAAATTTGTTCTTAATTGGCTTGGGTTTCAGGGTGATTTTGAAGATTTTGATGACCAATTCAGGTCAAGGCCACGAGGTGGGAGGAAGAGGGAGTGCCCAACTGTGGATATACTTTTGCGCAAGAGGGTTCTTCCACCTTCTGATTTGGACGAGTGCTGCTCTTGGTTTCAGTCAATAGGGAGTCAGGAGCAGTTGTGAATATAACTCTATTTCTTTATTAGTAATTCAGTTAAGGCCATGAGGTGGTCTAGGAAGAGGAAATGCCCAGTTATGAAAATGCTAATATGCAAGATGGTTACTCTGCTTTCTGATTTGGATGAGTGCAACTCTTGGTTTCAGTCAGATTGTGAAAGCAACTGCAACTCCTTCCCTATGGTAGGTACGAAGGATATTTTCATGAAGTTCCTAAGGATTCCATAAAGTTTTATGGAATTTATTTACACAGCAGGTCTCGATGGAATTCACTCGACTATTCTGAAGTTAGCTCCATATACGAAGTGTACAATTCGTCCAATATATCCTACAATTGTTGTGCTCCTAGAAGAACTATGGCTATGGCCGATTTCCAAGTTGAAAGCATCTTCGGCAAGCTGCCGACTATAATACTTTATATGGCAAAAGCATCTTCGGCAAGGCTGCCGACATATAATACTTTATTATATAATATATTATATATAATATATATAATATAATATATATTTTTTTTTTGTTCGTGTTTTCTATTGATTTAGTATATACTTAATAAAATTATTTTTTTTGTTCGTGTTTTCTATTGATTAGTATATACTTAATAATTAATTTTGAATTAACACATAGATGCACAGTGATTAATTTATCATAATTATTTCTTTACTTTGTATTATCTTATAATTACAATTTTTTGTCCTTATATAATTTGAAATAAAATTGAAAATTTGGAGAATTTAAATTAGTTTTATAATATAGTGACTTTGGAAATAAAACATGTAGTTTAAAATTTTAAAATTAAGAAAATGCTATACATATTAAAATGTCAAGCATAAAAACATAATAAAAAAAATTCATAATTTTTGTAAGAAATTTACAATTTAAACATGGGTTTCTTACGGCTCCCCGCTAAATCTCTTCCCTCGGTTATAATTTAAAACCCTAACATATCCAAAAAAATTTTTCAAAAATCTGCAGAGCAAACAATCAACCATGAAGGAAAAGACGGTTACGTGTCAAATCATCCACATCCGTGACAGGCCACCGATACCTCCTAACCAACAGCCCACTGGTCAGATTATCATAAGCCAAATTTGCTCTCCTTTACTTCTTCAACCGCGCGCGGATATAAATACCTTATTTAAATAATAATATTAAATTTTATTATTTTTTATTTTATTAATAACATTAATAATTAACATGTATTTTTTTCATTTAAAGATTAAACATATAAAACGTCTCTTTTTTTATCAATAGAATTTATTAAAAGAAAAAAAAGGAATGATATTTCAAAAAGTGAGAAATTAAAATCGTTGATAAAAAAAGACTATTGTTACTGGTGATATTAATAATATATTTAACAGTAAATAAAAATTTACAATATTTGATTTTATGTACAACATGCAACTCCTGTTGCTCCCATCGGTTCAAGATGTTTTTGTTTTGCTAAAAAAAAAATAAAAATTTCATCCCATTATCCTCTTATATCCCTATACTCTCTAAATAACATAAAAAATGTTAAATATAATTTTAAAAATTATATCATTAATAAAAAAAATAATTTTGTTATTAATTAAGGAAAAATAATAATAGCGTTCCTAAGTTTTAGCCTAACTAACACTTGAGAAGTTCAGTTTCCAAAAACCAATTTCGAAGTTCCTAAATTTTAATTTCGTAAACAAATACGTCATTCCTTCCAAAATTACATAATTTTTTCGTTAGTCTTAGCCATTTAAGTTAGTCAAATGATAGAAAAAAAATTAAATTCCAAAAAACACCCTAAGTGCAACCAACTCCACCTACCTCATACAAACCCTAGCCTTCTTCATTCTTGGCAAGCATTGCCAACTCGTTTGGGTTTTATCATCATTTCAAAAATGTTGCAAAGGTGATTCTAGTTTACTGTTGTTTAAAGCTTTTACGGTTGCTTCACTTTTCATCAGTTCTGCTGCTTCAACCTCTTTTGATGCATTTAAAGTTTTCTACACCTACAATGTATTGATTGGTAAATGCACAAATTTATATGTATAAGAGGATGCAAAATGAAGGGATCGAAGGAGATGGGATTGGGATTGTAGAGTTAATTCAGGTTTGTGGTTCTATTGTAGATTCAAGATTGAATCTTTAAGTACATGGGGTATATGATTAGGTGAGGAATAGGCATGGATGATGTCCTCCTTCATACTAGCCATGGATATGCATGCTAAGGATGGGCAATTAGAGCTTGCTTCACTTGTCTTTTAAGAAGATGAAATGTAAGAGTGTGGTTTCTTGTGAAATGTAAGAGTGTGGTTTCTTGGAGAGCATTAATTTTTGGCTTCGCTCAAAATGCAAATGGTTTTGCAGAGAAGGCAAACGCATTGTTGGTTGAGATGCAGAGTTTTGGATTTACACTAGATTCTATTTCTCTTATACAAACAATTTCATAAATTTTACTTGATTATTGATGAGATTGGTAAATGATATGTCTGGCAGTTTCTTTTTATTTTTAATTTAATTTGTAAACATTTTTAGTTGGATTAAGAGAAATGGGGAGAGAAAGAAGAACCACCAAGCACATACATATCAGTTTAATGGTCAAAAGTGGGTATTTTGGATGGCAGGACGTATTTATTGACGGAATTAAAATTTAGAGACCTCGAAATTGGTCTTTGAAAATTGAGATCCTCAAATGTTAATTAGACCAAAATTTAGGGATCCAATTATTATTTTCCCATTAATTAATTATAGAAAATAGCTAAAAAAAATTTAATTTAATTTGACATTAACCTCAATTATTTTAATGTGCAATATTTATATGATAAATGAGTAAACAATATTGGTGGAATATATTTCTCAAATTCATAGATAGATATAGATAAGATCACGAATAAATTTGTTTTTTCAAATTGAAGTCTCAATTTTATATCAAATTGAAGTTCTCAATGTTATATATATATATTATATATATTATATATATATATATATATATATATTTAAAAATATAATTTAACAAAGAAAAGAAAAAGAAAACTCAACCATTTTATTTAGAAAAGAATTTTCCATTGAACATGATAATCAGCATATCAGGAGCATATAAGCACATGAAAAACACTTCAACACATTCACCGTAAATCCGAATCAACAATTTTTGAATAATATCACCATTTTTTATAAACCAATTTAACATAATTTGCAGTACAAAAATGACAGCTTTAATTTTAACATGAATGTTGAAATAACAAGCACAACCTTTGCATATTTGCATTTAATTAGAATTAACAGAAAGGAAATCCCACATAATATGAAAAAATATAAAGAATTGAAAAAAAATGGAAAAGAAAAAAAGAACAAATATATTTTCTCAAAAAAAAAAAAAAAAGAACAAATATAGGATGGGTTAGATAAAAAAAATAACAAAATTAAAAGATACTTGCTTATATCTCAACTGGCATGCAAGAAACCAAACCTAAAAGCATAACCAATGTAAACCTACTGCACATACATCCCAAGCAAGAGAAAACAAAAATATATATATTTTGTACTACTCCCAAAATCATTAATAAATTGTAATTGTGACATCCCAGGTTTGGGGCACAACACCTTAGGCGAATCCCACATCGGCTACGCACAAGGTGGAAGTCCTATACATAAAGGGTGGCAACCTTGTCGGCTACGGCACAAGCTGGAAGCCTAACAGTAAAGCGGGGCAACCTTGAACATTGGTAGACGCTGTTTTTGGGCTTCGGCAGAGTGGAGGTTTTTCCCTTGGCCAGAAAAACCACCATTAAACCCATTATATGTCCGTGGCTAATTTCGTGTATTATAGAAATATGGCCACCAGAGCGGTTTTGTTACAATAGTCGTTAATAAAACCAATCCCCTGCTGGTGAAAATTCCATATGCGTATGCCTATGTACTTAAAATTTTTTGGTTAGTCTATTGAGGACTAAAAGATACCGCCCAAGCTTACTATATCAGTAACCCTCCCTGAGAAAACCTTGAAGTTACGGTGGGCATAAGAACTAAAGCATCGTGCGTAGCTCAGATCATTTTTCCCGCAGGGAATCGTCTTGGGTAACCAATTATGTTCGCCCCTTAAAGAGCCCCCGCGTAAAGTTACGGGGTGGTATTGTTGACATTCCCAGGTTTGGGGGCAGATCAGGCACAAAACCCAGGATTTCAGGGGCGGGTAACCTGCCCTAAGACCAAACATCAGTGCCATTAACTACACCCCGAATCCAGCAATTGGTGGAAAGTACAATCCAATTATTATAACTAAACCAATTTTAAATACCCCCACCCAGAAATCCGATTTTGTCAACCTTTATGGATTAACTCAGCGCACTAACTGACGTTTTTACGAACCACCCGCCGGCTTGTATTAATCCTAGGAATTCATTCAAAAAAGCTAAGAAAACAAGTGTAAAAAAGTGGAAGGGTTTTAATCCCAAGCTACATGAGGACCTAGTCAAAACAATGACAAAAATCAGTACAAATAATAATGTTCCGAAAGCGGTGCGGTTGGTATACATGGGCTCTAACAAAACAAGCCGGACAATTACTAGATTTAATTCATTAACTTACATATTAATGGAACCATTTGAATGTCTTGGACATGTCTTTACCAACATTTTTTTTTCCAAGAACCAAGATTGCAAGAATTAACAATCAAACATTCATTGGCTTTCTTATCAGAGCCTGCACCAAAGCCATATGGAATTCTTCTACTATTTGACTCCCCACACCCCTGTTGCCGAACCAAGGAATCTGCCGGACAGATTAGAGTATAGAAGTGACAACAAAAACTATTCTCAGCGAGTTGAGGATACGTCTAGGAAGTTAAATCCTAAGTGTGATTAACAACCCGAAGCCATAATTGCCAGTATAGTTTAAAACTAGTTGAAGCGTATTGTGAAGCCCGAGTTTAGAGGACAATAACACCATACACTCGAACAAAGAAAACCTGTATCATTCAATTGGGGGCACAACACCTTAGGCGAATCCGCATCAAGATCACGAGAGTTGTACATACAGATTACACAAGAGTTTGGGGCAAACGTTATGCTCTCAACCTATAATATCAATCAAAATATAGAAGTCCTAAGGGTTTTTTTTAATAGGCTAAGACAAGACCATTTGGTAAAAACACAAAGTTTTAAGGACTTATTAAAGCCGATGCGGTTATATGGAAGAGCGAACAACCCGGACAGGGGTCCTTGCTGTGAGAAGCCGCCCTGTTTTCCGCGATGGAATGCCCCTTATCAGATTCCCCAGAACAACCAAAGATTAAACACGTTGCAGATGGTGCTTTTGGCTGAATTCGCGTGACGCGCGCTGCGCAAAAAGAAAAGTTGAAGGATAAATGTCCCCGACAAAGATAAAACAATAAGTCCTCTTGATTTCACATGGTCTGGCAGAGTGGAGGTTTCCCTGGCCCAGAAACAAAACCGTGCAGGCTTGTGTGGCCCAAAGCGGACAATATCTACCATGGGCTGGGCTGTTACAGTAATAATTAATGATGTGTAAATATTTTTTTACTTCAAGCGATGAGCAGAACAAAAGCATTCAGAATCTACAGCAAAGAAGGCTCTGCTTCCAATAAAGGAGGCTATGCTTCCAACTCTCCTGCTTATGGAGATGTCTCGGGTCAACTTTCACCGTTCTTACGGGACTGCTACTCCATTTAGATTGCAATCTGTAGAAGCAATTAGCAAAATCAAATTAGTAGTATGGAGTGTACAAATATTGATATGTTAGATGCAGATAAAGAACAAAAAGTAATTAGTTTGGTAGTCATTTTACATTTGTGCTGCTATCCGATCTAAGAGCGAGATTGCCAGAATATGTGATTAGCCTTGAATAACTTATAAGAAATAATAGAGGACCTGGATCAGAAAAGCTTTCCATTACTCTCGAGCAGCTTTCAAGAAAAATTCAGCAATATATAAAAACATTGAAGGAGCAGTGTTAATAATTTGTGTTTCAATTTAAAAATTCAGCTAAATTGTAGGTATTTTATAATTTAAACAATTCAAATAACGTATTTTAGGATAGATAGTTATATATAGATAAAGTTTAGTGTTTTAAATAATGGATAATTTATAGTTAATTATTAATTAAAATATTTAAGTTGTCTAATCACAATACAAAAAAATAAATAAATGTCAAAAATTTCTAAAAAGAGAAAAATGAAATGCTAAATAGAGAAAATGATTTGAACTTTCTTTTTGTTTCAGCTTTTATATATATATATACTGTATATGAATATTATATCTATCTCAATGTATAATATATATATATATATATATATATGAACATATTTCCCTTTTTTAATTAACCTGATTTTCTTTTCTCTGCAACATGTAGTGAGATATATATGAACATATTTCCCTTTTTTAATTAACTGATTTTCTTTTTTCTGCAACATGTAGTGAGTGCTTTTGCAGCATTGATCGAGCCTAAGGTTGCAAATACTCTTATAAGGTTGAGCTTTTATATTCTTCATATTTAACATTTGTGAAGATACTTTTTTTTTTAAAAAAAATTTTGAGATTGATATTGACGTAGAATGGTTACATGAATGGAAATAAACGATTACACTCCGTTAGAAGTTTTGATGTTTAATCTGATGAATAAAATAGAGAACTAAGCTCTCAAAGAGGTTTATTGATATGAATAATAATTAAAAGATAATGAATGAGTCAATAATACAAAATAACATATTTATAGTTTTAGGTTAAAAGTCATAAAACCCTAAAAATAACACAAACTCCGTAAATAGACAAAACCTTAGGGAGGGAGGCGGCATGGGCATGCCAAGGACTCTCAGGGGCTAGCATGGGGTGTGCTTGGCATGGCACGAGCATGCCAACACTCGAATCTTCATGGGCTCGTCAGCACGGGCGTGCTTGGACTTCCAAAGGCTAGCACGAGCGGGCTTGGCTATAGCACGGGCATGCTTGTGTTCCTTATGCTTGGGCGTGCCTCGCTTCCAGGACTCTCAGAGGCTAACACGGGCGTCTTGGAAATGGCATGGTCGTGCCTCTTCTTGGATTTGCAGCGATCTAAGTCTTCCATATATTTAAGTGCTAGTTGCTCCGCATCAATCCCCTCGAGTGATCATAATTGAAATAGAAAGGGACCAAATCAACAACAATAAAAGTCCTAGAAATCTTCATGTTTTCGGGCAGGCCAAGTACATAGGCATTATCATTAATCTTTTTGAGTATCTGAAATGGGCCAATCTTTTTCGAATTAAGCTTCTTCTATCCTCTGCCACGCTCCTTGCGAAGATAAACCATGACCAATCACCCACAATAAAAGATTCATAATGCCAGTGTTTATCAGCTGCGACTTTATATTTTTCATTGGCAGCGGTGATGAATTGTTGTACTTGCATGAATACCTCCATATGCTCAGTAGCCAAGTTATTAGCTACAATGCTCTTTTCTGCACCTACTAGAAGGGAAAGAAGATCAAGAGTATGGGCTGGTACCTTCCGGTAAACAATTCCAAATGGTGACATCTTAGTGGAGCTATGGATAGCACTGTTGTAGGCAAATTCTGCTTTGGTAAGAGCAAGATCCCACATCTTTTTCTTCTCGCTGCAAATGCATCTAAGGAGATTCTTACCACTTCAGTTTGTCTATCAGTTTGGGGGTGAGCGGTGCTGCTGTAGTGAAGTTGAGTGCTGAATCTCTTCCACAAGGTTGTCCAAAAGTGAGCTAGAAATTTTGTGTCTCGGTCAGATGTGATGGTTTTGGGAATGCCATGCAAATGAACAATCTCCTAGAAAAATAACTTTGCTATGTGTGAAGCATCATTAGTTTGCTTGCAAGGGATAAAGTGTGCCATCTTGGAAAACCTGTCTACAACAATAAAAATAGAGTCAGCTTCACGTTGATTTCGAGGTAAACCCAACACAAAATCCATCTATAAGTCCTCCCAAGGTTGTTCCGGTACAGTCAAAGGAGTGTAAAGCCTAATGTTTTGAGAATGTCCCTTTAGTGTCTGTGTCTGGAAAATGGAACATTTTTGTACTAGCTTTCCTACTTCATTCTTCAATTGTGGCCAATAGAAATGAACCTCCAAACCTGCAATAGTTTTATCACGGCCCAGGTGTCCGTTTAATCCCCCACCATGGACTTCTCTGATTAGTTTTTCCCGTAAGGAAGACTGAGGGATGCATAGCCTATTTTCTTTTGAAAAGATACCCGTCATGAACCAAGAATCCATTAGTAGGCTATTTAGCTTCAATCCTAGCCCATATGTCAACAAAGTCTTCATTTGAAGCTTAGAGATCTTTAAGAAATTCAAACCTCACAATCTCTTGCCTAATGGTAATCAACAAAGCTGCTCTCCTGCTCAAAGCATCCGCTACTATGTTACAAGTACTTGATTTGTGCTTGATGACATAATGGAAAGCACCAAAATACATTGCCCAACGTGCATGCATCTTGCTCATTTTCTTTTGAGTTTGAAAATGAGTTAAAGCCTGATGATCAGTGTAAATAATGAACTTACGCCCCAACAAATAATGTTCCCAAGCTTTGAAGGCTCAGAAAATTGCATACAATTCTTGCTCATAAGTAGACCATTTTTGCCTAGCTTCATTCAGTTTTTCACTAAAAAATGCTATAGGTTTTCTAGATTGTGACAGCACACCACCAATTCCAATCCCATAAGCATTACAATCACCCTTAAACTATTTATCAAGATCAGGTAAAGAAAGAATAGGGGTGAAAGTAAGCTTATCTTTGATCTCTTCAAAACTTTTGTTTGTAGCTTCAGTCCACACAAATTGACGAACTTTCTCCTTCTTCTAACAGTCTATGATAGCTGCAACGATACTGCTAAAATTTCTGATGAACCGCCAATAGAAGGTAGCAAGACCATGGAAACTACGAACTTCGGTGATGTTCTTGGGAATAGGCCAATTTTGAATGGCCTCAATCTTTCTGTCATCAACATGAATTGCTTCTGAGCTAACAATATAGCCAAGAAATAGAATCTTCTCCGTCATAAAGTTGCACTTCTTAAGGTTGATGTACAACTCATTTTTCTACAAAGCATCCAACACCCATCGAAGGTGTTGAAGGTGTTCCTCCTCATTGCCAATGAAAATTAAGATGTCATCAAAGTACACAACTACAAATTTGCATAAGAAAGGACACAAAACCTGAGTCATAAGTTGCATGAATGTGCTAGGTGCATTAGTCAACCCAAACGGCATAACCAACCACTCATATAATCCTTCTTTAGTCTTGAAGGTAGTCTTCCATTCATCTCCCTCCTTGATTCAGATTTGATGATACCCACTGGGAAGTTTAAAGAACACTATAGATCTTGACAGTTGGTCCAATATGTCCTCCAGACGAGGAATAGGGAATCGATACTGCACTGTGATCTTGTTGACTATCCGACTATTAACACACATCCTCCAAGTCCCATTTTTTTTGGTACTAATAATGCAAGAACCCCACAAGGACTAATGCTCTCTCGGATGTGACCCTTCTTCAATAATTCTTCTACCTGTTCTTGAAGGATTTGGCTCTCCTTTGGATTCATCTTATAATGGGGCAGGTTTGGTATCTTTGATCCAGGGAAGAAATCAATCTGATGTTGAATGTCTTATAAAGGTGGAAGGGTAGAGGGTTCTTCAACTACGGCATGAAACTCATCTTCATCTAGTAACTCTTTAACTGGTGGTGTTACTAGTGCCTCTTCATTAGAGCCTGTCTCTAGTTTAATCAACAATGCCAATGCACCTCCAGAATTCTCAATTGCACTAGATAATTCCTGCACATTGGAAGAAATAGTTACTATGGATTTTTTCTCCACTTTAGAATCTTTGGTAGAAGATCTAGAAGGTAAGACAATGATTTTCTTGTTTTTCCAATTGAACATGTATAAATTCTCTCTACCCTTGTACAATGCATCTACATCAAACTACTATGGACGTCCCAATAGTACTCCGCAGGCATCCATATCCACAACATCACAACTGACACAATCTGAGTACGACTTTCCCATTGAGATAGTAACCTTGCAAACCCGGTTTAGTTCAATTGTTGGACCTTCTTTAATGGACCTTACCTTGTATGGTGTAGGATGTGGTTTGATGGTTAAATTTAGTTTTTCAACCAGCTACTTGGCTATCAAATTTTCATAGCTACAATTTTCGATAATGAGTTGGCACACTGCTTCACCAACCTGACATTTAGCTTGGAAAATTTTTCTCCGTTGAGTTTTGCTTTCTTGTTTTAGAGAGCACAAAATTTTTTGAACAACAAATGCGACCTCACCTTCTTCTAAACCAGCCATGGATCCATCATCTTCGTCTTCTACCTCTTCAACTTCAGTCACCTCATCAACTATATTCACCTGTCGACGCCCTTCATTAGCCCCCCTGTGCTCTGGACATATGTTAGATGCATGTCCCGATTTTCTGCATCGATAACAGTAGTCTTCGATTGGCTTCTGATACGGATTCGATTTATTATTTTTGTCTGTCATGGGTGCCTTTCCCCGGGAATCTTTCTTTTCCTCTGTTAAGGGCTGCTGTGAATTCTAGTTATTAACAAGAGCTGTTGTTCGTGAATTCTATCCATCGAAATTTCTGTTGAACTGTTGATTTCTAGATGAGTAGGATTGCCTAAAATTCTGATTTCGATTAGACGGTTCTCGAGTCTGCCAGTTAATCCTATCTTCTGCCTGTTTGGCCATCTCAATTGCATCTACCAATGTGAAAATTGCAGCTACACCCATCATACACATTATATCATGGTTTAGTCCCCTTGATAATGAGCTATCTGCTGGGATTCGATTTCACAATTGTCAACGAGCCTATAATCTAAAAAACTGCTCCGTATACTCATCAACCTTTCAGTTTCCTTGAAAACAGTCATGGTACGTATTGTACAAAATTTGAGAGTGATCACTGAGAAGGAAACATTGCTCAATCATCTATTTCATTAAAATCCAATCCCGCACAGGGTCAATCCTTCAATGATGGCATTTGTTTTGAATAGAATGCCATCATGCTGCTGCTCCTCCTTTCAGTTTATAGGCCACTATGGAAACTTTACGCTTATCCTCAACATTCATGACCTCAAAGAATCGCTTGACCTCCGCTAGCCAATCAAGAGTACTTTCAATATCTAACGATCCTGAGAAAGGTTGAAGGTCTACCTTTATTTTGTATCCATCATGAAAATTTTCACCATTTTGTATCCATCATGAAAATTTTCACCATTGTTTCTGTAATCTCGGCCTCCATCATAATGATTTTGGCCTCTTGCAAAATCTGGTTGCTGTTGATTCGGCCATGCTATTGCAGCTGCAGGTTGTTGGTTGCCTTGTTGAATTGCGAGAGTCAACTGTCTAATTTGTTTGGTTAACTCATCGAATTTTGCCTTTATGGCTGTGAGTCTTGCTTCATGATTGTCGGCCATGGAGATACTTTGCCTTTCGGCTCTAATACCAACTGACGCAGAACGGTTACGTCAATAGGAATAAACGATTATACTCCGTCAGGAGTTTTGATCAATGTCGTTTGATCTGATGGATAAAATAGAGAAATAAGCTCTCAAAGAGGTTTATTGAAATGAATAATGATTAAAAGATAATGATTGAGTCCATAATACAAAATAACCTATTTATAGTTTTAGGTTAAAAGTCATAAAACCCTAAAAATAACACAAACTCCATAAATAGACAAAACCCTACTGGATATGGCATATGCATGCCGAGGACTCTCAGGGGTAGCATAGGGCATACTTGGTATGGCACGGGCATGCCGACACTCAAATCTTCATAGGCTTGTCATCACGAGCGTGCTTGGACTTTCAGAGGCTAGCACAGGCCAACTTGGCTGTAGCACGGGCGTGCTTGCGTTCCTTATGCTTGGGTGTGCCTTGCATCTAGGACTCTCAGAGGCTAGCACGGGCGTGCTGGAAATGGCACGGTCGTGCCTCTTCTTCTTAGATTTGCAAGGATCCAAGTCTTCCATATATTTAAGTACTAGTTGCTCCGCATCAAATATGGTGTGATTTTTTGCTGGAATAAGCATTTAAATCAGGTAGCTCCACTTGAAAATCTCCGCCATGTGAAGTGGATACAGAAGAGACATATTGAAGGTAATGATTTTGTTTTATTATTCCCATATACTTGTTTAAACCTAATTATTGATTTGGGATCTGATGTGCCTTTTGCATTGTTTGAACATATTATTGATTCTCAAGAAAAATTTGAAAAGGTCCAGGAACTTTTATAGTATTGCATTTTTTAGTTGTTTGGTGTATCATAAATTAAGTTTCACTTGGTATGGTTCATTCATTGGTTGGCATGGCATGTATTTTTTATTTTTTGGGAAAAACTTTATGAAATGACTATCAGGTAACTTTGTACTAAGAATTCTAGGAGGATTGTTTGCTTTTGGTGATACTTCAATTATGCATTTCTCTCCTTTGTAATACTTGAAAATATTAAATAATGAAGTTTTAAGCCTTAGCCCTAGGACACAGTTATACAAGTCATTGCATTAGCGGTGTAGAAACTATGTTTATCAACCAACACTATAAAAAAATAGCTAACTTGCGACTGACACTTGTGATGCATTTGCGACCGTGTGCAACTAATGTTGAAGTGACAGAAGTTAAATATTCACAGACCGATTTGCGACCGATCTATGATAGAATTAGCAATGGAATTATGACTGATTGATAATACTTGCTAACTATAGCGCTAATAATTTCCGCGAGTTGGTTTTTATTTTGCAACCAAACAACGATGTATTACCGACGGATTTGTGACTGATTCACAGTCTGTTACTAAAGTGGGTTGCAGTTTAGTTCCAGATTTTGTTTCTGGAGTGTGATGGATTGGCGATAGATTTGCGACCGATTTTGTTCGGTCTCAAGTCGATCGTAATTTTTTTACTTACAAAATGACAATGCTTGATTAAAAATTGCGATTGAATTTATACGGTAGCAAGATATTAGGGCTTTATAAACCCTTAGTCACCTTAGTCGTGATCATAGCGTGCCCCTCCCCATTTCCCTCCCTTTCCAGTTCTCTCCTCTTCTTCTCTCCTTTGTCGTCGGTGGCTGTGGGATCACTGGAGCTCGCCCTTGTCGCCGGAGAAGTAGCGATGTCCGCCTGGTCAAGTAGGTGCCCTTACCCTTTATTTTCTGCGAATCTGCTCTTAGCAGGCAGTAATTTGATTTTTTTTTTTCTTTTTGTGCATTTTGATTCATTTTGTGTATTTTGAGCAGTTAATTTTTTGTTGTTTTATGTAATGTGTAGTTTTAGGGTGAGAATTAATGAGAAATATTTAACATACGTTGGATTTGTTGAAATTTTTGGTTAAGTTTTAATTAATATATTTTTTTATGTATTTGCTTTTTTTATAGATTTTTTTGTTGTAATTTTATGAATGAATGGATAATATTTTATTTTATTTTAATATAATATCTTTCGCTGGGGGAGATTATAATATTTACAATATTACTTTGATATTAATCTAATTTCCTTGCATTGGGGGTTTAGAATTTTTTTGTAATATTTTGTATTCTTGAGGATTGGCGATAGATTGCGACGATTTGTTAGATCTCAAGTCGATCGTAAATTTTTTTTACTTACAAATGACATGCTTGATTAAAAATTGCAGATTGAAATTTATACGGTAAGCAAGATATTTAGGGCTTTTAAAGCGCTAGTACCTTAGTCTGTGACATAGCGTGCCCCTCCTCATTTCCCTCCTTTCCCAGTTCTCTCCATTCCTCTTCTTCTCTCCTTTGTCGTCGGTGGCCTGTGGGATCACTGGAGCTCGCCCTTGTCGCGAGAAGTAGCGATGTCCGCCTGGTCAATAGGTGCCCTACCTTTATTTTCTGCAATCTTGCATCTACAGGCAGTTTTGGATTATTTTTTTTTATTTTTTGTTTGCATTTTGAATTTCAATTGTGTATTTGAGCATTTAATTATTTTTTGTTGTTTTTAATCGTAATGTGTAGTTTAGGGAGTTTTAGGGTGAGAATTAATGAGAAATATTTAACATACGTTGGATTTGTTGAAATTTTTGGTTAAGTTTTAATTAATATATTTTTTTATGTATTTGCTTTTTTTATAGATTTTTTTGTTGTAATTTTATGAATGAATGGATAATATTTTGTTGTAAAATTTTACGAATGAATGGACGGTAAAAAATTTTAAATCTGAAAATTGTAAAAGATAAATTACAATTATTAGAAATAATTGTAATTTATAATAAAAAATTTAATTAGTGTATATATAACAAAAAAGGATTCTAATTAGTGTGTTTAGAATAAAAGTTGTATGTAATTTATAAGCGACAAATTAGAAGTCATAAGAATATTTTAGTGTATATATAACAAAAAAGGATTCTAATTAGTGTGTTTAGAATAAAAGTTGTATGTAATTTATAAGCGACAAATTAGAAGTCATAAGAATATTATTTAAGTCAAATTATAAATCTAATTTTGTTAGAAAACACTTTAAAAAAATATTAGAAATAATTTTAATGAAAGCATAAAATTTGAATTGACTATAATAAATTAATTAATGAGAAAGATACATTTAAAGAGAAAAATTTATAAAAATATTTGGGACTTTTTATGGTTGCAATGAAAAAAAGTATAATAAGTAAATATATAAAAGATAAGTAAGTTTATGCATTGACTTTGAAATTGATTATTTTGATATTACTTTATGTGGATTTGTGTTTTCATTTGAGTGGAAATGATATGAATATGATGAGTTTGAATTGGAGGCCTAGTAGTGGCCATGTTTCACTTTGGAGAATGTTGTTGGATAATATAAAAGTGTTTATGTTGTGTTTTTGACTTGAGATTTGATTATCTTATGTCGAAGTGATGCCAAAATTTTTTAAAAAAACCTTCAGAACCATACACTTACTGATATTACTGTAAGTTTACGTATATATAGTTAACCTTAGTTGCATGTGCAATATATTTTTCATCCATACGGTAGAGAACACCTAAATTGTCCAAGTAGGACAGTTTGGAAATGTCTGTCGGTAGTTAGAGAATGAAACGACAATCTTATACATATGCAGTTATCTTATATATAGTCAGAGAATCAGACGACAATCTTATAAGAAGAAGAAGAAGAAGAAGAAGAAGAAGAAGAAGAAGAAGAAGAAAAAGAAGAGGACGATGATGAAGAAGATAGAAATACTTAATACATTATATATTATGGATAATAAATTAATAGATATATATACAATATTTATGATCAATTAATGAATATTTTTCATATGTTCTACCATTCATATAATTGTATACATACATATGTAGGTTCTGTTATTTGCAGTAAGGATGGCTAGAGGCAGGGGGTTGATTCAGACGCGTCCGATAGTGGTCCGTGTGGAGGTCATGATCGATGATGTAGCACATGTGGATGGGGAGGGACTATTCTTCCTCTACCTCCTCTTCCTTCTTCTGGTACACCTGGGGCTTCATCTTCTATTCCCCCCGTGCCACCACCACTTCCTTTTATTCTTCCTCTTCTACCCCATTTGTTAAACCAATAGAGCCTTCACCAGCTTCATGGTCCTCTACTACACTAGATAATCATAACTGTTAATTAGCACCATTAACTGTCATTTCGGTTATATATTATTTCCCTCTATTAATAGCATTTGTCACTTAATCCTTTTGCAGCTTCCTTAGAGCCACGTAACAAGCACAGTTTAGTAGCAGGATAATGAGTACTTGTCTACTTTTTCTTTTTAATTTGGTTTTGATTAGATTTTGATGTATTCGTCTACTTATATTTTACTTTGGTTTTTTTCATAGCATATATCCATCCTCTCGGGCATATTTTTTTCACTTTGGTATGCTGACTTCACTTATAGGATACGAAACAGCGGTAAGAAGCAACATTGCGTGTCTCAGCAGATATGGGATCGACTTGCGACTACACAACACATCTAGATACTGCAGATGATACCTTGGTCACTCCTGTAGACACTACAGCACATCTAGCGGACACTACAATGGATCATCCAGAGGACCGATATCATAGATTTGATTTCAAAACGTTTTAGCTATCTGTGATTTTTTCATATTCTGTATAATATATTACATTTACAGTTCCTTTTTGGATTTTATTATGCAGTGATGATGATGATGATGCTTATGATATATAAATATGTTGCTTTTTAACAAGTGAAAAAAATTGTAGTTTTTAATATTTATATATTATTTTTTTCCTATAATCATATTTTGCAATCGACTTACAACTGAACAACCAGTAAAATTATAACCATTAAATTCAAATTTGCAACAGATCGCCAACCAATTACTTTTAGATTTTGTGACCGATTAGCAACTGCCTCTCGCTAATTGCGAACGACAAGTTTTGCAATTGCTTTGGGACAAGTTTTCAACTAGAAAACATGACGCTGATTAGTGAACGATTTTTTATATTTTGTGACAGACATATCAATTGCTAAATTGCGACCACATCGTCATTAGGTCGCAAAAAATTTGCGATGAGTACTTTTTTGACCACTTAAAGGTGGTCACAAATCGGTCGCTAAATCGATTTAGCGGCCGATTTTTTATATTTAGTGACCGATTAGGTCGTAAATCAGCGTTTTTTTTGTAGTGCAAGTTTGTTATATGTGGCTATTTAATTGAACAAATTTATTTCCAAAGTTAAGAGTGCTTTGTTGCCATGGTTTTCAGAATTTTATTAATTGAAGGATTTTTCATGGTATGCGTTTTATCTGAAGTGGCCGTTAGATTTCCAAGTATTGTTTGCAATTTCTTTTTCTTACACCATACTTATGTAAGCATATTACCCTTGCTTCATAGTAGTTGGGATAATGGTAATATTATTTTTTTCAAGGAAAATGCAGCTATCAGTTATCTCATGCCTAGCTTCTGAGAATGACAATCGATTGAACAACTTGCCATAGGATGTGCAAGAGTTGATCAATTCTTATCAGTTGAGTCCTTTTATTACAAAAGTGGGTTATTCCTTGTAGAATCACATTTTTCTTAGATTCATACTTTTCTGTTGATTTCCAAAAGCAATGGTGATAAATTGTTAGAGTGCAGTTTGACTTTTCTGTTGATTTTCCAAAAGCAATGGGATAATTGTTAGAGTGCAGTTTGAGTAATCATTTGGTTTTTTTACTTTGTAGGCCTTATCTGATTAGAATTTATTAGTGAAGAAAAAATCATGGTAAAATTTTTCATCAACTAATAATTTTAAATATTTTACTTTGGCTGTTTTAAATATAGGCAGTGGACTGAGTCCTTTTATTACAAAAGTGGGTTATTCCTTGTAGAATCACATTTTTCTTAGATTCATACTTTTCTGTTGATTTCCAAAAGCAATGGTGATAAATTGTTAGAGTGCAGTTTGAGTATCATTTGGTTTTTTAATTTGTAGGCTTATCTGATTAGAATTTATTAGTGAAGAATCATGTAAAATTTTCATCAACTATAATTTTATATTTTACTTTGGCTTTTAATATAGCAGTGGACTTGTGATATTATTGTTCCTCTTTTATTTTAAATTTGTGAATTAAATTATTATACATGAAAGAGGAGTGTGAAGAAAAATTCTTTGAATACAGATCTGATATTATTTGGGTAGAGAACCTTAAGACTTATAACATTAGTTTTAACTACTATTATGTGATTAGATTAGTCAGATTCTTAATGCAGCGTTAGTAACAATAGGTGCAAAATAGATAGATTGTCTGGTTTTCTGAAAGAGTTGCATTCCTATTTATTGGCTCTGCCAAATGCTAATAAGTTTTAAGGAAGTTTACAGTAAACTTATTACAATCATTATGCATTGTCTTAGCTGATGGTTACTTGAGTAACTTTTTGCTCAAAAAGCTGATTAAATAGCAAGTTCTTCTTAGTGATCCATGCCTAATTAATGTCTAATAGCTCTTTTATTATAATGTTGATGATATCCTATATCATTCTCTCTGATTTCTTGTGCAAATAATTAAAATCTATTATTCTATATTGTCCTAGAAACATCATAATTGTTGCTTGTAGCCATTAGAATGCCACATTTTGTTCAAATACTAATGAACAAAATTAAGGGCATTGTCCTAGAAACATTATAATTGATTCTTGTAGCCAGTAGAAAGCCATATTTTTTTTAAATACTAATGAACAAAGTTATAGGCAACAGCTTACTTCTAATCTCTTCTTTTGCCTTTATTTCTTTGCAATAATCATATATGGATACAATCTAAATTGTGAATGTATTTGCTTATTTCAAAATTATACCCACTTAAACGATATAAAGTGGTGACATCTGCTTAGATATCCTTACGCTTTGCAATCTTTAATGAAGTATCAAATTGTTAGATGCTCGTTAGAATGGCAGTTAGAGAAAGAATTATCTAAGTTATAAAATCTCTGAAATTTGTAAATCATGTTTCCAAAGTAAAAGGTCATACTTTTAAGGTTTGCTCATGGTATGAAACTCTTGTTTGTTAGGCATTCTTTATTCCTATTTGAAATTCAACTTATTTGAAATGGTGGCAGTTTTTTGTAAACTTGTAAGATTATCTTTGAGGTAGCTAAGGTAGTCATATCTTATATATGGGCTTTTAAACAATTCCAGATTTGCAAATATGTTGCAATGACTAAGAAGACTGGGAAGAACAAGTTTTATGTTATTTCACTATAATGTGCCCCTTATGATTATTTTTCTTCTCATTTCTTTATAATTTATTCATAAGATTTATAGTAGTAGAGTTTTTCTAAGGATTCGCATCATAGATAGTTGAAATAAAGTTATCTTACTATCATTTGCTGGTACTAAACCTTAATGATATGGAAGCAGTGAAGACGGATTTATAATGCTAAACTTTCTAAAGGTTGCATGCTTTGTATAAAATCTAAAATTGAGTGTACTATTGTCAAAGGAGAAAAATGAATCAAATGACAATGCAATTAGGTTATAGATATTAATCAAATTATAAGATAATAGCCCAATTAATTTAGTAATTATTTGATCTTCAAGCTTGGCGGTTACAAGGTCTTTTTAAAAAATAGGGAAGATTCTGTGGGGCAATGTCTATTTCCAACTTTTGTCTTCAACCAAGCAAAAGGGAGGAAAAGAATATTCAACCCTTATAAGATCTGACTTCTGGTTGAGATAACGACTTTTGATTGACTATACATTTGATTGTTATCCTACTTAGCTAACGATGATCTTGATTGAGGAGACTGTATTAGTATAAGTAACCATCATATTAGTTAACTAATATCAATGTAATTAAAGTTTGTGTAGTAATGTTTTTGACGTTTGATCCTGTTTCAAGTTTTTCCTAGCTACTTCTATCATTGGCTGTTGTTGCGATAGTTATAAATGAAATGTCAAACTGATGACATGCATGGAATATCATAGAATGTTATATATTCGATTCTTTCTATAGGATTGGTTCTTACTTTTCTATAGTTTATCTTGAAGCATTTCTTCACATGGATACATCAAAATAAGAGTGCTTTTCATTGTGCTAATCCTTTTTTTTTTTTTTTTTTGGCATATCTTCTTTCATCCAATTATAGAAATATTGATGGCATTACTAGATTTGGTGAAGCGAACTCACAATACGTTTTCAACTTTATGAAAGTGGCTTTTGACTTGTCAAAATCTAGTGATTCAGTAACTATTTAATTTCTTCTTTGAAATAAGTTTATTTGTATGGAGGAAGTGATATGACAAAGTAGTGTTAATTTAACTGCCAACATTGGCAGTATTGGAATAGCATGCATGCTATTTACCTTAAAAGCTTTTTATTTGGGTTCTTAACTGAGAGTGGAATCTACTAGCAATATTCAGGTTACAATTACGCAAGTTGGGTTAACTTTATTGACTAGTTCGACGTTAGATTTCATTAATATTTTTTTTCGATTGAAAGCAAAAGCATAGTGTGAAATTTGTAACTGGCTTTTGGCAAGTCTTTGCTTTGCAATGAATGACCAACTAATAACACTAAATGAACACAACTCTCTATTAGAAATCAGATGGTACTTGCCGGCATCATCATTTCACAATTTACTAATTATAGTAAAGCATTTTTCATATCTGAACTTGTCTTTTGGTTGAGTTTCTCCAGATTGTAAATGCTGCAGTTATAGTGGATTCTTCAGTTCAACAAATTATTGCAAGTGGGTGTGATCAGACCTATTCACGTCATAAAGAGATCCACACTAAAAATAGCCACTTTAGAAAACCAGTTTCTTTCTCAAATCCTGATCCCATCAGTATGGCAAGTCATGCAACTATGATTCCAAACAGTGTGCAATTGCATGATAATCCTGAAATTTCATGTATTATTGTTTCATGTTTAAACACTTGGCAATGGTCTAGGCAACAATTCAACATGCAAGGTTCTTTTAATTGACATCTTTTACAACATGCTGCTATTGTTGCTATTGAGTTTTCTGCAGAAAAGGATAGACGTCTCTTCCCTGGTTCAATTCATACTAAGGAAAAGGCTTTTGAAGTGGAACCAATGTTGTCTTCTGGTGCAGATTCTCCAGCAAAAAGACAAAAGACGAAAGACAACCCATGCGAATGGGAGTTAAATCTATCTTTTGTATGAGGCAATCTTGTGAAATTGGGTCTGTTTTTGTAACCATTAATCAGGGTTGCTAATTTATAATTTTTTTCAAATGTATTATGCTTCTTTTTTGCTCAAAGGACAAGTATTAATCGTCTACAATTTAATTTATTATTGTTAAAGAAACTATTTTCTTTGGTTATGGTTGAAATGCATGTCAACTTTATGTGATCCTGCTCAGGTTGAGAATTTTAATCGATGTGCAAACTTAAGCAACATCAGTGAGAACCTATCTATGCACTGGTTATGACATCTTTTTGGTTTGGGAGCCATGTACCATGTAAGTTTGTAAAGTCATGACTCTATCAACCTTATCTTCATCTCGTAAGCAGAACTTGTACATTCATTCTTTAGCACTTTAGTATAATTCTAAGAATAAATTTTCTAATATTAAAAAACTTCATGGAAGGTGTGCAATGGCACTTGTTCATGAAAGAATTAGGGAATATTTTATGCTTTCCCCAATCCAAATGCCGGTGAATTGGGCAGTGTTCACATACTACAAGGAGAGAAGAGCTTGAATCATCACTATGCTGGTTTCAGGGTAGTTTCACCAGAAGAGGTTCATAATGTGGTTGAAATAGCTAGAGGGGATGACAATGTTGATCAATTGCAATTACTGCTGAACTGTTGTAGCTTATTCTGCTGAACTGTCGTAGATTATTTTTTCAGAAATCTTAATGGCTAATTAATTTTTAAACATCCTGATCCAAACATGTAGTTGCAGTGTATTGTACTAATGATTCATTTTTAGATCTCATATTTGGCAAATTGAATTGAAGAAAACAAACCAAACAAGTGCTAGAATTGGAATAATTAGTGAACCAAATTGATTTGGACTGAAATATCAAACGTATTTATCATTATAGTATGGTTTTGAATCTTTGATAATAATCGATATTTATGACTACTTGTTTGCTTATAAAAATATTATATCATATTATTTCTTGTCTTTTCTTTTTCTTTTTTCCTAATCAATTTAGTTTGTAATAATGTTAAATTCCCATAAAAAAAATAAAATATTTAAAAAAATAATAGTTTTAATGTTCTTATTACCTTTTTTTTCTTTTCTTTTTTTTTTTTGAAAAGTTCTATTTTCAATTGAAAATGATAATCTAACATTTTTAGTATTACATTCTTGGAAATCAACTTTCTTAAGAAAATAACTTTCTATGAAATATACAGTAATCGAGATTATAAAATATGTAAGATAAAAGAATTAATTGTTTATAACATAATTTTTGTATTCTAAAATTGGACAAGGACTTGAGCTAACTGAATCAGGGACTTAAGAAATTGAAATAATTAAAATTTTTAAACTAAATTGAACATAGTTTCAATACAGTTCCGATACTTCAATTTCTCTTACGATGAAAATTCGGTCCAATCTCAAGATTATCCCAGTAAAATACGCTTCCTGAGACTCAAACTTATGCTCTCACCTTTAGGGGAACAGAGTTCGCTACCCACCTCAATCCAAATGTTGTTGGTTAAAAAAATATATTTTTTAATAACATTCTTATACTTTTTGTATGTAAAAATATTAATTTTTCAATAAAAAAAATATATTATTGATCAGGCCAAATTATGGGGTATATATATGTATGTATGTATACACACTCTTAACTGCAGCTAATGAAATTGACAACTGAATGATTTTTTTTTGTCATATTTCAGTTTTTGATTAAAATCGCTTCAAACACATTAGTCTTAGCTATTTGGTACAAATGAGTTATCCACCATAAGAAAAAGCTGAACCAAATGTCTCTTTAGTCGTAGTATAGTTTTTTTTTTCTTTTTTTTTTAAAAAAAGAAGTACCTCATAGCATTAACTCGAAATATAGAAAGATGACAGAATGTATGGGATCAAATCCCACGAATGGAAACGAACATATTTGTAGGACTCTATAGCTAGAGAACGAGTCCCAACATTCGCTTGTCCCCTGATCCATCTAACACTAAAGTTAGGTCTAAGACTTAACAAATCCTTACAATCCAAAATAACCAAACCAAACCAAAATTCAGAAAAATCCTCTTAAAGAGATGATATAGATCAAGGGAGCAAGATGAAAGATCCTCTAGCTCCACCTGCCGGGCCAATCACAAGAGCTCGTGCAACCAAGTTACGAGCAGCCTTGAATGCATTTGTTCAAGAACAAATCACATTGGAGCTTCAAGATCATCCTCTTAAAGAGATGATATAGATCAAAGGGAGCAAGATGAAAGATCCTCTAGCTTCACCTGCCGGGCCAATCACAAGAAGAGCTCGTGCAACCAAGTTACGAGCAGCCTTGAATGCATTTGTTCAAGAACAAATCACATTGGAGCTTCAAGATCAGAGTTATACAAGATGTGAGATTGAATTAGAAGAAGCACCAAAGTTTGTTATGGTGCTTAAGGCGTGCAAAGAGGCTGCCCATTGATGCATTTTACATGCTCTATACTTAGGCAAAATTAGGAGGATGTTATTTCATTATGAGCTTAAGTATGGGCTGTGTAGGGCCTCTGGCCAATTTGTCCTGTTTTGTTTAATTCTTTTAGTGGACTTAATTAATTAGTGTAATAGTGTAAGGCTAGTTGGGCTTATTTTCCAAAGTTGGGCCAGCCCTATATTAGTTAATGTGTTTAAGTCAAGCTTGTTTTTAATTAGTTAGCTTGGGCTTGTATTTAATTAAGCCCATTTGGGCCACATTAGGTTTAGGCCTAGACTAGCTTAAGTTAATAGCTAAATTAGGTCTAGACTAGCTTAAGTTAATAGCTAAATTAGGTTTAGCCTAGGGTATTTATATTATTTTGTAAGAGCTGCACAGCAGCCAACATTAAGATTAATAAAACAAAACATTTTTTTTTCTTTGTTCTTTAAAAGAACAGACCGTGTGCTTCATCATTGTATGATTGCAACCAAATCAACTTTAGTAATTAAGATTGTGAGCTCTACAAGATTAATTGCGCCAAGAATTTCAGAATTGTTTTCAAGAGTACTTAAAGGTAAGTTTCTGTTTCTTATTTTAATTCCTTTCTTTCTCTGTTCAAGAGTACTTAGGGGTTTTCAAGGATTGACGGATACTTCCATGATTGTATGTTCTTGCTAAATTTTCCTTATTGATTGCAAGAGTACTTGTTTAATTGGCTAGAGTCGTATTATCTGGTATCAGAGCACTGTGGTTGTGGATTTCAATCTATCCTAGGGTTAGAACAATATAAACAAATATGTTGTTAGTTACAGTGCAAGTTAGACGTGAAAAAAATTTTTTTTTTTTAAATTTGAGCACTTGGTAAATTATGTGTTATACTTGCATATGCTAGTCAACTATGTGTTTCGTATCAAGCACTTGAAAATTGATTTGTGTCGACCTGAGATTGAGCATTGAAGTAAATTTGACACTCTAGCATTACTGTGTTACAATTTTGTTGTTGGAAATTTTTTTCTTGAATACTTGCTTTGATAATTAGATTACTTAGGTCTATAATTAATTTTGCTTTGTAGTGAATTAACTTCATTCATCTTGTCCAGAATTGTCTATTTGTTGATTCTTGTATTCTGTTATTTGTTTATGTGGAACAATTAGAGCTTTAGTAGATAGAAAATTTTGGAACCCGCATACTCAGGGAGAAGCACGCCCGTGCCATCTTCTAGCACGCCCGTGCTAGTCCCTAGAAGTCCAGGCGATTCTGCAGGCTAGGGAGAAGCACGCCCGTGCTACCCGCATAATACGCCCGTGCTAGCCGCTGGAAGTCTAAGCACGCCCATGCTAGCCTCTGGAAGTCCAAAACCTACCCATGTCGTTCCAGCACACCTGTGCTTTGCCTCTTGACATTGCTAAAGTGTTATTTGCTTGTTCCTACACTTTAGTTTATTAAATTCTAGCAATATACCTTTCTTATTCTTATATTGTCATTCAAAACGTTGTGTTTTCTTGTTAGAACTTGCACATTATTTGGTTATATTCTTTGCTTTCCTAACTTTGTCTTGACTTTTGAAGCAACTTTGGGAATCTGAAGTGCAATTATTCAAATGGAAAGAGTTTTGAAGCAACTTTGGGAATCTGAAGTGCAATTATTCAAATGGAAAGAGTGGTAAAAGGCTGGAGTGAAACCCATATATTGTGAAAAGCCAAATAAAGAGCGAAACATGTGAGGGAGTGATAAACTAACCATTTCCTTTAGTTTTGTGTTAGCTATTTTATTTCAGGATGTCTGATTCATCTAGAGGCAAGATGGGACGAATCACTAGGCTTATGGAGAGCTTTAATGACAGACTAGAGCTTGAAGAACAAAAGACAGAGAAACATAACCCTAATGCCACAAGGAGGGGTGCAACCACTTCCAAAGAGCACTTTAGACAACCTTGGCATAAGGAGTATGGGGGAGAGGATGACTGGCATAGAGAGTCCATGTGGATGAGAGGAAGCCGAAATAATAGAAGAACGACTAAACCCAGCCTTATACACTAGCCCGGGATGTACTCCGCAGGCGATGTGGGACGCATCATCCCCACCCCCATAAGACCCGACTGCCTCAGTCGGTGTTCTGGTGAACCCCATGAGACACCGACCCTACGGAGCTAGAGCTCTGATACTAAATGATAAGGGACTCTTGCAAGTACTCTTGCAAGAGACTAGACCCCTAACTTCACCCCAAAAGCTAGCTCGAAGAGGAAGGACTGAACCCAGCCTTATACACTAGCGAACCCAGCCTTATACACTAGCCTAGAGTACTTCCGCAGGCGATGTGGGATGCATCAAGAGAGGGGACTCTTGCAAGTACTCTTGCAAGAGACTAGACCCCTAACTTCACCCCAAAAGCTAGCTCGAAGAGGAAGGACTGAACCCAGCCTTATACACTAGCCTAGGATGTACTCCGCAGGCGATGTGGGATGCATCAAGAGAGTTTAAAGCTAAAACTAAATTCTACGAATTAGTGTAAACACATTCTACATCCGTCAAGTGAATAACAGACCACCTCAAGTACTCACGAAGCACAAGTGCCTCAACAAGTAAAGGATCTCTGTAACAGTCCAAGAAACTAGAAAAAGCACTAATAATCTTGCCTTTTGTGTCTTCAAGAATAAAACCATATCCTGCCATATGAAGGTTAATAAAGATAGCACCATCCATACAAGTTTGCCAACCATACTGGTGGTCCCAAGAATAGGCGCAAAGACCCTATTTGATGAGCTACCACCTGAGGCGTGCTAGAAGACTGGGTAGCTGGACTAGGAAGACTGCTACTGGCAGTGCCCCTGGGCCCAATCGAAATTGCATGAGAAGGGGCACTGTAATGATGACGTGCCATGGGATTTCTAACATGAGACAAAGTGCATGTAACTTTTGAATGAGCTCTCCATTCAGCACATTGGTTCTTTGAGTCTCTAAGGACCATAGCCAGAGGATTTGATGTACAATTCCAAAGCCTTTGATTTCTCGCTCTCCAAAGATTCCATGCAATGAAAATCACCTCTTCCACTTGCTCTATCCTTAGATTATCAAAAACCTGCAATAAGAAATCCTTGAAAGAAACAGTATTAAAATGAACATTAAAGCCACAAATATTCCACACATCCACAGCATTATGGCACTTAAAAAGAATGTGAGGGCCATCTGCATCCATATCACAAAAAACATAATTCCTAACAACCCTTACCCCTCTAGCAATAAGCTTACTTCTAGTAGGTAAAACCCTTTTAAAGGTTCTCCAAGTGAATTCTTTCATCTTAGGAGGGACCCTAAGGTGCAAATCTTCTTCCAAATGTCTTCTCTCTCTATAATACCCCCCTACCCATGGTTCTAAGGTACAAGAAATAGCCGGACCTAACACTATAAACACCCCTTTTCTCAAAATGTCAAATAAGCTTATCATCCCTATTAGTAATGCTCAAGGGAATATTAAGGATAGCACGCGTGTCCTTAACTCTAAAATTCTCAACTATCTTATTAAACTCCCACCCTGATCTATCCTCTTTCATAAAGTCACACACTCTCATGGCAGGGTCTATAAAATGGATTCCATCCTCCACATCAAAATTATTATCCTTAGGGTTCCATGGGTCCATACTAACCATAATGTTTTCGCCATTGCCCATTTTCCATCTAGTACCAAGTTTTAACATATCTCTAGCAAACAGAATACTCTTCCACGTAAAACTAGGATTATGCCCACAGACGTAGATAAAAAAGTCCCACAGGATAATATTTAGCTTTGAGGATCTGAGATAAAAGAGTATTAGGCTCGGTCATAAGCCACCACCCCTATTTACCTAGCATAGCTACATTAATACTTTGTAAATCTCTAAAACCCATCCCTTGTCTCTCTTGCTCTAGCACATACGATCCCACAAACACCAGTGAATGCTACTCATATCCTCCCCTTTCTTGCCCCACCAATAGGCATTCGTAATCTTCTGAAATTCATCGCACAAAGACATAGGAAGCAGGAAGACACTCATACAATACGAAGGAAGAGCCTGGGCGATTGACTTAAGTAAACTTCCCTACCTTCTCTAGACAGGAATCTAGTATTCTAGCTATTAATGCAGGTCCATAACCTATCCTTTTAATTAAAGATCTGACTCCTGTTATGCCAATTAAGGAAGGAAGCCCTAGGAAATTACTACCTTTTAGCGGGTTGGTCACTCTTAAAACCAAATTTTGAGTGTTCACAGGGACACTAGGGCTAAACATAATCCCAGACTTTTGGAAATTAACAGCCTGACCCGATGCCTCCTCATAATCCCTTAAAATATCCTTAATCTTACGACTCTCTCTCTCAATAGCCTTAAAGAAAAAAAATAGAATCGTCTTTAAAAAGGAGATGGAACACTCTAGGATAATGTCTCCCTGCCTGACATCCATGAATCCAACCCTTAGACTCAACCTACTTAAGTAAAGGAGACAACCCCACAGCACAAATAATATATGAATAGGGATAAGAAGGGTCCCCTTATCTCAAACCCCTAGTAGGAGTTATAGAATCAGTAATCTCCTCATTGCACATAACAGAATATTTAATACTGGTCACACACATCATCATCCAACTAAAGAATTGAATTACTATCCTCTAATAACTGTTTGATGGCCATCTTCTTGTCCTTGAAGTTCCAATTTCTGAGCTTTCCCTAATCACAAAGACCTTTCATACATGACAACTTCTTCTCCATCATAGACCCATCCACATTCGACCTCCACCCATTCTTTATAACTGATTCCAGCTTGTTATTAAGGAGCTAGGAATTATCGAATCTAAACTTGGCAAGAGAGAGGTTTAAAGCATTACACTTAGGCTCAACAAGCAACGGTTATAAAATAAGGCCTAATGTGTTAGAATACTCCGAACTTTCAGAATTTTTGTAATTTCACCCTATTTTGACTTTTGTGTAAATTTCGCCCCAATTTTGACCTTTTGTAGTAATAGCACCCTCAATTATTTAAGGATGAAATTGCAAATTACAAAAATTTTTGGGTAGGGTACTCAAAACCTTGGTTTAACATTAACAAAGTTGCCTAAATTTTTAAACGCGGTGTTTCCACAAATTCACGATCAATTTTGGGTGGCTACAAACATTGTCGTTTTTAAGCCATTGTAGATGTACTCGTCACCATCTCCTCCATTCTCTTGCAAGCAAACCTTCTCCTCCTCCCTCCTCCTCTCTCCTCATAAGCAAAATAAGATACGTTGTTTGAGTCGGTTCATTGGTTCAAATGGCTTGGTTTCTAAAAACACATAGGCTATGTTTGACAATAACTTTTTAAATAGCTAATGTTAGATTACATAGCGTTTAAACTAGCTTTTAATAATATATTATTGTATTATTCTCGATATAAGGAGAAATCATCTCCTTTGTGAAGAATCTATGTTGGTCGAACCATAGGGGAGATATTGCCATGTGATTTTCTTGCTTTTGATTAATAAATTCCCTTCTAAAATGATGTTTGATACGTGGTTTAAGTTTGATAGTAATGTCCTTAATGAATCCTTAGAAATGAATAGTTTCCTATAACCTAAATTTGAGATTTTGGGAAATTCATAAAGTGTAATGTATAATTCAAGTTTAATCATGTTTCTAAATAGTAAACTAAGGTTATTATTGATTTGAATGTAAAAAGAAAGATTGGTTGGATCGTAAACCAGGATTTCATATTTGAAAGCTATAAATTTGATTTAAAGTATGAATCCTAAACTTCTTCGATTAAGAGAAGAGATAGAATCACCAAGTAATGTGTTTGTCATATAAATGTGATTTCTAGAAAAATAAACCTTAAAATGTGACTTTGGTTTGTGTAATGAATAATTTTCTTGAGAATTCATCACAGAAGATGTATAATCTTGGTACTTGGTGTATGAGAACGATATGTATATTATTATGAGATTTTGTGATAATATATGGATTATGTATGGTGACTATGAGTTTTATTTCTATGTAGGAGTTTATGTGATTTTAAGACCCATTTGGGATTTGTGAGTTTCAATGAGTTTTTAAACATGATTTTTGCATGCAATTGGTGTTAGTAATGTCTAATGACCATTTGTAAACTCTCAAATATGAGATGTTTAATGTAAATTTCCCAAGAATCTAGCTATATATGTTGAAATTAAATATCCTATGAATGACTCCGATGGGATTTGTAGTTGGGGGTTCTTATTTTTCTCATCTCATAGCATATTTTCTATGCCTTCTTAGTTGGATTTTTGTGTTTTTTTAGCTATTCTCTTTGTTATAGGTTGAGAGCCATCTAAAGTTGACAAAGGGAAACCAAAAGTTTGATTGTTAATTTTAAATTCTTTAAACTTGCTTTCAATGGTTAATTCTCAATTTCTCATTCTCATCTTTCAATTTCTTATTTTTGATTTTCTAGGGGCCTTGGTAAAAATTGGGAATTTTGTTTTAATTGATTGAATTTGGGTGAATTGAATGCTTAAGCATGTTAATGGAGGCTTTTATACTCTTGTAGTATGCTTGATATAAGGAGAAATCATCTCCTTGGTGGAGAACCCATGATTGCCGAACCATATGGGAGATATTGCCATGTGAGTTTCTTGCTTTTGATTGATAAATCCCCTCGAAAATGATGTTTGATATGTGGTCTAAGTTTGGTAGTAATGTCCTTAATGAATTCTTAGAAATGAATATTTTCTTATGACCTACATTTGAAATTTTTAGAAAATTCATAAAGAGAAATGTAGATTCAAGTTTAATAATGTTTTAAAGATTATAAGAGAATCCATAGGTAAAACTAAACAATTTTGGCAGAAGGGAGTGCTTAAGTGGTTCCTCCTCCTGTCTTAATTGTTGAGATCAATTTCTTCATGGTTTTTAGTTGGATTCATATAAAAATATAAAAATGTGTTTATAGATTTTAGCAGACCTGGACTTCATTTTCCATCAAGCACTTGATTAAAGATTTGAAAATTGTTAGTCAAGCACTTACATGACTTGAAAATTGATAGTCATAAATTGTCTTGAGAACTAACCCAAAATATTCAACCAAAACCTCATGTTTTTTTAACCATTATGACTGATTTCTTCCATTGCTAATACACAAAGATCCTACCTTTTATATATAAATTCCTATAAGGCATGAAGTTTGGCATGATGCACTAATGCATTTTATTTTATTCATAAAAACTTATTCGTTTATGCACACTAAGGCATAGCCTAGTGGTAAGTGCATATACGATCCAACAATAGATCGGTTTCAAATCCCCCTTCCTTAATACTCAAAAAAAAAAAAAAGTTTATTAGTCTATTATTTTATTTAGATATAAAAGTAAACGTTCAAAATTGCGCTATATCTGTAACCGATTTGATTGCACATCAAATTTTATTTACAACCTCCATATCCAATATGCAAGTAAATGCTCTATATCCAATACGCAAGTAAATGGATATCCAACAAATCAGATCATTTGATCAACCCTAAACTTGGCAATTAGGCAACCTTTCACTCAAGTTTATCAAGTAAATATCCAATGATTTTTTAATCATTAAACTATAATTAATCAATAAAATTTGCATTAAATAGCTAAACCTTTGATTTAATAGATAAGATTTTCACTTTTTTTTTAACTTTTTCATTAACCAATACTTCTTTTGTCCCAAAATATAAGTCATTTTAAGGTGATTATTTTGTTCCAAAATATA
Organism: Jatropha curcas; assembly: GCF_014843425.1. The sequence continues at coordinate 3,737,675 of NW_023590789.1, read as the reverse complement.
AGTCGTTTTAAATATTTTAAGGAGTAATAAACAATATTTTTCCAATGTTACACTTATTTAGATTAGTTACAATATATACTTTGACAAATAACTATTGGATTTAAGATGAAGAATAATTTGGTCAAATTATTTTGAGTTTGTTGTAATTTAAGATAATTAATTGCTTCCTTAATCATTGTGCAACAACCTTAAACGACTTATATTTTGCGACAAAGAGAGTAATTCTAATTGGTTCTAATCATTAACTACCTTATAAACTAACTAGTCATACATTTTTAGCATCGAATAACCATTTTAATACTAATTTATGTCAGTTTTTGGCTTCAAAGCTTAGTTACCTATAACTATAATTCGTTAATACGACTATCAAATGGTGCTAAATTGCAAAATTAATCACATATTCATAATCTACAAGAAAAATGCATCATTTTGAGTGTAAGGGTTTCGCTCGTTGGAAACCACCATTGCAAAACCACCACTTACGGTGGCTAGAAAATCTAAGCTTAGCTATTTTACATAATCCAAATATTAAAATGCTTCAAATTCAATTATAAAATCTAATTTGGTATCAATTTAGTGAAATACCATCAATTCCTAAGCCAATCAATATCGTAATTTTAAAACTTAACTTTTGGGGTATTGCAATTTTTAACTTAAACTGCCAAATTAATTAAAGAAAAAGAGTTTAGAAGATTTAAGGTGGGATTCAAACTTACCAAGTGGGAGGACAGTACTGGAGATGGCAAGTTTAGAATGGACACCCTCCTTAAAATATTGACTTGGTACTCTCCTTTCTTAACATTTTACTTTCTATTTTTTAGTTAATTATTTTATTTTTTAAAAAAAATTGCTTATTATACAATAATTAATTAATATATATTTATAAATAATTGTCAGATTATTAAAAAATACTTCCACTATTCTCTTACTTTAGAGAAAACAGAAAAAGTTCTAGGATTAAGAAAGTAATTAAACATCAATCTATCAATTTTCTAGCTATAATGCCCTTAATCAACTTTAAATATATAATGAATAGAGAGGAAGCCAACTCATTACTAGAATATTTCAAAAGTGCATTTATTAGTTAAAATCTTTGAGGATTCCAAAAGTCTCCTTAACTTCAAATTCAATAAATTTACATCGTTTTTAAAAATAAGGCAATAGTAAGCAAAAAGTTGTCAGCATGACGAACTCATCTTCTTCATAAACTAAGTCTAGAAAGAAAGGCATTGAGTTTGTTCGCTATGACGAAAATTTGTGCTAATATTATTCAGGTGCAGTGTCAATTTAAAATGCATTTATTAGTTAAAATCTTTGAGGATTCCAAAAGTCTCCTTAACTTCAAATTCAATAAATTTACATCGTTTTTAAAAATAAGGCAATAGTAAGCAAAAAGTTGTCAGCATGACGAACTCATCTTCTTCATAAACTAAGTCTAGAAAGAAAGGCATTGAGTTTGTTCGCTATGACGAAAATTTGTGCTAATATTATTCAGGTGCAGTGTCAATTTAAAAGCAATTCTTAAAGGTAGGATACAACAATACAAATCGTGACCATATTATGAAAACTTTCCAAGAAAAATAGTCATATTCATATCCACATGTGTAAAGCTGAGCACACTTCTATATAACGCGTATACACATAGTCCACGAAAGAATTTCAATTCAATTTGTTTGATAAATTTTAAATTTGTGCCTAGATTAATGAGGTGTAATATCAACATAATGACTTTTTTTTTTTTATTAGTAGGGTGCAAAATTTAAAATGCGTGGTCATATTAGGGTACCTGACAGTGTAATACTCTTATTGTGCTCAAATTTGTAAATTGAGTATATTTCTACTGAGCTGCTCATAAACGTAGCAATTATTCATGCTTTGGAAACATAAAATCATTAATTGTCCAACCCACATTTTGTTTGCGACCATTCTTGTTAATTGAACTGAAATAAAGACAGTAATAGAGGTTATTGAAGGGCATTTTAGACTTTTTCTTTTGGCATCCTTTCCAAAATTTTCACGTAGAGTAAAATTCTCTATATAAAATAAACATCCAAAATAGAAATTTCCTCGAAAGTAAAAGAAGTGATAGAGTATCTTTCATATTTGGTTCTTCTATTTTTTTTTTCCCTTCCATTAAGTTTAGAATTACAATAGATAAATATAATTACTTTTTAAATTGGATAAAAAGTGATTTATAAATTGAATTAAAATATATACATAGTATGAAATTATATATTTAATTAGCCAAAATTCAAATCAATTTCAATATAAAATTACGTCTAAATATTATAAATATCTAGATGATATAATAAAAAATTACAACTAATATTTAATTACAAAAACTAAAAATTTAGAGGTGAATCAAAAAAATTTTTTTAAGCCTAATTTGGATGAATTGAAATAGTTTCATATTCATTTTTTGTTTTGTTAATAAGTTTGAAATTCATTTCATACTTACACACTAAAATATACTCTAGTGGTAAGTATATATAGGACTTATAAAAAAGATTTTGAATCACCTCCCTCGATACTCAAAAAAAAAAAAACAAAAATTCATTTTGGTACTTAAAAAATTTTTTTAAGAAAAACAAGTCACCCCAAAATATAAATTTTTTAAGCTGAGGAATCATAACCGTCGAAAATTAAACTAAAACTACCTGATTCGACCACGTCGGAAACTGGCCCCGACCTCATCCCAGTTAGCAGCAGAGAATCAAAACCTGCAACCTGAAATTAGCTCACAGAAAGATACTTCTTTCCTCAGTTTTCCCTTCTCTCTTTCATTTCTTCAAGCCAACGCAAAATTCCTCTCTCTCTCTCTCTCTCTCTCTTTGTAATCCGCCGCAATTTTCCGGTTAAATGATCCATCAATAACCCTAGAATTCTCAAAATGAGCTCGGCAAACAACACAACCACCACAACTACCACCATCTCTAATGGCAGCACCACCACTGCTCATTCCAATAATCACCAAGATCCCGGCTCCTACTTTCTGAACCTCGCGCGCCAGTGCTTGCAGGAGCCTGGGGCTCCTGCTTCTGCATCGACGATGATGGAGGAGGATGACCGGGAAGATGAGCCTACTGAGCTTAACACGATCAACAGCTCCGGAGGGTTTCTTCTGATGTCAACAGATAAACTTTCTGTTAAGTACACAAGCGTTAACCTTCATGGCCATGATGTTGGCGCCGTTCAAGCTAATAGGCCTGCTCCTGTTAAGCGGCTTGTTTATTACTTCGAGATATATGTTAAGAATGCTGGGGCTAAAGGACAGATTGCTATTGGATTCACTAATGAGAGTTTTAAGATGAGAAGACAGCCCGGGTATGTTCTTTTTTTCTTTATGCTTTTGGATTTTTGTTGAATATGGAAATTTCGCTTGGAATTTTATTTGATGAGGTATTTATATGAGGATATGATAGAAATGAAAGAGCCTTGAGGCCAATGTAGGTGCATTTGGTTGCTAGATTTTGTCTTTCCTTGAAGGTTGTGCTCAGTGAGTTGGTGTGATGAATTTGATTGTGGCTGTGTGGTTGCAGAGTAATTGTATAGAAATGAAACAATAAGTGAAGAGCTATAATGTCAATTATAGTTGGAAAAAAGAGTAAAGAAACTGGGTGAGTGTGGAAAAAATGTTAAAAAGCAGATAACTGATAAATTATCGTCTTCAAATCCATTGTTATACATTGGTTTTAAGTTTTTGGTGCTTAAATGTGCTGGAATGTTTCTGTGAACTTTATTAGTAAAAAATGAAAAGGAACCCACACCCTTTTGTTGAATTTGGGTAAAGAACAGTTTTTTAAAAGTGGTAGGCACATTCATGCATAGTTGTCAAGAATAACGGTGCTCAGATTCAGAGATTTGAGGTGCGTTTATAAATTATGTTCTTAAAACACTCGAATAAATATAACACTTTCAATTTATTATATAATTCCAAAATATCTGAGAATTCATAGGGAAATACCAACACTTCAAAGAAGATAAATGATTGTTGTCTACGAACATTAGTTCAAATCTCCAATAGTAGTTGCCTGCATATAGGAGTAAAAAAAGAAACCACAACTGAGTACAGTTCAATAATGAATACAAAAGGTCAATAAAAGCCTAGATTTTATTCTCAAGCAATTTCTGGAGAATCCAATAATAATAATGCCTATCATCTTCAGGAAAAAGATCTTCTTTCCCTTCTTTCTTGTTGAGGCTCTCCATGTCTTCTTCCTCTTTGCCCATTCCTTCTAAACTAGTCTATTCCTTATAGTTTCTGAAGATCTAGCAAAGTAGAACCAATTGTCTCTGCTGGTGCTCCAAATAGTTGAAGTGACTAGGATGGAGATGTAGCCATTTTGAATGAGTGCAATTTATGGTATTTTGTTGACATGGAGAATACCATCCAGTAAGTAAAATTACATAAGATAAAGTTAGAATATCCAATAGAATAAGTAAAACCAAAGAGAGAAAAAAAACATTCTTCAAGCCCAGAGATCTATGAACTAGATGACATTTTTGTGATGTAGATATGCAACATATTACAGAAGGAAAGCATAAAAGAATATTATCATAATAGTATATTTAATTATCACTAATTTGAGGGCTTTACCCTATTGTTGAAAGGTTGAAGGTCCAAATTGGAGTGGTTAGGCAACAAAAAGGCTTAGGGTGATGATTGGCCCCTTTCAGTTTTCAAGGACTTTTATTTATTAATTTTTTGGATACTTATATTCTTAACTTCTCGACTTTAAATTTTGAGGAAACAATTTAGTGTGATTAGTATGCTGCAAAAGTCAAAGTGAGTTTAAAAAGAAATTCACAGATCTAATGTCTAATGCTTTAGGTGGACTTTTCATGCGTAAAGTTCCAAGAATAGGCATGTTTCACTGAGTTGGCAAAAAATGTCAAATGTCCCCTTTTTGGATGTTCTATCGATCGGGGGAAGATTTAGATATTCAGCAATTGATGGATTATATGATGATCATTTTCATAAGAGATTCTTAAAACATTAGGATAAAAAGGGTCCTTGATTGGCAATTGAACGGTAATTTTTTCTTTTCACAGTATATATAAGTTTTGAGTTTCAATACCTTGTTACTTGTTGTTAGTAATAGATATATGGCAGCGCAATTCTTTACTGACTTTTTTCTTTGTCATCTCCTGTGGCAGATGGGAAGCAAACACTTGTGGATATCATGGAGATGATGGACATCTGTATCGTGGACAAGGAAAGGGGGAGCCTTTTGGCCCAACTTTTACAGCAAAGGATACTGTTGGTGCTGGTATTAACTATGCTGCACAGGAATTCTTTTTCACGTAAGAGAGTGCCCACTTTGGTCTGTAATATTTTTTTTATTGGATTAAAAGTATTGTTGCATGTCTAAATTGTAACATTGTAAACTCACAAGATCCTTATTTACATGTGTTCTTATTTTGCAGTAAAAATGGAGCGATAGTTGGGTCAGTGTACAAGGATATGAAAGGTCCCTTGTTCCCTACAGTTGCAGTTCACAGCCAGAATGAAGAGTATGCATTCTCCTCTTAAATATCTATGCAATTTAGCTATTTTTTTGGGACAGCTTGTGCGCTGTTTCTTGTGCAAGATTTAGATATTGCAGTTTTGGCATTGCCTTCTATGTAATTTTTGATTAGTGGTGATCATCAAATCGATTATATGGATTCATATATTGACTATTGAGTCATCTTTTGCCTGAATGCTAATTCATTTGACTTGTGCCACAAGCATTATATGATGCTTATCTGGCCACCACAGAAGTTTTTATTTTTTATTTTTTACTTTGGAAAGCTAGGTCTATGGTGATAATGATTTTGATGCTAAGATTTTTAGGGAAATAAATCCCTCTTTGAATTGTATTGTTACTATGTTTTGTTGATTACTTAATTAAACAAAACCAAGCTAAAATGGATTTAGAAAAATAAGATTAAACTGTGTTTGAATACACTTGAATTGATACTTCAGCACATCAAAGTATTATGTGCAATTATTTGTGCCATAACCATAATTTTTAACTTCTGTATGGTATTTGATGTGGCTATTTATAGGATAATTTTGGGAACTGGAATTTTAATATTGATTTTCTGCCAGTTGAAGTATTATGTTTATAACTTGTTAGGCAGAAACAAAGGCACTATATGGTTTTTAAAAACAAATTTGAATCTCACTTGGATTCATATTCTAAGGATGACATGCTTTACTGTCTGATTTTGCATCCTATGGTATTTCAATTCATTTTCATGTGGCATGCACAAACAGGTTTTGCCTGTATTTTCAACCATATTGTGTTACATATTTGTGAGGTCCTTGTTTTGATTTCAATTCCATTTCTTTTAATTTTTTCTTTTTGTGTGTTCATGCACATGTATGCATTGTCCATTATAGACTTTTTGGGACTGGATTGAATTTTAAATCCAATGCCATAGTTATTAAACGCACAAGGTGCAAAGGGGTCGTAGAGCCTTGGTGCAAGGTGCAAGCACTTGCCTGAGCAACAGGAGACACATGCACTAGTGTAAGAAGACACAATCCTACATAGGACAAGTAGTTATAATCATAACATAAAACAAACAAAATTCTAGCGTCATAATTTTGAAATCCAAACAAAAATGGAAATTATCTTTTAAACCTATCATCTTATATTCTACTAAATTGGAATTTTCTGTAAAATCAACTGTAAAGAATTTGAGTTGAGAAACAACTGGAGATGAAGAATGTGTTTTTGAGGTTTCTTGATTTGTTTATCTCCCAAGATCTTGCATTTAGGTAGCTAAATTGTTGACAACTAAACCAGATTACAATATTTGGTTGATTTCTCAGTACAAGAACTTTATGATTGAAAATGTTTAGTTTCTATGTTTTCAGTTATTTATATTAACGTGGTGATAAAGGCTACAAGTCAGTTTCTTTCCATTCTCTACTTGTTTCCTCTGATTTGCAAATCATGCTGATTATTTATGTTGGTAAATATTTTGGTTTCTGAATATTTGAGTTCAATTTGGTAGGATTGAAGTCAACTTTGGACAGAAACAATTTGCTTTTGATCTTAAGGCAAGATATCCTCATCTTTCTTCTTCTGCAAATATATTCTTTTGTTCTTGTTAAGCAATTTTTTTTTCATGCTGCATCATGTCACTTGAGATCATTCTGAATCTTAGGAAATCCATTTTTGTGTTTATATGAGAGTCAATAAACTGAAATATCTTCCCTCTAAGAATTGAGCAAGTAACCAAGTGGTCAATTCCATGCCTTATAGTGCAAGAGGGTAGAAATTCGAAACCTGTCAAACTGGCAGGCAGCACCAATACCCCACCTCCCCCTGCACACGAGAACTCAAAAGTATTCCCTTATGCTGGCCAGCAAGATCTTGCACTTAGATGGTGCTTCATATGATTGTTCCATATTAGTGACTTAGAGTACACATTTCTATTTATTCATCACTATTACTTGCTTCTGGATATCATTTTACCTGGCACTTTACAGTTTATAATAATCATTTTAGATGAACTTGTGCTTTGTGAGGCAATTGATGTTTCATATCTTATTGTTTAGTCTTGCTGGAATTGAGTAACAGTCCATGTGGTGTTGCTGAAATGACATATACTGTTAATAATCAAGAATTTTAAGGATCTAAATCCACATATTAAACATTTATATTTTCTTATTTTTTTATGGTAATTTTTTTTTTTAAAAAAAGAAAAACTTGGCTCATTTGCTTGAGTTGAAATTATTGCCTCCTTTTCATATAATTGTTTCATTAGGAATATGAAGCCCAAGAAAGGATGAAGCAACAAATGACAATTGAGAAGATATCATTGCCACCGAATGTCAGTTACGGGTAAGTTCATAAAAAACTTGATTCTCTTTCTAACATCATAATTTCACCGTTTTATTTTTAGTGATGGATGTGTACTTTGGAAGAAATTGTAGGAGTGATGAGATTTTTTGTTGAGATACTGTAAGTTAGTTTGAATTTTGGAGGGAAAGTTAGTCCTATCTTTTCTATTGTAAACTGCTGTCCAGTAGGTAAAGTTAGTGCGATTAGATAGCCGTATGGATTTAGCTTGAGTGTTTAACTAAGGATGCTTAGTTATGGGTAGAAGTCGAGCATGGTTAAGGTATGGCTGTGATTTTTGTTGTACTTCATATATTGTAGTTCTCTGTACAAGAACTAAAGTAATCAATGAAAGTTACAGCTTTTGAAGGTTCATATTCCATAACTTCTTTACTGTCTTTGTGAATGTTCATAACTTCTCTCTGAAGGTTCAATCACAGAATTTGTGCTGTGTATGTGAGATGTATTTGTGATTGTTCTCTGCTTTATTCAGGTTCAGGAACCTGTTTTTGCTGTGTTCCTTGAATGTTTTCTGTCCTATTATTTTCTCAACAGAACATACTAGAAATTACATTTTAATTATTTTTGTATCGAGGCAATTAATGTCTCTTTGTTTATCTCACATCCACTGAGCTTTTCTTTCTGTCTTGATCTTTCAGTTTTAAAATTTTTATTTCCATAAGTTTATCTATGAATTATCGTTGGGTTTTGGTTTGGGTGATACAAACATGGGATGGAATGGGCTGCAGTGGTATTGGGATCAGATATTGTGGGATGAGGGAATATAGCACTGGTTTTAGTGAAGTTGCAATTGCTTTCAAAGAAGCTCTTAAGCTAGAAAGCCACAATGTTAAGTGCTATGTTGCATGGAAACTTTCTTTGGCTGCTGTTTCCATGTTTTGGAAATGTTTCCTCCATGGGAACTTCTGGAAACTCCTTGGAAACGTTTCGGAGCCGTTTCCATAAATTAAGTAATTTGAAAACATGTTTCCGCTCTGGGAAATGCGTTTCCATATGCTGAAAACTCTTGGAAACTCGTTTTTCTAATTAAAATAAATACATAAATAAATACAAATCCGTAAAGCAAGTGCTTTTATGAGTATGGGACTTGTAGATGAGTTTTTTTTCTGAATATGTTTAAATATTGATTGGATTTAACTTGTTGAATATCTTTAATGGTTTACAATAATTTATTTTTTATATTTATAAATAATAACCCTGCATTTTTTGTATTTATGCATTTCCTCCACGTTTCCATGCTTTCACATTTCCGTTTCCGTGCAACGTAGTTAAGTGCATGGGTTTGGAAGAGGGTACATCTCTCTCTTCTTTAATAATCATCCTCAGGACTTTCTGAGCATGGACTGTCAGGGGTCTGGAAGTAAGGCAGAAAAATACTTGCCAGAAAAATAGTGTACTCTTAAGTAATTGTAACAAGAATAACTTGTTTTTTCTGACCTAGGAAGACCAAATTTTATATTAAATGTATAAGCGGTGTTATCTCTAACTGTTAATCATTTTGGTATTCTGTAATTGTTCTTCAGAAAAGTCAGGATCTGTTCTATATACAGTGTATTCAGTTGAGATTTTTTTGCTAATTCATTTTAATGGCATATGGTGTTATAAGCAGGTTAATGTTTAATTACCATATAGTTATTTTTTAGTGATTATAAGCAGGTTAATGTTTATTTAGCATATAGTTATTATTTAGTGAATTTTGAGTTGAGCCTCCTTGACTCATCTTTTGCATCAGCATGTCAGTCATAATGTATATCTGCAAATAATTTCTTCATCTTGATAGCCATTTATTGAGAGGCTCAAATTGTCGTTTTTGCTTTTCCATACTGCTCTTATTTCTTTAGTTTGTTATTCATTTCCGTTTTATGATCAGACTTGTTCGCTCCTACCTGTTGCATTACGGTTATGAGGAGACTCTCAATTCATTTGACTTGGCTAGTAAAAGTACAGTTCCTCCTATTTATATAGCTCAAGAGAATGGCTCTAGTGAGCAGGACATGATATACACGTATGCATTAAACCAAAGACGGACTCTTCGACAGGTATGAACTTGTTCGACTACGGGTGTTTCTATTTGAATTAGTAGTTTATGTTGCCTATGCATGAAAGTTTTAATTTGAGAAAAATGAAATCTGTTTCTTAAATTATGTTTGACCATAATTCCTTCATAAATTATTTCTACTTTCATGGTCATGTTCTTTATCCCATCATTGAGGATATTCCTCAGTCTCTGAACTCTATGTTGTGGCTTTTAGAATTTTACTTAAGAAACTTTTTCTTTCCTCCCTCCTACTTTCAAATGCAAGATTTGGTTTTGCTGACACAGTTTATCTGTTTATAAAGTTAATCAAGAATGGTGACATTGACGCTGCAATCAGCAAACTTCGTGATTGGTATCCCCAGATCATTCAGGTAAAAGCAATTTTTATTTAGATTTTACATAATTATCTGTTTTACTATACAGAGGCAGAGGTTCTTTAAGTAGTGGTATGTAAAATTATTTTATGAACTGGTATTGGTTGGCCCTCCAGAGCAAATTTTGAATTTCTTAAATCAAAATTGAAAGGTAAAGAGACTTAGTATCATATACGATATAATTTGCAGGGGAAAAAGCCATTGTTACATTGCGGTGAATTTTACTCTTATTTGATGCTTTCTTTGCTAAATTTTGAAGTGTTTTTCCCATAATTTCTTTTCTCTATTGGATATGGTACCTAGCAAGCAAGTGTTGAAGTTAAGAATTTGTGAATTCTTGTATGTAATTATACTTGCACTTGTTTTTAGTGCTGCCTTGAAATTGTAACCCATGCTCTGCACTTCTGCCTCTGCTACTATCAATATTTGGTTTTGTTTGAGCTGTGAGACTCAGTTTTGCTTTATGCAGGATGAAAGATCTGCCACTTGTTTTCTGCTACACTGTCAAAAATTTATTGAATTGGTTCGGGTATATGTTCTCTCTCATTTTGCTTTATATAGTTTTGTACTTTTTGGAATGGGATCCTTCATCTTTGACTGGCAATAATAACTATGGACATATATATGTTGTTTTGCTGAAAGCTTACTGTAGCATATATGAAAATTATACCATAGCATTATGCTATATATGTACAGATGCTTTCACATTCTGTTAGTGATATTATAACACTAGATTGCTACTTTTTCCTAATGTAATTACTTGATGGCTCTCATATGCCTTACGAGTGTATTTTTCCTTGCAAACTATTAATCTGAATCCAAGTCGCCAATGATGCTTTTTTTATGTGCGAAGTTTGACAGTGTTATTCATATGCAACTCAATAACAATGTATAGGTTGGAGCACTAGAGGAAGCAGTGAAATATGGACGGATTGAATTGGCGAAGTTCTTTGAGTTGCCTGGGTTTGATGATCTTGTTCAGGTAATGAAAAGCTCAGTTATCAAATGATATTACATCTTTTGTGCCAAACAAAGTTGTTAACGGCTTAATGTGTGTGCCTGAGTGACTTGAGATGCAAAATGTAAAAGACCCTACATAAGACTAGTGTTCTTTGTAATTACATCATACACTTCAAAAAGTTCTAGCATCAAAATATGTTAGTAATTGGAATATCTTTAAAATTAATAAAGTAGAAAAGGTGAGTTGGAAAGCAATTGGAATTGAAGAATGTGTTTCTAAGGTTTCTTGATTGCTCGTCGGAGGATGATGCTTAGAAATTTAGCAGACCATGAACAAAAAGTAAGAGAGAACAAACTGTGAATTAACCAATTGAAATTAATAATTTAAGAGAACAAACTGTGAATTAACCAATTGAAATTAGTAATTTAACATTGATTTATTTACCATATGTATTTATAGATACAAGAAGAGTTGTGTTCTATACATATGTGGTAATCATCCTAAAAAACATTGAGGAGAATTAGAGGCATTATTTATCCCGATAATTGTAATTCTATTTTTTTTCCTTTTTTATTTTAATGAAATGAAGTAGCAGTGGGGCATGCCAAAATAACATTGCTTGCCACTCAGGGTCTGAACCTCTTGGTCCTTGCACTTGAGGTGCACTATGCAACAACTATGGTGGCAAAAATATATATTTATATACACATTCTGATAATTGGGAGAGATTCAATTTGAACTTGTGGCCTCCTTTTTAGAGTAAAATTGGCCATTGGGCTATAAGAAATTATTAGCTCTTCTGATTTGAATAGCACTGTTCTTGAAATGTTCAAACAGAAATTTATCATGGCGGTCAAATTCCAGAGCAGAGCACTTTGCTTCTGCTTAATATTTGTTTCTCTGGTGAAATCTTAAAGGCAACCAGAATTTTTCAATATCATGTAAAGAAAATATGGACTCAAATGGATAGCTGCTTTGTGAGTATGTAATCAGCTGCTTTTGCTGATTGGGGTAAATATGTAATTGCCAATTCTTTGACTGAGAGTATTAGATTGTACTTCGTTTTCCTGCTCATGTTACTGAAGTTTAAACCTAAATCTAGAATTAACATGTTGTCTATAGGACTGTGTTGCTTTGCTGGCATATGAAAAACCACAAGAGTCCTCTGTTGGCTACCTTCTGGAAGAGTCACAGCGTGAGATTGTGGCAGACACAGTAAATGCAATGATCTTGTCAACAAATCCCAATCTGAAAGATTTCCAAGGCTGTTTACGCTCATATCTTGAGAGGTTACTCCGGCAGCTCACTGTTTGCTGTTTGGAGAGAAGGTCCTTGAACGGAGATCAAGGTGAAGCTTTCCATTTGCACAGAGTACTTAGCAGTAGCAAGAAGGCAAAGTGCTAACTTTCATGAACTTCTTGTTACTGGCTTGATCTTTTATTGTTCATATTCCCAGAGTCGACCTTTTCCTGAACTGCAATTCAAGCGATCAGATAAAGACACTGTCCGGTTTGCTTTGATGGACAATCTTCATGCCGAGGCTTAGAAATGACGGTTGAAGTGTTCTATATCCCCAAAAGCTTGTAACTTTTCAAAATTTGATCTCAATCTTTATCACCAACTCATGTTAGATGTGCCTATAGATGTTAATTGCAGGCTTTACTGTAAATATTTTATATAAAGCAGTATATTTTGTCCAAGATTTTTTAAGCAATTGTACTTGCATTTGATTCTGAAGAAAACATCATGGTGAAAGAAATGTTTATGCATTAAGTATACATTATTTGAACTTCACCTTGCTGTGTGGACTTTACAGGGATAGTAGTGAAAGAAAGTAGCAATTATGGCGACCGGAAGCTATACAGGTCCAAAGTATCCACCCAAAATCAGATCAATGCTATGAATGGTCAAGCCCTTTCTTTAGGGTATTTTTTTTACCCTTCCAGCTATTATTGACATTTTTATAGAATAATAAAAAATAGTTCTACTTTTGTTGTTTCACTTGACAATATCTATGGTAAATTATTATTTAGTTTCTGAGGTATGTAAAATTCATTACCTCGTTGCCTGTCCTCCCTTGTAACTTTGGTTAGAGAAAAAGAATTTTAATAATATTGTTCAACATTTGTTATTGGTCTAATGAGCTACATACAAAACAGCTCCAAACACAGCATCATGATCTATCACCAAGCTAAGGAGTGGGGAAAATTATTTATATCATTTCAAAATAAAATCATCTTAAAAAGGAGAAAAGAAATTCTGTGATTGAGTATTACATTTGAAATATCAAACCAAGAGAAGAATGGATGTCCATTGTATCCAAAACAAATCAATATTTGATGAAATAAAATTTCTCAACCCAAAACTTGCTAAAAAGCTTATTGAAGAATAATGCATTAGGCTAGACAGTTGTGACATATTTCATGATCATGCCAACAATATCTGATTGCACCTTTGAGGCTGAATTCCTTAACTTCTTAATCTTTGTGTCAGTTTCCTCTTCAAGTCTTTTCACAGTGGACCCTGAACTCCCACTTGTCTACGAATTTCATAAATCAAATATTAAATATTAAATATAGCGATTGAAGCTAGAAAAGTCACTTTCTCAGGAATAATTATTAACTAATTTCTCATTTTATTTATATTATGAGACAAATACTCAATTACTAATTTATTAATGATGATATATACATAGACACACATTCGGTAACACAAAATATGATTCAAGCTATAAAAAACTGTGTTCTTTTTCTTTTAAATCATTAGGAACTTCTAATTAAACACAAAATGATATATATGAATATGATCTATTCAGTTCTTGAAATCTTCATCTTTTTCATATTATATTATGAGATAAAATGCTCAACAATACTAATGATTGGATCAATATATAATTTATATATATAAGAAAATTCAGAAGGCCGATAGAATATTTCATCTGACAACAGTCGTTGATACCTCAGAAAGTTGCTTTTGATAGAGAGAGTCCATTCTGGAACGATAATCTTCAATTTCTTTGTCAGCTTCATCTTTCGCTTGCTTTAGCCTTGTCAACTTCACTGATCAAGAGAGAGAGAGAAAAAAAAAAAAAAAAAAAAAAAAAAAAAAAAAAAAAAAATTATAGGATAAAGTGTTGTTTTAAAGTTAATATTCGGATGTTAATGGTTGTATTTTTAGTATAATATGTTTTCGGTGTATAGCTATAGGAATATTATCTTAGTTAAGTGGAAATAGAACACTTGGACCATTGAGAGAGGATCTTTAGGTGCATAGCTATTCAAATGAAGAATATAAATAGAATTGAATTATAAGTTATTTTCATATATCTTTATTTTACTTATTTTTGAGTAAAATGTTTAATGAATTTGAATTTGAAGTGATTCTGATTTGCTCAAGTAAATTATTATTCATTTACTTTACGGTTATACATTTTCGATAATCTTGTTGAACAATAAGTATGATTTTTTATTAGGGTATCTTGCCGAATAATTTTTATACATATAGAATAAATCAACTAAATTATTATAAATAAAGAAATTGCCAATGAACTCAATAGAATCAATTTTAATTTAGAGCTTTTTACAAGAGATGACGTTTTTTTACAGATGTAAGGTGGTCTCAAAAATTTTTTATGAAAAAATTTTATGAAAAAATACATTTTTTGATCATTAAAAAATTTATAAAAATATTATTTTGAATATTATAGAGTTAGAAAAAATAATAATTTTAATCGTTGTCAATAGTGAACTGGAAATATGAATTAAATGTACGGTGTTAGGGAATGAAGAGAAGGACTTTATGTATTATTTTTTGATAGCAGAATAGTAATGGAATTCTCAGAGAAGGGCGAATAGAAATTTCAGTCTACACAGATCGGGTGATACCTCAGAAAGTTGGCTTTTGAGTAGAGAGAAAGTCCATTCTTGGAAACGATAAAATCTTCAATTGTCTTTGTGGCAGCTTCATCTTTCGGCTTGCTTTTAGCCTTGTGTCAACGTTGCAACTGATCAGGAGATGAGAGAGACGGGAAAAAAAAAAGAAAAAAAGAAAAAAAAAAAAAAAAAGAAGAAAAAAAAAAAAAAGAAAACGAAAAAGAAGAAAAAAAAACAAAAAAAAAAAAAAAAAGAAAAAAAAAAAAACATTTTATTGCTCAACAAGGAAAAAAAAAAAAAAAAAAAAAAAAAAAAAAAAAAAAAAAAACATTTATTGCTCAACAAGGGAAAGTGAACAATAAATAAATATATATTTCCAAAAGAATAGAAAAATGTATTTCTTTTCTTACAATTTCTCGCAGAGGAAACAATATGTTGGGCTTCCTGTTCTGCAGTTAGCAGCATTTGAATGCCTCCTTGGCCTCTCATTGAATCCATATTCAAATTCCCAACTATGAACTAATAATTAAACCTCAGTATTTTAACCGCTCAATTAAGGAAAATAGAAAAGAAAATTAGCTTTTTTTTATATATATAATAAAAGAAAATTTATTGCTAATACATGATTAATTATATTACATTTCCATTTCCATTTCCTTGATGAACATGTGATCAATATATAAGAAAGAAATATAGAGGTGATCAAAGAATAACTCACATTTTTCCTGTAAAACAAGGACCTTCAAATTCAAATCTCCTAAACCAACAAGAAGAACAAACAATTAAAAGCGTTAAAAGCCTAATCAAATGAACAAGATCTATATGATCATGTTTAGATCTTTTATTTTTTTTTATTATTATTATTATTTTATAATAAATAAATTCCTGAATAAAAGATGGAGAAAGTTGAAGAAGAGAGAGAGGATAAAGGGATTTGATCCAGTCAAAATAGTTATGTAATACGTGTAGTACAAATGCTAAGTAGATCAAAGGTGATTTGGATTATTATCCATATATAGTTGTAAATTTCATATTAGGAATTAAAATGAAAATCCTCTCATTTTGGTAAAATATATATATATATATATCTATATCTATCCATATTATATTATATTATATTATATTATATTTATTCCGATATTATATTATATTAGAATCTGATCGATTAGTATTATATCCATATTATAGTTATATACGAAGTATTTTGTCCATGAGGTAGATTCTCAAAAAGTCAATAGAGATATTGTATATTATATTATATTATATTATATTATATCCATATTATATTATATAAATTTTTCCATGATCTCAAAAGTCATATAAATATTGTTAAAAAAAAAAAAATCTAAACGGTTAACGACATGGTATTTTGATAAGATAAGAATGTGATTAGGAAGAAGTTTCAATAGATAATTACACATTTTTGAAGTTTAACTTTTTAAATTTATTTCATTTAAATAAATATATGCGATAATAAAACATTTGAAGATTTTAAAATTTTAAATTTATTTTTAAAATATTTTATTCCATTATTTAATTGTAAGTTAAAAAGATTTTATTTTAGGAGAGGGATAAAAAAAAGAAATAAATATATTCTTTTTTCTTCATGTTTATATAACTTGATTGGATATATTTTTAAAAATAAATTTTCAAATACATATACATAATATTTCAATTTTTTTAAAAAAAAATACCTGTTTAAGCAACAACCTACTTTTCATTTTCTTAAAAAAATATTTTTTGAGAAAATCAGTATTTTGAAAACCAGACCAATTAATGAATCAGTGAAGGTAAAGATTCATTGAACCGGAGGGTTCAACCAGGTTCAATATGGTTCAGCCAAATTTTTATATATAATATTTTTAAATATATTTATTACATAAAATTGAAAATATAGGCTAAAAAAATTTTGATATAAAAAAATGCCATAAATTTGGCTTTTATAAAAGAATATAAAATTAATAAATAATTTTAAATAAAAAGAATAAAGAAAAGAATAAAAAAAAGAATAAAATATGACTAAATTTAATATAAAAAAATCAATTAATAACTATAAAATATAATATTATTTTTCACATTTGGCTTTAAGACAATTTAATTGTTTCTAAAAAAATTGTTTAGAAATAAAGAGGTCCAAAAATTAAAAGATGAGTGTCCCAATTTTTAAGAGGCCTAAATTCTAAAGGCCTACATTTTTTAGAAAACCCAGAATTTGATCAATTTTTAGTCGGTCCATTTCACTGATTTCTAACAGTTTTCATCCAGTTTTGACTAGTTTATGCCAGTTGTTAGAATTACTAATTTTTTTATGCAATCCAAACTGGATCACAATCTGGCTTCGATTAAATCGATCGAATGAGTCAATTCAGTCTGGTTTTAAGAACAATGGAAAAAACAATACGTATAGAGAAAAAAAAAAAGGAAAAGGATGTACATAAGTGTATATATCATAAAGGGTATATATATATATAATAAATATAGGTATATATATATATTAAATATATAAAAGCTGGAATAAAGTGAATATTCAAGAGTTTTCTCCTTTTTAGCCTTCTATTTTTCTATTTTTCTTATTTATTAATCACTTCTTAGTCTTCTTTTACAAATTTTCTTATTTTTTTTAATACACGGGTACTTTAAAAGGTTTAATGTACCCATGTTGGACACCAACGCTCATTAGATACCCCGAACACGTGTCAGACACTTAAAAAATGTGTCCTATTATTTATTTTATTTTATTAATTATAAACACTTTATGGACACATCTAAGACATTTTGAGGGGATTTATTGGACACTTTAGTGACACATATAAAAATTCTATTAGACTCTTAGGTAAATTTTTTAACAAAAAATATTATTGTCATAAAAATATATTTGTTAATACTTAATATAAATTTAAAAGATACATCAAAAAATAAAAAACTCTTGCCTTATTATTTACAATTGTTAATTTATTACATATGTATCACTATTAAATTCAAGAATTAATTCTCAATGTTGATTTGAAATCAATAATTCGAAATTCTGTTATTAAAAAAGAGTCAACAATATTATATTGAACAAATTAAAATGTATACTATCGATGGGATTAATTTGATCTCTTTTTAAAGTTGTCGGAACCTTAAATTGTCAATTTATCTCTAAATAAGTTTAGAGATGCAATAATTTCAATGGTGATGTTAGTTTTGAGAGCTTGATTAATTATATTAACATAAAAAATTAAATATTTTCATTTTATGTTTATTACTTATTATAAATGATTGTTTACTTGGATTATTAATAAATTGTAGTTATTTAATGTAGTGTGTCGGTATCTTACTTTTTCAAAAATTACTGTATCCTGTGTCCGTATTGTGTCTCATATCTCATGTCCGTGTCTGTGCTACCTAATTAATAACTAATAGATAATATACATAAATGATAATAATTAAA
The DNA here is from genome assembly GCF_014843425.1 of Jatropha curcas. Next base: position 3,719,138 of record NW_023590789.1, on the reverse strand, counting down.
ATTTGAAAATTTTAATTATATATATATCCATAAAAAAATCATATCCGTGCAAGTATATGATAATAAATAACTAATAAAAAAACCATACATATTCTAAGCAAAAAAAAAAAAAAAAAAAAAATGCACAAAGTATTATGATGAATACAATAACTAGATAAAAAAAACCATACATATTTGCTAAGCAAAAAAAAAAAAAAAAAAAAAAAATCAAGAAAGCTGAGTTATAGAAAAAAAAAAAAAAAAAAAAAAATCAAAAGCTGAGTTATCACCCTCCTACTTAGCATTTTTTTACATTTTTTTATTAATCACTTATTAATCACTTTCTAATTCCTTCTTATCTTTTTTTAAAAATTTTTATTTTCAATAATTAATTGATAATATAGTATCTGAAAAGAATTAAGAGTTTCTAATTTTAATCATATATATACATAATCTAATTCAAAAATAAATCATATATAACATGAAGTAAAAAGAAACTTTAAAAAACTAAAGTGACACTCTTCTATCTTAGCATTCTCTTTTTATAAATTTTCTTATTAATTAATCACTTCTTATTTTTTTCTGGCTGGGGTTAGTATGGAGTGTAGCATGGAATCTCTTTCTCTTGACGAGACAAAGGAGGAAGGGTACAATATACAAGAGGATTCAAGCATGGTAGAACCGTAGCAAGATTTTTGTATGGTGGGAATGTTTCTGACCTTCAACTCAATCAATTTTTTATCCATGGTAACCACTTTTGCAGATTTATGGCATCTGTTGGGGTGTTTTATTGTTACTAACCTTGGAGCAAAACATTTTCTGTTTCATTTTTACAATGAAGTGGATTTTGAACGTGTTCAAGCAGGCTCCCCGTGGCTCTTCAACAAACATTTTCTATCTTACACCACCTAAAGGGTGATGAAGACCCCATGTTAGTGTGACATTCTACTGAGTCGAGTCATTGCATAGAGTCGAGTTGAATCGGGCTGAACCGAAATCCGGTTCGAGCCATTAGAGTCCAGAGGGAGTCCAGAGTGCGGCTAGGATGGGGAGGTTTATACTACTAATGATAAAGAAGTGGATTTATTTTACATAAACAAAGATCAAAGTTATAAGGATTTAGGACTTGCTTGCACTCAAAATATAAAGCTTGGGTATTTAAAGGTGTAAACCTTTTTGACAAGTGAGGGTACCATTTCGTGTAACCTTTTGACAAGTGAGGTACCATTTGGTAATTTTACACACAAAATCATTGATATTTTAGAGCCTACCCGTGCTTACCATTTCATTTTCCTTTCTTTATCGTTATCTTCATCTCCTTCATCTCCTTTCCTCAAATTCCTTTCTCCATCTTCTTCAACTGTATCTCCATCAATTTTTAAGGGTAGTTAAGCATTCAATTCAACCTCTATTCTATCCAAGTAAGTAAACCTTCTTGAATTTCATAATTGAGTCATTTAGTGATATTTTTAGAGTATTCATAAGAATTCTTATTTATAGGTGAAGTGAGCTCAAAGGTAGCAGCAAAAGAAAGCTAAGAAGAGCTCAAGCTTTTTGGAGTGAAGGTTTAATACGTTAATATGCTTTTGTGTTATACTATTGACATACCGCTATTATGCTCCACTGAGGTTAGGTAGAAACCACGTAGATAATGCTATGTCGTGACATAGGATAGCAGATCTGCGCCCCATACAGTCTGGTACTCCGGCTACAGGCCGTTGAGTGACTATGATTATATAATGGCCATAGCAGCCCAGTTCATACAGTATTCATCCAGTTTTCAGTACAGTTCTTCTTATCACTTTGGGTTTCACTTATAACCTTATAGAGCCATACAGTTATATGGACTAAACATTGCATAAGTTCCATACAGCATAATAAACAGCAAGAAAACGGAAAATCGAAGTATAATGAAAAGTACTTCGTGATATGTGTGATTACATGTTTAGTTATCCTATGCTTGCTTTCAAGTTTATTTTCCTACATATGTATGTGCTTACTTGTTTCTATCAGGTGAGTTATCCACTGAGCTTTATGTTGCGCTCAGCGAGTTACTTGCTTTAACTCGTTTATGGTTTTTGGACTGGACCGTAGAAGTCAGCTTACAAACTGCTTGGCAATTCATCTTTGGAAGACTCCAGTCTCAGAGGTTTTGGGACTGGACCGTAGAGAGTCAGCTTACAACTGCTGCAATTCATCTTTGGAAGACTCAGTCTTCAGGGTAGCTACTCATTTTGATATTTTGGTTTTATTTATCCTTATCATGGCATGTACAGGGCACACAGTTGGGCCCATTTCAGTTTGAAAACTAGTATCATGTCTTGTAAATATGAAGTACAGTATTAATGTAAACAACATCATCATGATATAATAGTCAGTATACTTTATGATATTAGCATGATAGGACATAGAGTCAACCAGATTGTAGCGTTTCGGCTCGGTTCATTTGGGTTAACGGGTGGACCGGGAAGGGATGTTATAGTTAGTCCCTCTCCTGTTTTTTGATTTTTGGGCACAAGTACATGACCTTCCCAAAGGTTTTATGATGGTGACAGTAGCAAAATCTCTTGGGAACTTCATTAGAGAACTTCTAGAATATGACAGCAAGATGTTACTTGCGCAAGTAGGGAGGCTTTCTTTGTTCTTTCCGATACGAGAGGTTGTTTGTGTCTTGCTTTTTGTGTGGTAAGTTGGGACATACTGATAGATGACCACGAAGATCTGCAAGGGTGCCTATCAAGAATAAGAAGTACTTGGACTAAGTCTTTGCTCTAGCTTATATCTCTGCTGTTGTCGGAATTATTTTCTGCTGTAATTATTTTTTACGTTGGTTTAATAAAGTCAATTTGCTGTTGTGATTGTGTCATAAAATCTTGGCTATTTTAACTCATAAAGTGCCGTTTGTGGCCTTCAGAATAGGACTAAGTAGTTTTCATTCTTTTCCTATTTATTTCCCCTGTATCTGCAGCAGAGTTCATCAATGAAAAACACTTGAAACTTCTTACTCTCTTGTTCAATTCTCTTGGCTTTGACAGGGACCCATCAGTGGTATCAAAGCCAGTTTATCTTATTCTCTTCTTTTCTTTTCCTCTTTTCATGGCTACAAACAAAGAGCGAATCGAAAATCTAGAGGTTGGGCTTGGCCAGCTCCAATATAGTTTATCTAAAATGGAATGTGGAATTAGTGATGAGCTGCAACAAATCAAGGCAGCCATTACTAAGTTCTCTAAAATTGCTCTACCCAACAGAGATGATTCCAGTAGTGCAAGTAATCGTAACAGCCAAATTCATATCAACCAAGATGTGACCAAAGAAGGAGGGCAACCCATGTTCTCTTCCAAATTGGCGAAATTGGAGTTCCCAAAATATTCAGGAGAGGATCCAATAGAATGGTTCACTATGGTGAGCCAATTTTTCGAATTCCAAGGGACCCCAGAAATTGAGAAGGTATCCTTGGCTTCTTACCACCTTTGAGGGGCGGCCAATGAATGGTGGCAGTGGCTTTGCAGAACCCATAAGGACGAAGGAAAAGATGTATCGTGGGAAGTTTTCTTTGAGGAATTATGGTCTCGCTTTGGGTCTACTGATTGCGAAGACTTTGATGAGTCTTTATCAAAAATTCGTCAAACAGGACTCTTACGAGACTATAAAAGGGAGTTCGAAAGGCTTGGAAACGGGGTTAAAGGTTGGACTTAGAAAGCGCTAGTTGGGACGTTTATGGGTGGCCTTAAACTAGAAATTGCCAACGACATCAGAATGTTCAAACCAAAAACATTAAAGGATGCCATCAGTTTAGCTCGAATGAAAGATGAGCAATTGCTGCGCCAAAAGAAGGCAATTCGCCCATCTTACCAGACAAGCTCTTCCTCTCCGACAAAAACTAAACCATCCACCCCAGTGAAGTGGCTTACCTGGGAAGAGATGCAGGAACAGCAGACTCAGGGGTTGTGCTTTAATTATGACGAGAAGTTTGTCCCTAGAAACAGGTGTTCCAAACCGCAACTCCTTCTCCTGGATGGCGGATTTGACATTGAGGAAGATGATGATGATATCAAACCTGAGATCTCATTACACGCACTTACTGGGTAGTCCTCAATAGGTACTATGCGGATTGCTATTAAGATCAAGTCCCTTGAATTAATTGTCCTCATTGATAGCGGATCCTGGGTAGTCCTCAATAGGTACTATGCGGATTGCTATTAAGATCAAGTCCCTTGAATTAATTGTCCTCATTGATAGCGGATCCATACATAACTTCATCAATGAAAAGATAGCTGGATTACTCAAACTGCCAGTGGAGCCGACTACACCTTTTAATGTGAAAGTAGCGAACGGAAGCCCTTTGTAATGCAATGGTAAATTCAGAAATACTCCTATTCTCTTACAAAGTATACCCTTTGTTGTTACATTCTATTCCCTGCCAATTATAGGTTTGGATGTAGTGTTAGGAGTTCAATGGCTTCAGCAATTGGGGACGGTTCAATGTAATTGGAAACGGTTGACAATGGACTTTATGTGGAAAGGCCAGCAACAACACCTACAAGGAATCAGAGATCAACAGATTAAATCTTTTTCCTTGAAGGCGATGTCCAAAGAACTAAGACACAGCAGCTCACTCTTTGCCATTTTCATGGAATCCTCATCAACAATTTTCCCTTAAGGAATTCACCCAGAAATGCAAATTTTGCTAGATCAGTTTTCGGACATCTATCAAAGGCCGAATCAGCTTCCTCCAGAGCAGGAAATTAACCACCGAATCAACCTTAAAGAGGGAACGAATCCCGTCAATGTCCGGCAGCACAGGTATGCCTACTTTCATAAAGGCGAAATTGAAAAACAAGTTCATGACATGTTGAACTCAGGGCTAATTCGGACTAGCACAAGTCCCTTTTCTTCTCCTGTCCTACTTGTTAAGAAAAAGGATGGCTCTTGGCGATTTTGTATGGATTACAGGGCTCTGAATGCTGTAATAATTCGGGATAGATTTCCAATTCCTATTGTGGATGATATGCTGGATGAACTTTATGGGGCTACTTATTTTACTAAGCTTGATTTCATCGCGGGGTTTCATCAAGTTCGGGTTCACCCTGCAGATGTCCATAAAACTGCCTTCCGCACACACAATGCCACTATGAATACTTGGTAATGCCCTTTGGCTTGTGTAACGCTCCCTCCACTTTCCAAGCTCTCATGAACCCTTTGGCTTTCGTGTAACGCTCCCTCCACTTTCCAAGCCTCCATGAAACACTATTTTCCGCCCTTATTTAAAGAAATTTTTGGTAATTAGTTTTCTTTGATGTGTTTAAATTTATAAGCCCAAATTGGAACATGGCATATAGAACATGTGCGTTTGGCTTTTGGGACTACTGAAACATCATAAGTTTCTTACATTAAACCTCAGTAAATTTGCTTTTGGACAGCAGCAAATGAGTATTTAGGTCACATTGTAATCTCATGATGGTGTTCAAGAGGTGGAATCAAAGGAATAACGGCGATGCTGAACCTGCCTAAACCCACTAAATGTTTCTCCCTGCAGATGTCCATAAAACTGCCTTCCGCACACACAATGCCACTATGAATACTTGGTAATGCCCTTTGGCTTGTGTAACGCTCCCTCCACTTTCCAAGCTCTCATGAACACTATTTTCCGCCCTTATTTAAGAAAATTTGTATTAGTTTTCTTTGATGATGTTTTAATTTATAGCCCAAATTGGAACATGCATATAGAACATGTGCGTTTGGCTTTTGAACTACTGAAACATCATAAGTTCTACATTAAACTCAGTAAATTTGCTTTTGGACAGCAGCAAATTGAGTATTTAGGTCACATTGTATCTCATGATGGTGTTCAAGTGGATCAAAGGAAAATAACGGCGATGCTTGACTGGCCTAAACCCACTAATGTTTCTAATTTACGTGGCTTTTTAGGCTTGACAGGTTATTACAGGAAATTCATTCATGATTATGGAGTTATAGCTCAGCCTTTAACCAATCTGTTGAAGAAGGGTCATTTTTCCTGGAATGACGAGGCGGATGTGTCTTTTTCATCCTTGAAAAGAGCCATGTCCTCAACGCCTATACTTGCAATGCCCAATTTCGACGAGTCCTTTGTCATCACCACAGATGCCTCCAATAATGGCATCGGAGCTGTATTATCCCAACGAGATAGGCCCATTGCATTCATGAGTCGCGCCTTGGGAGTTTCCAAACAGTCTTGGTCCACCTTTGCTAAAGAGATGCTAGCTATACTTTAAGCTATCCGTACATGGCGACCATATTTACTTGGCCGAAAATTTTACATCCAAACTGACCAACGCAGCCTCAAGTACATGGTGGAACAACAGATTGTCACACCTGAACAGTAAAAGTGGGTTTCCAAACTGTTAGGGTTTGATTATGAAATCATATACAAACCGGGAAAAGAAAATAAAGTTGTAGATGCCTTATCCCGTGTTGTTGGCAGCCCCAGTCTCAATACTCTTTTCCTCCCTCATACTTCTCCATAGGATCAGATTCAAGCAATTGTCTTCACACATCCTTATATGATTGGCGTGAGCAAATTAGCCACAGAGAAACCTGGGAACCCTTATTTCTGGCGAAATGGTTTAATCTTTTACAAGAATCGGGTGGTGGTCCCTCCTAATTCTGATTTGACTTGTAAACTTTTACAGGAATTTTATGATTCACCTTGTGGAGGCCATTCAGGAGTCTTGCGCACCTACAAGCGGATCGCTCAGCAGTTTTACTGGCCCTCTATGCGCAAACATATTCAAGAATACATTGCTGCTTGTTCTGTTTGTCAGACAAATAAGGCTTCCACCTCGTCGCCGACAGGGCTTCTCCAACCATTACCAATTCCACACCAAGTTTGGGATGATATTGCAATGGACTTCATTGATGGACTTCCATCTTCTTGTGGTAAAAATTCGGTGTTGGTGGTAATTGACCGACTTAGCAAGTATGCACACTTCTTGCCTTTGTCTCATCCATATTCTGCCAAAATTGTGGCTGACAAATTTGTTGATGGGGTCGTTAAGTATCATGGAATGCCCAAGTCTATAGTCAGTGATGGGGATCCAATTTTTATTAGCAATTTTGGCGTGAATTCTTCAAATTGTCCGATACCAAGTTGAATATGAGTTCATCTTATCATCATGAAACTGACGGACAATCTGAAGTGACTAACAGATATTTGGAGCGGTACCTTCGCTGTTTTGCATCTCAACAAACACGCAAGTGGAGCTCATTCCTGCCTTGGGCTGAATACTAGTATAATACCTCCTTTCACAGATCGATTGGTATGTCTCCTTTCATGACTTTGTATGGCAGACCTCCACCTGTGGTACCACGGTATGAATTGGGTCAATCAGTTGTTCATGAAGTAGATCAAACATTGGTCACTAGAGATGAAATCTCGCAGGAACAGAAACTCCATCTTTCGCGTGTCGCTAATCAAATGAAACAGACTGCTGATTTGAAACGTAGAGATGTTGAGTTCCAATTTGGTGACTATGTTTATCTTAAGCTCTAGCCGTATCGCCAACATTCAGTATACAGGAGAGCTTCCCAAAAGCTAGCAAGTCGTTATTATGGGCCTTTTCCGGTGGAAGAAAGAATTGGGAAATTGGCTTATAAATTGCAGCTGCCTGCTGGTTCTAAGATTCATGCAGTTTTTCATGTGTTGCTTTTTAAAAAGCATATTGGTGATGATGTGCCTGTGTCTATTGATTTGCCACCATTGTCTATTGATGGTGATACTGTTTTGGAACCAAAGGAGGTGTTGGATACTAGGTGGATTCGCAATGGTTCACGATTTGTATAGGAAAGTCTGGTTCCATGGAAACATTTGCCGCATGAAGATGCTACATGGGAAAATTCTGCAGAATTGCAGTCAAGGTTTCCTGCTCTGAACCTTGAGGACAAGGTTCCTTTGAAAGGGGGAAGCAATGATAGATCACCACGAAGATCTGCAAGGGTGCCTATCAAGAATAAGAAGTACTTGGACTAAGTTTTGCTCTAGCTTATATCTGTGCTGCTGATGGAATTATTTTCTGCTGTAATTCTTTTTTATGTTGGTTTAATAAAGTCAGTTTGCTGTTGTGATTGTGTCAGCAAATCTTGGCTATTTTAACTCATAAAGTCCATTTGTGGCATTTAGAATAGGACTATGTAGTTTTCATTCTTTTCCTATTTATTTCCCCTATATCTGCATAGAGTTCATTAATGAAAAACACTTGAAACTTCTTACTCTCTTGTTCAATTCTCTTGGCTTTGATAGGGACCCATCACATACAAATAGTTTCTATGAGATCAGATTATAGAGGCGAAAGGAAGAAATAATGCTTGAATGGGATAACAGTTTGCGGGTTCGTCTGAGAAGACAGACCCACAAGTTGAGTGTGTGGTTGAGAGAGGATAATGGTGCATATGATACTGGTAGGGGTGTGTTCGTGGGAAGGGAACTGGATCCAAATTGTCATAGTCTCGAGGTTCATGAGTTCAATAGAGCTTTTATGGGTAATCTATCGCAAGTCAGTTAGGGGAAGGAAGATGCAGACTTCATGGACTTGGATAACAACGGTGAAAAATTAAGTTCCTTTGAGAATGAAGCTATTCCACAAACTGATGATGGGAAGAAGAGACCACGACCACAAAAGAAAACTGTCTCAATCGCTTCTAGTTCCAAGGATTTGATTGTGGCTTCATCTCCATTTATATCGGTTGATCCTAGGGTCATGGATAGCTAGATGCAATGAATACTCTATGCTGGAACTATCGGGGACTTGGCAACCCCCACACAGTAAAAGCTCTCAAGGAGCAGACCTTGAGATATAAGTCGTTGATGGTTTTTTTTATCGAAACGCTAGCGCAGGAGAGTAAAGTGGAGCAAGTTCGACAATAGTTGATATTTTCTGTTAGTTTTACTGTGGATTGATTGGGTCACGGAGGTGATATGGCTGTTTTATGGCGGGAGTTTATGAATCTTCAAGTAACAGGTTTTTGTTTGAACTTTATTGACTATAATATTAATCATATATATCCATAATCAGGTAAAAAAAAGTTTGAAGCAAAAAAAAAAAAGACTTTAAAAAACTGAGTTAGGCCTCTGATATCTTAACTTTTTTTTTTTATCTCTTTTTATAAATTTTATTATTATTAATCACTATATAATCATTTCTTAATTTCCTTTTATATTTTTTACAAATTTTCTTATTTATTAATAACTAATGGATAATATAAGTATATGATAATAATCAAGAGTTTCAAATTTTAATCATATATATTCATAATATTCCAAACAATATTATATTTTTTAAGAAATAAAACTTTAAAAAGGTTAGTTAGCTGTATGTTATTTTAGCGTTTCCTCTTATTTCTTTTTATAAGTTTTCTTATTTATTAATCACTTTTAATCATTATTTTAGCACTCCTTTTATGATGTTTTTTCATCATTTTTTAGCTTGAATAATTGAGTTCTTGAAGAAGTGTGTATGCTTACTTGGAATATATGGAATGCTCATAATGCATATATTTGGAATAATGTGCATAGATCCGTTTATACTATTCTGTCTTTTGCTAGATGTTATTTGTAGGATTGGGGAGTAGCAGCTAACTCCATTTCCAGACCTTATATTGCTTTTTTGCCCGTTGTTGTGATTTCTAATACAAGAGGGCTGCCTCCAGCAGATGGTGTTTTGAAAGGTAATATTGATGTTGTCGTTCGTGGTGATCATTTCTCGTTTGCTACTGTGTTTAGGGATAGTCGTGGTCAATTTTTCAGAGCTATTTCTGGTTGTCTTCTTGGTCTTGTTGTTTCACCAACTATAGCAGAGGCTCGTACTGTGCGTCATATGCTTCAATGGCTATCTTCTAATAGCATGGGCTCTGTTCTCCTCGAGACAGATTCCTTGATGGTGGCTAATGCAATAAACAATTTCACGACTAATGTTTCGGACTGGGATAGAATTATTTCAGATATTCAATGGCTTCAAGGTCAAATGGAAATTGATAATATTTTTTAGATTCGAAGCAAGTAAACATGGCTACCCATAGCTTAGCTAGAGAAGCATGCAATCAAGCTGGCTTTTGCATTTGGGACACTCTTCCCTCGTGTATTAAGAGTACTATTCTCTCAAATGCTATTCTTAATTAATAAATTATCCATTTTCATGTAAAAAAAAAAGATAATATAAGTATAGGGTAAAACTATCATACATATATTAAAAATTATGTATTAATACAGAAATTATTTTACCATTAGATTTAAAATAGTTAAATATAAATCTTTAGATAGCTCTAATGACTTATAGAATATTTATTTTTATTATCAAATGTAAATGTTACTCTTTAATTGTGTAAATAAAAAATTACCCTTTTCAACACAATTATAAAAAATGAAAGTTTTAGAGATAAAATAATTATCTAATATATCAAATTTTATTTACTCATTTGTTCCCTTTATTTTGAGAAAACAGAAAAAGCTTTTGGATTAAGAAAGTTAGTTATGTGAAGTTTTCTCCTTAAAATGCCTTTCATTTCTTCATTAATTATGGAAACAATAGCCGACACAAAAGGTAGTCCCAAGAAGTGCATTTATTGCTTACTTGCAACATTTGGTCCCTCACTTCCAACCTTCTTTATTAACTTTATCACACTTTATTAGAATGAGGACGTTTTACGTAATATGTGCCCAAAAACGAAAAAAATTTTGGAGCCAAATTAAAGGTAAATTTTTGAACTTATTCATTAAAGGTCATCTATTTCCAAAATTTTCGGCAAAAATAAGGAGGGAAAACCTAAATTTCGCTCTAACTTGTTTAAACTTGAATAATTTTTTAATTCAAATTCAAAATCAAAAACAAAATTTGATTTCTCCAAATTTAAATGAAATTCAGAAAATAGTGTCCAAATGCAATACATTGCAGCCAAAATGAAATAGAATTGGAGCCAAATTTTTTGAGTTTATAATCGAACTCCTCGATTTCTAAACTTTGGCCATATATAAATGAAATCGCAGTTAATGATCTAATTCAAGAAAAATCTATTCACTTCTCTATAATATCTAAATCGATCATACCATATCTAAAAATGGTCACTACTTCGCATCCTCCAGATTTGAATCTTATACATAATGAAGTAGAAATGACTACCGTTGTCTATAATATGAGTTACCTCAATATTTTGTTCAAAGCAACGTGAGACGAGAGAACAAAATAAAAAATGGAGCTGATGATGTCAAAATCTCTCTAGCACCATGCTTCTGTCTGAAGTTGAAGATGGTAAGTTGAACGAGTACAGTTATGAAAAGTTGCGAACGCTTTTGGCATATCTGTGAAGACAGTTTATAAGATATGGAAAAATGCAAGAATGAATCCTGAAGGTAATTCCAATAGCTGTAAATGTCCTTGGAATAGAGGTAAAAAAAGAGTACATATCTCAGCTGATAGGATGAAGGAAATATCCTTTAGAAGGCGCATGATTATAGGGCCCTAGCTGCTGAATTGGGCGCTTCTGCATCATTTGTGGACAAATTGTCTTCTCAATTTGTAATCTTGTTATCTTGTCTTATCAATTTATATTCGTATACTTATGTCTTCCTTAAAAATGACAATTATTGTATTTGGTCTCTTAACAAGTTTTAATTTGAGAGTGAGTACTAAAATTCGAGTTTTAGTGTGAGTTTGAAGGCATAATTTTTTAAAAAAGTGCACAATCTAACAAAATGTGTGACAACTTCACATTTTGAAAAGTGCACAACTAATAATAATAAGGTCATAAAATGGGTTACAAAAGAGTATAATCATTATAAGGATTTGAAAAAGTGCAAAACTAATAATAGCAAGGCCATAAAATGGCTTACAGAAGTGCACGACTAATAATAAAAAGGTCACAAAGTGGCTTAAAGAAGTTCACAACCATCAACTACCACAGAGAAATAAAAGCCATTGAAAAAATACACAAGTACTAAAAACAAAAGGCCACCAAGTGTAAAACCATTATAAGTGGGTTACAAAAGAGTACAACCATTATAAGGATTTGAAAAGTGCACAACTAATAATAATAAGGCCGTAAAATGGCTTATAGAAGTTTCCAATCCTTACCTAACATAGAAAATAAGAACTACTGAAAAATTGCACAAGTAATAATAACAAGGCCACAAAATGGTTTACAGAAGTGCACGACTAATAATAAAAAGGCTACAAAGTGGCTTATAGAAGTTCATAATCATTAACTAACACAGAAAAATAAAAACCATTAAAAAAGTGCACAAGTACTAAAAACACAAGGTCACTAAGTGTACATCCATTATAAGTGGGTTACAAAAGAGTAACCATTATAAGAATTTGAAAAAGTGTACAACTAATAATAACAAGGCTACAAAATGTGGCCACAGGAGAGAGAGGGAATTTTAGGGGTTTTTAAGAGAATGGTTTCTAACCAAACTTTAATTTTCCCCTTTTTTGAATATCAAAACACAGTCGTTCTTTTAAAAATAAAACGTGGTTGTTTTCAGAACTTAACTGAGCATAACATATATTCGTTCCTGATGTCAACGGTTGTGCCTAAATTTACAATGAGAAAAGTGGACATATATTTATCAAACATACAAATAAGAGCTAACTCTATATTTATGTGGCTATTATTTTGACTTTCAATGTCAGAACTTTAATTTTGTAGCCAAATTTATAAAAATGATTGCTATAAAATGAAATGAAAAGGTGAGTTGATAACTTGTCGCTTAAAACACGCGTGCATTAAATGCTGAAAATATATGTGTTTGCCACTTTCCTTGATTGTCGAGCTTCAGTCTTAAAATAAATACATACACTCCAATGGCTTTCTAGTCTTTTTAACTTAGCTTGCATCCCAAAGTTACTATTTAAAGTAAAATTCTCTATATAAAAAATATATCCAAAAATGAAAATTTCTCTAAATAAAGAGAACAGATTGAGTATTAAAACAACTTATTTACTAAAAAAATTATCAAAAGAAGATGTTTATAGAATAATTTATTTTTTGAAAAAAATATTTAATTTAAAGTAATAATCTAGTTGATAAATATGTAATGAACAGTTTTATATCTTTTTATAGGGTTGAAATTTGTATTTATTCATTTATACATATTTAAATATATTTAATTTTGAGAAACATAAATTAAATTAAAAATTTTTTTTTTTGAGTACTAAATTAAAAAATAACTTTTAAAAATTAAAAAAGGGAAAAATTAACGGTTGGACATTTAATTATTAATTTAATGACCTTTTACCATTGAATCTTTATACATAAATTTTAAATAAATTATCAATAAGTTATAGTATTTTAGGAAGTAAAAAATTAGAAACTATAACAAAAGAAAATGTTTTGAAGGCAAAATTATTAAAATGCTTTAATATTTAATTTTGAGAAACATAAATTAAAATTAAAAATTTTTTTTTTTGAGTACTGAAATTAAAAATAACTTTTTAAAAAATTAAAAAAGGGAAAAATTACGGGTTGGGACACATTTAATTATTAATTTTAATGACCTTTTAAAAATTAACGGTTGGACATTTAATTATTAATTTAATGACCTTTTACCATTGAATCTTTATACATAAATTTTAAATAAATTATCAATAAGTTATAGTATTTTAGGAAGTAAAAAATTAGAAACTATAACAAAAGAAAATGTTTTGAAGGCAAAATTATTAAAATGCTTTACTTGAAACGGTAACGTTCTAATGCTAGACTATGATAAAATAAAATAAAAACATAAGATCACAAATATATGTGATATGACACTTAATTTAAAGTTAATGAATCAATTTAATTTCTGAAATTATTGTAGTTATGAATGTCTTGAACATAAAAGCAAACATTGAAAAAAGCGTAAGTCATAATATTTCTATACAGAGTATGAAACTAGAATATAATTTTATGCCACGTGTTAAAAGTACAAAAATACTACAATAGCCATATAAAGGATTGCAGGTGGTGAAAATCAATAATATTGAAACTAAAAGGACAAAAATAGAATAGCATAAAAAGGAGATGGTTAGGTTGTCAATTCAATATTCTATGAATAGTGAACTGGGTTTCTGTTTTAGTATATACTTTCTCGCTTCTATTTTGTTTGCATGCATTGACAAAGTATGTATATTAAGAATTTAATCAATAAAAATTATTTTACTTTTTTTAACTCGTAACTTATTAAGATATTAATAAAAATCATTCATTTAATAAAAGATCATAAAAGTTATTATGAAAAAATAATTATTTATATATATAAATTTATAAACCTTACAAACATTTTGAAATATCTAAAAATAATAATAATAAGCAAATAAAACGGGACAGGGAGTATGTAATATAATACTTATTCCCTTCAAAATAAATTTAAGGATAATTATTTTAGAGTCCATAAAGTTTGGTCAGATATATTAGTAATCCTTTTTTTTTTAATTATATTATCTAGTTACTGAATTATGTATCTACTATACTACAAAATACTACTATTCTTCTATTAAAACTTTTATAATTTTCTATTATCTAGTGTAATTTTAAAAGTCAAGGTCCTTGTTAATGTAGTACATAATAATTTTTTAGCTTGACCAAAACCTCTTTGTCCCCCAAAGACGACTTAAACAGCACCATTTATCTCTAGTCAACTCTCCCTACACTTAAGCAACAAACTATTGGTTCCTATGGTTGACGTATAGCAAGAGTTGAAACTCAAACATTCCCAATCTTAAAATTTAAAACCTAAGAAAATATTAGCAATGGCTAACAGTAAATTGCTTGTTCTTCCTCTTCTCATTTATATGGTATGTTTTAATTGCTCTTCTTTTACTTTTTTTTTTACTAGCAAATATATATGTGATCTTTCATTATAAATTATGTATGTGGTCTTTCATCCATATTCCTTTTTTTTTTTTTTTTTATAAATTATGTTATGTGGTTCGTTTCATCCCATAGTTCCTTTTTGTTTTTAGTTCCTTTTTTTTTTTTTTTTGGCATGTTAAATGAATAGGGATAATTGCTGCAAGTGTACGATAAATCAATAGGAATAATTAATTGCTGCAAGTACAAGAGCAGAAGCGTGTACGATAAATCAATACCCTCTTTATTTTACATACTTCTCTTGATCCTTCTAGTTGATGCTGCTATTCTAATTTTCAGCAGAAGCTGCAAATCTTTAAGGCCAATCGGGAATTATTAGTACCATCGTAGCAATGAATCCAACAGCAGTTCAGCACATCTCAGAATCCTTCATAAAGCCCCAACACATGACGGAAGAATCAAAACATCCATACTATTTGTCCCCATGTGATCTTGGTATGGTCTCTGCCTGCTACATCCAAAGAGGCCTTCTCTTTGCCAAACCAACTCCACAGGAAGACTTCAAGATCTTTGATCTCTTGGAGAAGCTCAAACACTCCCTAGCTCTTACGCTTGTCCATTTCTACCCACTTGCAGGTCGCCTCGCAACTTCAAAGTCTGAAGATCCCCCTTCATATGTAATCTATGTGGATTGCAGCAATAGCCCAGGTGCTCGATTTGTACACGCAACTGTTGAAATGACAGTATCAGATATTCTTTCACCTACATATGTTCCATCGGTTGTTCAATCTTTCTTTGACCATCATAGAGCTCTCAACCATGAAGGTCATGTCCGGTCGTTGCTAACAATTCAAGTTACAGAACTAATTGATGGATGAAGGGTCAAAATGTCCGGTGCGTTTGCTAACAATTCAAGATTACAGAACTAATTGATGGAATCTTCATTGATGTTCTTTCACCACGTCCAGGTTGGATGGCAACCTCCTTATTGGCCATTTTTTTGAACGACTTGGTCTGAAATTTTTGGTCTAAGCCCAAAGAGATGAATCAGTTCCAAGTGCTCGCAGCCAAGCCAGGTTTTGTGAAGCGCTGGTTTCGCTGGACAAGTTGTGGTCCTATAGATCAATCTTCCTTTTACTTCACCACGAGACAGTTTCTTAGTGCCCATTGTGAAGGCACCGGCCTGCTAAAAGTAAAGAATATTTCATTTTTCAGCAGAAGTGCTATTGTCTAACTCAAAGTAAAAAGCAAATACAGAGTACAATAGGCGGACAAGTGATTGTCCTCCTTCAGTCTTTGGATCTGCATGGTTATGGTGGAGGGAATGGGCCATAACCCGTATGCACGTTGCAATTATACCGTCAATGATCAAAGTAACTCATTGCAGCCACAAGATTTCCTCCTTCCAGTCTTTATCTGCATTTATGTGGAGATGCATAACCCGTGCACGTCATATACCTCATGATCAAGTAACTCATTGCAGCCTAGCATGCAATAACAGATCAAGATTGAACCCACCTTTATCACCAAACTACTTTGGTAACTTTGTTGATGCAGTTTCAGCTTCTACCACAGGATGTGAACTGCTAGAGCAGAATCTTGGATGGGCAGCTTGGCTGCTGCACCAAGCTGTGATTAATCAAACAGATAAAAAGTTTCGCGACCGGATTGATTCGTGGATTAAATCGCCCATTATTTATCATCTCGGCCAGTTTTTTGGTCTTTATGGTGTGGTCTTCGGAAGTTCTCCACGTTTCAGTAAGTATGGCTGTGAATTCGGATTGGGTAAAGCTTTGTCTCTTCGTAGTGGGTATGCAAATAAATTCTGTGGCAAGGTGTCAGCCTACCCAGGACGTGAAGGTGGTGGAAGTGTGGATTTGGAGGTGTGCCTTCTCCCAGATTCGATGACTGCTCTTGAATCTGATAAAGAATTCATGGCTGCTGTCTCTTAGCCTCCTTCACAGTACTACTAATAATTAAGACTTAAATGGTTGACGTTGTTGTGTGATTGCTTTCCTTGCATTGTAGCTTTCATTAATGCAAATAACAAGGGTTAATAACCCATTTCACATGTATGCGATTGCAACATGAAAGATTAACCAAAGTTCAAACACAAACTTTGGAAATGACACTTGCACAACACAACAATCTTTAAAAATTTTAGCACAGAACATATATAACAGCACGTCATGAAAAATATCCAATACAGGTAAAAGACCAAAACTAAGCTTAATGGGAATTAGCTCATTTAATAAGTGGATTTATACCATGTATTATTGATAAGAGTTTGCATTCTGCATTCAAACAGCAAGTTAAGTGTTTGTGAATCTCCTAATTTCATTTTAGTTATTTGGTTAATGTCAGATTTTAAGACCTTATTGTACCTGCCCATCTAGACTCGAGACAATGAGCTTCTAGATCAAGGATTTCTTGTCTTATCTTAAGCACCACATTCGTTACTGTTCATAAACAATGAATGTGACTAATTTGTGAGTAAAATTCAAGATTAGTAATATTTCCTATCATGCAAATCCAAGCATACCAAAAGTTGGGGAGATTAATATATTTCTTGGCATACGACAGATGTAATTGACAGCTTTAATCCCTTCTAGAGAAAGGTTAACAACTTAATGAAAAGAAAAGATTATATAATCAAATTTCTTATTTCAAATTTCTTATTTCAGTATGCCAATAAGAAAAGACTAAAAGAACCCTTCACGGCGTCACGTGAGTTCTTCCTTCCACCACATCCAATTGGTGAAAGGTCCTTAATGATTTTCCTAATATTTTCTTTTTTGTATTTTTGTACTTTTTTTTTTTTTACTTCCTATTTAATAGTATTTATCACGGAGCTTGATGTTCATTTTGACGGGAAAAAATTAAGAATTTTTATTATAACGAATTCTGACCATACACTTTTTTAAAAATTTTTAGTTTTATTGTTTATTTTATAAGTGAAGTCATAGGCTCAGTCTAATCAAGTTTTTTTTTCCCTATCTATTTAATACTAATGCAATTTATTTTATCTTCTATGTAATAGTTAGATATGGAAGCTGTACGGATATATCAGGGTTTCCATCTGCTCCAATCTATTTAGACCAATCTATTTAAAGAGGATATGGATAATTATAAATAAGTCTAAGATGGATATAAAGAATGAAATAATAAATCGGTAATGGATACGCGCAGGGTATATGTATAGGTTTCTGAGTACTCGTTGTATTAAAAGAAGTTTGATAATAGGTGTCCATAAATATTCTACCCATTATTAATAAAAAATGTAGATAAATTCGGATTTGGATATTTAAAAATTTGAGATACTCTACGGTCTCTACTCGTTCAAGAGACACTTTAAATGGATTTTGGATATAAATAAATAGATACTTAAACATGTATTTAAACAGATTTAAAATGAGTACAAATAATAAAATTTTAGATAATAAAATTTTAAATGAATGCAAATATGAATAATTGAAATTTTGCGGATATCATCACATTTTCGGAAACCGTCTCACTTTCATCCCGAGTAATAGCAAGCATATTTGGTTTCTAATGGAAAATTTAAACTAAACTAAATAAATTTGATTAGACTATCTAGAAAAATTGATTTAATTTAGTTATTGCCTTTTTTAAAATTGGTTAATCAATTTTTGGTTTTTTTTTAAATCAAATAAATCGGAATAACTGGTTTTTGTAAAGAATATATGCAAATATCAATTCAAATTGAAAAACCAAACCCAATCGACGGTATTTTTCCAATTCAATTAGATTTTTAGTTGAATCGGTTCCTTTAAAAAGTTGAATTTGTTAATTTAATTTCAGTGTAGTTTCAATCGACGGTATTTTTCCAATTCAATTAGATTTTTAGTTGAATCGGTTCCTTTAAAAAGTTGAATTTGTTAATTTAATTTCAGTGTAGTTTCCTATCAATAAAACTTAAATATTTTAGTTTAATTCATATTCGATTATTCATAATCATTTGATTCAATTTGGTTTTCAACAATCAATTTTCCAATTAAGAGCGATTTGGTTTAATTAAATTGAATGCTTATGTGACAATATGTTAGAATATAAAAGTAATGACATACCATTTTACTTAATCATTATAATTAATATCTTTTATCTGTAAATAAAAATTAAATGTTCTTTATTAAATAATGGAGTAACAATTAAAGTAATAAGATTTCCTTATCATTAATATATAATAAATATAATTTTTTTTATTAAATAGGTTTAATTCTATAAAAAAATGGAGTTATAATAGAGTCATAGTTTTATTAATTTAATTATTAATATAATTAGATTAAAAAATAGATTATAATATAATTAGATTAAAAAATAGAATTAAAATATTAATTTCAACTATATTTTTTTTATTAAAATTACATATTCTTATACTTCATTTAATTTGAATATGCGAGAACTTCAAAGAAAAAAATAAATAATTAACTAAATTTATCAATTGAATAACAAATTTGCTTATAATAATTAATTGTGCTAATCAATATTTCAGTTTAATATTTGAATAATTTAAAAAAGAACCTAAGCAAAAGTACAATCCGCGCAAATTATATAATTAAAAGTACATAAGCAAATTATTTAAATTAAAGCAACGCAAATATAAATTAAAAAATTTTTCTTGAAAATTACATTCAATTTAATTTTAAAAAATAGAAAATTATACAATTCGCACATCACGCAGGTTCAGGACTAGTATATATTTATATTTGTATGTCTATGTTACTTCAAAACAATATTTTTTTCCTCATTTTATTAATTTAAGAGAAGGAAAAATAATTAATTCATCTCTAAGGTTTGACCAAACTAACTAACTCGTCCCTGCATTTTATCAATATTAATTAATGGTTTTCGAGATTTAATTCTGTTAAACTATTAAATTCTTCTATCTATCTTTCCCTGATTTTATTGTTAAAATGTGTGATGATGCAAATATCCTTATGTAGGAAAGTACGAAAATAGCCTATAGGTTAATTGATCCAATGATGTGGAGGGAAAATGAAAAGTCATTCTCCCCTATTTGTCGAAAACAAAAAACTCCTTAATAGGCTATGTGGTCTCCAATTCTATGAAAGCTGTAGATGGATTTTCACGAACGGTGAAATTGCTAACTACCTCAATTAATATCTTGTTGGTAGCTACTTATATATAGAATAGAAGCTCTATTCAGTAATAGAATCATCGAGAACAAAAGTTTCAATTTTGAAGCTCGTACCACAGTTGAAAATTAGCATATGAAATAGCTATCTTAGCTAAGCTATGGGTAATTTTATTCTCTTGTCTTCCTAGTCAACTCATATTAACATTGATGAGATTAGAAACTAACTCAAAACAATCATCCATCACCATACTCAAAACAATAAGCAATTTAACGGTGTATATAACGAGTAATTATTACTTCAATTTAATGATTTTCTTAGAGAATTAATATTAAATTAAGGGTAATATGATCAATTTACTCAATAATTTATTGTAACTTAGATAAATATTGTAACTTGGTAGTAAAAAATATAATATATAGTAACAAAACAACTTGTGCAAAGAGCAGTTATTCTAAATTTTAGAATTCTATCAATTCTAATAAATTTTGGTTTTACTCTAACTAATTTTATAAAACTAAAAAAGTAGAACTGCAAAAAGATTTCCATTTGTATCCAATATGAATATATGAATTTGTAAATCCATTTCCATTTATAAATATATGAATTTATAAATAATTTTCATAAAATTTTTATAGAATCTAGTTCTATTTTCCTACGTACACACCTTTTAAACTCTTTTCAGCATTAAATTTGTTGTAATTTTCTCTTATTGATTGAACAGAAAATAAATAATTAAAACTTTTCAGCCCAAATCCTTGACAGTCAAAACATCTGAAATAAATTAACTCAAAATAAAAACAATTTTCGGTTGAAATTTTACCCATTCTAATAATTAAAATGCTTTTTTTTTTTTTTTGTTCTAAAAAAATAGGTGAATATGCTTACTTCCAACGCTCAAAGATATTCCCATTCTTTTTATTTTTTCCGGTTCCCTGAAAAGCAAAACTTATTAATTTCATTATAATGATAATAATAAATGATAATTTCACTTTATTTAAAATTTTATGTTTTCAAATTTGGTAAGAATGAAAATATTATTATTATTATTATTATTTTTTGAGTTGAATTTTATGAAATTCAATATGATTAATTGAAATTTGACTAATTTTAGAAATTGAAAGTTTTATTGGGACTTGAATGATAATCTGTTGAATTATAATTTAGGCTATTGATTATATGAACTATTATAATTTAGGCTATTGATTATATGAATTTTTTTTATGGGATCCTAATTTTTTTGCAACTCAAATAAAATTAAAATTCAGTTGAGAAACTTTATACTATCAACTTAGTCTTTAGTTCAAATAACAATGACGACCTTTGTTTAATTGCAAAAAAATTAATTAATTGATTCTATGGCAACCTATTAACATAAAAATATTTTTAGCTATGAACTTATCATTCTGTTCTCCAGGAGCGAAGATGTTCCGGTCGCCGGTGCATACGGCAGAGAAAGACAGATGAACCCATGATCCAAAATATTAATTAATTTAATTGATTAATAATCACTTTTTGCTTAGTTTACAGAATACGTTTAGGATCAAGGAAAAAAAAAAAAAAGAGAAAAGAGAAAAAAAATACAAAATATAGTCTGCAAAATTCAAATCAACAACCTCAGCATCTGATTCTATATCATAACAATCAAAAATTAAAATAAAATTAAAAATAAAAAAATCAAAAGAAAACCATTAGAATCAAAATCCACTATTTTTATAAATTTTTGAATATTCCGTACTATTTGTTTTGGAATTTCAAATACTTATTTGAAATATCTATCCATCTCATGCTATTTATGCACACAAACATTATCACTTCCATTTTTTTGAAAATCCTAAAATTTAGAGATAAACAAATTAGAAAATTTAACTTGAATTAAAATCTATAAAAAGTAAAAATAAGAAAAATACATAGATAAGATACATAAAAATTTTAGTTACAACGTCCTATATAATTTAACAAATTTTAGTTATTATTAATTAATTAATTAATTAAAATTTTCATAAAAAAACTCAAAAATTTCTAAAAATAGAAAAAATATAATGCTCAACAAATAGAGTGTCAAGTAAGCTTTTTAGATTTATATATATAGATATATAGATTCTTAATTTTCTTTTATATTTTTTTTACAAATTTTCTTATTTTTTAAATAACTAATAGATAATATAAGTATATGATAATAATTAAGAGTTTAAATTTTAATCATATACATCCATAATTTGATTGAAAAATAAATCACATAGATTAAAAAAAAAAAAAAAAAAAAAAATTAAAAGGCTGAGTTGACATTCTCCTCACTTAGCATTTCCTTTTATCTCTCTTTACAAATTTTCTTCTTTTTTAATCACTTCTTAATTTGCTTTTATCTTTTTCTTTTATAAATTTTCTTATTTTATAATAATTAATATATAATATATTCGTACGACAATAATTAAGAGTTTAAATTTTAATCATTTATATACATGATCAGATAAAAAAAAAAGTTTGAAGCAAAACAAAAAAAAAGACTTTAAAAAACTGAGTTAGGCCTCCCCTATCTTCACATTTTCATTTATCTCTTTTTATAAATTTTATTATTATTAATCACTATTTAATAATTTCTTAATTTCCTTTTATATTTTTTACAAATTTTCTTATTTTTTAATAACTAATGGATGGATAATATAAGCATATGATAATAATCAAGAGTTTTCAAATTTAAATCATAATATATTCATTAATATTCAAAAAATCCATATATATTTTAAGAAAAAAAAACTTTTTAAAAAGTTTAGTTAGCGTTATGCTATTTGTAGCGTTTCCTTTTTATTTCTTTTTATAAGTTTCTTATTTATTAATCCACTCTTAATCATTATTTTTAAGCACTCCTTTTATGATGTTTTTTTTCATCATTTTTAGCTTGAATAATTTGAGTTCTTGAAGAAGTGTGTTTGCTTGCTCGGGGAATATATGGAATGCTCATAATGCAATATATTTGGAATAATGTTGCACAGATCCGTTTATACTATTTCTGGTCTTTTGCTAGACATTATTTTGCAGGATTGTGGAGTAGCAGCTTCACTCCAATTTTCCAGACCTTATTATTGCTTTTTTGCCCGTTGTTGTGATTTCTAATGCAAGATGGCTGCCTCCAGCTGGAAGGTGTTTTGAAACTAATATGATGTTTGTCGTTCGTGGGTGATCGTTTTTCTCGTTTGCCACTGTTGTTTAGGGATTAGTCGTGGTCAATTTTTCAGAGCTATTTCTGGTTGTCTCTTAGCGTTGTTGTTTTTCAACCATGGCAGAGGCTCTTACTGTGGCGTCATATGCTTCAATTGGCTATCTTCTAATAAGCTGGCCCTTCTCCTCGAGGACAGATTCCTTGGATGCGTGGCCAATGCAATCCAGCAGTTTTTACGACTAATGTTTTGGAACTAGGATATAATTTTCAAGATATTTCAATGGTTTTCAAGGTCAAATGGGAAATTGATAAATTTCTTAGACTTCGAAGTCAAGTAAAACATTGATACCCATAGCTTAGCTTAGAGAAAGATGCAATGAAGCTGGCTTTTGCATTTGGATACTCTTCCCTCGTGTATTAGAGTACTTATTCTCTCAAATGGCTTATTTCTTAATTAATAATATAATACCATTCATGGAAAAAAAAAAAAAAGGATAATATAAGGTTTATAGTAAAACTATCATTATCATGTATTAAAAAATAGTATTAATACAAAATTATGTACGTTAGATTAAAATAGTTAAAATTATAAACCTTTAGATTCAAAATAGCTCTTAATGACTTATAGAATATTTAATTTTTATATTAAATGGTAAATGTTACTTCTTATTGTGAAATAAAAATTACCCCTTTTCAATACAAATTATAAAACATGAAAGTTTTTTTTTAGAGATAAAATAATTATCTTAATATATCAAATTTTATTTTACCATCTGTTTCCCTTTATTTGAAAGAAAACAAAAAAAAGCTTTGGATTAAGAAAGTTTAGTTTTATGTGAAAGTTTTTCTCCCTAAAATGTTTCTTTCATTTCTTCATTTTTTAATTATGAAAACAATACCGACACCAAAAGGTCTAGTTCCCCAGAAGTTGCATTATTGTTTACTTGGGCCAAACATTTAGGTCCCTCACTTCCAACCTTCTTTATTAACTTTTATTCACCATTTTATTAGAATTAAGGGACATTTTACGTTAATTATGTTGCCTCAAAAACGAAAAAAATTTGGTGCCCGAATTAAAGGCAAAAATTTTTGAACTTATTCATTAAAGTCATATATTTCCAAAATTTTCAGCAAAAAATAAGGAAGGAAACCTAAATTTCGGCTCTCTTAACCTTGGTTTAAAACTTTGAATAGTTTTTCAATTCAAATTAAATTAAAAACAAAAATTTGATTCTCCAAATTTATAAAATGAAATTCAGAAATAGTGTCCAAATGCAATACATTGCGGCCAAAATGAAAATTAAATAGGGAATTTGAAGCCAATTTTTTGAGTTTATAATCAAACTCCTGATTTCTAAACTTTGGCCACATATTAAATTGAAATCACAGTTAATATCTTCTAATTCTAGAAAATCTATTTCACAGTCCATTAATAGTCTAAAACGGTCATACCATATCCAAAAATGGTCACTACTTTGCATCCTCCAGATTGAATCTTATAAACTAATGAAGTAGGAAAGACTACGGTTGTCTAAATATGAGTTGACCTCAATTATTTTTGTTTCAAAGCAAACTGAGGACGATGAGAAACGGGAGAACAAAAAAAAAATGGGAGCTGGATTGATGCAAAAAAATCCTCTGGCACCATGCTTCTGTCTTGAAAGTTGAAAGATGGTAAGTTGAACGAGTACAGTTATGAAAAAGTTGCGGAACGCTTTTGCATATCTGTGTGTGAAGTTGAAGACAGTTATAAGATATGGCGAATGGCAGAATGAATCTGAAGTTAATTCTAATAGCTTAAATGTTCCTTTGAATAAGAGGTAAAAAAAAGAGTAACATATCTCAACTATAGAGGTAAAAAAAGAGTACATATCTCAACTGATAGGATAAAGGAAATACCCTTTAGAAGGCGCATGATTATTAGGGCCCTAGCCGCTGAATTGGGCGCTTCTGCTTCATTTGTGGACAAATTGTCTTCTCAATTTGTAATCTTGTTATCTTGTCTTATCAATTTATATTCGTATACTTACATCTTTCTTAAAAATGACAATTACTGTATTTGGCCTCTTAACAAGTTTTAATTTGAGAGTGAGTACTAAAATTTGAGTTTTAGTGTGAGTTTGAAGGCATAATTTTTTAAAAAAAGTGCACAATCTAGCAAAATGTGTGACAACTTCACATTTTGAAAAGTGCACAACTAATAATAATAAGGTCATAAAGTGGGTTACAAAAGAATATAACCATTATAAGGATTTGAAAAAGTGCAAAACTAATAATAGCAAGGCCACAAAATGGCTTACAAAAATGCACAACTAATAATAAAAAGGCCACAAAATGGTTTAAATAAGTTCACAACCATCAACTAACACAGAGAAATCAAAACTATTGAAAAAATGCACAAGTACTAAAACAAAAGCCCACTAAGTGTACAACCATTATAAGTGGGTTACAAAAGAGTACAATCATTATAAAGATTTGAAAAGTACACAACTAATAATAATAAGGCCACAAAAATGTGGTTACAGGAGAGAGTGAATTTTAGGGGTTTTCAAGAGAATGGTTTCTAACCAAACTTTAATTTTTCCCTTTTTTGAATAATCAAAATACACTCATACTTTTAAAAACAAAACGTGGTTGTTTTCAGAACTTAACTGAGCATAATATATATTCGTTTCTAACGTCAACGATTGTAGCTAAATTTACAATGATAAAAGTGAACATATATTCATCAAACATACAAATAAGAGCTAACTTTATATTTATATGGCTATTATTTTGACTTTCAATATCAAAACTTTAATTTTGTAGCCAAATTTATAAAAATGATTGCTATAAAATGAAATGAAAAAGTGAGTTGATAACTTGTCCCTTAAAACACGCGTGCATTAAATGCTGAAAATATATGTGTTTGCCGCTTTCCTTGATTGTCGAGCTTCAATCTTAAAATAAATACATACACTCCAATAGCTTTTTAGTCTTTTTAACTTAGCTTGCATCCCAAAGTTACTATTTAGAGTAAAATTCTCTATATAAAAAATATACCCAAAAAAGAAATTTTCTCTAAATAAAGAGAACAGAGTGAGTATTAAAACAACTTATTTACTAAAAAAATTATCAAAAGAAGATGTTTATAGAATAATTTATTTTTTGAAAAAATATTTAATTTAAAGTAATAATCTAATTTTTTGAAAAATATAATTAAAGTAAATAATCATAGTGAATAATATGTAAATGAACAGTTTAATGATCTTTTAATTAAGAGTTTGAAATTTGTAATTATTATCTCATTTATACATTATTATAAAATTGTATTTAATTTTTTGAGAAACATTAAATTAAAATAAAATAATTTTTTTGATACAAATTAAAAAAACCAACTTTTTATAAAAACTTTGAAAAAGGGAAAAATTACGGTTTGGACACATTTTATTATTTTATGACCTTTTACCATTGAATTCTTTAATACATAAATTTAAAAAATTATCAATAAGTTATTAGTATTTTAGGAAGTAAAAAAAATTAGAAAAACTATAACAAAAAGAAAATTTGTTTTGAAGGCAAAATTATAAAATGCTTTTACTTGAAAAACGGTTAATATAACGTTCTAATGCTAGACTATGATAAAATAAAATAAAACATAAGATCAACAAAAAAATATATTGATATGACACTTAATTTTAAAGGTTTAATGAATCAATTTAATTTTCTAAATATTTGTAGTTATGAATTGTCTGAAACATTAAAAGCCAAACATTGAAAAAAAAGCGTTAAGTTTCCATAAATACTTCTAAATTTAAAGTTAATGAATCAATTTAATTTCTAAAATTATTGTAGTTATGAATGTCTTGAACATAAAAGCAAACATTGAAAAAAGCGTAAGTCATAATACTTCTATACAGAGTATGAAACTAGAATATAATTTTATGCCACGTGTTAAAAGGACAAAGAAACTAGAATAGCCATATAAAGGATTGCAGGCGGTGAAAATCAATGATATTGAAACTAAAAGGACAAAAATAGAACAGCATAAAAAGGAGATGGTTAGGTTGTCAATTCAATATTCTATGAATAGTGAACTGGGTTTCCGTTTTAGTATATATTTCCTTTCTTTTATTTTATCTGCATATTTTGACAAAGCATACACATTAAAAATTTAATTATTAAAAATTATTTTATTTTTTTTAATCTATAATTTATTAAGATATTAATAAAAATCATTAGATAATGAAATATCATAAAAGTTATCATAGAAAAAATAATTATTTATATATATAAAGTTAAAAATTTTGTAAACATTTTAAAATATAAAAAAATAATAATAATAAGCAAATAAAATGGGACCGATGGCGTATATAATATAATATTTGTTCCCTTCAAAATAAATTTAAGGATAATTATTTTAGAATCCATAAAGTTTGGTCAGATATATTAGTAGTCCTTTTTTTTTTAAAATTACATTATCTAGTTCCTGGATTATGTATCTACCACACTATAAGGTTCTTCTATTAAAAATTTTATAATTTTCTATTAACTACATTAATTTACTAATAAAAATTAAGAAAGTCAAATAAATTCCTCCTCCAACTTCATCTTTTACTCTCATTTTTTAATTGTTGTATTATTTTCCCTTGTTCAACACTATTCATTTATCTTCCTTCTAACATAGAGGAATTTTTTACTTTTCGTAGTGAACGAACTAAAAAATTAATAATTGAACTAACTATTACAACAAATTGATAATGTAAGAACTGCACAGTGTAATTTTTAAAAGTCGAGGTCCTTTTTGATGTACTTGACTAAATTCTGAGGGCTACAAAATAATTGCCCCAATCTATTTTTTAGCTTGGCCAAAACCTCTTTGTCCTCCAAAGTTGACTTAAACAGCACCATTTATCTCTAGTCAACTCTCCCTACACTTAAGCAACAAACTATTGGTTCCTATAGTTGACATATAGCAAGAGTTGAAAGTCAAACTTCTCTTCAATACCTTATATATATCACTTTCCCAATCTGAAAATTTAAACCTAAGAAAATATTAGCAATGGCTAACAGTAAATTGCTTGTTCTTCCTCTTCTCATTTTATATGGTATGTTTTAGTTGCTCTTCTTTTACTTTTTTTTTACTAGCAAATATGTATGTGATCTTTCATTATAAATTATGTATGCGGTCTTTCATCCATAATTCCTTTTTTTTTTTTTTTTTTTTTTGTATGCCGTCCTTTCCATCGCATCAATTCCTTCTTTTTTTTTTTTGTTTTTATTGTATGTAATCATGAATAGGGATAATTTGCTGCTAAGTGGTAAGAGCAGCAAGCTTGCCCTCTTTTAACTGGCTTTGGACTCGGTAGTAGACAATCATGACATGCCGAGCTCTTCAGCGGAGAGGAGAAGAAACTAGGGCCCAAAAAGATGCAAACTGATCCTAGCTTTTTTTTTTTTTTTTTTTTGTATGTTAAATGAATAGGGATAATTGCTGCAAGTGTAAGAGCAGAAGCTTGCCCTCTTTACTGCTTGGATGTAGAGTATATGACATGCGAGTCTTCAGGAGAGGAGAAACTTAGCCCAAGATGCAACTGCTGCTTAGCTCCGAAGAATTGCACTCTTCACCTTTCAGATGGAACTTCAATCTTTTGTAAGCCGAACTGAAAAGCAGAGGCTTCTTGTTTGCTAAAGCAATTAATACCCTCTCCCTATATAAAAAGAATTCTTCTATGCTGGAAAAGTAAACCAAGCTCATTTTATTCTGACTTACCTCCACTCCACCGAGTCTATTGTGAAATGTAGGAAGGCAAAGAATAATAATAATTTGATGGATTTATTTGTGTTTACTGATAGATAACTTAATAATTATGCAAGTGATCTACATGTATATCTCCAAGGAGCTGTGGTAATTAGGTGTGCAAGTCATATGTAATTTGAGGAGATATGATTATATACTGGGAGATTATCTCTCCTACTATCACTCCACCCATCTCTCTCCCAACAACCATAATTTTAGGCATATAAGCCCACTCTTCCATGAGAAAGGGTTAATGTCATTTTTTCAAATGAGGTGGTCTGTAACAATTTTTTTTAGTAGTTTTTGGTATTTTGATCGGTGTAAATGCTATTTTTATAGTGTTTTACAAAAATAACTAATAATTATAAATGCCAACGGCCGTTTAGCCCATCCAAAGTCCAGTTGGCCTCCAAAGTTGACTTCAGAAGTGAAGAAGTATATATTTAGAACAAGTTGGAGTGTCAAATTTCTATTGAATACCTTATAAGTAATTAAGGATCTGCAAATTAAAACCTGAAAAACATTAGCTATGGCCTATGAATAACTATAAACTTGTTCTTACTCTTCTTCTTATACATATTTTATGTTTTAATTAGTCATTTTTCTTTTTCTTTTTTTAACTTTATTAAAGTAAATGGATATGTGATCTTTGATTAAATTATGTAGTGAATGCATATGTGATCTTTTTTTTTGTATGATAAATCAATAGGAATAATTAATTGCTGCAAGAACAAGAGCAGAAGCTTGCCCTCTTTATTGCTTGAATTTAGAGTCATATGAAATGTGTCTTCAGGAGAGCAGAAGCACACATTAGTAAATTCTTCTCCATGATCAATTTGAACTTGCATATTAGTATCATTGAAAGAATCAATAAAATTATATTTTAGTATGACAATAATTGGATATAATAAAATGCAATCAAATAAAAAATTAATATAAAGCAATTGCAAATCCATCAGGCTGAAAAATCCATTTTGAAGCGCACAGAAACAATATTAAAAAAGAACGTGCTTCATGAGGTCTACTTCCTAGAAAAAGATACAGTAATTTAAACGAATGAGAAAATCAAAAGAATTTTATTAAAAGATTCGTATTGACCGGCACATTTTATTAAACCACAGTGACTGCCTCGATATGAGAAAAAATACTATAACATTGGATTTCACAATATTACCTCACCCCTTCCTTGTCCTTACCCTCTTCTTTTTCCATAGCCATCGCTCTTATTTTATTGTTATTTTTACATACTTCTCTTTATCCTTCCAGTTGAAGCTGCTACGCTAATTTTCAGCAGAAGCTGCAAATCTTTAAGGCCAATCGGGAATTATTAGTAACTTTGTAGCAATGAATTCAACAGCAGTTCAGCACATCTCAGAATCCTTCATAAAGCCCCAACACATGACGGAAGAATCAAAACATCCATACTATTTGTCCCCATGTGATCTTGCTATGGTCTCTGCCTACTACATCCAAAAAGGCCTGCTCTTTGCCAAACCAACTCCACAGGAAGACTTCAAGATCTTTGATCTCTTGGAGAAGCTCAAACACTCCCTAGCTCTTACGCTTGTCCATTTCTACCCACTTGCAGGTCGCCTCGCAACTTCAAAGTCTGAAGATCCCCCTTCATATGTAATCTATGTGGATTGCAGCAATAGCCCAGGTGCTCGATTTGTACACGCAACTGTTGAAATGACAGTATCAGATATTCTTTCACCTACATATGTTCCATCGGTTATTCAATCTTTCTTTGACCATCATAGAGCTCTCAACCATGAAGGTCATGTCCGGTCGTTGCTGACAATTCAAGTTACAGAACTAATTGATGGAATCTTCATCGGATGTTCTTTCAACCACGTCATTGGTGATGGCACCTCCTATTGGCATTTTTTGAACACTTGGTCTGAAATTTTTCAAGCCCAGAGAGATGATCATGTTCCAATCTCGCAGCCACCAGTTTTGAAGCGCTGGTTTCCTGACAATTGTGGTCCTATAATCAATCTTCCTTTTACTCACCACGAGCAGTTCTTAGTCCCATTTGAGGCACCCCTGCTTAAAGAAAGAATATTTCATTTTTCAGCAGAATCTATTGCTAAACTCAAAGTAAAAGCAAATACAGAGTACAATACGGACAAGATTTCCTCCTTCCAGTCTTTATCTGCATTTATGTGGAGATGCATAACCCGTGCACGTCATATACCTCATGATCAAGTAACTCATTGCAGCTTAGCATGCAATAACAGATCAAGATTGAGCCCACCTTTATCACCAAACTACTTTGGTAACTTTGTTGATGCAGTTTCAGCTTCTACCACAGGAGGTGAACTGCTAGAGCAGAATCTTGGATGGGACAGTCAACAAGTCTTCCTTTTAATCACTCCACGAGCAGTTCTTAGTTTCCAGTTTGAAGGCACCCTGTTCTTGAAATATTTTCCATCTTTTCAGCAGAATCTCTATTGCGCGTCTCTAACTAACCTCAAAGTAAAAGCCCATCCATCCTCAACACTACAGAGGTACAATACCGACTAGATTTCCTCCTTCCAGTCTTGGTATCTCGCATTTATGTAAAGCTACAGCCAGTCATTATCCTCACCCCACCTCGTGTGCAAATGACATAACCCCGTGCACGTGCCATAGTACCTCATGAATCATCTACGTACAGCTTCATTTGCCAGGCCGCTTAGTCATTGCAATAGACAGATCATACGATTGAGCCACACCTTTCATCAACCCAAGCTACTTCCTACGGTAACGTTTTGTTGATGCAGTTTCGCAGCTTCTCACCACAGCGACTGGTGAACCTTGCCCTAAAGAGCAGAATTTGGCCAATGGGCAGCTTTGTCATACCTCATGATCAAGTAACTCATTGCAGCTTAGCATGCAATAACAGATCAAGATTGAGCCCACCTTTATCACCAAACTACTTTGGTAACTTTGTTGATGCAGTTTCAGCTTCTACCACAGGAGGTGAACTGCTAGAGCAGAATCTTGGATGGGCAGCTTGGCTGCTGCACCAAGCTGTGATTAATCAAACAGATAAAAAGTTTCGTGACCGGATTGATTCGTGGATTAAATCGCCCATTATTTATCATCTTGGCCAGTTTTTTGGTCTTTATGGTGTGCACTTCGGAAGTTCTCCACGTTTCAATAAGTATGGCTGTGAATTGGGATTGGGTAAAGCTTTGACTCTTCGTAGTGGGTATGCACATAAATTCTGTGGCAAGGTGTCAGCCTACCCAGGACGTGAAGGTGGTGGAAGTGTGGATTTGGAGGTGTGCCTTCTCCCAGATTCGATGACTGCTCTTGAATCTGATAAAGAATTCATGGCTGCTGTCTCTTAGCCTCCTTCACAGTACTACTAATAATTAAGACTTAAATGGTTGATGTTGTTGTGTGATTGCTTTCCTTTCATTGTAGCTTTCATTAATGCAAATAACAAGGGTTAAGTGCCCATTTCACATGTCTGCAATTGCAACATGAAAGATTAACCAAAGTTCAAACAGAAACTTTGGAAATGACACTTGCACAACACAACAATCTTTAAAAATTTTAGCACAGAACATATATAACAGCACGTCATGAAAAATATCCAATACAGGTAAAAGACCAAAACTAAGCTTAATGGGAATTAGCTCATTTGATAAGTGGATTTATACCATGTATTATTCATAAGAGTTTGCATTCTGCATTCACAACAACAAGGTAAGTGTTTGTGAATCTCCTAATTTCATTTTAGTTATTTGGTTAATGTCAGATTTGAAGACCTTATTGTACCTGCCCATTAAGACTCGAGACAATGAGCTTCTAGATCAAGGATTCCTTGTCATATCTTAAGCACCACATTCGTTACTGTTCATAAACAATGAATGTGACTAATTTGTGAGTAAAATTCAAGATAAGTAATATTTCCTATCATGCAAATCCAAGCATACTAAAAGTTGGGGAGATTAATATATTTCTTGGCATACGACAGATATAATTGACAGCTTTAACCCCTTCTAGAGAAAGGTTAACAACTTAATGAAAAGAAAAGATTATATAATCAAATTTCTTATTTCATTATGCAAATAGCTAAAATTATTTTCTGGAACATTTGGACAAATTTTCCTTTCTTTTTTTTTTTTTTGAAAGTTATTTTTTTATTTCTGTTTACCAAAGTCTGCAAATTATATTGTCTTCTTTTCAGGATTTCAGAAATAGGCAACACGCAAATGAATTCATAAACTTTACAGAAAAAGTGGAAGGTTTTAAAAAAGCAAAGAAATGAAGTTAGAATGTATACTCCAGGAATCCCACCTTCAAATCCCATCCCCCATTCATCATAATCCTTTGCTGGTTGGAGCTCTTGTTCTTCAAACTTTAGCATTAGGCTGTGCAGAAAGGAAAAAAATGAAGAAGGAAGATTAATAAAAAGAAAAACAGAACCCTTAAGCTAAGGTGCAAAATGTAGCTATAGAAGTATATACTAATTTCCTAAAATTTTGCTGGTTGGAGCTCTTGTTCTTCAAACTTTAGCATTAGGCTGTGCAGAAAGGAAAAAAATGAAGAAGGAAGATTAATAAAAAGAAAAACAGAACCCTTAAGCTAAGGTGCAAAATGTAGCTATAGAAGTATATACTAATTTCCTAAAATTTTATGAATTCATCAAATTTAGAATAAAAAGCAAAATGTAGCTTTAGAAGTATATACTAATTTCCTAAAATTTTATGAAATTCATCAAATTTAGAATAAAATTTAATAATTTAAACCACCAATTCAACCAAATAAACAAAATGCTTACCTCGTATGCCAATTTAATCTTTCTAAAAGGTTTATCTCGCCCAGGAAAATGATACTGCAATTAAGTTTAACTTAAGCAGAGCTATCACTAATTAATTAACTAATAACTGCTTTGCTCAAGAAATTTAAAGCTATACCTTCAAAGCAAGGCGTTTATAGACAACTTTAATATCGGATTTAGAGGAGAATGGCGATCGGCCAAGAATTGCATAGACATTGGTTCTGCGACATTCAGCTAATGGAAATTTAAGTGGAGTTGAGAGCAGTACGGCGATTCCGAGATCCTGTCGTTGTCGCCGTTATTGCTTAGTTGCTCGTAATCTTCCGCTGCCATTTCTTATCACCTTTCCTCGTCCGCTTTTTTCGACAGAGATGGAGGATTTTTTTACTCTCATTTCTGTTTTCACCGTCTCTCAGTCACCGAACCCTTCACGGTGTCACGTGAGTTCTTCCTTCCACCACATCCAATTGGTGAAAGGTCCTTAATGATTTTCCTAATATTTTCTTTTTTTGTATATTTGTACTTTTTTTTTTTTTTTACTTCCTATTTAATAGTATTTATCACGGAGCTTGGTGTTCATTTTGACGGGAAAAAATTTAGAATTTTTATTATAACCACGTTATTCTGACCATACACTTTTCTTAAATCTTTAGTTTTATTGTTTATTTTATAAGTGAAGTCATAGGCCCAATCTAATTAAATTTTTTTCCTATCTATTTAATATTATCGCAATTTATTCTATATTTTATGTAACAGTCGGATATGAAAGCGCAATTTATTTTATATTTTATGTAACAGTCGGATATGAAAGCGGTATGGATATATTAGGTTTTCATCTACTCCAATCTGTTTAAATCAATCTATTTTAAGAGGATGTGAATAATTATAAATAACTTTATGACGGATATAAAGAATGAAATGATAAATCGATAATGGATACGCGCAGGGTATATGTATATAGGTTTCTAAGTACTCGTTGTATTAAACGAGTTTAATAATAGGTGTCCATAAATATTCTACCCATGATGTGAATAATTATAAATAACTTTATGACGGATATAAAGAATGAAATGATAAATCGATAATGGATACGCGCAGGGTATATGTATATAGGTTTCTAAGTACTCGTTGTATTAAACGAGTTTAATAATAGGTGTCCATAAATATTCTACCCATTATTAATAAAAAATGTATTTTAGATAAATTCGGATTTAGATATTTTAAAATTTAAAGATACTCTACGGCCCTTACTCGTTCAAAGGTACTTTAAATGGATTTTTGGACATAAATAAATAGATACTTAAACATGTATTTACACGGATTTAAGATGAGTATAGATAATAAAATTTTGGATAATAAAATTTTAAATGAATGCAAATATGAATAATTGAAATTTCACGGATGTCATCTCATTTTCGGAAACGTCTCACTTTCATCCCGAGTAATAGCAAGCATATTTGGTTTCTAATGGAAAATTTAAACTAAACTAAATAAATTTGATTAGACTATCTAGAAAAATTGATTTAATTTAGTTATTAAATTGGTTAATCAATTTTTGGTTTTATTTTTTTTTTTTAAATCAAATAAATCGGAATAACTGGTTTTTGTAAAGAATCTATGCAAATATCAATTCAAATTGAAAAACCAAACCCAATCGACGGTATTTTTCCAATTCAATTAGATTTTTAGTTGAATCGGTTCCTTTAAAAAGTTAAATTTGTTAATTTAATTTCAGTGTAGTTTCCTATCAATAAAACTTAAATATTTTAGTTTAATTCATATTCAATTATTCATAATCATTTGATTCAATTTGGTTTTCAACATTCAATTTTGCAATTAAGAGCGATTTGATTTGATTAAATTGAATGCTGATATATAAATTATCATAATTCATTTGATTCAATTTGCGTTTTTCATATCATTTCAGATTTTTGCATTACAGGAGCGATTTTGATTTTGTTGAAATTGAATGCTTCTGTAGTATTATTATGACCATACTTGTATTTATATAATATTATATATAATATATATATATTTAGTATTAAAGACTAAATGCCAACATGGTTTTAGAATATAAAAAATGATTGAATCATTACCATTTTACTTTATCATGTATAACTTACCATTATCTTTTATATTAAATAAAAATTAAATGTTTTTCTATTAAATTTAATGGTGTGCTATTTTAAACTATATTAATATAGTTTTATTTATATAGATTTTATTTTTATAATTTTAAATATAGAGTAAATATAAGATTTTTTCTGAATTAAAACTAGTTTTTATTCCATCAAAAAAAATGCGGCAGTTATTATAATAGGGAGTCATAGTTATCATCAATTAATTAAATTTAGTTAGTAATACCAATTAGATTCAAAGAATAGAATTAAAAATATTGAATTTCAAACACTACAAATTTATTTAATTAATATATAATAAATATAAATTTTTATTAAATAGTTTTTATTCCATAAAAAATGGAGTTATAATAGAGTCATAGTTAATAATAATTAATTAAGTAATATAATTAGATTAAAAAATAGAATTAAAATATTAATTTCAACACTAAAATTTATTTCATTAAAATTACATATTCTTATACTTCATTTAATTTCAATATACGAGAATACAAAAAAATAAATAATTAACTAAATTTATCAATTGAATAACAAATTTGCTTATAATAATTAATTGTGTTAATTAATATTTCAGTTTAATATTTGAATAATTTAAAAAAGAACCTAAGCAAAAGTACAATTTGCGCAAAGTATATAATCAAAGTTACATAAGCAAATTATTTAAATTAAAGCAATGCAAATATAAATTAAAATTTTTTTCTTGAAAATTGCATTCAATTTAATTTTCAAAAATAGAAAATTATACAATCCGTACATCACGCAGGTTTAGGACTAGTCTATATTTATATTTGTACTCTATCGTCAATGTCTATGTTACTTCAAAACAATATTTTTTTTCTCATTTTTTATTAATTTAAGAGAAGGAAAAATAATTAATTCATCTCTAAGGTTTGATCAAACTAACTAACTCGTCCCTACATTTGATCAATATTAATTAATGGTTTCTGAGATTTAATTTTGTTAAACTATTAAATTCTTCTATCTATCTTTCCCTGATTTTATTGTTAAAATGTGTGATGATGAAAATATCCTTATGTAGTAAAATACAATAATAGCCTATAGGTTAATTGATCCAATGATGTGGAGGGAAAATGAAAAGTCATTCTCCCCTATTTGTCGGACAAAAAACTCCTTAATAGGCTATATGGTCTCCAATTCCATGAAAGCTTTAGAAGGATTTTCACGAACAGTAGAATTGCTAACCACCTCAATTAATACATCGTTGGTAGCTACTTATATATAGAATAGAAGCTCTATTCAGTAATAGAATCATCGAGAACAAAAGCTTCAATTTTGAAGCTCATACCACAATTGAAAATTAGCATATGAAATAGTTATCTTAGCTAAGCTATGGGTAATTTTATTCACTCGTCTTCCTAGTCAACTCATATTAACATTGATGAGATTAGAAACTAACTCAAAACAATCATCCATCACCATACTTAAAACAATTAACAATTTAATAGTGTATATAACGAGTAATTATTACTTTAATTTAATGGTTTTTTTTTGAGAATTAATATTAAATTAAGAATAATATGATTAATTTACTCAATAATTTATTCTAGCTTAAACAAATTTAATAATTTTCTTAAGAGACGTGAAATTCTAAATATGATAAATATTATGGAACAAAGGTAGTAAAAAATATAATATATAGTAACAAAACAACTTGTGCAAAGAGCAGTTATTCTAAATTTTAGAATTCTATCAATTCTAATAAATTTTGGTTTTACTCTAACTAATTTTATAAAACTAAAAAAGTAGAACTGCAAAAAGATTTCCATTTGTATCCAATATGAATATATGAATTTGTAAATCCATTTCCATTTATAAATATATGAATTTATAAATAATTTTCATAAAATTTTTATAGAATCTAGTTCTATTTTCCTACGTACACACCTTTTTGTAGAATCCATTTCCATTTATCAAATATATTGCAAGTTTATAAATAATTTTTCCATCAAATTTATTTATAGGAATCTAGTTTCTATATTTCCTACCCGTAACACACCTTTGAAACTTCTTTCTTCGCTAGCAACTTCAAAATTTGGGTAGTAAAAAATATAATATATAGTAACAAAACAACTTGTGCAAAGAGCAGTTATTCTAAATTTTAGAATTCTATCAATTCTAATAAATTTTGGTTTTACTCTAACTAATTTTATAAAACTAAAAAAGTAGAACTGCAAAAAGATTTCCATTTGTATCCAATATGAATATATGAATTTGTAAATCCATTTCCATTTATAAATATATGAATTTATAAATAATTTTCATAAAATTTTTATAGAATCTAGTTCTATTTTCCTACGTACACACCTTTTAAACTCTTTTCAGCATTAAATTTGTTGTAATTTTCTCTTATTGATTGAACAGAAAATAAATAATTAAAACTTTTCAGCCCAAATCCTTGACAGTCAAAACATCTGAAATAAATTAACTCAAAATAAAAACAATTTTCGGTTGAAATTTTACCCATTCTAATAATTAAAATGCTTTTTTTTTTTTTTTGTTCTAAAAAAATAGGTGAATATGCTTACTTCCAACGCTCAAAGATATTCCCATTCTTTTTATTTTTTCCGGTTCCCTGAAAAGCAAAACTTATTAATTTCATTATAATGATAATAATAAATGATAATTTCACTTTATTTAAAATTTTATGTTTTCAAATTTGGTAAGAATGAAAATATTATTATTATTATTATTATTTTTTGAGTTGAATTTTATGAAATTCAATATGATTAATTGAAATTTGACTAATTTTAGAAATTGAAAGTTTTATTGGGACTTGAATGATAATCTGTTGAATTATAATTTAGGCTATTGATTATATGAACTATTATAATTTAGGCTATTGATTATATGAATTTTTTTTATGGGATCCTAATTTTTTTGCAACTCAAATAAAATTAAAATTCAGTTGAGAAACTTTATACTATCAACTTAGTCTTTAGTTCAAATAACAATGACGACCTTTGTTTAATTGCAAAAAAATTAATTAATTGATTCTATGGCAACCTATTAACATAAAAATATTTTTAGCTATGAACTTATCATTCTGTTCTCCAGGAGCGAAGATGTTCCGGTCGCCGGTGCATACGGCAGAGAAAGACAGATGAACCCATGATCCAAAATATTAATTAATTTAATTGATTAATAATCACTTTTTGCTTAGTTTACAGAATACGTTTAGGATCAAGGAAAAAAAAAAAAAAGAGAAAAGAGAAAAAAAATACAAAATATAGTCTGCAAAATTCAAATCAACAACCTCAGCATCTGATTCTATATCATAACAATCAAAAATTAAAATAAAATTAAAAATAAAAAAATCAAAAGAAAACCATTAGAATCAAAATCCACTATTTTTATAAATTTTTGAATATTCCGTACTATTTGTTTTGGAATTTCAAATACTTATTTGAAATATCTATCCATCTCATGCTATTTATGCACACAAACATTATCACTTCCATTTTTTTGAAAATCCTAAAATTTAGAGATAAACAAATTAGAAAATTTAACTTGAATTAAAATCTATAAAAAGTAAAAATAAGAAAAATACATAGATAAGATACATAAAAATTTTAGTTACAACGTCCTATATAATTTAACAAATTTTAGTTATTATTAATTAATTAATTAATTAAAATTTTCATAAAAAAACTCAAAAATTTCTAAAAATAGAAAAAATATAATGCTCAACAAATAGAGTGTCAAGTAAGCTTTTTAGATTTATATATATAGATATATAGATTCTTAATTTTCTTTTATATTTTTTTTACAAATTTTCTTATTTTTTAAATAACTAATAGATAATATAAGTATATGATAATAATTAAGAGTTTAAATTTTAATCATATACATCCATAATTTGATTGAAAAATAAATCACATAGATTGTGAAGCAAAAAAAAAAAAAAAAAAAAAAAAAAAAAAAAAAAAAAAAAATTAAAAGGCTGAGTTGACATTCTCCTCACTTAGCATTTCCTTTTATCTCTCTTTACAAATTTTCTTCTTTTTTAATCACTTCTTAATTTGCTTTTATCTTTTTCTTTTATAAATTTTCTTATTTTATAATAATTAATATATAATATATTCGTACGACAATAATTAAGAGTTTAAATTTTAATCATTTATATACATGATCAGATAAAAAAAAAAGTTTGAAGCAAAACAAAAAAAAAGACTTTAAAAAACTGAGTTAGGCCTCCCCTATCTTCACATTTTCATTTATCTCTTTTTATAAATTTTATTATTATTAATCACTATTTAATAATTTCTTAATTTCCTTTTATATTTTTTACAAATTTTCTTATTTTTTAATAACTAATGGATATATCAGCAGTTTAATTTTAATCTATAATTCATAATATTCAAAATCTATAATATTTTAAGAAAAAAAAATTTAAAAGTTTTAGTGTCTGTATGATAGCGTTTCTTTTATTTCTGTTTATAAAGATCTTCTGTATTTATTAATCACTCTTAATACTTATTTTTAGCATCTTGTTATGATGTTTTTTTCAAGTCGTTTGTAGGGCTTGTAATGAGTCTTGAAGAGTGTGTTTGCTTGCTCGGAATTATGGAATGTATATGGCATATATTGGATATTGATCAGATCCGTTTTATACTATTCTTGTCTTTTGCCTAGACATATAATTTGCAGGTATTGTGGTAGCATTCACTCTTTCAGCCTTTTATTCTTTTTGCGTTGTTGTGATTTCAATGCAGGATTGGCTGCCTCCAGATGAAGTGTTTGAAAAGCGTATTATGATGTTGTTCGTTCGTGGTGATCGTTTCTCGTTTGCTACGTAGTTTAGGCATGTCGTAGGTCAATTTTAGAGCTATTTTGGTTGTACGTCTTAGCGTTGTTGTATATACATGAGAGAGTCTTACTGTGCCGTTATTATGCTTCAATGGCTATTTCTAGCTGCGGGACTGTTCTTACTCGAGCAGATTCTTTGTCGGTGCAATGTTTATACAAGTTTTTTATATACTTTTAAACTTTTTTCAGGTTTAGAGCTATGTTTTGGGGACTAGGATTAATTATTTCAGATATTCAATGTTTCCCAAGGTCAAATGACATTGTATATTTCTTAGATTCGAGTAAGTTAAACTGTACCATAGGCTTAGCTAGAGAAGCATAGCAATGAAGCTGGTGGTTGCATTTGGCGTACTTTCCTACGTGTATTCAGAGTATTTCTCTCAAAGCTATCTTAATTAATAATTCATTTCATGAAAAAGAAAAGGATAATATAAGTATTAGGGTAAAACTACATACATGTATTACAAAAATTATTGTATTTAATACATAAAATTATGCTTACCAGTATAGATATTTTAAAATAGTTAAATATAACCTTTCAGATTCAAATAGCTGTAATGACTTATAGAATATTTATTTTTTATTATTAATGTAAATGTTACTCTTTAATTGTGTAAATAAAAAATTACCCTTTTTTCAATCAAT
The DNA here is from genome assembly GCF_014843425.1 of Jatropha curcas. Next base: position 3,677,896 of record NW_023590789.1, on the reverse strand, counting down.
TATAAACAATGAAGTATTTAGAGTTAAAAATATCTAAATATCAAATTTTATTTACCATTTTCCTTATTTTAAAGAAACAAAAAGCTTTTGGTTAGAAGTTGTTTGTGAAGTTTTCTCCCTAAAATGTCTTCATTTTTCTTATGTTTGAAAACAATTAGCCGACACAAGGTGGTCCAGAAGTGCATTTATTTGATTTACTTGAACATTTGATTCCTCACTTCCAACACTCTTTATTAACTATTAATCACATTTTATTAGATAGGAACATTTTACGTTAATATGTGCTCAAACGAAAAATTTGTGCCGCAATTAAGGCAATTTTTGAACTTATATATTAAAGGTATATATTTCCAAATTTTCAGAAAATAAGGAGGACAACTAATTTCGGCTCTAACTTGTTTAAACTTGAATAGTTTTTTCAATCAATTCAAAATTAAAACAAATTTGATTTTTCAATTTAAATGAATTCAAATAGTGTCCAAATGCATACATTGCGGTCAAAATGAAATGAAATCTTGGAGCATTTTTTAGAGTTTATAATCGAACTCTCGGAGTTTGCTAACTTGGCCACATATAAATGAATAACAAGTAATGATCGGAATTCTAGAAAATTTTTGCAACATGTCATAATTATCTAAATCGGTCATACCATAATCCAATATGGTCACTCTTTGCATTCCTCAATTTGAATCTATAACTAATGAGTAGATGACTACGGTGTCCTAAATATTGGTGACCTCAATATTTTGTTCAAAGCAACGGTGAGCGAGCGATGAACAAAAGAAAAAATGGAGTGATGATGCATAATCTCTTCTGGACCCTGCTTCTGGTCTGAAGTTGAAGATGGTAAGGTTGATCGAGTACATATGAAAAAGTGCGAACGCTAATTTGGATATCTGTGAGACAGTTTTAAGATATGGCGACATGCAAGAATGAATCTGATGTAATCTCTTAATAGCTTTAAATTGTCCTTTGAAATAGAGGTAAAAAAAGGTACATATCTCACTGATGGATAACAGAATCCTTTTAGAAGGCGGTGATTATTAGGCCCTAGCGCTTGATTGGGCGCTTCTGCTTTCATTTGTACAATTGTCTTCTCATTTGTATCTTGTATTTGTTTATCAATTTATATTTGTATACTCATTTATGTTTTCTTAGAATATAATATTTATTAGGTTTGATCATTTACTCAATAATTTATTGAACTTAGATAATTTAATAATTTTTTAAAGAGTGAAATTCCAAATATGACAATATATGACAGAGGAGTAAATATATATATTAAGTAACAAACAAACTTGGGCAAAGAGGTTATTCTAATTTTTAGAATTCTATATTTTAATTAATTTTGGTTTTTAACTCTAACTAATTTTATTAAAACTAAAAGTAGGACTGCAAAAGATTCCATTGTATCAATGATATATGTTGTAAATCATTTCCAATTTATCAATTAATGATTTTAAATAAATTATAAATTTTATAAGAATTATTCTATTTTCCTACGTACACTTTTAACTCTTTTTCAGCTTACAATTTGTTGTATTTCTTTTATTGACTTGAAAGAGATAAAGAGCAACTTATAATCAACAACACAAAGTGGTATTACTACCCTTATTATATATTTTTGGTGTTATCGTTTTCCCTTTGATTCAGTGTTAAGGTCTCTTGCCCATTTGGCACCTTTTTCAGCCCATCCTTGACAGCTCAAATCTGAAATAATTATTCAAAATAAAAGAAACTTTCGGTGAATTTTTACATTTAATAATAATGCTTTTTTTTTTTGTTCTAAAAAAATAGGTGTCATATGTTATTCCAACGCTCAAAGATATTCCCATTCTTTTATTTTTTCCGTTTCCTGAGAGAAACCTTATAATGTCATGTAAATGATAATTTCACTTTATTTAAAATTTTTTGTTTTCAAATTTGGTAAGAATGAAAATATTATTATTATTATTATTATTATTTGAGTTGAATTTTATGAAATTCAATATTATTAATTTAAATTTGACTAATTTTAGAAATTGAAAGTTTTATTGGGACTTAAATGATAATCTGTTGAATTTTTAAATTTACTTATTTATATTTTATAAAATGTTTACTTAATAATTTTTTACTTTTTTAGTATATTATTTGGATGATGATGAAGAAATGCAATTTAAAGTTAATAAAATATTAATACACTATTAAATTAATACCTTGCAACCTGCACACTCTATTGCGCCTTTGCCTCCACATGTTTTGCATCGCTTGAGAATCTGAAAAACCATGTAAAATTAATAGTGAAAAATGGTAGATAATAATAATAATACATTCAAGTAGTGAAATTGAAACCCAAATATTAGAATTTGACTCTGCTAAAATCCAAATAATAGGCTAGATAGAATTAATACCAATTAGCTTTATGTCACTCAATCATCAAATTAGTTTTGTGGTTCAGTATTTCCCTTTTCCTTTCTTTTACATGTGATTAATTAAAACAAATATATATTGAAGTTTTTTAAAATTAAGTGTAGAATAATTTTTTTAATGTAATTTTAGTTGTTTTGGTAAAAAATAAAAAAAAAATGTGAATTAGTAAATTACAATTTTCTTCAAAAAAATCACAAAGTGTAAAAAATATATATATATAAGTGTGTGTAAAATAAGTTTTTCTTCATTTATTAAAAAAAAATTTTATACGCGCCAGACAGGGGTCGAACCTGTGACTTTCTGCTTAGGAAACAGACGCTCTATCCACTGAGCTACAGGCGCTTGATGACATTTGTTTTTTACATCTAAAAATACATTAACATAAACTTTATTTTATGAGATTGTTTATTTTAGAAAACCTTATTAAATATTTTCTTTTTCAGAGACCGAATACATAACTTCATCCCAGAATTTTATTACTTCAACCTTGTGGTATCCTCAACTTTTACTTTAATCAATCAAATACTTAACTTATAAAATTACACCTATTAAATACTTCAATTTTCAAATTTATTTTATTAAACATTTCAATTTATAAAATTAGATCAATTAAATGCTATTTAAAAATTGAAACTTATGAAAATTATTGTCTGAAAAGTGATGCTAAATACAAATCAAATTGATATTTTTGCAGATAAAAGCTAAAAATCTTAAAAATTATCCATATTAGTGTGGGAAAATGCGTAATATTACCAAAATTTATAAATTCAAATACACGATAGATCATCCGCAAAGTTTAAAGTGTTACAAGATTAAAAGATTAAAGTTGCAAAGTTTAAGTGTGAATTTATATATTCAGCTTTTTTCTAAGGAAAATACATTCACACTATATGTGTGGGAAGGAAGGATGCCATACTAATACTTGAATGCAAAAAGAATGAAAATCGTATAAACTATAGGTTCTATTTTAAATCGGATTATCAAGAATTGACCTAAGATTGATCTTTATCACGTCAAAAATTCGATCCATGAAATATCACTTATGAGAAAGAATATATAGAATCTCAAATGATACTAATATTACACTCAAAGATATGAATAAAAAAAGGTAATAAAATCATAATTGATATCGTTTCCTCTTAGAAAATCTTTCAAATTGTTGAAAATCAATTATAAGTTAATCGAAAATAAAATCAATATATGTTAATCACTTGAAAAAAGATTTAATTTGAAATTTTGAAATTTATGACCAATATATATAACTATAATAACATACCGAATTGAGGGAAAATCCACGAGAATTTGAAGCAAAGACTCTACTAAATCTTGGCTTTGTTGGGTGAGGAGTGAATTGAGCATAGACTAGATGTGTTGGAGATGCTAGACATAACTTTTCCATCTTCTTCAATCTTCCTCTCGCCTCGAGTCTATTTTTGTTGGTTGGAATTGCTTTATTTTCCTTTATCAAAAAGCTAGAGGCATAGGATAGTGGATAACTTACTAGAAGTTTTCATGGCACCCACAAATTTAAGCGATGGCCCACTTGCTTTCTTTCTAGGTCATCCATACAATACATATGTAGATATTAGTCGTAATCTCGCACATTATGTATGTTTAATGCATTTAAATTATTTAGGTACAAGTTAGGATTATACTGCCAATGTCTCATTTTGTTTGCTTGTTATTCATTTTTTGAATGTCCCAAAATATTTGCAAGGTTTTTAAATTTGGATATATAGACAATTATTTTTCCATGATAACCTTTATTATCTTTCATTAAATGAAAGATTTTTATTAATATTTTAATGAGTTAAGGATAAAACAGACAAAATAATTTTTATTGACTAAATTCTTAATATGTGTGTTTTGTCAAACCGTGCAAACAAAATAAGACGGAGGGAGTATTATTTTTTGCCGAATACATCATTTAACTCTAAACTTTGACAAAAAAAAACCTTGTGGCATTTAATTTGAACTACAAAATCGATTTTATGGCACCCTAAACTTAATCTTTTATAATAATTTCACAGCTTCTTACACTAAAAACAGTAAATTTTAAGGTTTTTTTTTTTTGGCTTCATATACAAAATATTGGTGTGATATGAGGTTAATACAATTTTTAGAATAATAATTTTATATTTTTAAATTTTTTAATAAATTTTTAATCGATCTAATTTATAAGTTGAGGTTGGATCAAATAAAGTATTTAACAGATACAGTTTTATAAGATGAAGTTTTTAATAGGTCAAAACAAAAGTGGAGGATGCCACGTGATTTTTTTATGAAAAGTACATGTGTGATTTATGGATTGAGCCTATTATTTTTATATTTTAAATTATTTTATTGATTGTTTATTATATTTCATGTATCAGTTAGAGCATAGTTCTGAAAATAGCACCGGACTGGCCGGTTCAACTAGGAACTGGACTGTGGTCTAGTCTAGATTACATAGAAAAATCGGATGTGTAACAAACTGGCCTAAATTGGTAAAAACCGGGTAAAAACTGGTGAATTGGACCGGGTAAAAATCGATTTGATTCAATTTATGGGTATTTACATAAATGCGAGCCTTTTTTAAAATTTGAGCCCCTTAAGAATTGGCCCACAAACATTTTATTTTTTGGGCCTCTTTATTTCTAAGCCCAACATCCTAATATGTTAATTCAAACAATTAAATTGCTTAACACATGTGAAAAATAATAATATATTTTATGGTAATTAATTAATTTTTTTAGTATTAAATTTATTCATATCTTATTCATTTTGTTTAAAAATTAACTAATTTTTTATTTTTTTTAAAAGTCAAATTTGAAACTGTTTTTATTTTGAGATCAAATTTTTTTTAAACAATATTTTCAATTTTATTTAATAAATTTTATTTCTGAACCACCGCCGATGGTCTTCTTTGGTCGCGCTGGTGGTCTTCTTTTTTTCTTCATGTCTTTTTTTTTTTAGTTTTCTTTCTTATTTCAAATTGGATGTTGTGGAATAACTTGGGATTTGTCTCTCAATTATGTAATAGTGTGAGATCTTGGTATTTTTTAGGTACTTTTTATTTGGTTTTATTTCTCCTTTTCATGATTGGTCCTCGTCAGTTGAGGTCTTTATGTGATCTTTTTATTTTCTTGCAGTTTGAATACAAGATGTTATTGGTTGTTTGTAGTTTGAAGACTTCATTTACAGTTCGAGGTAAGTTTCTTTATAATGAAAATTTGAGGCAGTACGATTTGTTCATCATTAAGTTTGTATATTAAAAACTAATAAGGGGTACGTTGAACTAAGTTTTAAAAAAATATGTTAAGATCACATGTGAATTTTTTTTGCTGTTTAAAAAGTATATGATTTTTCCTGGAATTATTATTCTCTTGTCAAAGATCAAAGATCATTTCAAAGTAGAAGATTTCGTTTTTATAGTTGATTTCGATTTTATATGATGTATTCAACTTTCCATTTCTAATGTCAATTTTTTTTTCTAAATGAATATATGGAGTGAAGGTCTTAATTTCGTTATTGATTAATGTGCTTATGATCCAAAATTCGTGGGCGGAACAGCACAAAGCCCAGGTAGTTTTAGGTCTCCGAGCCCAGTAAGCTAGACACACATTATATACATTGTAAACAAATTTCTAGGAACTAGCTAATATTATTTTTATTATATTCAAGTATCAACCACAGGTTGACCTAATTCAAAACATTTCAATAAAATTGTTTGACTATTTGAATAACATCTTTCTCATAATATAGCAATGGTTCTACATTGCCTTGTAAACAGTTAACTTCATATTCATTGATTGTATGTTTGTTTAATTACCTTAAAGTTAATATCTACATCGGAGTTCGATATTATTAGAATACGTGAATTTGTTTTAACAATCATTAATTAATTTAACTATAGAAATTTAAATTACTTTTGTGCCTGCGGAGAATGACTGAATAATCCCGAATTTAAATTTCATGGAATTTTCATTTAAAAATACAATTTTATTTCAACCATAAGATTAACCGTTAGTGTTTATATTGTAAACTAACATGCTTAACCAATTTATTTTTTCGAAAACCAAGCTTAATTGAAGCAATTATAATTGACACGGTTCGATCGACGGAATGCTGAACAAGATTTCTTTCTTTCTTTTTCTTTTTTTTTTTTTTTTCTTTTTTTATTTCCCTTTCCTTCCTTGCGCAAGTGCCACGACGCGCGACGTCGCTGCCTCCCCCTTGGTTTTCGAACCACCAGAACCAGCGCCACTCTCGCGTGACTCCTCCGCAGCAGCCCGCCCCTTTTCCTTCTCCTCCGTTTCCGTTCTTGCGTGAGCGCAAGGAGTACGCGAAGTGGGGACTTAGCCGCGATTCGAGACAGCGCGTCTCTCCTTCCCTCGAGCACTGACTATACTCTGCGGCGGGTAGTTGATTGTCCATCATTTCTCCTTTAGAAATTTTGCATGATAGGCGATTATAACGCAGGAATGATCAATGGATTAGGGGATTTAAGAATAAAATTGGATTTGTTAGTATTACTGATAATTGCAGTGTTGGCTAAGATGGTTTATATGGAAATTTTCTGCTTTGGGTTAGAATTGCAAGATTTAGGAACCAATGGTCCTCCAGGCCATAGCGCGGCAGAGCGGCTGGATCGTGACTAGAATTCCTATAGGCCAAGTATTTACATATTTAATCATAGATTCTAGTTTTGCATAGTTTTGCCCTTTGATTTATTGATAGTGTTCGTATTAGGACAGAATCGAATTAGTCTTAGCCGTATCCAGAGTTAATTAAGGGCGTTGGTCGAATGCTACTAATTTTGGGTATTTAATCACATGTAGATTTGGTTGTTTAGCTTATTGTTTAGCTGATTGGTAATCGAGTTATACTGCCTTATTAAAGGAAATCTGGATTTAGTGTTGTAATAATTTGGTTTTGTTGAATATAATTAGTGCAGTTAAACAAATTTATTTATTGTTGATAATTTTAAGGGTGAAAATCAATGTGCGGTGGCATTAATAAGGACTTATTGATTTCATTTAAAATTATTTTGTTTTTTACTTATTAGTTTCATAGTAAATTATGGATTCAGATTTGATTTTATATTACCTGATTATACGAAGAATGTGGGTTGATATGGATGGAGATTGGGGATTTTATTTTAAGTTCTTTGTGGTGGATGGGCTTGCCGATCGTTTACGGTAATTTATTATGTTGAGTATGTTAAGGAGATGTATGTCGAAGTGTTCGGCGAGAATATTTAAGCTAATAGGCAGGATTTTGATATGTAGTTGCTAAATAGTTATATAGATACTCGACGTTACTATTGATTAATTTGGCTGAATAAGCTGTAGTTACAAACTTGTATGCTATTTTACTAAGATAAGGATGAATTAAATAATACTTACTAATAATCAAATAGATTTAGTCTAGGATTCAAACATTGATTCGAGAAATCTTAAACACTAACTTAATTGGGAAAATACGACAATTGATTTAAGATAGTTAACCATTTGTTTGAACTATGGTATTTTATAGTGGTCTTTAATGATTTCGATATTTTCGAGAAGTGCATATGTAATAGACATAATATGTAATATCTGTTTGTGTCATTATGTATATAGATATATAAAGTTCTTTATTGCTTGTCAATTAGCTAACAGAAGTGTTATATTTATGAGCAAAGAAATGTTCCGGTATATTATTGGAACGTTTGGATTATTAGTGTGAATTATAGTTGAATGGTTGACATTTTCTTGATGGGAGGAGGGATTTAACATGTCATGATGCGACGGATGGGTTGTGTGGCATTTGAAGATTTATATATATTAATTTGATATTTGGTGTAAATAGCCCATTTTTAGGGGGTAGCTTGCCGAACTTTGATAGAATTAGGACTAGTCTTAAGTTCAACAATATAATTAATGGTTTATTTGATATCTATCACTTATACATGTAAATAAAGTATTCTATTATTTAGTATATCTTTTTTATTTTCAATTATACTTATTTATTTTCATGTTATGTTTTTTATTTATTATTTTTTATCTTTTGTCGTTATTGTTATATTATTTATTTATTGATTTAGGTATGATGTTGAATTGTGTATTTGATTCCGATGTTTAACTTTGCAATATTTCTGCCAATTAATTGCCAATTGTTGATTAGTTGTGATGTGACAATGCCTTGCTTTTTTGTGATAGATTGGGCGAGTGCGTCCCTGGGTTTGTGGATGTTTTTTATACGTCTGATTCTGTTATTATATCTGTTCTTAATATGGATCCTTGTTCTGTTCTGTTAGCGAGTTTAAATGGGATCGCGCCCGTCTTTTTGGTGCAACCTCCGTACCGTTTTTACCAGGCTTGTTTTTTTGGGAGACCGGATAATCTAGATTTGATGAGCCCGCGAGGGTGGTCTTTGTGAAGGCTGATATTAGATTGATGGACGCCGCTTTGCCCGCTTTTGGTATGGAAGCGGAGAGGATAATGAGGGTGGTAAGTGGCATTTGGTCGGCAGTATAGGGATCGGTCTGGTGCACATGTGAGAGGAGAGCATGTGCGAGGGTATTGGGGGTTGTATGACTCATGATAATTGTCACGTGATGTGTTATATGGATTTTATTCTAGTCTTAGTTAACAATATAAAGTAATAGGTTTATTTAGAATAATTCTATAACTTAATACATAGTAAATAAAGTATTCTAATTATTTTACTATCATCACTATTTACTTTATATTGTTAACTATTATTATTCATTAATAAACTCACATCTCTTTTGTTCAAATCTTTCAGGAAGTAGCATTTTCTAAATCCTAGCTATAACTCTGCTCTTTGCCCTTAAAAAAGAAATTCGCTAATTTTAGTATTGATCAATTAAATAGATAAATGTCCGAAGACTTATATGTATACATCCGTCAGTAAACTCCGCAGTTATAGAACTTGTTATTTACTTTTAAGTTGTTTTGTATTATTATAGATGGAGATTCTTGTGAGCCTGTTATTATTTATAGTGTTTTGTTAGAGGGAATTTTTGTTAATGTTTTAATTATTTTTTATTAAAATTTTATTGAGGTTAGGGCAATTGTTCGTGTTCAGGTTTTGTGTTTCAGGCTTACTACGGGCCTCGGGGGCCTTAAGCTTACCTGGGCCCTAGTGCCGGTCCGGTCCATGGAAATGGGTCGTGACAATTACATAGCCTTAGCCGACTCGAAGGGAATTCCTACTTCCTGAAAAAAGTTAAATAAAAGAAATGAGTTTTATAATGAATAATAAATATTGCATAACACAAGCATTTACGGGAAATGCATCCTAAAGTATTAAAATGCACCCTAAAGTATTAAAATGCACACACAGCTTGTAACGTCCCATTTTTCTATTGAATCGAGTCGTTGCTTAGAGTCGAGTCGGGCTGATTCAAAACCCGGTTCGAGTCATTAGAGTCCAGGAGTAGAAGTGGAGTTCTAGAATGGTTATAATGAATTAAGGAAAAGAAGTGGAACTTACTTGAAGGGGAACAGAAAGATCAAATGTATAAGGATTAGCGTTTGGACTTATGCACTAAAGAGGAAGTAAGGTTAAGGTGTGAAAGTGACATTTGAGGGACCATTTGGTAAATATTACATATAAAAATCAATTGATATTCTAGAGCACTACCAGTGATTCCATTTTCCAATTTTTTCTTCACCTATCTTATTCTTTTTCTCTTTTACTATTCTCCACTTCTTCTCCCCCATCACTTTTATCGGTTTTGGGATTCGTTAATAGGATTTCAACTTTATTCATTTCTGTTCATATTATCAAGTAGTTAACAACATCTTTGATTTGTCATAATGAATCTTTGGTGATATTTTTTGTTTTTAGAGTATTTCATAGACAGTTTTGTATAGGAGAGTGAGCTCAAGGGTTAAAAGGGAAGTAAAGAAGGTTAAGCTGTTTGGAGTAAGGAATGCTATTCTTTTTAGTTTAAATTCATTGTCCTTGCCAGGATTTTTGTGTGATCTTGTGATTTTAATTTGAGAGATATGTGTTTAATGGATGTGTTGAAATGAGGAGATATGTGGTTTAATGTTGAGAAAGATGACTGAAAATGGTGGAAAAGCATGAGATGAAATGAATAAATGAAGTAGAGATGGAGTTCATGCTGAAACGGGTTTTGCTGGAAAAGTAACTAGTAACTTCACCTTGATTTTTTCCCTATTTAATGATGGAATTAGGAAGTGTCATAGAAGAGTTATTTGTTCCTCTATGTATTATCTTTACATGGGTTTTTGAATCACCCAAATCAGAGTTGTATATTGAGAGATATGACCAAAAGAGTACAGACTGCGCAGGCTGGAAAACGCGACGCGCGCTTGTGCTTGGAACTTCTGCTTCTGCATTTTTCACTTTCTCAGCGCTCGCGACTTTTGACAATGCGCGCTGTCGTCGCGAATGTGTGTCTGGACTCTTTTCTTCAATTTTCATTGCTTGTATTCTTTTGGCTTACATATGTCTCCATCATTTTTAAACCAAATGACACTGATAGAACTGCATCAACAACATTTCGAGAGCCTTGAGTATGGTGGAATGAGGTAAAACCATATGGTGTGAGAGTTTATGGAATCGCAATGACAGATGTCAAACAATGCAGCATGCCAATTGATGTGAAATGGGGTTAAAGACTATGGATGTATGAGTTATGAATGCTATTGCTTTTTTATATCCTTTCTACTTGGTATGTCTTTAACATTTTTAAGCAAAAGACAACATAGATTGTAAACCACAAAATGGACGCTATGACATTGATGACAGTTACTTGATTTTTTATCGAGTGATCCATTAATAATGCCTCCGATTGAGTTAGGTAGTTATAAGGCTGTATGTCGCGACCATTAGTCAATAGCAGTTCTGCGCATCAGTTTGGACTCGAGCTTAAGCGGCGTTGAGTGGTATGTTTAAGGCTGCAGCAGACAGTTTCATAGTTTTATACAGTATATTTACTTTATCTTCGGTTTACTATACTTTATGGAGCATCAGATATCTTGACATACATTGCATGTCTTCTTACGTATACTCTAACAAGAAGAATCATTCAAGGTGTAAAAAAAAAAAAAAAATGAAGATATTATATGTGGTGTTACTTCATATGTGAGGCCATGTTATTATTCGCTAACATTTATATGCGCGTTATTATGTTTTCTTAGTTTCATTGTGATTTCAGGTTTATCAAAGTTGCAGAAATTCATACGATAAAAGAACATCAGCGTAGACTGAATGTGTATGCTTATATGTTATACAAGTATTTATTGTCTTTCGGGCCTACGAGTTCCGAGATGTTATTATGCATAAATTAATGTATGTGATAAAAGTGCATAGTCATACAGCTAATGAATAAGTAGCCAATGACTATGACTGTATGTTTTTACATGTTTTTGATCTTCATTCAGTACACCAAGGAAACAGGTAAATTCATGATAGTTTAATCATGTTGATAAAGTTTCGTAAGATTTGAATATTTGATATTTTTGGGTGATGAAGTTTTTGCTTTGCTTAAGCGTTGATGCTGCCAATTTACTGATCTATGATTTTCATGCTTTTATGAATTTGGATTTTGTTAGGATGTCACACCTTTTTTAGTATTGAATTATGAGCGCCATGAGTTTTATATCAGCGCGTCGGATTTTATCATTCAGGTTCGGTGAAGATGTGGTTTGCTCTAGACTTAGAGATACTATCAAAGCAGAAAGTGACGAATTTTGTCATTATGTAGATTGGTGGTTATTAAGAATTTGGCATTATTAGATTTTGATGCTTATAATTCTTTCATTTGTTAGGCTATGTGATTTGTAATTATTGAGATGTATGTGTGTGGTGTAAGTATTTGGGGCATGATTGATTATGGATTTTTTAGTTTGTTATTAGGTTTTAGACTTGTATAGTCGATGAAGCATTAATTGTGGATGTATGACATGCTATGGGATAAGTTATGGATATATAGTAGTTGTTTGGTTTTTTTGTTAGGATGTTGTTGGCGGTTGGGTTGAAAGTTAATTGGATGGAATGTTCGGTATTATAGTTAGATAGGAATGATAGCGATGACGACATACGATTCACAGTTGTTGTTCGGCCGGTTCATTCGGGGTTAGGTGCCCGGACGAAAATTGTTTACACAGTGTAAGATATGTCCATTCCCCGATCCAATATACCTTAGTAAATCAACAGGAAATTGAGTCAGTATGCGTCATCGAACCCCGTAGCGTCGTCCTGCACACATGCTAGTTCTCTTCTTGAGTGTCACCAAGTAGGCCGATCCCACTACAATGGGCCGTAGTTGTCTATCCTCACTTGATGCACGGATCTTTTGTTCTTAATATACTTATCTTTTTTTATCTTACAACAGGGGCCTATTGTGGTTTTGCCTTTCCATATCTCATAAGTGCAACAGGAGACCATCTTCCCTATACATATTGCCGACCGGTATTGAGACCACCCTCACAACCCAATTGTAATTCATTTTCATCCAATTCCACAGAACACGAATTATTCATTATCACAAAATTAATCAATATTGGAATTTAATGTAGGACGTCTTTAAATAAAAGTATTGTTATGCATAACTAAATATGCAATATATGTTTAAGTATAAGCAATGTGAATATTTTGTATAAAAATAAAAATAAATAATTACTAATTAAATAAATAGGTAATTATAGCATTATGCGATAATGTAACTATGCATGATGCAGATGATAGTGCACTGTTTATTAGTATTCATACTGATGACGAAGAGAGGAAGCTCTCGAATTTTATTCGCAGGAGCAATGGACAAACTTGGATAATCTAATAAATTATAAATGCAAAGGAAATAACTAAAGTAAATAAAGAGATTTATTTTTAAATATATCAAAATAAAGAATTATTCCGAACAAACCTATTAATTTGTCCATTAAATACAACTAGCATAGATTCTTTCGAAATTTCGGCAGCACCTTCCCTAAAAATGGGACTATCAACTTGTTTAAATATTCTAATAACACTAAGTATTATTCAATTAAAACACACAGCTCATCTATCGGGCAAACAAATAAATTTATTTCCCTTCCTCCACCCAAAGTAATCACACTAATTTACAACTTAAAGTAACTTCCAAACCTATTACCATGTTATTATCAACCATTCTTGCTTAAGGTATAAATAACATACTTAGACATTCTTTAAAATTCTAGCATATTCACTAAGAACCAATGCTTAAATTAAATTACAATTCAATAAAATACATCATCTAAGTAACCAATTCACAACTTTTAATGAGTAAGTCATTTGACATTTCCAAATATCAAAATTATACAATAACTAAATTGTTCATAAGCCTTTTTGCTAAATCATTATCCAGGGTTTATATCAAGCCATAGCTTTATATTCCTTAGTTAATAATGCTCAACGAAAACTTAGTCACATTCTCTATATTAAAATTATCATCATAATCCTTATTAAATTGATTACCAACTGAAGATTAAATTCATAACATTAGGCAAGCTCTACTTTTCCCAAATTTATGAAATTTGGTTTAGCTAGCTGCTGTCAATTCAGCAAACATTCAGTTGCTAGGCTAAAAAATTGTCCTAAACATGTTTAATTATCCATTTCCTTAATTTATCCATTTCCGCACCAAGATACAAGTATGCGATCTTAGTCCTCATCTTAATATTTCGCAAAACCCTCATAAAAGAATAAGCCATTTGTTGATACATTTCAAGGATCTCTCATGTTTAACTCAATCGGGAACTTATCATTTCCATGTAACTTGTTCGCTCCAGAAGTAATACGATCTGCAAACTTCAATATTCTCTCTCACTATAAAGAAATGTACAAAACTAGAATGATTGTTGCTGTAGATGATTGTTTGCTGCCATATCAAAGAAAATCAGAGTTCTTTGTTTAAAACTCATAATTTATATGCTATCCTAACCATTTCTTATCAATAATTTGATATAAGACATCACTTCCTATTATAATAAAATATAAACAATTTATCAAGTTAACTGTTGCCATATCCAAAAATCTAGATTTCTTGATTAAATTTTTATACTTTCACGTGAACTAACTCATTACCCTACCAAAACTCATAATTTATATGCTATCCTACCATTAATTGCTGCCATAACCTTGCTTTTAAACCTTCATACTGTCAACTCATAAAAGCAAACAAAATAGTCGTTGTCATAATAAGAAAATTACAATCTCCCTATCAAGCTTGTAACAAATACATTAATCTAATCATTACTGTATAAGAATTCAACTCATATCTTCAATTGCATATTAATTTAAATACTTCTCCTAAAAATTTTGCTTAACAGTAACTTAGCACTTAATTTTTCCTCCAATACCATGATTTACAGCAATAACCATCAAGTTAATTTTCACATTAATAGGAGCTAAATAATTAAATGTCTATCGTGATTCCTTAACAAGAATTATATTTGATTAACTATTTAGTCGAAATTAACTTAATCATCTAATAGTTTTATATTTGGAATTTATACCAAAAATGAGGAACTAGGTCTTAGAGCGTAGCAATCAAAAATCAGACGATGATTCCATGATCAACGCGAGGAGGAGGTGATTCTGCCTCTTGGGGCCTCGCCAGACCGCCGCCGCCGTCGTCTATGGTGGCCGAAAATCCATGGCTGCTTGGAATGGAGCGCTCTTCATACCATCTGGCTCGGTTTTCTCTCAGGAGTCCATTTTTGGCGTTAGTTGCGCGAGATCGGCCTTCTATTTGACTGGAGCGGGCTCGATAGGAGCAAAGTGCCACCACCAATGTCGCCGTTGATCACCAAAAAGGGACTGTAGCTCTCCTACATTGAAGCTCTCGTCAGAGTCACGAGCGGGCAAAGGACTCGACATTGAGCAGCGGTTAGAGGCTGTTGGCGCTTCTGTGATTCACTCGAACAAAAACAGAGGGAGGGAGGAGCTGAGGCGCGATGGTAGAGAGAAGGCGGCGCAAAGAACTCCGTCGCGCTCATCTCCGGTGACCAGAAAAACAAGAGAAAGAGGGAGAGGAGGAGGTCGGCGACGGGCCTGTCGCTGGACCCAGAAAGAAGAAAGAAAGAAGAAGAAGAGGAAAGAAAAATCTAGGTTTCAAGACTATTCCGATTAGATTCGAGTCGGTTTGATCCAACTCAGTGATTTGACTCAGTTTTTGCTTGGTTTATGGATTTTTCACTTGGTTTTCGGAAAATTCAAATTGATTTACAGGTCTGGTTTAGTAATAATAAAATATTTTCCGTTGAATTTCAATGGTTGGAATAAAAAATTAGTTTTTAAATGAAAATTCTACGAAATTGAATTTTCGGGTCGTTACAATGTGTTTCCACCAATTTGATTTCTTGGGAAGTGCATCTTCATTTGCTAGTTTGTAGAGGATGGTTGAATTAAAGAATAAATATCAAATGTAATTGAATTTAGAAAGTATAGTTATAAAATAGGAGAAAACTTATCCATATTAGAAACTTACCACGAGTTTTCATGGCACCTATAATTTTTCTTTTTTTTTTTTTTTTTTAATCCATATTAGAAAACTTACCACGAGTTCATGGCACCTATAAATTTTTCTTTTTTTTTTTTTTTTTGAAAAGAGAAAAATTTCATTATCTCGAGGAAAATAAATATATCTCAAATTTGGACACGCTAGGATATATAGGCAATAGTAATGCCTTTCCCCATACAATGGAACCTCCTAAATTGGCTTTTTTTTTTTTTTTTTTTTTTTGAAAAGAGAAAAATTTCATTATCTCGAGGAAAATAAATATTATCTCAAATTTGGACACGAGGATATATAGCAATAGGATGCCTTTCCCATACAATGAACTCCTAAATTGGCTTTGTCTTTTAACCCACTTGACATCACTATCAATTCTAGACTTCAAAATCCGTTTACAATGAAAAATAACTAAACCAAACTCAGAGTTATTAGTAGAACTAGATTTTAAAGCAAAAAATACCTTCAGAATCTAAATAAACAATTCCCATGTCAATCACATGAGTAGTAATATAAAGCAATACGTGACGAAGTGCGAGAGCTTCCACAATATCTGGACTTGGACTGCCTTTGGGAAGGCGGTCATGAAACTGTTCTAGATGGTCTTGGATGGTCTATAAGGAGGCATCAAATTTGGAAAAATATAAATAAGTGAATTTTAGCGTCTAAATTAAGGGCTACAAATTTAATTTGCAAGGTTTACCATAATGAAAGGAGAAGGAAGTAAAATATATTTTACCTTCAGCCTGTTTCAAAATAAGTGCTTAAAATGGTAGAATCTCGTGTTGACAACGTATTTTGAAAATAACAGTATCATTCAAAGATACACAAAAATAGAGTACATATACAATATGAAGAGCTGACTCACTGAGTTGTAGTGACGGTTGGTAACTCGTTCATGGAAGCCTATAAAAAGCTTGAAATTCCCCAAACAACCTCCTAATAATTTCAAATCCCCATTTCTATTTTCATTTTTCCGTGACATTCAGACAGAACGGAAAACGCCAAAATGGCAATTTAGCAAAAATCCGAAGTAATTCTCAGCGAAATTTGATGGCGAAATCCGATAATCCAAAATCCAAAATCGCGCCTTACGCCAATTCCTCTGCCAAAGTCCACCCGTCTAACGACCCTGAAGATCCGAATTCTTACTCCCTCGAGAAGTTTAGGCTCTACGAAACTAGACAGGTGAGCCAATCAGATTCTCGTTTCCTTTCTGTGTTAATTGACCTGTTTTGAATTGTGAATGCCATGCCTGAAATTGAAAGAAACTGAAAATCGTATAGAAAATAGTGTACTGTTCAAAGCTTCTTTTTCATATATTTTTATTCTAGATTGTTGAGTAGTTGATTAACTGAAAGCAGGAGGTGAAAAAGATTGTTGAGTGGTGTTTGTAAGGTATTTGATTATTGTGCAAACGAAGGAAATATATAGATTGACGGGAAACGAATGATTGAATGTTAAAAAGAAAAGACCGTAATTAGTGAAGTTTCTTGATTCTGGTTGGGATTAATGCAATTCGTATAGATGGTGTACTGTTTGATAAAACTGAAATTTTAAGCAGCTGAAAATAATTCGAACTGAGTTATTTTTGTAATCAAGCTATCAAAGATTAAGGGCTGAAATGCAAATGGACTAGTGAGTGGTGAAATTTTCAAAACTGATGAATGAATTATGAATAATAATCTTGTCTGATAGATAAGACTACTGAATTTGTAAAAAAAAAAAAAAAATTATGAATTGGTTAAGGAACTTAATAATAATAATAATAATGGTGGCTATGGAACTATGGTAGTCCTATTGATGGTGCTGCTACTGGCAATGGTTATGGCTTCTGTTGGTAGTGGATGATGGTTTGGGTGATTTCAACAGTGGTAGTTAATGAGCATATTTTGTAGTGGTTGCTTAGGAAACAAAATGGATTTGGCCTATATCATAAAGTAGAAAATGTTTGCTTTACATATCAAATAATTGTTTTTAACCATGCTTGAAAAAAAAGAGGGTTGAAATTTTTAATTTTTCTTGGGTTATCAAACATCACCATAGTTTGAGCGATATTCAAATTTCACAGAGGCTGACACAACATAATGTTTTCGCTTAACTTTTTAATCTATTTTGACTTTTAGGATAATGATTTTTGTGGAAATGGGGATAAGTTTTACATTTTTTTGTTATTAAATTTCGTTGTTTGTTTGCTCGAGCAGAGATTTTATCTAATCGGTAGTGATCGGAACAAGAGATTCTTTCGGGTATTGAAGATTGACCGTTCAGAGCCTTCTGATCTCAATATCAGTGAAGACCCAGTGGTCTATTCACCACAAGAGATCAAGTCCTTGCTTCAGCGAATTGCTGAAGGCAATCGTGCCACTGGGGGACTAAACTTTGTTGCAAAGGTTTATGGGATTGCTGGTTAGTGTTATCTTGGTCATGTATTTTTCTGATACATTATTTTCTTTATGTTGGCAATGCATGTTCTTTTGGTCTTTTCAGGTTGCATTAAATTTTTGGAATCATATTATTTGATTCTGGTTACAAAGCGTCGGCAAATAGGATGTATATGTGGTCATGCAATATACAGTATAGATGAAAGCCAACTGATTACAATTCCACATGCATCAATTCAATCTGATGTGGCACATTCTAAAACTGAGCTAAGGTACCTTTTCATCTACTGGCTTATAGATAACTAGTCTCTCATTCTGTCTCTCCCCCCCCAACCCCAAACCCACGCACTCACCCCCTGTGCTGGACATGGATGTGCTATTTAGACCGATATGTTGATACAATTGGACAATGGTAACTAATTTTGCAATTAGTTAGTACCTTTGATTTGACTTGAGCCATTATCAATATTATTTTTTTGTTTGTGCTAATCAGTCTGCATGTTTTTCGGTTTGTGGCCTTTACAATAAGATCCCTTAATTGCAGTTGCCTCTGATTTAGTTCACCGAAAGGATTCAACTTTGCTCATGGAATGAAAATGAATCCTTATTAATGTTTTAGGAGGAAAAGCAATGCTAAAATATGGGACGGAAGCAATAAAAGTTGATGAGCAACTGATAATTTGAGGATATTGTGGCACATTATTCAATTTTTGTTACTAGAAATTGTTGTCTTTGTTGGCACTGCTAACTAGAGATGTTACATATGCCACATGACCTAATTATTTGAGGTCTCAATGCTATTGTTACTTGGAGATGCTTGATCAACTTAGAAACATTAATCTCTCTCTTGAAAAGGCATTTTCATTTTCCTCCATGAAGTTTTTCTTTTTTTGAACTTGCTATGAATCTTTTTTGCTTCTTGTATTGAAAAGCGCAAAGTTCTAGCATGCTGCTCTTCTTATCATATGCATCAAAATTTGAGGTTTTGGTTTGGCAAAAGTGTTTATTTTTCATTTTGTGGTCCCTTTAGCATCTTGAATTTTCTTTATTCTCTTGCTGAACTTTTAGAGTCAAAAAACTAGGATGGGGGAAGATAGCATACATTTTAAAGCATTCATAGTTGTCAAAGTATGGTGCTCTTTGGTTCTTATCTGTCAAAGAAGAATCCAATTGCAAGCTACGGCTAGTAATGATAACACATTGTTAGTATTAACACTTCTTCTGTTCAAGTCATTGGAAATACCTAAAAGAATTCTACACAAAAACCTCATTTGTGTTGGTAGGTTAGCTGGGATATTTTGAAAACCTTAAGGCAGGCTGTTCAAGACTGCAAGCTCTTGTCTTTCTGGTCCTATTCTTGTCTTGCCCCAGCTCCTCTTCCATATTCTGGTTGGTTGAGGAAACTTTGACGTATACGTCATTATATTCTGGCATTGGCCTTAAAAAGATTACCTTGTTTGTGACAGAAGTTGCCTAGTCATCTTAGCTGCAATTTCTATATCTTGATATGAATTCCAATTAATACCTCCCACCTGAAATATTTGCCTAAGGCAAAATTTTTCCATTTTAATAGCTGAATATTTGAATATGTGGAATGAAGTTTTTTGTTGACAATTTGTTTGAGTAAATGAAGTGTCAAATTGGGTCTGAAGTATCAATGTTGGATAACATTTTGATTCTTTATTTTTTCATTTTCTTCTCTTCATTTATGAGTTATGTATATTATTCACCTGTTATCTACCATGAATCAGATTGTTTATTGCTTAGTAGTTTTATTTTTGATTTTTCTTAAGTGCAGGTATAAAAAGCTATTGTCCAGTGTGGATTTAACCAAAGATTTCTTCTTTAGTTATACATATCCTATAATGCAAAGCTTGCAAAAAAATGTGTCATCAGTTGGTAAAGATAAGATGCCATATGATAACATGTTCGTGTGGAATGGATTTCTAACAAAACCTATTCGGTCAGCATGTGGCAATACTATTTGGACTATAGCACTAGTCCATGGTCATTTTAAGCAGGTTTGCGTGTCTTTTGTTTATTTCTATATTATTTATTTGTCTTATAAATGATCATGTGATAATGTAAGTCTTTTTGCTTGCAGAATACATTTGCAATGAACTAAACTCCCTAATTTGCTAGCCACTAGAATTTCACTTTTCATTTTATTGAATCACCTAAAATTTTGCAGTTCTTCTAATGTGCTTATCAGTCTGATAATACTATGGCATATGAATATGAATATTATGGGAGCATTTGAAGTTGCTTGGAATGTGTGTTAGAAAAAATTGTAGCATAAATCCTAGAGTTTGTTACTTCAAAGAATAATAATATTGGAAGATGAACAGGGCAATGGCTGCAGTTTGGTGTATTCTTGTGTAATTGGAATTTGCAGGGCATACAGTGTTCTTTTTGCAAACAATGACAGAAGTTTCCGAAATGTTCTATTTGATTGATATTTTGATGGAATGTTAGGACTGAAGATTAATTTCTCTAAAAGCAGTTTGACAGATATTAATTTTTCACAACAGGAATTCTGTATTGTGTATGATTCTAGGAATTTTTTATTTGAAGTGGGAACAATGATTTTTTTTTTTTTTCAGTTACAAGTACTGCTTACCCTTTTGAAACTAATTTATCACACACGATTGCTTGATGTTGGTCCTTGCATTCGCTTTAGTTGAGTAAAATGTGTGTTTAGCGGTTTGACCCATTCTGTTATATTTATTATGTCAGGTTAAGCTGTCAATCTTTGGGAGAGACTTCAGTGTTGCCTTGATTTCTAGACGCTCTCGGCATTTTGCTGGGACTCGGTATGTTCTGGTTTCAACTTAAGATTGTTTATGTGTGACTTTTATTCTGTTGTGTATCCTCCAGCATTGCATTTGATATTTGACTGAAATGGGTTTATGTCATTAAACTTTTTACTATTACTATAGATTGACTTAGCTATTAGATTAAGTCTGAATTGCAACATGATTTTGACAAGGGTATCTAATTTTTCTTCTGTTTCATAATTACATTTCATTTTAAATGGGTTCTAGTATTCTGCTTTGGAAGCGACATTATTTGTTTGCAATTTATATCCAAATCCAATGGTTGACACAAATTTATCTTTAATGGTCGCTTTGAAGAATGAACTAAAGTTATTGATTAGTGATCCTTGATGAAATTAACCCATCGTTATCATTATTTAGACTTTTTAGTTTTTGCTGCCATTGCAGTTTTTTAATAGAAATAACAAAATGAATTTTCTTTTCTAAAAAGCAAAGAGAGTAATGTTTGCATTTATATTTAGGTAGAAGTTTCCTAATGGTGGCTTGTTAATGGGCTGCAGTTACTTGAAGAGGGGAGTGAATGACTGGGGAAGGGTTGCAAATGAGGTTGAGACAGAACAAATTGTGCTTGATGAAGAAGCTGGATCATGCAAGGGGAAAATGAGTTCTGTTGTGCAGTTGCGTGGATCAATTCCCCTTTTCTGGTCACAAGAAGCTTCAAGATTTAGTCCTAAACCTGATATAATCTGTAAGGACATTGGAATTTGATACATTTGAGGTTGTTATTGAGTGTATATGCAACATATTGCATGGCTTTATAAAAAATAGATCTTCTAACTCTTATTTCTTCATTCTAAATCAGTGCAAAGGTATGATCCTACCTACCAGGCTACCAAATTGCATTTTGAGGACCTGGCAAAGAGATATGGCAACCCAATTATTGTGCTCAACTTAATTAAGGTTCTTTCCAAATTCATTTTCTACTATCCACGTATCTTCATGAATCTTGATAGTAATAATTTAAGGTTCCCCCAAATTCATTTTTTGATATCAACTTCTCGTATCTTTATAAATCTTGATGATAGCAAGTTGGATTAGTCATTCATTGTCTTGCATGTTGCTATAGAGTAATTCTTGTATTTATCTTTATAAATTTATTTACTAAGGTATTTGGTGGATTGCAATTTCAATTGTATGGTAGAAACATAAACCATCCAAGCTACTATGAAATGAAATTTGTTGCTCAATGCTTTGTACAACTCTCGAGTTGCAAGTTTGTGTATCATATTGTTGTTAAGTAGGCTAGTCAGAGACTTCCTTTGAATGTTTACTGAATGCTTTGTGCATGAATGAGCTTTTTCTTGAATTTATTTGTAGTTCTTAAATGACAAGAATAGGAATATTGATGCAGGGGAAGAATTTAGGGCAAATTAACTTTCAACAATTAGGGCTAGAATAGGATGATTTTGGTTGGAACAAAATAACATATCGGTTTCAAAGAAACCCTTAGAATTAAAATTCTCAGTTCATAGATAAAAAACAATCCCTAAAACTAATTGTTCCTGTCCTATTTATATTGGTTAGGACAAATCCTAATTCTATATTGCAAAAGCATTCCTAATTAGCTAGTACTCCTAGACTTAGAATTAAAATTCCTAGTTCATGAGATAAAAAACAATCCCTAAACTAATTGTTTCCTGTTCCTATTTATATTGGTTAGGAAACAAAATTTCCTAATTCTATAGTTGCAAAAGCATTCCTAATTAGCTAGTACTCCCTAGACTGATAGTATTCCTATTTTAGCTAAATAGTCCTAGACTGAATAGTATTCCTATTTAGCTAAAATCCTAAATAAAGAAGGAAAACTGAAAATATTTTCCCTGATTAATTAACAATTCTTTAATTTTAATTAAAGAAATCCTAATTCTTTAATTTAATTAAGAATCCTAAATAGAGAAGGAATCTATAAGAAAACTTTTCTTGATTAATTAACATTCTTAAATTTAATTAGGAATCCTAAATAAAGAAGGAAACTAAAAGAAAACTTCTTAATTAGTCTTGGATGCTCCTGCATCATTCTCCTCAGGTGTGAAAAGAACTCGGCTTTGACGAGAAAAGTTTAGTGATTTTAGCCACGAGAATAGAATATATTCGTGTAAACTTCTCCTTAGAATACCACGTGCTTAAGGCTTTTGCAAGAGTAACTAATATCACAAGCCATTCAAATAATCCATCCTTTTTCCAAGCAAGCAAAGCTGGTTCAACAAAAAGACTTTTCCGTGTTTGCACTAGCCTTCTTGGTTGAAGATGTGTTTCAACTCCATGGAGTACTTGCTGCAAACAATCTGCTTTTGAAAGTTTTATGCTATCAACATCCAGAAGCAAATACTTTTGTGAATAATAACAATCTTCCTTTGTTTCCACTTTCAATATTCCAATCTTTTTGTTCTTCTATTTTAGGGATAACAAGAACCTGCTGAATGGCAGCATTTTCTCCTTGGGTAGAAACTAGGTCAATTTCTTGCTCTTCATCATCATACTCATCATAGATTGGCTCCATAAGGTCGTTGTTGCTGCCTTCACTGTTTTGATTGTCAAAATATGAAACTTCTTTCTCCTTTTCACTCTCCTTAGGGTCATCAACATCTAACAATGTTGTTATTTCCCAATCTAAATAATATGCTGCATGTTACTCTCCATGAAGATCAGCTAATTCAATCTTCATCCCTTCACCATTCAAAAACAGGCATGTAGTGACAACCCTTCCAATCCACTTTGTGCCGCTCGGTTTGTGCAACTTTATGAAAAGGGTTTATGTCCTTGACTTCATCAATCTCAAGATCCCCTTGAACCTTGAGTTATTTGTGGTTGCCTTCCGGAATTCCCATTCGGGCTTCCACAGGTTCTTGACGTTGTAAGGCTTATACAGCCCAGGTCAAATCCTCAATCATTCGCCATGTCTCAGCAATCTCTATTTGTTGGGACTGATTACCTCTAGTTCGATCTCTCTCTCTCTACCAAACATGGTTTAGAACAGAATAATAATAATAATAATAATAAAAAAAAAAATTACAGCAATTGTGGATCTTTTTGTGCTCTGATACCACTTGATGCAGGGGAAGAATTTAGCGCAAATTAACTCAACAATTAGGGGTAGAATAGTGTAATTTAATGTGGAAAAATATTATTATGTATATTTTCATCAATAGGGTCACATATATATACATATACAAGATACTATAAACCTATTAGGAATCTAACTTATAATAGAACTCTATTTACAACTAGTCCTTAACACTCCCCCTCAAGTTGGAGTATACTCCCCCTCAAGTTGGAGTATAGATGTTAATCATGCTCAACTTGTTACAAAGATAGTCAACCTCAGGTCCATTTAGAGCTTTTGTAAAAATATCTCCTAATTGTTCTCTTGTTTTAACGTGTCTTGTAGAGATAATACCCTGTTGTATCTTTTCACGAATGAAATGACGATCAATCTCAATATGTTTTCTTCGTTCATGGAATACCGGATTTAATGCAATGTGAAGAGCAGCTTGATTATCACACCATAACTTTGCAGGCAAGGACGACTTGAAACCAATTTCCTCTAGCAACTAACGAATCCAAATTATTTCACAAGCAGATTGTGCCATAGCTCAAAATTCTGATTCAGCACTCATGATAAAACTACATTTTGTTTCTTGCTCCTCCACGATATCAAGTTTCCACCCACAAAGACACAATATCTTGAAGTTGATCTTGTATCAACCTTCGAACTTGCCCAATTCGCATATGAAAAACACTCAATGTCCAAATGCCCATGATTACTATAAAGGAGGCCACGACTCCTTTCTAGTAGCACAAAATCTGTCCTAAAACTTCCCAATGGATAACAGTAGGAGAAGACATAAATTGACTTAAGATGCTCACAAGTAAGCAATACCTGGACGTGTTACCATAAGATAATTCAGTTTGCCCACCAATCTTCTATACATCTTAGGATCATCAAATAGCTCACCGTCAGCTGTAAGTTGCAAATTAAGAGTCATTGGAGCATTGCATGGCTTGGCACCCAACTTTCCAGTTTCCTTCAGTAAGTCAAGGACATTCCAGTTTCCTTCAGTAAGTCAAGGACATACTTCCTTTGAGATAAGAAGATGCCTCTCTTACACCTAGACACTTCAATACCCAAAAAACACTTCAACGGCCCTAAGTCTTTTGTTTGGAATTGAGTTTGGAGAAATGACTTGAGTGATGTAATACCAGCTGAACCACTCCCTGTAATAACAATGTCATCAATATAAACCACAAGTAGAATCAAACCAGTCTTAGTCCTTCTGAAAAGTACAGAATGATCAGAAGTACTCTTCTGCATGCCAAATTGGTGTACCGCATCGCAAAATCTACCAAACCAAGCTCGAGGACTCTATTTTTAGGTCATAAAGAGATTTGCAAAGTTTACACACTTTATCCAACTCCCCCTAAGCAACAAAGCCAAGCGGTTGCTCCATTTAAACTTCCTCCTGAAGATCCCCATAAGAAAGGCATTCTGAATATCCAGCTGATGCAAAGGCCAATGAAAAGTAGCTACTAAAGAAATAAACAAACTAACAGAAGACAAT
This sequence comes from Jatropha curcas, assembly GCF_014843425.1. The sequence goes on along the minus strand of NW_023590789.1, from coordinate 3,652,209 downwards.
TTGGCTACAGGAGAAAAAGTGTCAGAGTAATCAAGGCCATAAATCTAAGAATAGCCCTTAGCAACTAAATGAGCCTTGAGACGAGCAAGGAAAGGGGCATTCTGAAATTTATCCAGCTGATGCAAAGGCCATGAAAGTAGCTCTAAAAGAAATAAACAAACTAACGAAGAATTTGGCGCTTAAGGTGAAAAGTGTCAGAAGTAATAAGGATAATACTGTAGAATTATGCCCTTAAGAAGCTAAATGAGCATTGAGACGAGCAACGAGCTCCATCAGGATTCACTTTAACGATGAAAAGTTTTACACTTACAAACATAGCTTTCTTACTGTAGGGAGGCATGGCACAAGATCCAAGTAGCATTAGTAATCTAAGTAGCAGCCCTTCTCTTTATTGTGCGAACGAAATAGGCATGGGACAACAGCTTGAACAACGTTTCTAAGGGGGTAGAAAGAGTTAGGGTTCACTAATCAAAACAATGAGAATGAACAGAAAGATTATATAATAGGAAAAAGAGAAGTAATAGGATAGGAGTGAACTTGTTGTTTACCTTTGTAAGAGCAATAGGAAGGTCAAGGTTTGACTGAGGGGTGGATGACACAGGCTCAGGTTGAGTAGGGGAGACCAAATCTTCTGTTGAGGCGGCAGGTGGGGGAAGTGAGTCAAGATTCCCTGGTCTTCTGGAATAAACCTGTTCAAAACGAGGGTGAGCAGATGCTGGTGCAGGAGCAGGTGCAAGATCAAGAATAGAAGCATGAGCAGGAGAGCCAGGAAGTTGCTGGATAGTGTAGACTAAAAGCTCATTATCCTCCCCCTCACTCTTATATATAGAAGGAGAAAATGGAGTATTCTCAAAGAATGTGACATCTACAGAAACAAAATAACGGTCAAGATTGGGAGAGAAAGAACGATACCCATTTTGATGCTGAGAATACCCAAGGAAAACGCAACGGAGGGACTTTGGATCTAATGTGGAAACCTATGGACGAACATCACGAACAAAACAAGTACAACCAAAAATACGAAGTTCAATGGGAAATAGAAGCTTAGAAGGAAACAAGACACTATATGGAATTTCACCATTAAGCAAAGAAGGCATGTGATTGATCAAAAAAACATGCAGTAGAAACAGCATAAGCCCAAAAGTATTTAGGGACCTTCATTTGGAACAGAAGTGCCCTAGCAACCTCAAGAAGATGTCGATTTTTTCTTTCTGCAACCCCATTTTGAGGAGTATTAACACAAGATGTTTGATGGAGAGTACCATTTTGTGACATATAAGATTGGAATGAATTAGATAAATATTCTTTAGCATTACCCCTTTGCAGTTTGCGAACAAAGGTATTAAATTGAGTTTTAATCTCTGCACAAAAGGAATAGAAAATAGAGAATATCTCTGAACGAGTTTTCATTAAAAATAATCAAGTAAAACGAGAATAATCATCCACAAAAGTAACAAAGTACCTAAAGCCAGTTTTAGAAATAATAGGACATGGACCCCAAACATCAGAATGAACTACCTCAAAAGGAGATGAAACCCGTTTATTGACTCAAGGAACTAAAGGTAAACGATGATGTTTGGCAAATTGACAAGATTCACATTCCAAAACTGATAAAGACTGAAACTGCGGACACAACTATTTAAAGTAGACACCGAAGGATGGTCCAAACGACAATGAACCTCAAGAGGAGATAGAGCACCGGCAGAACCCAAAGATAATGAAACTTGCTCATCCAGAAGATAAAGGCCATCAGCCTCACGTCCTCTACCAATAATCCGCTTCGTCAAACGATCCTTAAAAACACAATAAGTAGGATAAAATTTAACACAACAGTTCAGTATATGAGTAATTTTGCTAACAGACAATAGGTTAAACGAAAAACTAGGAAACAAAAAACAAAAGGCAATAGAAGAGATGGGATGGGATTAGTGGTGCCAATACACTTGATAGAAGATGTGGACCCATCAGCTAGAGTAACATGATGATTAAATTGTTTAGGTTCTTTGAATAAGGATAAGGGACTAGGGTTACCTGTCATGTGACATGTGCAATCAGAATCAATGACTCACTCTGATGAGGTAGACATAAGACATATATTAGGAGTACCTGAATTGGCAGCAGCAGTAATGAGGAATCAACAAACTTAGAAGAACAGTATCTAGAGAGCTCAGGATACTCTGCAACAGAAATTGTTACAATGTTGTCAAAAGAAGCAATTTCAGAATCTTGAGTTGCCATATTTGCCCTTGGCAGATTATTTATCAGTTTCTTGCAATACCGTTTAGTGTGACCAGGTTCATGGCAATAATGGCAGATAATAATACTCACCTCCTGATTAATTGCTCCATTACTACGGTTATTTCCTTCTCTTCCTCTATTTTCTAGCTACCTGATTACGACTCACAAGGACACTATTTTCAGAAGGGGAAGGGGTATGAGATCCTTTAGTACGCAGTAGTCTAGCGAAAGTCTCCTGAAGAGAGGTAATGTCATTGCATGAAAGAACCTGTGATTTGGCAGTTTCAAAAACCGGAGCAAGACCTGCAAGAAAACTAATCACAACCATTTGTTCTCTTTGAGTTTGTTGAACCTTAACACCGGGGCTAAAAGGCAATAAAGCATTAAGTTCCTCGTAAATCTTCTTAAATTTCATGAAATAAGCTGTAAGGGGCTTATCTTGTTGGTCGGCCCAATAAAATCCTTTGTAGACTTTATACACACGAGACAAATTATCTTTTCCCGAGTAAAAAAATTCAAGACATTCCATTAATTCTTTAACAAACTCGCAATGATTAATTAACCTAATCACTTCACTATCAATAGAATTTCGAATCAGTAGAAATAACTTAGCATCTTCCCTTAGCCAACTTTGTCTAATGTCACTAGTTGGCAGATCATCAACTAGATGATCATCTTTTTCAGCAGTCCTCAAATAAATTCTAATTGTCTTACTCCAATCTAAATAATTAGTCCGTTTCAGTTTATGTTCTGTGATTTTATTCATTGCTGGGATCAATTTAGTGATAGTAGCTTTAGTATCATTAGGTTCAGCCATCATTAATAAACACTAAACACTCCTGTAGAAATTAAAGGAAAGAATATGTTTTATTTCTTTCAATTGGGTTATATTTTTCAACCTCTACTCCACTATATATATACAAAAAATTGTAATCTAAAAGGATAACCTAAAACTAGGAAACACAAATCTTTTACACTATTAGGAATAACCTGAAACTAGGAATACGATATTTACTTTTATTCACAAAGATTTCAACACTCCCCTCAAGTTAGTGAATGATATTACTCATGCCCAACTTGCAATAAGGATGAACAACTTGTATGCAAACTTTTGTGAAAACATCAGCTAGTTGCTCTTTTGAAGCTATATAGGAGACACTTATAAAACCTTCAACTATCTTCTCTTTTATAAAGTGATGATCAATCTCTATGTGCTTTGTTGCTTCAATCAACTTTAACTCTTCCATTAATCTGTGCAACTATAGTACTTCATAGATTTCCTGTGCCATAGCTCTATATTCAGCTTCTGCATCGAACCTTGCAACAACAGCATGCTTCTTGCTTCTCCATGTGACCAGGTTTCCTCCAACAAAAACACAATCACCTGAGGTTGATCTCCTGTCATCAAGGGAACCAGCCCAATCCGCATCTTTATAGCCTGTTATTGTTAAATGGCCATTTTTAGAAAATAAAAGTCTTCTACCTGGAGCTGATTTTAAATATCTTAGAATCCGATGCACTGCTTCTAAGTGAGATGCAGCTGCTTTCTAAGTGAAGACTCCCGAGGGGTCAATGCATGTACTTGACTCACTAAAACTTAACAGCATAAGGCAATAGCTGGTCTTAGTATAGTATGGGCAAGGTAAATCAACCTCCCGACCAATTTCTGATACCTGCCAACATCAACTGAGCTTCCCACTCCAGCTTGAAGCTTATGATTGGCTTTAATAGGTGATTCTGCAGGTTTACATCCCAACATACCAGCTTTTTTAAGGAGATCAAGGATGTACTTTCTCTGAGAAATAAAAATCCCTTTTTCTGACCTAAAAACTTCTATCCCAAGAAAATATGTCAACTTTCCCAAATCCTTAATTTCAAACTCCCTGGCTAACAAATTTCTCAAGCGAGTCATTTCTTCTTCATTATTTCTAGTCATCACTGTATCATCAACATAAACAATAAGCAATGTGATCTTACCTTCATGATGTTTAATGAACAAAATATGATCAACATCGCTCTGAATATACCCAAAAGAAAGCATAACTTTTCCTTTGGTTTTGTCATCATCAAATCCAGGAGGAATCTCCATATACACCTCTTCTTTCAAATCGCAATGTAGAAAAACATTTTTAACATCAAATTGATGTAACTCCCAGTCAAGATACGTCAAGATACTGGCACAAGACAACAAAAAATTCTGAATGTGGTTCATCTTGGCTACAGGGGCAAATGTTTCCTGATATATCAACGCATAGGTCCTGACTGAATCCTCTGCCTACCAATCTAGCCTGTACCTCTAATTGGACCATCTGCCCTATGTTTAATTGTGAACACCCATTTACATCCAACTAGCTTCTTTCCTGGTGGAGGAGTTACAAGATCCCATGTCTCGTTTTTTGTCATGGGAAGGATTTCTAGAATTTCCTAACAAAGCTTGACTGGTACCTGAATTTGACAAATGACAAACGTCATCCAACAGATACAGTCCATCGCACAAGCTACCACTGCCAATCATTCTCCCCGTATTCAATTCCTGAAATATACAATGAGTAGGGTAAAAAGTTACTTTGAAATTAAGTGCTTTTGTGATTAAGCTAACAGATAACAGATTAATAGGAAATCTAGGAACATGAAGAACATGGGAGAGTTTAATATTGGAAGTACAGTCAAGAAGTAAAGTCAATAGAACCTGAGAACCTGTGCCAGCAATTGGTACTAAGGAACCATCCGCAATGTGAATTTTGTCTGTGCTTTGATATTTAGAATATGTGAGGAAATGTTTTATAGAGCCTGTTGTATGTTTATTTGCTCTTGAATTTATAACCCAAGAGGGTTTTGCAATTTTTGCAAGAAAAGTAAGAAAAGCATTACCTGAATTAACGAAATTAGAGGTTGCAATCTGAGTTAAGGATGAATCAAGCTATGACAACAATCGTTTAAGGGACTGAATCTCCTTATCAGAAAAGCTTCCAGCAGTAGATGGTTCCTCAGATTAAGCTCCACTATCAAATATGTGCGCCTGTGGTCTAGCAGAACTGATCCGCTTCCCTCCACGCCCTTTAGTTGGGCGTCAATGTAATTTCCAGCATAACTCCTTAGTGTGACTATTCTTACCGCAATAGTCACAAAATAATTGATCTCTATCTGAAGAATTGCTCTTTGCAGCCTGGATATGTTCTCTTGCTCTTGCAGAATTAGTAATTAATCCTGCTTTATCAATTGTAGATTTGTGAACCATAGCACTCCTCCTAGTCTCCTCTTATTGTACAAATGAGTATGCTTGTCGCAAGGATGGAAAAGGATCTCGTCCAAGAACTTGGACTTGAATATGATCATACTCGTTATTTAGGCCAGCTAGAAAATCATACACACATTCTACTTTAATTAACTTCTGAACCTGAGCTGCATCATCAATACATTTTGCTTGAAAGTCTTAGTAATAATCTAGTTCCTGCCATAAGCCACTAAGTACAGCAAAATACTGAGCGATAGTCAGATCTCTCTATTTGGTTTCATGAACTTTCTATCGCAATTCATACCTCTGAGCATAGTTTCCAATTTGTGAGTAAGTCAGTGAAGCGACATCCCATATCTTCTTAGCTGTATCAAGAAGTAAATATCCTCATGAAAATCAAGAAGCAAAATATCCTCGGGAAATGTTGGCTGCATAGAATTTATTTAAACCAAGATATTATATTAACGGATTTTCCCACTTTGTTAAAGGCTGGATGTTGGTAGAAAACTGGTTTAGTTGCTCCACCAATCAAGGTATCCCCTGCAATATCTCTAGCTCAAATGAATAATAAACAAAGACCGAGACCAAGCCAGGTAGTTTTTGTTTCCATTTAACTTCACCGACGTAATTTGAAAGTGAGGGGCTCTCTGAGTGAAAAACCATAATCTATCTTCTTTTCGTCAACCATAATCTTAAAAAAAAAAAAAAAAAATTTTAAATGGCACAGGCAGTGGTAAAAAAGGCAGCAGCAGTGATGGAAAGGGAAAAAATTCCAAAAAAAGGCAAAACTGGTGCTGAAGAACTAAGTAGGTCTGAGTCGCCACAACCGAGTTTGAGGTCGTCGAACAAGAATCGTCGACGGAGCTCACCGGATAACAGCCGCACCGCGTGGTCGGACGGCGACGCGGTTGGACGGAGTGCCGATCAGCGGTCGTTCTTATCTTCCTTCTAAGATGGGCGGTGACGACCAACTCCCAACTTTCCGGCTGTGGCCTGTGCGTATCTCAGACCACTTTGCAAACTGAAAACTTTGCCTAAAAAAATTCACGGCAAATGGGCTCTGATACGATGTAAGATAAATTAAAGGAAGAATATGTTTTATTTCTTTCAAATTGGGTTTTATATTTTTCAACCTCTACTCCACTATAATAATACAAAAAAATTGTTCCAATATAGAAAGTAATCTATATATATACAAAAAATTGTTCCAATATAGAAAGTAATCTAATTAGGAATAAACCTAAACTAGGAAACACAATCTTTACACTAATTAGGAATAAACCAAGACTAGGAAACACCTTATTTACTTTATTCACAAAGATTTCATCAACCCCAACAGCAACTTAGAAACAGAGGCACCAAATAATAACATGAACCAAACAGAACAATATCAACACCAAAAGGAACCAAAAGCTGCAAACAATAGTAGCAAAAAACAAAGAAAGCGCCTACCAAATGTTGCCGGAGTGGAAACTATCCACTGGAAAAGATTCTTGACGCTGAGTCGATCTTAGAGGATGAAATCCGGTCGCTGGAAACTGCTGGACACGCCTTCGCTTGTCGGTGCGTGAGACAACGTCAGATTCTTCTGACGGCGCATGAGGCCCACTCGCTGGTCTTCAGGCCACCGCATTTGATGGAGAGGCTGATCGGAGGTCACTTTCTCTTCCTTGGGTGGCGGTGAGACAAATGCACAAGCCTAGGTGGGAGACCTAGACTGATAGTCACGAAACAGTAAGCTTCTCGCCGGAAGCGTCAACGCAGAAAAGAAAAAAAAAGAAAAGGACACTAAAGAGCCAAAGGCTCTGATACCATGTAATTTAATGTGGAAAAATATTATTGTGTATATTTTCATCAATAGGGTCACATATATATACATATATAAGATACCTATAAACCTGTTAGGAATCTAACTTATAATAAAACTATATTTACAACTAGTCCTTAACAAATAGGATGATTTTGGTTGGAACAAAATAATATATCGGTCTCAAAGAAACCCTTAAAATTAAAATTCTGAATTCATAGATAAAAAACAATCCCTAAAACTAATTGTTGTTGTCCTATTTAATTAGTTAGGACAAATCCTAATTCTATACTGAGAAGCATTCCTAATTAGCTAATACTCCTACACTGAAAAATATTCCTATTTAGCTAAATAGTCCTAGACTGAATAGTATTCCTAATTAAAGAAGGAAATTGAAAATAAATTCCTGATTAATTAACATTCTTTAATTTAATTAAGAATCTTAAATAAAAAAGGAAACTAAAAGAAAACTTCTTAATTAGTCTTGGATCCTCCTGCATAAAAAATGATGAGTTGTATGTTACACCTTTTATTGGATTAATCAAGACATTAGAATAATTGTTTCCAGCTTCCTTATATTGGAGTAAGTGGTTATTCAAGTTCCCTTACATTTTTTCTAAAGTAAGATGTGTAACACAATGTTTTTTGAGGATTCATTTGTTTGTGGGCAAGGTTCTAATGGAGGATTTTTTTTGCATTTAAGCATTTAGGGGATATAACAAATTAGTCAACTAAAAAGGTTTTTCTAATCAAAATTAAAAGGAAGTGATGTTTCAATTCTTTTGGAAGCTCGCTAAAGGACCCATAATAACCATATAGGGATAGGCAATGGACAATGTTCTAAAAAGTATGACCCCAAGGGATGTGCCTAAGTACCTCATAGGCTGGAACAATTTTTTTCCTTTTTGTATAGTTTTCTCCTCTGTGTTACTTCCTCCGTCCTATAATTTTCGTCCTGCTTTCCTTTTTCATCTGTCCCAATTGTTGTTTTGTTTTCTTTTTTAGAAGTGAATAGTATTTGAAGTTTACTATTTTATCCTTATTTAATATGCTTTTTTGTCAACAAATATATAGTCAAACTATTACATTATCATTAATTAAATTTTGATATTGTAAATTTAATGGGGAAAAATATTTTTCTATATTTGATTCATCAACAGGGACACATATATATATATACACATACAAGATACTATAAACCTAATAGGAATCTAACTCCTAATAGAGTTCTATTTACAACTAATCCTTAACAAATAGGAATCTAACTCCTAATTTAGAGTTCTAATTTTTACAACTAATCGCTTAAACACTCCCCCTCAAGTTGGAGCATAGATTATTAATCATGCCTAACTTGTTTAAGCAAAGAATAGTCCAACCCGGGGTCCCGTTTAGAGCTTTTGTAAAGATAGTCCTCCTAACTGTTCACGTTGTTTTAAAACATGTCCTGTAAGATAAACCGCCTGTTGTAATCTTTTCAACGGAATGAAATGACAATCAAATCTCGATATGTTTTGTTCGTTCATGGAATCTGGGATTTGATGCAATGTGAAGAGCAGCTTGATTATCAAACTACCATAACTTTGGCAGGCAAGGATGACTTGAAGCCATTTCCTCTAAACAACTGACGAATCCAAATTAAATTCACCAAGCAGATTGTGCCATAGTCGATATTCTGATTCAGCACTCGAATCGTTGAGACTACATTTTGTTTCTTGCTCCTCCATGATATCAAGTTTCCAAACCTACAAAGACACAATATCCTGAAGTTAATCTTCTAAATCAACCTTTTGAACCTGCCCAATCCCGCAAATCTAAAAACATTCAATGTTCAAAATGCCTAAATGATTACTGTATAAGGCAGGCCACCGACCTGGATTACTTTCAAGTAGCAAATAATTCTAAAGCTTCCCAATGGATAACAGTAGGAGAAGACATAAACTAGCTTAAGACACTCACAGAGTAAGCAATATCTGGACGTGTTACCATAAGATAATTCAGTTTGCCCATCAATCTTATATACATGTAGGATCATCAAATAGCTCACCACCAATTTAAAGCTACAAATTAGGAGTCATTGGAGCACTACATGGCTTGGCAACAAGATTCCAGTTTCCTTCAATAAGTCAAGGACATACTTCCTTTGAGGTAACAAGATGTCGCTCTTACACTTAGACACTTCAATACCCAAAAATACTTCAACAATCCTAAGTCTTTTGTTTGGAACTGAGTCTGGAGAAATGACTTGAGTGATGTAATGCCCGCTAAATCACTCCCTATAATAATAATGTCATCAACATAAACCACAAGTAAAATCAAAGCAGTCTCAGTTCACTCCCTGTAATAACAATGTCATCAACATAAACCACAAGTAGAATCAAACCAGTCTTAGTACTTCTGAAAAATACAGAATGATCAGAAGTACTCATCTGCATGCCAAACTGATTTACCACATTGCAAAATCTACTAAACCAAGCTCGAGGACTCTGTTTTAGGCCATAAAGAGATTTTCGAAGTTTACATACTTTACCCGACTCCCCTGAGCAACAAAGTCTGGTGGTTGCTTCATGTAAACTTCCTCCTGAAGATTCCCATGAAGAAAGGCATTCTTAACGTCCAGCTGATGTAAAGGCCAGTCAAAAGTAGCTGCTAATGAAATAAATAAATGAACAGAAGACAATTTGGTAACAAGAGAAAGTATCAGAATAATCAAGCCATAGATCTGAGAATAGCCCTTTGCAACTAATCGACTTTTGCAACTAATCGAGCTTGAGAACGGCAACAGTCCCATAAGGATTCACTTTAACGGTGAAAAAACCACTTACAACCAATAGTTTCTTACCTGCCGGGAAAGGCACAAGATCCCAAGTACCATTAGTATCTAAGGCAGCCATCTCCGCTCTCTCATTGCTGCAGAACCACCAACCAGGATTGGAAATAGCTTGGACAACAAGTTTTAGGAATGAGACAGGAGTCTTAAGTTACTTACAAAACAACAAGAATGAAAGAAGAAAGATGATCATAACTAACAAAAAGAGGAAATACCGGGTAGGTAACACTTGCGTTTACCTTTTCGAAGAGCAATGGGAAAGGTCCAGGTCTCTGATGGGCAGTGGGACTTGGCATACAGGCCCTCAGGGTTGAGTGGAGAGAACCGGATCTTCTGTTGAAAAACGGCAGGTGGAGGAAGTGAGTCAAGAGTTTTCCTGTCTCCTGGAATAAGAAACCTGTTTTCAAAACGAGGGCGGAGATTGTTGGGGCAGGAGCGGGAATAGGAGGCAGTGCAGAACGGCTGGAGCAAGGAGCAGGAGCAAGGTCAGGATACGACAGGGAAGGCAGGAGCAGGAGAAGTTATGAACTTGCTGGATAGCATAGACTAAAAGGTCGTCATCCTCCCCTACTTTATAATAGAAGAAGGAAAAAATGGAGTATTCTCAAACATGTGACATCTGCGAAATAAGATAACGGTCAAGATCGGATGAAAAAGCAACGATACCTTTTGTGATGCGAGAATACCAAAGGAAAACACCAACGAAGGGGACTTTGGATCTAAGTTTGGAAAGCCTGTGGACCGAACATCACGAACAAAACAATTAACAGACACAAAATACGAGGTTCAATGGGGAATAGAAGTTTAGAAGGAAACAAGACATTATAAGGAATTGCACCATTAAGCAAACAAGAAGAGGCTATGTCGAATTAATAAAAACATTGCAAGTAGAGACAGGATCAGCCCAAAAATGTTAGGGAAACCTTTCATTTTGGAATAAAAAGTGGCCCTAGCAAAACCTCAAGAAGAATGTCGATTCTTCTTCTGCAACCCCATTTGAGAAAGGAGTATCAACGACAAGATGTTTGATGAGAATACGATTTTGTGAACATATAAGATTGGAAGGACTAGATAGATTATATCTTTAGCATTATCAACTGTGCAATATGCGAAACGAGAAGTATAATTGAGTTTTTAATTTCAGCACAAAAAGACCAGAAAATGAGAGAAATAGCTCAGAACGAGTTTTCATGCGAGTTTTCATTAAAAAAATAATCATCCACAAAAGTTACAAAATACTGAAAGCCTGTTTTAGAAATAACAGGACATGGACCCCAAACATCAGAATGAACTAACTCAAAAGGGGATGAACCCGTTTATTGACTCAAGGAACTAAGGTAAATGATGATGTTTGGCAAATTGATAAGATTCACATTCTAAAATTGATAAAGACTGAAATTGCGGATACAACTTCTTTAAAGTAGACAATGAAGGATGATCCGAACGACAATGAACCTCTAGAGGAGATAGAGCACCAGCACAAGCCAAAGATAACGAAACTTGTGCATCCAGAAGATAAAGGCCACTAGATTCACGTCCTCTACCAATAATCCGCTTCGTCAAATAATGCGCGCCCCAAAATGAGGGTTAGTCAAGTTAGGTCATTGGCGCGAGGAACGCCTCCCCCACGCAAGCCGCGGCACGCCAAAGTAACAGCCCAGGTTGGTAGACACACGCCGGACGCTCATCAACGCGAAAGACGAAAGCAGAGATAATGAAACGTGTTCATTCCAGAAGATAAAGGCCACTAGACTTAACGTCTTCTAGCGCATAATCCGCTCAAAAGATCCTGAAACACACAATATGTAGGATAAAATTTAACACAACAATTTAGTATACGAGTAATTTTGCTAACCGATAGTAGATTAAACGAAAAACGAGGCAAGCAAAAAACAGAAGACAATGAAAGAGATGGAATGGGATTGGCAGTGCCAATACATTTGACAGTAGATGTGGACCCATCAGCTAAAGTAACATGACGATTAAATAGTTCAGGTTGTTTTAATGAGGATAAAAGACTAGGGTTACCTGTCATGTGATCTGTGCAACCAGAATCAATGACCCACTCTGATGAGGTAGACATAAGACATGAAGGATTACCTGAATTGGCAGCAGCAGCAATCGAGGAATCAGTAGAATTAGAAGAACGGTATCTAGAGAGCTCAGCATACTCCGTAGCAAAAATTGTTACAGTGTTATCAGAAGAAGTAACTGCAGAATCTTGAGTGGCCATATTTACCCTTGCTGGCTTATTGATCAGTTTCTTGCAATACCGTTTAGTGTGACCAGGTTCATGGCAATAATGGCAGATAAGAATACTTGCCTCCCTAGAAATTGGCCCATTACTACGGGTATTTCCTCCTCTTCCTCTATTTCCTGGCTGCCTGGATACCTGATGTCGACTTACAAGGGCACTATTATCAGAAGAGGAGGGGGTATGAGAACCCTCAGTTCGTAACAATCCAGCAAAAGTCTCCTGAAGAGAGGTAATATCACTGCCTGAAAGAACCTGTGATTTGGCAGTTTCAAAAACCGGAGCAAGACCTGCAAGAAAACTCATCACAACCATTTGTTCTCGCTGGGTCTACCTACAAGAAAAACTCATCACACATAGTGGGATAGCGCAGGCCATTTGTTTCTCGTGCGTCTGTTGAAACCTTAACATCAGGACTAAAAGGGCATTAAAACATTAAGTTCGTCGTAAAATCTTTCTTAACTTCATGATAAGTTGTAAGGGCACCTGGTCAGGCCCTATAATCCCTTGACGACTTCATACAGTACGAGACAGATCTACCTTTCCCGCAGAGTACAAAAATTCAAAGATAAATCAGTTAATTCTTTAAACAAACTCACAATGATCTAAATTAAACCCCCAACCACTCACCGTCAATGAGAGGTTTGCGAATCAAACAGAAACAACAACTTAGCATCTTCTCTTAGCCAACTTTGTCTATTGTCACCAATTGGTGGATCATCAATTAGATGATCATCTTTTTCAACACTCCTTAAATAGATTCTAGTTGTCTTACTCCAATCTAAATAATTAGTTCCGTTCAATCTATGTTCTGTGATTTTATTCATTGCTGGGATCAATTCAGTAATAAGAGCTTTAGAATCTGTGGGTGTAGTTTCCATTAATAAAATATCCTAACAGCAACCAAATAATAGCACGAACTCAACAGAATAGTAGCAATACCAAAAGGAACCAAAAGCCGCAAATAGTAGTAGCAAAAAACAAAGAAAGCGCCTACCAGATGCTGCCGAAACCGAAAACTAACCACTGGAAAAGAGTCTGGACGTCGAGTCGATCCTGGGAGACCAAATCCGGTCACCGGAAACTGCCGGACGCGCCTCCACTCGCCGGCGCGTGAGCTGACGCTCGATTCTTCTGACGGCGCGTGAGACACACTCGCCGGTCTTCAGGTCACCGGATTTGGTGGAGACGCCGATCGGAGGTTACTCTTCCTCCCTTAGACGCCGATCGGAGGTTACTCTTCCTCCCTTGGGTGGCGGTGAGAAAAAAACAAAGGTCTAGATGGGTGACCTAGACTGACAGGCGCGAAATAGAGGTGTCGCCGGTCCCTGGAAACGTTAACGCAGAAACGGAAGAAGAAAAAAAAGCTAACGAGCTAAAGGCTCTGATACCATGTAAATTTAATGGGGAAAAATATTTTTCTATATTTGATTCATCAATAGGGACACATATATATATACACATACAAGATACTATAAACCTAATAGGAATCTAACTCTCTAACTCCTAATAAGAAGTTCTATTTACAAATAATCTGTTAACAGTATACGAACAAATTAATATATCACAATAAACTCTATTTAATCAAATGTTTGATTAATTTTCAAGAACTAATTTAATACTAGATTCATTTAATTTTTTATGGATAGCTAACATACAGGGTAATATTAGGAAAGAATGAGCAAAAATTATAGTTTTTAACCATATTAACTAAATTTTCTTAATCCATGTTGCAAGTTAAACCTGTTTGATTAATTTCAAGAACAATTTAATACTAGATCATTTAATTTTTATGGATACTAACATAAGGGTATATTAGGAAAAATAGCAAAAATTATAGTTTAACCATATTAACTAAATTTTCTTAATCCATGTGCAAGTTAAACCTGGATACAAATTATAGGATGGAAGAAGTAATAGATTAAGACAAAGTCTACTGACATAAATTCTTCATAGGTCCAAATTTTGCTCGTTGTTTTATTTATTAAAGGAAAGTTACTGTTTGCCAAATGGCACAAAAAGTTCCTTGTTGGTTTTCAATGTCTCAAGCGAATAGAAATAGTAAATAACTCATTTTCCCATTTTATTTTCTTACAAAAAGGTTTTCTGCTAGTTACTTTCTGTAAAAAGAAGGGAGACTAGTTCTCAAGCACCATATTTGTCACCATCTCTATATCTCAATAATATAATGATGATAATGAGCACCATTTCTTGGCTTCATTTTGGAAGGGTTCACTATATTTATATGTAAAATATAAAATGTTCTCAAATTTATATGTTCAGTTCATTACTTAGCAGATTTATTTCTCATTTTGGGTAACCACTTAGGTTTTAACTTTGTTCAAAATGTTTTATCTTACCTGGAAATAATCTAAAATTTTAAATGCTAACTTGCAGACTGTTGAAAAGAGGCCTAGAGAAATGATGCTAAGACGAGAGTTTGCACATGCAGTTGGGTATCTAAACACAGTTCTTTCAGAAGAAGACCATCTAAAATTTATCCACTGGGACTTTCACAAGTTTGCAAAGAGGTGTCTCTCTCACGTTTGTTTTCTTTTCTCTTCCAACTAATTATATTGTTGAGCTCACTTTTTTTTCGCCCTCCATGTTGTTCCCACAGCAAGTCTGCCAATGTTTTGGCTGTTTTGGGTGCTGTGGCGAGTGAAGCACTTGATTTGACGGGTTTTTACTATAGTGGTAAACCTAGCATTGTGAAGAGGAGAATCAACCAACTTACTCGAACAAGCACTGGAAGGTATTACATTCTTGTTTTGAAAATTTTCATGTATATCAATTGATATTTTTGCATTGATATTATGATCTCAAATATTTGTGGAACTTTTGATCTTGTGTTATGCTTCTTCCAATCATGTGTTTTTATGGTATGTCAAGGATGCTGGATTATCTGTTCATTCCTTCTTATTTTGGTCTTTGAGAAATTTATTAAACCTGGAATGGATTGTTGCAGAAAAGTATTTGGCTGTACCTTTTTCTTAATTCTTATGTTCTATGAATATTACCTGTTCTTGTGACTGATAATATTTCAAAATTTTCTATGTTCTAATTATGCTTTCCTTTATTTCAAGGTGTATTGATCCCACTCCATCAGTAATTAATAAAATTGATGTACTGTGAAACTTTTGGTTTCATGCTATGTTGACTTCATAGACTCATCAAATGAGACATATTATGCAATGATAAAGTTTTACGTTGAACACCGTTGAATAAACAGCTATGATGTTTACTAGCAAGAAAATGAAGTAGCTGTTGAATTCCTTGCTCATCGTGTAATGTTGATCTATGTTCCCATACTAGGTTACAGATTCGTTTGTGCTCTTTGCAGTGTCTTAATTTGAGATTATTGATAGTTTGTCAGTTTGCAAACCTCAAATACATTCAACCTTACCTCCAACCAAGCCTGAACCTTCAGCCGAACTGTAATGCAATCCTGTGCCAAGGAACATAACTATATGACTTTGCAATTTAAGAGTGTGGCTGGATCCTACAAATCCAAGTTAGAAGACAATCTTTGTATGGATTTGAATTTTGGACTACATATAAAGTACCATTTGTTAACCTCTTAAACTTACCATAAATTTGGATATACATGGATTATTATTAAGAAGTGGCTTTGCAGGAATGAAGTGGTGATAAAATAAGAAAATATGAGTATGTATTTGGATGACAGCCACTCAATATAGCTTATAGTGAAAGTTGCAACCTGAGCAATGGGTTACCACTTTTGTCATGAGATGTATAGTGCATTCCAGGCGTGAATGAGGGGGGATTTAGATTTCTGAATGGGTATCTAGACAGTTATCATAGGCATTGTGGACTCCCAATTTTTAACGTGCTTAAGTTTAATTGAAGACTGAAGCTCTTGTTTGTTTACTTTTTGTTGTTGAAGTTGTCTTCCTGATGGAGTTACGAACTGTACATCTAACTTAATGGTTGCGTAAATAATTCATTGTTATTTCTATCGGTCACTAATAGCATATATTTGGAGAAGCATAAGCGAAGCTTCTCAAATTCCATTAAGCATACTATATAAAGATTTTTGGGTAGTTTTATCATTTTGATGTATTTATCATGATGCTGTCATACACGTAGTGAACACGTGACTGGATTTATTGATTGTAAATAATGGCTGTTAAGCTTACAGTCGTGTTTGATGTACTTGTATCAGTTTCATTTTTTTATAGAAAGCTGCTATGCTTAGCATGTTAGCATTTTGACTGCTATTGAGATGTTTTTCTTTCCTCCCAATCTCATGAATCATTATATTTTGGAAAGTTTCGACTGCAATTCGTCTTTTTCTGCTTAGGTTGATTCAGTGTTTCTTTTGTTGAAGAATGAAGCTAGGTCACGCCTTTCAGAGAAGGCGTTCCATTTTATTTTCTTACCCTTAAACTTCAAAGTAAATGTTTGGGCAGTAAATTGAAGAGATCTTTTGGTAGAAAACTATATAGTGTTTTTCTTTTTTAAGGCTAATTCACTGGGTTTTATTTCCTGTCTTGTTTTGCATTCTTTACAGGGATGCTTCTCTCAGAGATTTGAGATCCGGCTCTGGGGAACTTGCAAGGATTGGAAGTGGTAGTGATAATCTTAGTTCTACAATGCATCGTGAGAGCGAGAAAGATTCTAGTCAACAGAATAAACAAGATAAGGTTGGTGGTGAAGCACCACGTTTCCAAAGTGGAGTGTTACGCACAAACTGCATTGACTGCCTGGATCGTACAAACGTTGCCCAGTATGCTTATGGCCTAGCAGCTTTAGGGCGCCAACTCCATGCAATGCGTCTTATAGATATTCCCAAAGTGGATCCTGACAGTAGCATTGCTGCAGCTCTTATGGATATGTATCAGGGTATGGGAGATGCTCTTGCCCAACAGTATGGTGGCTCTGCAGCTCATAACACTGTATGCTTTCTCATGTAAACTTTTGTTTTTAATCGGTGAGCTTGTTTATAGATTTGGTTTTAGCTTGGTCATGCCAATTCTTGGTTTCAGGTGTTCCCAGAGAGGCAGGGAAAGTGGAAAGCTACAACTCAATCTAGAGAATTTCTGAAGTCAATTAAGCGTTACTACAGCAATGCCTATACTGATGGTGAAAAGCAAGATGCAATAAATTTGTAACAGTTCTTCCCTTATCATTATTTCTACTAGATTTTGTGGCATTATTGCTTTGAGCAAAGCAAATAAGTTGAATTTCACACTGCAATCATAGATGTCAGTTGGAAGCTAGGACACTTGCAATTCCAAATGTTGGTGCTTGCAATTGTTTTTCCTCAATTATCACTTTTGTGCCGTTTTTTCTAGATTTCTGGGTTTCTTCCGACCGCAGGAAGGGAAACCTGCACTTTGGGAGTTGGATACGGACTATTATCTTCATGTTGCTGGAATTCAAGAAGACCCTGATCCTGAGACCTGGTAAAAATTTTAACTTCTGTGCTTTCTAGGCTTGCCTCAAGTTTTTAGAAAAGATGTTAGAAGTTAATAATTCATCTGCCTATAATTTTAATTTTGCTGGTAATTCTGTTTTTTTTTTTTTTTTTTTTTCAAGTTTTACACGACAGATGGTTAGAAGTTAAATAATTCATCTGCCTATAATTTTAATTTTGCTGGTGAATTCCTTTTTTTTTTTTTTTTTTCTCTCTCTCTCGCTTTGTTTTTTTTTTTTTTTTTTTCTTCTCTCTCTCGCTTTTTTTTGTCAGTATTCCACAAAGCAGTCCTAAGGCTGAAGGAGTTGGAATGACTCTTGCTCCCGTTCCAGCTTGCAGGGAAGACTTTTCCCGCATGAAACTGACATCATTTGATAAATTGATTGAGAGGACCTGTGGTACGATCAAGAATGTAAGACTTTATTGTGAGCCTGATCAAAGACCAAGTGGTGGTGTGGGAAATTCGGGTGTGGCACCTGATGCAGCGTAATATTTCCCTTAACCTTAGCTTTTGTTTCCTTATCTTTTCAACTTTTCTCTCTTCAATGTTTGTGCACATGTATGTGCTTTCTTGCATGTGCATACACAGTTCTTTTACCCTGTTATCCTTGAATCTTATAACCTACCTTGTGGTTTGGTTGTTCAAGTATCTAGTCTTTCTGTTTGATTGTATGGAATCGCACAGTCGTTTGGGTTCTTTTCTTTTTTATTATTGACTTTGTACTCCAAAATGTAAAGATAATTGCATGTCCTTAAAGTTACGTTGTTTTGCTTTCTTTTCCATGTTACCTCTTTTTAGGTGCATAAGAAGGAAATCAACTGATATGAAATTGAAAAGGAAGAAGGCAATATTTAGATTCCTTCAATGCTAACGACAATTTCAAAATGTATATGAAATGAAGAGACCTGATAACGTCTCACTTTTGGATGTAGCGCCATCAGGTTTTCTTCCTTAAAGATGTTAGGCTTCTCTTGGATTCTACGTGGACCATGTCTTAGAATATGCTTTTCTTCTTTCAGTGCCATAATTTTTAATTCAAGCATTGGTCTTATTTGTGCAAAAAGATTTTCTGAATTTGATGTATTGTTTGAAAGAAATAATGCTTGGTAACTTGTCCAACTACCAAAAATAATAACTGACACATGCTTTTTGTGCAGCGAAATACAGCTCAAAAGCCCAAATTGGCTTTTTGGCCAGAGAAAGTATGAAGAAAGTGGTTCTATTCCGAAGGCTGCTCAACAAGAAACTGAAAATGGAGGATCTCATAAAGATATCAAAGTTGATGGTTATGGTGACATAGATTGGCTATCTTCTGTTGGTGATATGAATGAAGAGGATATCTTCCAAAGGTATTTTTTTGATAGTATTGACCCATCTCATACATATATTCCTTGCCAGTCAATGGGCTTGCCATGAGCTGGTGGGTTTGTTGGTTTTGATATGTTGATACCATTTACAAAGGTATCCCTGGCAACGCTTATGAGTAATTTCGGATCTGGACATATTTTGGAAATTATTTACCACTAATGTCATGCATGCAAGGATATTAGTGCCTATGCATGTATTAAAACACATGTTGCAATTTATTAAACATTTTGACCTTTATCCTTTAAAGGAGGATAAATTGATTCTGGGACGACCTTTATGCAACTGTTTTTTATCATCATATTCGTTGCTTTTTCTTCTTTTGTCCTCTTTGTTATATTTGTTTTCAATTTTGTCTGGATGACTGAATGAGTAGTTATCAATGTTGATTTTACTGTCTAAGTGGATCTTGATTGTGCTTGGATTTCAAGGTACCTTGCAATGACCTCAGTTGATGAAGCCAGTGGTTGGTATGGCGGTACATTGCTGGGCGATCAAGATGAAAACAGTGAGATTTACAAACATTATGCAGAATTATGTCAGGTAAACCGATTAGCTTTGAGGAAACAAACATTATGAAAAATGCTTCATTGCGTTGTAAAATGGTAAACTTGTACTAATTGTGGTTCCTTTCCCTAGTTTGTTTTGAACCAATTTTGACATCTGATCTTCCTGCATATTACGTATCCTTTTTTTCACTTTTTAATTTAATTATTTTTAGGGTTAAATGCAAAATATTCCCTGAGATTTTCTTTCATATACATATTATTCCCTATTATTTCTAATTTGAGCCCGTGAGATTGTTAATGACTTGGTCCTTTATTATAATATTATAAATTTCTTACCACATCTGTAGTTTCTTAAAATCACTCAAAATCTTTTATTTTTCTGCTGATGGTGGTATATGGACTTGCTAATCTTGAAATAGTGGGGATCAAATTACATGTTAAAACAAACCTCGAGGGTATTTTTTTTTTTTTTTCCTCGAGGGTATTTTTTTTTTTTTTTCCTGCAGGGTATTTTTTTTTTTTTTTCCTGCTAACCATTATTTTCTTAGCGAAGAAATGATTAAGCATAGGAATTATATGAACTAATGTGTTTTCACCTACTGTATTGAGAAAACTGAAACCAAAATCAACAGGGCCCGGCAATGGAACCCTTCCAGAATGATACAGAAAGGGAGGAGTATTACGCCAATGTCCTACGCATGAACACAATCGATGGAATAGATGATGCTACAATTGAAGCAGAGATGGAAGCTGCTCTGAAGGAGTATGATCAAATTGGCGCTGATCTTGGGATTAATGCCAATATCCTGCAAATCCTTTGCTGAAGATACAAGTTCATTGATTCAATATATGTGCTGTAGAGAAAAAGGTAAGGTACAAAGATCTTCAAAATGCCTCTTCTTTTGCATGCATTTTATAAATATCATAAAACTCCAGAATTCTATTCCTAATTCTACTAATTGTTTGTGCATTATGTAACTAAAAGGCAAATACCTTTCTGATAAAGTGAAAGTCACATCATTTACATGCAACTTCAAGATTGTGAATTCTCTTAGTTCTGTAAGAGCTGAAAAATAGTCCTCAATACCCTTTTCTTTCCCCCTGAAATCTTTTTCCAAGTCGTTATTTCGTGTATTGTGCCATTCCAAGGAAAAAAATGCTGATGCTTTTGTAATGAACTTATGCTTTGTCAATAATACAAATTTTCATGTTTCCTCTTTCCATTATTACTTTCATGAAGCATTTTAATTTGGGTAGAAAACTTGAACTATGGAGTTAGACTTTGAAGAATTAAAATTTTTTTGCTTTTGTTCTTGTTTTCTTTTTATAATTTTTAACTTCTTATTCCATGAAATGGCTTAGATTGTTAGATGAATAATATGCAAAAAAAAAAAAAAAAAAAAAAAAAAAAAAAAAAAAAAAAAAAAAAAAAAAAATATTTGATATGATTAATAAAGAGTCTTGTTCATCTTGACTCTAATTGTATCACCATATCAAATCAATCCTACACAACATGGTTCAACAATCTCGGTGACTGTTTTAGATTATAAGCCCATGTTTGGTATGGTGTAATTAACCATGTAATGGAATGAGAATTATATTATATAACTGATTACATTATTTGGTTAGACTTTTATTTAACACTATAATGTAATTGAAATTAAATATGTAATCTTCATACTTAAATTGATGTAATATTCATAAAAAAACATATGTATTGGCCATTACATCAAGCATATATAATACCAATTACATCCGGTCACTCCAATCCAAACTCCAACACTATTACCATGCTTGACCATCGTCCACCATCCCAACCACCTCAACCACCACCACCACTAGCACCACCATAAGTGCTCTACCATTGCCACTTCCTCCACATCTACTAGCACCGCCTCAACCACTCGACCAGCTCCACCACCCCCATCGCACCACCACCACAACCGCCACTGCATCATTGCCACTGCATCACATTGCACCGCCACCATCACTTCACCATTGCTCTGTAACAACCACAACAACCACCACAAGTACTCTACCATCGCTATCATTCCTCAACCTCTACCACCACCACCATCACCGCTCTACTATTGCCATCATTCCTCCACCTCTACCACCATCACCATTACTACCTCAAGCACTCCACCAGCAACACCACCACAACCACCACCTCAGCCGCTCTCCCACCACCACCACCACCTTAACCACTCTCCCACCACCACCACCACCATCACCGCACCATCACCACCACCACCACCATCGCACCATCGCCACCACCACCACAATCATCGCACCATAACCACTACCGCACTACCACAATCACTCCACCATTGCTCTATCACCACCACCACAACCGCTCTATCACCACCACTACAACCACTCTACTATCACCATCATTACCGCCACTGCTTTATCATCATCACTTCAATCACTCTACCACCACCATTATCACATTTACCTAATAAAAATTATATTTTAGAGTTTAATATGCAAAATGGAATAAAAATTATATTTTATTATAGGAAAGAGAAGAATAGAATGAAAAAAATACTAAAAATATCAAAATGCCCATAATTTTATATTGTAACTTAATTTATTCAATGAAAATATATGAAAAACTCAATTTCTAATGACTTCAACTTTTATTTTGTTATATTACATTTTTCGGGTTACCTGTTCATTTTTCAGTTCAAATAAATTTATAAATCTAAAAATGGTCTTTAATAATATAAATAGTGAATAGCTTTTAGTTCAAATATTTCTTTTGTATTAATAATGATGTCGTGGTGGTGTAGTGTTTGAGGTGGTGGTAGTAGAGTGGCGGTTGTGGTGGTAGAGTGATGGTGGTGGTGGTGGTGATATACTAATTACATTATATATTTATAAACAAATATAAAAAAGAATAACAATTACATTTATCAATTACATTACCAAACATAGTAATAGAATCTTGATTACATTCTATTACATTACATATAGCAATAGAATCTTGATTACATTACATTTGTGATTACATTATATTGCATTACATCAAACCAAATATACGTAAGTATTTGATAGTGGGTAGGCTAATGGGAATCAATGGATTAATATAAATGTGTTTAGAAAGTTATAATAAGCTTGTGTATTCAAAAGAATGTTTCCATCTTTCGAGAAAAGGAAATCGTATTTTTTAAAATGACTTTAAGATCGTTTAGATTGATAGAATGATATAATGCGGGATCCATAGAATTTCACATTTTATCATTTGGTTGAAAATAAAATCATTGATTTGAACATTATTTTTGGAATGGAAAGAGATTAATTTGGCCCTTAAACTTATTAAAAAAAATCAGAGTTGACCTATTAGGTCAATTCAACCTTTGAACTTGTTCAGGATATTAAAAATGTTAAATTTGATTTCTTAAATCAATTTAATTCTACATTTTCACTATACCTATAGTGTGAGAATCTTTGTATAAATGCTTACAAAAATTATAGCTGGAATCGGGATGTATGATTTATTTAAAGATTAGTTAAATATGGAATAGAGAAAATGATATATAAAGTATATTATATCTCACTTTTCTTTGATGGATGATTTTGAGTTCTATGTATTAATTTGAACATTTTAGAGTTAATTTTTATTGCATATAAAATCCATATATTTTTCATGTTGAACATATTAAAATTATACTACATGTTTTTTAATTTTACTGTGTCAGAAAAAATGATATTTTATGGATTTTAAACTTCTATTCTCAGGGGTTAAATTAGCCTAAAATGTCCAATTTGACATTTTTAATCATTTTCTACAAATTCAGGTCAAATTTAGCCTTTTTAATTTTGCTAAACAAGTTCGGGGCTATATTGGTCTTTATTCTTTTTTGGAATAAATTTAAATAATTTCAATTTAAATATATCATAATCAGATCTAAATTCGAGACCAAGTTATAAATCTCACATTATATATTTGTCATATAAAGTGAATATGAAAAAATAAACGGAATAAAGGTCAATTTGGCCCCTTGAATTTGTTTAGTGAGATTAAAAATTTAATCTCTCAACTTGTTTTAAAATTTTTACAAATTAATAAATTGATTCAATTTAATATGATTGACTTTTCTCCTTTTTTATTTTGTACTAAAAACATTGTATCAAACTTTTCCAACACTTTTGAATTGAAGTTTCAATTCATAAAAGCATCATTTTTATAACCCAGTAAATTTACAAAACATGCAGTATAAATTTAAAATGTTCAATATGAGAAATATATGGATTTCATATCAACTTTAAAATGTTCAAATTAATATATTTATGAACTCAAAACATTAGTCAAAGTAAAGAAGATATAATATACTTCATATATTTTTCCTCTATTTCATATATAATTATTTTTTTAATAAATTAATAGCCCGATCTCAATTATAATCTTAAATGTCTAAGTACAATAAAGAAAAACGGCTAAATTAATCCAAAATATTAAGTCTGATCTTTTTAATTATTTAAAATAAGTTCAGGTGTTAAATTGGCCGAAAAGGTCAAATCTTATCCTTTTGATTCCGCTCAATAAGTTCAGAGCCTAAATTGACCTTTCTTCTAAAATAAACTGCTAAAAAAATTTGAAGTACCTAAAATTTATAGGATACTGGAAAAATTAATTCTAAAAAAATTTATTATAACGTTAATGAATATTATCAAGTTACTTTTTTTGTTTTACTTTAATAGCAATAAATTGACATTCTTCCACTTTAAGTGGTTACGGAGAGTATATTTATTAGATGTAATTTATTGTTATGGTTATATTTATTTTTCTCTTTTTTTTTATCATTTCTTTAATTGTAATTAAATTAAAATTTTGACTACATACATAACTAAAAATTATTCATTACGTTAAGATAAAAAATAAAATGAAAGTATTACTCTAACATAGTGCTTAAATATGAGATAAAATTAGCATTTGCTTTTTAGTAAAATTAATTGAAAAGTTTTTAATTCAAAAAAGGAAATTCAGATGTTCTGTTATGTATTTTTAGAAAATCAATATGTTTCAATCATTACATTTATAAAAATCAAATTTATTTTGAAAATAAAAGAGGCAAAACACACTTAATTAAAACATTACTATATTGCATTAATGAAAACTTTTTAATTTCTTTGTCATAATTAATAAATCAAACAATAATTTTATAATATTAATGATAAAAATCTTCAATTTCTTTTTTCAATAATTATTAACTCATAATAAATTTATTGCATTCACCATTTTGTTTAATTCAACTCTATATATTATCAATTTTTTTTGTTCACAATAATATATGGTTGTTAAAAAATAATGCTATTAAAATTATTTTTAAAAAAATAAAATTGTACGTACCACGCGTACATTTGACTAGTTTTAGATAATATATATGTACGAGTCCATGATCCATCTCAGCTTGACCTGCCTGTCAGCTTCAAGCTCACTTCTCCAATAGATTGGCTTTGAAATTCATGACTTAAGATTAACTAGGTGGTGGTTGATAATTTTGAATCATGACTTTCTTTCTTGATCTTGATGAGAATTTTGTTTATATATTTTTTTTTTGAGAAAAACCTCAAGATAATTTAAATTAAATAAACAAGTATTTTTATTTTCTTACTAATAATGTGGAGAGTGAGAAATTTCGGATTTGAATCCTCTGGATTTAGTGAATCAAGATGATAACTACCCTATTATATAGTCCATAAATTATTTCGGTTTGTTGAACTTACCAATAATAAAAAATTATTATTATTATTAAATTTAAATTTTTTTTGACTATCAACATGTGAAAACTAGAGGATAAAAGAAATTCCAAACTTTTAAAAAATTTGTTGATATAGTTGGCTATTTCTTTCAGAGTTGTCAGATACAAATTCATTTTTCTATATTTGAGCCAAACGTTTATATATAATATTTTTCAATCAACATATTGATTTTCTATATTTAATTGTAATATTTCTCTATATTACTTCTGTAAGAAATTTAATATTCTTTAATAAATTTACAAATTTAAAAAGGGTGAGTTTTAAATTCGGACATTTTTTGACTTGTTAGGTTAAAAAAAAAACAAAGAAAATGAAACCTAAATGAAATAAAACAAAGAGCTAAAGAAAAAGCAGCAATAAACTAGAAGTTAAAAGCCATCAGCTTAAATCTTCACTTTCTTTCTTCATGCAACCACTCAGATTTCCACTGCAATTGGGTGGTTGCGGTAAGGCCGGAGGCATGCACCTCCATGAAATCCTCTTTGACAAGGACAAAAATAACGTCCGAAAAATCCAGATCTTCAAATATGGTCCCAAAAAAACATGGATATGAAAGTTCAGATTTATTGTTACTGATTCTGAAATTGAACCGTAGCTAATGCTGGTCCGATTCGCACAATTTTGACCGACTTTATCCAATTTTACCCTGTTTTAAATTTTCAATTTAAGTAGTCAACTGAGACCGGACCATGGTCCGATCCAATTAAACTGGTTGAACCATCCGGTTGGGTTCGGTTTGGTTTTCAGAACCATGATTAATAGCTTGATAGAAGTTTTAATCAGTTTGAAACATTTCGGAACCTTTTCATGTGAGTTGATAGCTGATTTTGTGTTAATATTTTATTTGGACTTTATTAATCTCATAAAAATAATTACCAATAAAATTATTCTTTTCAAATTAATATTTTCTATGATTATTTTATTTATGGTTATTAAATATAATAATTTTAATTAATCTTTTTAAATTTATATTAAAACAAAAAATGATATATTCACCTTAAAATTAAAAAATATACATTACATATCATAATATGCAAAAATAATTATCAAAATTTTACCAAACATTAACATTCATATCAGCCATAAACAACTATATATCAGCTAATTGCTATCAGCCACCAACCACCAACTATCAACAATCTCTATTAGCAACGACTATCAATTGATATGCAAAGTTAAACCAACCAGGCCCTAAGACTTAAGACTATAAGGTAACAGGTTTTTTCCCCCCTAAAATTACACGAGAATGTTTGGAAAGCCAACGGTGGGAGAGACGGAAAAAAAAAAAAAAAAAAAAAAAATTATCAAAAAGTGGTTACCGAAACATTAACATTCATAATCAGCTCATTAATCATGCGAACTATATTATTCAGCTAATTGGCTATCAGCCACCAAACCACCCAACTATCAAACAATCTCTATTAGCATCATACGGTACTATCCAATTGATATAGCAAAGTTGAAATCTCAGTCCACGCCGAAGACTTAAGGACTATAAGGTAACCAGGTTTCCCCCTTCTAATAATTACACTGATGAATGTCATTGGAAGGTCCAACGGTGGAAGAGACGGAAAAATAACAAAAAAAAAAGAAAAACTCTAAATAAGTTGATGCTCAATACATAAAAAAAAAAAAAAAAAAAAAAACTAAAGTTGATCGAAAATACATTTAGTTTTTAATATTGGCTAAATACCTTAAAAAGGATAAAATGTATTTGGATTATAATGTTGACTAATTTCATTTTTCATTTACTTCTCTTCCTTCCATTTCCTATCCTCAAAATACTACCTTACAAAATTCACAATCAAGAGAGAAGATAAAGGAATAAAATTAAATTTGTCCCTTAAATTTAAGAGCAAATATATAATTTGATCAAAAATTAATATTTTATATAATTTACCCTTTAAATTTACACTAACTCTTTATTTGAAACAAATACATTCTATAAAATTTTATGAAATTCATTTAGAAATCCACATATTTATATTTGGAATGAAAAAAATATTGATTTTCGTTAAGAAGTTTTCAACTAAGCAAGACCCAATAATGAGTTAAAAGAATCCCACAGTCGATGTAAAAGCCTAAGAAGGCCAAGTGTAGAGTGACGATGGTGGTGACAACATAAGTCCGCCCATGTAGATTATATAACGAATGACTGCTTCTCCCATTACCAACATCAAGAACTGACCCAGTTTTAACAACTTTCATCTCTTCACAGATGGCTTTGCAAATATGAGACGACTTCACTTTAGGACCACAGTCCCATGAGCAAAACCTATGCATATACTTGCTAAAAATAACTCGACCCATAAAGAATCCTTATTATGAAGAAGTCTTCAACCTAATTTATCAAGAAATGTTTTATTCATAAGTCTGAGATTCCGGATTCGTAGCCCTCCATTCACTTTCAGTAATTTTATGGTGTCATAATTAACCATATGGACCCTCGTTTCATCATTTCTACCTGTCCAAAGGAAGTCTCTGACATATTTCCTCCATCTTATTGCATGTAGCAGCTAGAATAATACTAGTCTGCATGGAATAACAACGGAAGTTCGCTAGAGCAAATTTGACAAGAGTAGCACGTCTAGCCCTCCATATTATTTGAATTGATTTTTTTTTTTTTTTTTTGCATTTTTTTGCATTTAAGATTTTACCACAGGTTATTTAGAACTTAAATTGTTTCCTTTTTACATTATTAAATGCATGCATATATATTCGGAAATTTTTTTTTATAGTTCTTACCTTTCAATATAAAACCATTGTCAAAGACTAATATTTTTGGTAGAGAAAATACATTTTTATATATAAGTTAGTTCATGTTTCTATTTTTGACATGCTTTTAGTTTTTTAATACAAATTATGTAAAATTTTAAGAGTTTCATTAATTTCATATCAGAATTGAAAATTTTAGCAGAATTGAAGGAGATAGAAAAGTGTTTTTGTATGTGTTTCCAGTAAAGAGATACAACATATATATATACATAGTTAGTCCCTAAAACTCAGGGATTACATAGATACAAACTCATTCAAACTTAATAAACTCTAGCCAAGAATATCTCAATCTGTTATTATCTCCCAAGAATTATCTCGAATATCTCAATCTGTTATTATCTCTAATACCCCCGCTCAAGCTATGAACTTCGTGTAAGAATTCGGAGCTTGTTCTTGTGCTGAGCAAACCTGTGAGAACTCAAAGGTTTGGTAAAAATATCTGCAATTTGATCCATCGTGGATATATGTTGTACACTAATGTGGCCAGCTTTAACCTGCTCTCGTACAAAATGGAAGTCGACTTCGATATGTTTTGTTCTTGCTTTGAAGCACGGATTCACCGCCAAATAGGAAGCTCCAATATTATCACACCAAATGATTGTAGGATTCTGAACTGTGTGCTTTAATTCTTTCAGCTATGATCTAATCCGTATTATCTCTGCAGTGGTGTTAGCCACAGCACGGTATTCGGCCTCCGTCGATGATCGAGCAACAGTTGGTTACTTCTTGGCCGACCATGAGATCAGATTGGAACCCAAATAAATTGCAAAACCACCTGTTGAACGACGATCTAAAGCATTCCCCGCCCAATCAACCTGTTGGAACGCGTATGATCGAAAAGTATTCCCCGCCCAATTTCAGCATCGCAAAATGCTTGTAATTGAGACAACTTGACGCAGGGACCCCATAAAGAGACCATGTGCTAGCCGTTGGCGTTAAACCATAGCGCTAGACACGTTTGAGCGGGCGGGGTCCAAATGAAGCTGATTTGGTTGGAGTGGACATTAAAACTGACAATTAATCTGTTTCACCGCAAATGCTAAATCTGGACGGGTTTAAACAAAAGCAATATTGCAAAGCACCAAACATTTCTAGATACAAAATTAGGATTCAATCCATTTCGGTTCACCATCATTATTTGGTCAATTGACATATAGTAGCCATAGGTGTGGGTAACTTCTGTACTTGATCCATTTATGCAGTCAGTAAGTAAATTCACTCAAATACTTTTGTGAGAAAGTAAAATACCTTTGGAGGATAGAGGACCTTCAACACCAAGAAAATAACTCAAAACTTCCTAAAAGGATCCACGAAGCTTGAATTCAGTTGGAAAGTGCTGAACACACTTATTGAATGCTACTAACTACTTGCCAGTAATAACAAATATCATCTAAACATAAAGCACAGATGGTAAAATTAACATTCACCAAGCCGTTGTCTTTAATTGAAAAAGAGAGAAATCTGTTATGAGAGCCTTGCCAAAACCAATGTTAAATAAAATATTGGAAATTTAGCTCCGCTGAAAACCATTGGCAACGAGAGCCTGCTTAAGCCCATAAATGATTTTGCATATCAGCATTACGTAAATCGGGCATCTGAGAATCTGCAGAAAAAAACTTGGTGGGTTGTATGTAGACAATTCTCCTCTAAATACCCATTAAGAAAGGGCATTAGAAATATCCAAACTGCCAAATGGTTTCCACTGTCTTTGGAACGCAATTGATAAACAATTGGATCCGTTAGTTTTGGGTTGATACAGGACTGAAACGTCGCGCAGTAAATAAACCACCTTCGAACTTTATTATACCCCCTTTGCCACCCAAACGTGCTTTTACATCGCTCGATACTGCCGCTCGAATTATATTTAATTTTAAGATCCATTTTACAACAACAATGTTGGTTATTACGTGGCTATGGCACAAGATTCCCACGTTCCATGGTGAAATTAATGCAGTTAATTTCGTTGCTCATTTGCTTCACGCCAAAACCGATTGTTTCATGGGCTTGCGTGGTAAACAAGTCGTGTAACAAGTGGGTTCAACTGCACGTACAACAGATGTAAAAGCAAAGTTCTTCTTCTTTGGATTTGTCCGAAGTTGCATAGGATGTGTACGACGCGGAGCAGTGGTTTCTATCGGCTGTTGAGTTGAAGAAACCGGCACTATTTGTTGTTGAGAAGCTGTTGTCGAAACGGGTAGAATCTGTTGGTCAGGGGCAGGAGTGGAAGCCGACGTGGGCTGAACGAAGGAGGTTGTGGCTGAACCAAAATGGTGTATCACATCAGTACAGGCTGGGGCAACAGTAGGAACAGAAATTTGTGGAAGACTAGAAGCAGGAACTGAAGGTGCAGCAGCTGTTGCCAGCAGCTGTCAAACCCAACCCAAGGAGTAAGATCAGATTGTAGTTTGGCTGACGAGATTGAACCTCCTGCAGAAAATGGGCATCCTTATAATAAAAAACAGTGTTCGATCCACCACGAAACAATACGGACTAAGAAAAATTGTAGTCTGCAGCGATTAAAAAAACATATGTAACCAAGATGATTAGTTAGAATAACCCAGAATAACACAAGCTGCCGTACGATTAAGAAACGGTGTGCCGATTAGATGGCGAAGCAAAGGATAACATTGGTACACCCCAAATACCCGAAAGGAAAAACTCCATAATCTGGAGAGGGAAGGAACTCATAATCTGGAGGTTTACCATACAACCTCTGAAATGGAGAACAATTCTGCAAAACAGTGGTAGGAAGCCGATTAATCAAGTACGCAGCTATTGTCATTGCAAAATTCCAAAACCGTTTAGGTACCAAAGAATGAGATAGCAAAGATAAACAAGTATCAACCACATGTCTAATTTTCCGTTCTACAGTGCCATTCTGTTGATGTGTATGTGGACAGGTTATACGATGATGAATACCATGTTCCTTTAGATAACTATTAACCGGTCTAAATTCACCACCCCAATCCGATTGAAACTGAAGCAACTTGGAATTTAATTGTTGTTCAACAAGTTTATGAAACTGAGAAAAAACTGATTGCACATCACTTTTCTGCTTAATCGGATATAACCAACAAAAACGAGAAAAGTCATCAACAAAAAGAACAAAATAACGATCTCCATAAAAAGACAATTCTGGAGCAGGGCCCCATACATCACCATGAACTAGTTCCAATGGTTTAGAGGCAATAGAACCAGTAA
Organism: Jatropha curcas; assembly: GCF_014843425.1. Next base: position 3,620,788 of record NW_023590789.1, on the reverse strand, counting down.
GAGGTAAATGAATTTGACTATGTTTTCCTAAACAACAAGCTTCACAAAGACTTGATGTTGGTTTTATTGACGAACCAGACAAATTAAACCTAGAAGTAATAAATGAAACTGTAGCTTGTTGAGGATGACCAAGCCTTGAATGCCAATCTGTTGGTTGTTTACAAACAGAATGCAATGCTCTTTTAGTCGTAGCAACCGGTGACAAAGAAAACTTGTAAATTATAAACGTGGGGTGCCATAGAGGCGAACTTATATCCCATTCTTTTGATTCCCGATCCCGGATCCTTATCAAGCTGGCCCTCGAAAAAGAATCCTCTTACTTGGCTTGTGCTTCACAATAAACCCAACAGAGTCAAATTCAAAAGTACAATCATTGTCTGTAGCAAACTTGTGAACAGAAAGTAATTGATTTTCCAAAGCAGGAACATGCAAAATTTTATTCATTTTAATTTGTGCAACAGAAGTGGGAATGGTCCGTGTACCAACATGAGTTATGTGTAAACCAGAACCATTACCTATAGTAACTTTATCAGGTCCTTTATACTCATCTGAAAGTTCAAGAGCGGATAAATCTGGCGTCATGTGATGAGAAGTTGCAGAGTCAGCAAACCAAGTGCTTGAATCTGAAGAGTCTGAAACATGAGCTGTATTAGCGAAAATCTGTTGTTCATCTTTATCATAACGCTTTCGACACCATTTGGCTTGATGATTATTAAGGCCACAAATTTGGCAAGGATTAGAGTACCACTTTTTCGAACCCTTTGAAGCAGAACCCTTTGAAGCAGAAGTGAAATTGCGGGAATTGTTCCCTCGCCGTTGATTATAAGATTTTGATCCATAATTGCTTTGCCATGCGACATTGGCATGAATCGGCGATGTGCGATTGGATCCCTGCAGAAGAATCTCATGAGCCAATAGCTGACCAGAAAGTTCAGAGAAGGATACCTTCGTTTTGCTTGCAGAGAGAGTCCAATAACCGGATGATATTCCGGAGTTAACAATCGAAAAATAGTGGCGTTGAACTTATCGGTAGAAATAGGCGTTCCAGCAACAGCTAACTCATCAGCAATTGCTTTAGCTTCACGCAGAAATTGGGAGATAGGTTTGTCTCCTAAGGTCAGATTCTGTAGAGAAATGTGAAGCTGTACTCGTTTGGCACTGTTGGTTGTTCCAAACGCATCAGACAGAGAGTCCTGGTTGTTCCAAACGCATCAGACAGAGAGTCCTAAGCCTCACAAGCAGTGTCAATTCCAGTAACATAGGGCATAACTTCCTCAGTCAAGGAAGAACAGATCCAGCTAAGAAGGAGTTGATCCTCTTGCTCCCATTTGAAATAATCTGGATTAGGATCCAACTGCTGCGTTGTTGAATTGGTAACAAAAGGAGCAGGAGGTGGTGTTCCATCAATATGCCGTTTTAGATTGTAGCATTTGATGATAGGTAAAAATTGGGTTTTCCAAGCTAAATAATTTGTTTCTAAAATTGGGTTTTCCAAGCTAAATAATTTGTTTCTTTCAACTTTAAGGAGAAAGAAAGTTGTGCGTGAGGTGGCGCAGAAAAAAGATTTGGAGCTTGAAGAGAAATAGCTGATAGTGGAGATTGAAGAGAGGAAGAGATAGAATCAGTGTTTTGTTGGGTAGTGGCCATCGTGAGATGTTAGATGGCTGTGATACCAAATTGAAGGAGATAGAAAAGTGTTTTTGTATGTGTTTCCAATAAAGAGATACAACATATATATATACATAGTTAGTCCCTAAAACTCAGGGATTTTACATTAGATTTACAAAACTTGCATTCGATAGAAAAGTGTTTTTGTATGTGTTTCCAATAAAGAGATACAACATATATATATACATAGTTAGTCCCTAAAACTCAGGGATTACATAGATACAAACTCATTCAAACTTAATAAACTCTAGCCAAGAATATCTCAATCTGTTATTATCTCCAATAAGCAGCAACAATAAAAAGAGGTTGCCTTTGGTACATAGATTTTTTTACAAATAATGTAATAATGAACCAAAATTAAAAAAACAAATAATTATCCATATGTTAAATTTCAAATTTAAGATTCTCATACTTTTGATTATTAATTTAAATTTCATTTTAGTAATAAAATCTTACTATAGGTAATTAATAATAAAGTATTTATTAATTTGAATAAAATTTTATATTATAATCCATGCAATGCACGGGTGCACGACAAGTTTATTAATATTAATGAATTTTTTTTAATTTTACAATTAGTTATATTAAAAATAATAACTAAAATAATAATGTGAGATACAAGATAATTTAGTCAAATTAATGCATAGCTTATTATAATTTAGAGAAATTAGTTGCTTCTTTAATTAATCACCATGAGAAAAAAATAATATTAGTGATACTAATTTTGGAAAAAAAGAATGGAAAAATATATCATCAATGATATTATTGACATTTATTTCAGCTCTATAAGTGACTAAATTAAGGAAAAGTAAATTAGAAAAAAGGCAAAAAATTAGTTTATCTCCAAAGTGAAAACTTTTTTCCTACTATGACAACTTTTTCCTCTCTCTATTTGATCCACAAATATGAAATGCACAACGAAACACAATAATATGATAAAAACCAAAACATTTTCTTGTTACTATGTTATTAATATACGAAATCACATGGAAAAGTAAACATTATCATTTTTCGAATTGCACAAAGCTTTATTATAATATCTTCAAAACAACAAACAATGCTCCAATTTTTGCGAATGAGGCAATAAACAATGTTATGGACATTCAACATTTAAACTTGTGTTTCCAGCGAATGAGGTAGTAAATCAAATTATCATTGTTGAGTTTCAAACACGGATTTGGATCATGTGATTTAGGCTTGTTTAACTGGAAAGAAATAGAGGAAGAAGAAGAGGAAATTTTGGTGAAAAAAATTTCTCTCTCCTTAGACTGTTAAGTTTTGTTTGACTTATGCTTTAAAATCGTAAAAAATTGACTGGATGGAAAGATGGTATAACTGAAAGAAAATACAATAGTATAGTAGTCTATTTTTAAAAATACAAGGGTAATGAAGTTCTTCTTCTTTTTTTTTTTTTATAAAATACAAGGGTATGATTATAATTTTCCCTTAATTTTTTGTTTCCTAATCTACTTTCATTAGTTTTGTATTCTACTCATAATTTATTTATTCCCCAATTACTTCCTTAATTTAATTTAATTTATTTAGTTTCTGAATAGACATTTCAGAAACTAATTTTTGTAAAATTTAGACTGCAATTGTATTCCTTAATTCATGTGCCGAGCTAAAAAAACAACACTCGTTTTGAAATGGAAAGATTAATATTATTTAACTCTAAAAATAAAAAGTAAACAATTATTTCAAATAAGATTAAAACAACTAGATTGGCAAAAGAAAATTTAAATCAAGAAGGTCCCGATAGACATGCCATTGTCCTTAATGCTTTCACTATCAAATAAGATTAATATTATTTAACTAGTAATTGTATTCCTTAATGCCATTTAGACTAGTAATTGTATTCCTTATCCATGTGCCAACCTAAAAAAACAACACATTTTGAAATGGAAAGATTAATATTATTTAACTCTAAAAATAAAAAGTAAGCAATTATTTTAAATAAGATTAAAACAACTAGATTGGCAAAAGAAAATTTAAATCAAGAAGGTCCTGATAGACATGCCATTGTCCTTAATGCTTTCACTATCAAATACCAATAAACTATTAATCTGTTTGGACAATATTATATTTTTCGAGGAGTAAATGAACGGTTAATAGACTAAAAAAAAAAAAAATCAAACGCAATAACCATCTTAAACTAATATGAATTACAAACCGCAATCACTCTGAAGGTGATAAAACGCCGTTCACATCGAAAGAGAATATAATGTATAAAATGAACTCAACAAATTGCGGATGCAAATAATTAGTCATTTTTTTTCTCCGAAGATATACTAGCTAATTGGAAATATATACGAATTACTTTTCTTCTTCTTCTTTCTTTAATAAATAGAATTCATAATAAAAATACTTACATGTAAGAACAAAATGAATCAATAAATAAATAAACTCTTGTGAAGATTTACAGAACATAAAAAGTTGAAAAAAGAGTTAGAAATATTTATCATAAATCAAGGCAAATTCCTTAATATTTCACCAAGCAATTGAGAAACTCAAATCAAGTAGGTTCCTTGAGTCATGATTCCTTGACGCTACCCTGATCGGTAACCCTGTTTCTAATTAATTCGCCAATATAATTTATATAAAAGGTTTCATTAAAGCGAAAAAAAGTCGCAGGGATTTATTATGCCATCTATACAATATGTAAAACCAATAAATAAAAAACATATATAGGGTAGTTACTTGTCTCATTTGAAAAAAATTACATATGATGGATACTCTAATAAAGCCAAAAGTTATTTTCAGAATATAATATATGATACATAATATTAAATCAATTATTATGTGTTCCACTTACATAGGGTGTGGAGAAAAAAACTTAGAAAAAATCAAATAGAAAGAAAAGATTTATCAGAGTATTAATAATTTTTATCCAAAAAAAATCACATAGATTAACTATGCTATCTATATAATAAGTAAAACTAAACACTTATATATATATATATAGGATATTTACTTGTCTCGTGTGTCTGACAAGTAAATAATTTCTAAAAATTTACTTTAAAAGATTTCTATTTTAAGGAAAGAGAACCAAAAATTTTTATTAAATTCTCTCTCTCTCAAGAAAAAGATTTTCATTAAAAAAATAAAGCAAAAGATTAAAGAACTTTTCGCTTCCAAATCATATCAGTGGATAAATATGTAAGAGAAAGATTTTCCAAACAACAACAGATTGGATAATTGGATAATTGGAAAAGCAAAAGATTTTCCTTTTATCAGGAATGGTATAATTGGAGATTTTCCAAACAACAACAGATTGGATAATTGGATAATTGGAAAAGCAAAAGATTTTCCTTTTATCAGGAATGGTATAATTGGGGAGAAAGATTTTCCAAAACAACAAAACAGATTGGACCATAATTGGATAAGTGGAAAAGCAAAAAGATTTTTTCCTTTATTCAGAATGGGTATAAATTGGAATTAAACATAACATAATTTAATTCTTTTTTTTTTTAATTAATAAAAAAAGACAACAAATATAATCTTAAACTTGAAAAAAAATATATATTGAATCTTACCTCCAACAGCTAGCTTAGAAAAGTTTCAAAAAGATTTGGAAAACCAACTATTGAAACAAAAATCAAGGAATTGCCTATAAATAAGCATCAACCAGGTTTTAGAACCATAAGCACCTCGGCAAAATCTAAAAAAGGCCCATGGCTGAAAAGCTTAGGTTCTTATTCTCATTATCAAATCTTTATATGTGTTGGCTTTCTTTGCCGATTTCTACTGCAGCAAGCTAGACATTGGACTGGAAAAAGCATTTAGATGCCACCACAGGTGGCGGAAGATATGTTTCCCATTTACTGGCGACTTAACTTCACTTATGTCTGTGACCCTTCTAGGTATGCGGCCCTTGGATTGGACATGGCAAAGGACATGGCAAATTTTGCCTTCTGCGACAAGTCCCTTCCTTATGATGCTAGGGCTAGAGACTTGGTAAACCATATGACATTGCAAGAAAAGGTTCAACAGCTTGGACATGAGGCTTATGGTGTGCCTAGGTTAGGATTACCCAAATATAATTGGTGGTCTGAAGCCTTGCATGGTGTGTCCAAGACGGGCCCAGGAACTTTCTTTGACGAAGTTGTTCCTGGTGCAACTAGCTTCCCTACTGTAATACTCACAACAGCTGCTTTTAACGAGTCTTTATGGAAAACTATTGGTCAGGTAATTAGTTTTGTTGCTGTTGTTGCCCTAGCATAAAAGTCTCAAAACTACGTTAGCCTATTAATGTAAATATTTAACAATGCAGTGTTGTTTTCGACGAAGCAAAGAGCAATGTTACAATTTAGGTCGGCCGGATTAACTTTCTGGAGCCCGTTATTAATGTGTTAAGGATCCTCGATGGGGAAGATCATTGAAAACAACACCTGGAAGAAGATTCCTTTCATTGTAGTAGATATGCTGAAACACCTGGAGAAGATCCTTTCATTGTAGGTAGATATGCTTCTAATTTTGTAAGAGGCTTACAGGACGTTGAGGGGACTGAAAATCACCCGGATCCAGACTCCAGACCTCTTAAAGTTTCCTCATGTTGCAAGCACTTTACTGCCTATGATCTTGAAAATTGGAAGAACATTGAACGCTATATCTTTGATGCTAGAGTAATTTTCTTAAAGAAAAACCTTTGTTCGTTTTTTTCAAAAATTTAAAATCATCTTTGTGATAATTAATTAAAGTTATAACTGAATGTGTTCAGGTGAATGAACAAGATATGGTAGAAACCTTTAATCGACCTTTCGAGATGTGTATTAGAGAAGGTGATGTGAGCAGTATTATGTGCTCTTTCAATCGTGTTAATGGCATACCTGCTTGTGCTGATCCGAAACTCCTAAATCAAACTATCAGAGGAGACTGGAATCTTCATGGGTAAAGAAGATATGATGAGGTTGATTTAATTTAATTTCTTTATTCAATAAATAATACAACTGACTACGATTTTATTGTTTTTGTGACAGATATATAGTCTCAGATTGTGATTCCATCCAAGTTATGGTTGAACGCCATAAATTTCTTGGTGACACTAAGGAGGATGCAGTTGCAAGAACACTGAAAGCAGGCTTGGATCTGGATTGTGGAAAATACTACACCGAAAACACTGAAGCTTCAGTAAAGCAAGGAAAGGTCGGGGAAGAAGACATAGACAGGTCACTAAAATATCTCTATGTGGTGCTTTTGAGAGTAGGGTTCTTTGATGGAATCCCTCAATTTCAATCTCTTGGCATCAAAGACGTGTGTTCCGTCACTTAAATATCTCTATGTGGTGCTTCTGAGAGTAGGGTTCTTTGATGGAATCCCTCAATTTCAATCTCTTGGCCTGAAAGACGTGTGCTCCGAACAACACATTGAATTAGCAGCACAAGCAGCGAGGGAAGGAATTGTCCTCCTCAAAAATAACGATGATACTTTGCCCTTGAAGTCTGATACGATCAAAACCTTAGCTGTGGTTGGTCCTCATGCTAACGCTACCAAGGTTATGATTGGAAATTATGCAGGTACATATTTTTTATAAATACAAATACAGTTCAGTTGTATTATAAATCTAATTAACTGGACATTTTGATTTACAGGAATTCCATGCCGATATATCTCTCCTATCCATGGGTTTTCGACATATGCAAAAGTGAGTTATGCAATTGGATGCGACGTTGCTTGTAGGGATGACATATTGGTATTCCCAGCAATGAAAGTTGCGCAGGAAGCTGATGCTACTATAAGTAGCGGGCATTGACTTGTCTGTTGAAGCCGAACCAGAGATCGGGAGGATCTCCTCCTTCCTGGTTACCTAACTGAACTTATCAACAATGTTGCGAATGCTGCCAAAGGTCCAGTTATTCTCGTAATCATGTGAGCAGGAGGGATAGATATCACTTTCGCTAAAAACAATGACAATATCAAAGCCATTTTGTGGGCTGAATACCCTGGAGAAGAAGGTGGTCGGGCCATTGCAGATGTCGTTTTTGGAAAATACAATCCTGGTAATTGAATTCTTCTTGATTAATAGTTTTTAACCAAGAAATTTCAGTTTTTAATAATTTTAGTAATTTTTTTCTTTTTCTTTCTTTTTTTTTTTTTTTTTTTTTACTTGGCATCAAGCTGATTATGTTGATCAACTGCCAATGACGTCTCTACAATTGAGGCCAAATGATGAACTAAGCTATCCAGGTCGAACTTACAAATTCTTTAATGGCTCTACAGTTTACCCATTTGGGTATGGACTCAGCTACACTAACTTCACTTATAAGTTACCACCTCCAACAACATCAGTTAATATAAAATAAAACTAAACAAGTATCCAAACATGCCATAGGCTTGAACTACAAAGAAGACACTCTTTCGCGCCTTCCATGTCCATCAGTCCGAAACTAATTCAAACGTTATCCTGTAAGGAAAGTTTTCAGTTTGATGTTGACGTGAAAAAATGTTGGATCCAGGAGATGGAAGCGAAGTATGAATTGTTTACTCCAAGCCCCTCGTGTACTAGGAAGTGTACAGATATATATAGATCGAATTGATGGCTTCTAAGCAGGGTTTTTGTAAGCCTAGAAGTAGCCAGAAGGTTATAAGAACTCTTTGAGTTTAATGTTTGTCAAAGTCTGCAGATCAAGACCTATAATTGCTTCTATAAGCCGTTCTGCTCAATCAGGAGGGCCAATCACTATCCATGATGGGGATTGATGTAAGTTCCTTTCCAATTCAAATTAGTTGTTAGTTAGGTTGTAATTTCTTTTCCAATTCAAATTAGTTTTAGTTAGGTAATGAGTAGTAGTGCTAATAAATTTTGAGTTAGGGAGATGTTAGCCAGCAACGTAGCTATTGTCTAAATTTTGAAGTGAATGAAATTTAGTTTTGATTTATGATTTTGTTTCTCTTATTATTTTTTTGAAAATCTTAAAAATGAATTGGGAAAAGCTAGTTTCCATAAAATCTTATAAATTAAACCATGATATATAAGATGTGTTTTGATTGGCGGTGCGCTGCGCTTATTTCCGATGCAGTTACAAATTATTTCTGTTGCTTCGCCTGGCTCTTGGTTTTTGAGTTATTGGCGATGCTGTGTTCAAGTTGGTCCACTTCTTAGTTGCTTGTCTTGCTTTCTTAATGTTTGCTTGGAGCATGTATTTTGGCTGATTTATAGTTGCCTTGTCTTGTTGGTTATTTCAGCTTTCTTGTATTTTCCTTGTGTGTGCAAATACTTCCTTGTGTGTGCAAATACCCTTCTCTACCTTTTAATAACATTTATATTTGCCTATAAAAAAAAAACCATGATATAGATTATGTGATTTTTAATATTAATCCTTTTCATTTATGAATATTCCTACACTAGAGCAAATCCATCTTATCTTATTTATCAAAAAGTTAATTACACATTATAAAATGAATAGAAGCACTCATTCCTCGCTCTAATTGAAGTCTAAGTTTCGCGCTAAGTTTAAACTGAACTTATTTATATCATCAAATCAATATGATCATATGGGCTTCTAAAATAAAAACACCAATTTGCTATTGCTTTAGCCATTTGACTGATGGTTTAATTTGCTATTGCTTTATCCATTTGACTGATGGTTTACTTATTATTTACTGTAGGTTGATTATTTTTCTTACGATTTTTCTCGTGAAATGTATGCAACATAGCAAGTTGAATAATAATAAAATAAGATTAGTTTATTTTTCCGAGTTAAATTAATAAACAGTTTGTGTTTGTCTCAAATTGTAAGCTATCTTTATCTTTAGAGCTATAATGAAAAAAAAAAAAATCTTTTTAGATATGTTCATAATGAAAAAACAAAAAAAAATCTTCTTTAGATATGTTTCAGAAACCTTTATTTATTAGATTGAAAATACGAAAAATTTGCTATTACAATTATAAATATGACATATCTTTCCATATAACTCCACCTGCAGTAAACTCATCGATAATCTCAGTTCTTGATGCCAGATTCATCTAATCATATAAACTTCAGATAGCAACTTGTTAATTCAATGCGACAGTTTAGAAATTCGATGATGAACCAAGATAAATTCATATAATCTTTTGTTGCCGCAAAAACAAGGTATTACTTTAGTGGTTTATAAGAAAGGGTTTATAATTATATTGACATGGAATAATTACAATATACAAGTAGTGTATATAATACACGTTAATGATAAGCAAATACACTCCAAATACGTTCATAATTCTATCTACACAACAGAAATTAGTTAATTTCCTATTTTAGCTGACCTGAACTTTCATCCTTACCCAATACAACCCCCGCGCCAAGATGGCAGTCGTGTTCTGCGAATGCCAATCTTTGCTTCTTTGTCTCAGAAATGCCAGCTTCGGCAAGAGGCTTTCGTTAGAATAAGCTCTGCTGAGCTGTATTCCCTTTTCGGAGGCACAATTATTGAATTCGCAAGTGTACCTTCTTTGAACTTGCTGTACGAAACAAAGTTGATAGATCAAAGAGCTAAAATTGTTCATCTCTGAGAGCTGGAAGACAGGATTTTCAAGCAACATATTTAAGCTCCCAATGGTTTATCACAATACTATAAACAAGGCTACACCTGTAACAAATAGCTCACTTGCAACTTCATGATAATCAAATTTTCGCATCCATGTCAATATCAAAGCCGAGTTATGCCGACAGACCTTGTTATACTCCCGCCCTCTGTGGAAGAACGAGCATACAGATTTTGCGTTTCTTGGAGCTCCATGTGCAATTTAGGTATTCTACACAATAAATATATCCATGATGCCCTCCAGAACAAAGCGTAGAACATTCGATTCTATCTATACGTTCCGCAACCCAACCTCTATTATAAGCCATGGAAAGACACCATTGAAGAATTCGACATTGAATACTGAAAGTTCCAGCATATGAACTTTTGTACCAATTTAGACTTAAATGCGCAACAAGCGTTTTAGATGAGCAAGCCAAGTTTAACAGTCGGCTTGGAACCAACTATTGGGCTTTAATCTATTGACTGCAAACGCAATATTCGGGACGTGTGAGCAGTGGCATTATTGAGACTGCCAATAACCATCTTTGTATCGACTGACGTTGCGATTGTCATTCATATTTCAGCCAGTAGTCATCTTTTGCTAGAAGTTAGACGAAGTTTCGTCAGCGATTCGATACTGAGTTGGTTGATCATATTCAACAGAGTCATCTTTTGCTAGAGTTAACGAAGTTGTCATCGGAGAATGCGCAGCTTTGGACCCAGCCATATTCACTTTGTCCAAGAGTTCTTGAACATAAGTTTGTTGAGATAGAAAAATACCAGTTGAATTTCGAGAAACTTCAACACCTAAAAATAGCTCACCAAGGTCCTTAATTGAAAAACGTTGACTGAAAGTTTGAATAAAATTTTCAACAACCTTAGTATCACTCCCTGTAATAATGATGTCATCGACATAAATTAATAAATAGATGAGAACTCCCTCATAATAGTAAACAAATAGACTAGTATCAGCCTTGGATTGCTTGAAACCAAAAGAACACAAAGCAGTCACCAACTCAGTATACTAGGTGCGAGGGGCCTGTTTCAACCCATACAACGATTTTTGAAGATGACAAACATAATTAGGCTGAGTATCATCCACAAAACCATGTGGTTGCTCCATAAAAACATCCTCCGTTAATTTTCCATGAAGAAAAGCATTATTGACGTCAACTTGTCTCAATATCCACCCTTGAACAACTGCAAGAGATAAAATAATACGAACTGTCGGATGTTTAGCTATTGGTGCAAATGTTTGATCATAATCCAAACCTAGTCGCTGAGTAAAACCGCGAGCCACCAGTCGTGCTTTGTAACACACTGGAACCCCTTTAGAATCACACTTTATGCGAAACAACCACTTACAGCTGACTATGTTTGAAGCTTGATTAGAGGAAACTAATGTCCAAGTCTTTTGTTTCATGAGAGCATTGTATTCCTCCTCCATAGCTCGCCGCCACCTAGGATCTTTCAAAGCTTGTGCAACAGTCTTAGGAATAATCGGCTTTGGATGTGCTGGAACAACTGTATGAAGATTCAGCTTCTGATGTCGCGATTGAACCACAGGGATAGGTTCAAGATTCTGTTCAATATTAATTGCAGAAGCAGCAGATTCAAGTGCAGGAGCAGCAGATTCAAGTGAAACAACAGGTGAAGTCAAGAGTTCCATACCTGTGCTGCATAACGCAGAAGATTGCAATTCATTGGAAGTATGATGTGATAGCCGAGAATCCGAAAAATGGAATCCAGAATCCTGCAAATTATTAGAAGAACAAGGAAACGACACAACATAATGAATTGGAGACCATAATTCGACGGACAACAAGGAAACGACACAACATAATGAATTGGAGACCATAATTCGACGGACTCAGAAGTTGGACAAGAACTGGAAGACTGTTTTAACGTTGGATATGGAAAGACAGACTCGACAAAGTCTACATGTCTGGATATATAAAGCTTATTTTGAATCGGATCATAGCATTGAAAGGCACTTTGGTTGACAGAATAGCCCAAAAATATACAAGATGTAGATCGTCTTTCTAATTTAGTAGAATTGTATGGCCGAAGCCACGGATAGCACAAGCATCCAAAGACTTTCTTCAATTTAGCATAGTTTGGTTCTTTGTTGTGAAGTGTTCAAGAAGTAGTGAGTATGAGTAATTTTGTAGTGTTTGAGTTGGCATCCTGTTTATTAAATAAACAGCTGTATGGAAAGCATAGGACCAGAATTCAAGAGGCAAATGAGCTTGATGTAGAAGAGTCAAGCCAGTTTCGACAATATGCCGATGGCGACGCTCAGCAATGGCATTATGCTCAGGTGTATATGGGGGAGTCAAAAGTGGGAAATACCATTATCCTGTAAGAGACTTTTAAGATGAACAAACTCACCACCATTATCAGAGTATAACGATCCAATTTTCGTCTGAAAGTGATTCTCAACTAGTCTTTGAAAAACAGGAAAGATAATAGAAACCTCAGACTTTTGTTTTAGAATATAGAACCAGACATACTTAGTATAATGATCGACAAAAATAAGATAATAAGAAAACCCATCAATAGAAGTAACCGGGGCAGGCCCCCAAACATCAGAATAAAGTAATTCTAAAGGTTTAGTACTAGACATTAACGAAACAGAAAAAGGATTCTTGTGCATTTTATTGCACTTACAGGAATTGCAGAAAAAATTATTATCAGACACAAACAAATCAAACTTCTTCAACATAAGACGCAAAATCGGAGTGGCAGGATGACCAAACCGCTGATGCACAAATTAAACTTCTTCAACATAAGACGCAAAATCGGAGTGGCAGGATGACCAAACCGCTGATGCCATAAGGACGGAGAATGAGAAACTGTATGGAAGACACGACTCTGACAGTTGTTGGAGACAGACACTTGTTTCGGCCATTCATAGATTCCATTAACTGGTTTCCCTTCCACCAATCGCACCCCTGTGTTCAAATCCTTTACATAAAACATAGAAGGATTAAATGCAACCTCAACATTGTTAGCAACACATAATTGATAAACGGATATCAAATTTTTATCAAGAGCTGGAACACAGAGAACATTATCTAACTTCAAAGGTTTAATTTGAGATAAAAGAACTGCAGAACCTGCATGAGTTATAGGATGAGCAGTACCATCTCCAAGAACCACATCGTCAGTCCTATCATATTCTGAATGAACAGCCAAATTTTGCAAATCTTAGACCACATGCTGATTGGCCCCAGAATCCACTATCCATCGCGGATTAGCAGAAGCATTAGTATTCAAACAATTTACTTGCGTTGAACCACAATTTACTTGCGTTGAACCACCAGATTTGACAGATTGCGAAGAGCCCTCAAACATCCATGGAAGTAATTTCTTCAGTTTATAACACTGTTTTGTTGTGTGTCCTGGGCGGTCACAGAACTGACAAGTCACTTTGCCCTTTGAATTAGAAGAATTTCGATTACCAGACCAAGGACCTGATCCACCAGCCTTTGAAGTATTAGCATTGAATCGATTTTGAACAGCATTAACAGTCGTTGGAGCGATGACAGAAGCAGGTGAGCGAGACAACTGACTTTCAAAGTCAGTAAGCTTATCGTGCAATTCATCAAATGAAACTTCACTTTCTCGAGCTCTGAGCGCAGCAGATACTTCTTTGTATTCACTCGGTAAGCCCTGAAGAACGTGAAGCAAGACTTCACCCATAGAAATAGTCACACCTGCTGATGCTAAAGTAGCAACTATAGCCTTGATTCGCTGAAGAAATTCAGTAACGGTGAAACTGCCCAACTTCGCATTAAATAAGGACTCTCGCAAGCTCATAATTCGAGCTTGAGACGATTTTGCATACGTTTTCTCCAAAGTTCGCCAAGCTGATCTTGACGCAACCAAAAAGGATCATTAGCCAAATTAGCTGGTATAGCAGATTCAAAACAAACTTCAAACAAATCAAATAACCGACAAGCAAAGTGAATACCACTGTGTATTCCATGATTGATAATTATGAGGAGTTAATTTACGCGGTGCTTTGAGCCGCAGAATTAATCGACACCAAGTTGGTTTTGCTGGTAATTTAAAATTCGACAACAGCAGTGGGGTAATCACAGGGGTACAAAGAGATGTGATTGCAGGGTAAACTGAAGGAAGAAGGAGTTTTGGAGGTTTCGTCCACCCATAGGAATTAAAAGAAATTGGACAGAAAAATATGAATCTAAAATTAGCTTAGAGAGCAGAAAGCTCTGATACCCAATATTAAGAAATAAGAAAGGGTTTATAATTATATTGAATGAATAATACAATATACAAGTAGTGTATATATATACACGTTAATGATAAGAATACACTCCTAAAGTTACGTTCAGTAATTCTATCTACACAATAGAATTAGTTATTCTGTTTTAGCTGACTGGAACTTCATCCTTACCCAATAGTGGTAAGTGCATGTATGACCTCACAATAGATCCAGATTTAAATATACAACTCAGTTAGTAGTGCATGAATACTCAAAAAGAAAAAATTATATATTTTTTTAAATAGAAAAATTTTGCAGTTCTGTTAAGACTAAAGAATAAGCAACTCATACAGGAGTGCATGAATTACCATTTTCATGGTTTCGTTTACAACACCCACTACTTCCAGAACCACTTGCAGGATCATACTGATTTGGAGCTCTGTTATCATATACAACTTTTCCATATTCTAGTTTATGATACCATCCCTCATGATTTTTTTTTTCATTACCATAAAGTGAAGGCAGCCTATGCTGATGATAGCAAGTAAAATGTATGTGATTTTATATACAATTTTTACGGTCTTCCTGATATTAAGCATAAAAATTAGTAATCTATTACACAAAAGTTTTTCAAATAAAAAGTCTGTCTACAACAGAAAATGGATTTAGAAAACAGATTTAAAGATCAGAATTGTTCTTCAGAAAATGTTATTATAAGATTTTCTTTTCTCTTAAAATTTTTTTTTGAAGCAAAAAGACGAAAAGAAATAGGAGGATTGAAGAGAGAGCTTTGAGAGATTTAAACTTTGAACAAGGGACTCATACTCTTTGCAAAACCCATTCTTTTTTAAAAGAGGAAAAGGTTTTTGTATGAAAAGATGATAATATCTTAGAAGTTAACGTTGAGATTTTTTTTGCTTTAATGAGCAATGAAGTTTCTGACATTTTTAAACTAAAGAGGCAATGCATGAGTTGCAATTAAAAGAGGCAATGCATGAGTTGCAATTAAAAGGGCTGTCAGACCACATTTAATATTCACACATGCAAGATTTGGAGGTGAAAGGTTTAGTTTAGAAAACATAGTAACTTTTATAGCAGAAACAGCCAGATGAATTTGAAACAGACAGCTGTGATAAATCAGAAACTTCTTTTTGGATCAGAAACAACTTTTTGAAGAATTTCATTTAATAGCCACCAAAGATATTTACTCCAAAGATATTTTAGATGGGAAAACGTGAAGAGTAAAGATTTCAGCTATATCCTCTTAATAAATTTATTCAAAAAAATTTCAAAACAATTTTGAGAGAGACATAAAATATATTTGTGCTTATAAAATTATTTACTCTCTATCCTATAATAATTTCCTAAGACTTATTATAATACTAACCAATAGAAAATATCTTTATTAATCTTCAATTAATCTAATTTCCTAAGACTTATTATAATACTAACCAATAGAAAATATCTTTATTAATCTTCATGGTCTTCAAATAAAAGTCTTGGGTTGTAGGAACTTCATTTTTTCAATAATTTTCATATTTAAAAAAATTTGCATAAAATAATATTAGCATATACAAGAATATTAAATTTATTTGTTTTGTATAATCATCAAAATCTCAAGATAAAATTGACCCTTAAGCCAACACCTCCCTATAGACTTTAATCACATAAACTTGCCATTCCCACTGCATCATCTCCTTACATGCTATAAGCACATTCCTAAACCTTATTAAAGAAGAAGTTGGAGTAGAAAGAATAGCAGCAGCAACTTGAGAATTAGTTTGCAGTTCCACCTGCCTGAAACCTTCCTTCCAAGCCAACTCCAATCCTTGATATAAACCCCAAGCTCAGCCTCAGTAGCATTGCACACCCTAATATTCATCATGAACCCCTTCACCCATCTTCCCTCCTCATTGCAAATCACCCCACCACTGCTTGCTATCCCAGGATTACCTTCAGAGCATCCATCCGTGTTGAAAACAACCCAATAATTTAAGGAATCCAAGAAGTAAAAATCGCCCGGGGCCTAACAAAATCCTTATCTGCAACACAAGAGTTATCAATAGCTCTCTCGATTTCTCTCGCTTGATGAATAACAAATCCTTTCGTAAGATTTATGTCAACCCCACCAAACACACAGCAAACAACACATTCCAAGCATAACAAGTTGTAGAAGAGGACTGAACCGGTAAATTCATAATCAACCACTCCCTCAATCCTAGATTAATAAAATCAGTAAAGATCATGGATACATCAAGCGATTCCCAAATCTGTCTAGCTAGTCTGCAGTCTCACAAAATGTGAAGAGTAGTCTCCACCATAGCTGAACATTCACAACAAGAATAATCTAACGTTAATTTCATATTAAATCTCTCGAAATTACACATAATCTTGCCATGATACACCTGCCAAAGGAACATTCGGATTCGTTGCAAAACTGGAACATTCCAAACCTGATCCCAAACTTTAGGAGCTAAAGCAACATTCACGTTTGATAACAGTAAATACGCAGACGAGAGGGAATAGACCCCTGGAGGAGAATGACCCTAAACAAAACCATCCCATTCCCTTTCATCATTATTTGGGAAAAAGGCATCCAAATAATCCTGCACCTGACTAGGCAAACTAGAAGATAGTATGTTCCAATCCCGGTCCTCATTCCGTCCAGTAATCACTAACAAAATAGTCACGCTCCGATTCTGGAATAGGAACAGTAGCACAATCCAACAACACTTCCTCGTTTAACCAACTATCTCTCTAGAATCTTGTGTTTCTCCCATTAGGAACATCAAGAACTAACCCACCTTTAACAACTTTCGTCCCTTCACAGATAGCTTTGCAAATATGAGACGACTTCGCTTTAGGACCACAGTCCCATGAGCAAAACCGATGCATATACTTGCTAATAATAACTCGACCCTATAAAGAATCCTTATTATGAAGAAGTCTCCAACCTAACTTACCTAATAATGCTTTATCCATAAGTCTAAGATTTCGGATGCTAGCCTTCCATTCACCTTCGGCAATTGTATGGTGTCCCAATTAACCATATGGACCCTCCTTTCATTATTCCTACTGGCCTAAAGGAAGTCTCGACTTATTTTTCCATCTCATTGCATCTAGCAGCCAGAATAATACTAGTCTGTGTGGAATAATAAGGGAGGGTTGCTAGAGCAACTTTGACAAGAGTAGCACGTCCAACCCTCAATATTAATTAATTTGAATTAATTTTTTTTTGGATTTAAGATTGTACCACAAGTCATTTGGAACTTAAATTATTTCCTTTTTACATTATTAAATGCATGCATATGTATCCGAAAAATTTTTTTGATAGTTTTTACCTTCCAATATAAAACCATTATGAAAGACTAATATATTTGTCAGATTATCCATATGAGAATTTTTTTTTAAGTTTCTGTTATGCTTGCAAGAAGTATTTTTGGTAGCGAAAATACATTTTTATTTATAAGTTAGTTCAAGTTTCTATTTTTGACATGCTTTCAGTTTTTTAATATAAATTATGCAAAATTCTAGCCGTGCTATGTGGCACGCCCGTGCCGCAGATTCCTCTAGACGTGCCCCTAAGCACAGCCCATGCTGAAATCCTTAGAACTCAGGCTCTGGCATGCCCTGACCGTGTCGCACAGCACGCCCATGGTGTGAATCAAGTTTTATTTTGGGTTGAGAACGCCAGCCAGTCCCTACTACTTACATGGGCCCACATAAGATGATTTCCTGACATGCAGATCAACTTCTAATCCTATTTAGGCGCATGGTAGAGTCCTAATTGAGAAGAAATGACATGCAGATCAACTTCTAATCCTATTTAGGCGCATGGTAGAGTCCTAATTGAGAAGAAATTCAAAGCCTAAATAATTTCCTATTTCCAAAAGGTTTATTACTTAATGAAGACTCTATTTCCTAAATGAAGGCGAATTGTCTCCCAGGAAGTCTATCTAAAGAGAAGAATCCATTCATTGTATATCCCATCTCTGGATCTATAATCTTTTGTTCTATTATTTTTTTCTCTCTTTAAGACTTTAAGTGATCAAGAATTGTGTCAAGATTCAAGGAAGCCGTTCACGTTATTTACCTAGTTTTTATCTCTAAACTCTTAATATCTCTAAACTCTTAATCTTGTTTTTACTTTTCATTATTCACATTGATTATGGAATTATTACCGAGTTTAATTGAGTTTTATTTAGTTACTATATTGAACTAAACTCTCATACTAGGGATTTGATGTAGCTTAATGTCTTTTCCAATTTATAATATTAGATTTGTTTTTCTTTGTTCAACGTATAATTTATTATTGAACTTAATGCTTCTAGATAAAGTTTCTCCCCTGGATTGATTTATTTCATCAATCACTATCGGAAGAAGGGTTTTTGATATGAAAAAGGTAATAACTTACATGAGAATAATAACTTGAACTTACATGAGAATAATAACTTGATCTATATGGTTTGACTCATGGGGGGTTTTTCATAAGTTAATGACCTTAGGTCATGAATTCACAAAACAAACCACAAAACTTAATGATTTAATTCATGTTTGATTACACTATTAGAAGATAGGTAATTAAATTGGATTAGATTATAACAAAACATTGAGAAAGATTGTTAGTGATTCTTGGGTTGTTTCTTCGACTTGAACAATTAAAATTGATTTGCAAACTAATAACATAAATTAGATAGAATTAAGTGAAATCAAAATCCCTAGTACTTTTAAAATCCTTGATTTCTTTTCTTCAAATACTGTTGCTTGAGTTATTTTTTTTCTTTATATTATCTTTTATTTGTTGAATTTAGTTTCTTAAAATAATTTCCCTAAATTGCCATTTAAATAATAGTAGGTTAACATAATTTTGGTACTTGGTGGTACTTGGTATAGCAAGTCCTTGAAGGAAATGATATCTATTCATTTATATATTATTTGTTGCGATTTCGGTACACTTGCAAAAATCACTGTCGAGTTTTGGCCACCAATTGTTGGGGGATTGGGCATTACCAATTTATCATTGGCATTACCAATATCAATACTAATTACCCTATTATTAATTTAGACATTTATTTTTATTTTTTATTTACTTTTTCTAGAAGATTATTTCAGGTGTTTATGCAAAGAAGGTCAGGTAGAATTGAGCCCTGATCTTTGATCCAGAAATCGAAAAGAGTTGTTGTAGGAACAACGCTACTAGGAGAGCACCTGAGAACAAATAAGAACAGCAAGCACACATGGCTGATGAAGTTGACCCACAAGACGGATCCCAACCTCATGTCCGTACCTTGCGAGATTATACAACTCCGTCTCTTAATGGAACAACTTCGAGTGTCACTAGGCTTAGTGTGGAAGCTAAAAATTTTGAAATTAAACCTGCAATTATCCAAGTGCTTTCCACCTCAATTCAAAATGGAGGTTTATCTAGTAAAGATCCTAATGCCCATATCACAAATTTCCTGGAGATTTGCGATACTTTCAAACAAAATGGAGTTTCTGAGGATGCCATAGAATTAAGACTCTTTCCTTTCACTCTAAGGGATAAAGCACAATCATGGTTACATTCATGCCTTGCTGGAAGTTTTACAACATGGGAGATATTAACCCAGAAATTTTTGGTAAAATTATTTCCATTTTCAAAGATCACAAAACTGTGCAATGAGATAATAACCTTTGTCCACCATGATCAAGAAAGTTTGTATGAAGCTTGGGAGAGACTCAAGGACCTACTAAGGAAGTGCTTACATCACAGCCTACCCAAGTGGTTACAGGTACAAACTTTTTATGAAGCATTATCTCCTAACATAAAACTTACTCTAGATGCAACTGCAGGCAGATCCTTTGAAAGGAAAGAAATTGATGAGACATATGACTTGATAGAAGAGATGGCAAGCAATAGCCATTATCAAAGCAACTCTGAAAGGAAGAAGACTGCAGGAGTCTATGAAAAGCAACTCTGAAAGGAAGAAGACTGCAGGAGTCTATGAGATCGATGCCATTACCACACTCAATATCAAGGTAGACAATATGGTAAGGAAGTTGGACTTATTGACTACTAACTCGGTTAATTCTATTGTGCAATCTTGTGACAGGTGTAATGGGCAACATGGGATTGAGAAATGCATGTTAGATTCTTTAAATCCATAAAATTTGGAGCAAGTAAACTATGTGATGAATCAAAGAAGGAAGAACTACCCATATTCTAACTCTTATGATAATAAGTTGAGGAATCATCCTAATCTTTCTTATGGGAATCCAAACAATGCCTTGAACGCACGACCAGGTTTTCCCTCAGGAGAAAAAGTCTCATGATGATCTCTTTATTGCTCTCTCCAAATCTCACATGGACTTCATGAACGAAACTCGAGAAAACAACAAAACCCAACAGCTGCAATAAGGAACTTGGAGATTCAATTAGGAAAGTTTACAAACATGAAGGCCTCCCAACCTCAAGGTACGTTACTTAGTAATACTGAAAAAAAAATCCTAAAGAACTGGTACAAGCTATCACCTTAAGGAGTGGCAAACAATTGGAGGATCCACCCAAGAAGGAGAAAGAGAAGGAAGAGAGCCCCATCATTGACCTAGAAGAGAAAGAGGAAGTAAAGCCCTATGTTCCACCTGTTCCTCTCCCACAAAGGATAAAGAAAACATAAGACAATAAGAGTTTCCTCAAGTTTCTTGATGTCTTCAAAAAGCATCAAATCAACATCCCTTTTGCTGAAGCCCTTGCCCAAATGCCCAGTTATGCAAAGTGCTTAAAGGAGATCCTGAGCAAGAAAAGGAAGATTAATGATCAAGGAATGGTAATGTTGATAGAGGAGTGTAATGCAATCATTCAAAATAAATTGCCTCTAAAATTAAAAGGTCGAGGAAGTTTTTCTATCCCTTGTAATATTGGAAATCTTGATTTTGAAAAAGCTTTAGTAGATTTAGGTGTTAGCATTAATCTTATGTCTTATGAAGTTTTTCAGATGCTAGGGATAGGAGAGCTAAAACCAACAAGGATGTCTGTATAGTTGGCAGATCGATCAATCAAGTACCAAAAGGGATTGTAGAAGATGTGCTCGTCAAGGTAGGTAAATTTATCTTTCTTGTTGATTTTGTTATTCTTGACATTGATGACAATAGAGAAGGATCCTTAATCATTGGAAGACCCTTTCTTGCAACTGCAAGAGCATTGATTGATGTGTATCAAGGTAAATTAACCTTGAGGGTAGGTTAAGAGGAGGTTGTTTTTGATGTTCTTAAATCTTGTAAACTTTCCATGGATTATAATGATTGTTTTATGATTGATGTTATTGATGAATGTGTAAAGGACACTTTGAATATTAAAGATAAAGGTGATATTAATAATCAAAGCATCATAGATGAGAACGAAAGTGAAACACCAAAGCAAGAATTAAAACAACTTCCATCTCATTTAAAACATGCATTCTTAGAAGAGAATAATTCTTTTCCTGTTATTATTTCTTCTCACTTAACACTTGATCAAGAGGAAAGGTTGTTGCAGGTTCTACAAAAACATAAGAAAGCCCTAGGATGGTCGAAGGAAAGGTTGTTGCAGAAGGTTGTTGCAGGTTCTACAAAAACATAAGAAAGCCCTAGGATGGTCAATTTCAAATTTGCAGGGAATAAGTCCAAGTGTGTGCATGCACAATATCTTGATGGAGGAAGACTACAAATCTTCAATTGAGCATCAAAGAAGATTGAACCCAAACATGAAAGAGGTAGTCAAAGCTGAGATCATAAAACTTTTGGATGTTGGCATTATCTACCCAATTTCCGATAGCAGTTGGGTAAGTCCTATTCCAGTTGTCCCAAAGAAAGGAGGTATGACAGTTATTTCTAACAAAAATAATGAGCTAATTCCTACTAGAACTATCATAGGTTGGCGTGTGTGTATTAATTATAGAAAATTGAACAAAGTAACATGCAAAGATCACTTTCCTTTACCTTTTTATTAATCAAATGCTTTAGAGACTTACAGGTTACCCCTACTATTGTTTTCTAGATGGTTATTCAAGGTATTTTCAAATACCTATTGTCCCGAGGATCAAGAGAAGACCACTTTTACTTGCCCTTATGATACTTTTGCTTATAGGAGAATACCTTTTGGATTGTGCAATGCTCCTGCGACTTTTCAAAGGTGCATGATGTTCATTTTTTTTACATGATCGAGAAAGTTCATTGAAATATTTATGGATGACTTTTCTGTATTAATATTTATGGATGACTTTTCTGTATTAGGTTCTTCTTTTGATTCTTGCCTTTATAACATCTCTTTGGTAATGCAGCGATATAAGGACACTAACCTTGTTTTGAATTGGGAAAAATGTCATTTTATGGTTAGTGAAGGTATTGTTTTAGGATATAAAATCTCACAAAAAGGGATTGAAGTGGACAAAGCCAAGACAGAGGTAATTGAAAAGGTACCACCTCCAAATTCAGTAAAAGGAGTAAGAAGTTTTCTTGGCCATGCAGGATTCTATAGGAGATTTATCAAGGATTTCTCCAAAATCTCTTTATAATTTATTAGTTAAGGATGTTCCTTTCGATTTTGATAAAGAGTGTTTGAATGCTTTTAACAGGTTGAAGAAAGAATTGATTTCGGGCCTATCATTGCTACACCAAATTGGAGTCTTCCTTTTGAACTTATGTGTAATGCTAGTGATCATGCTATAGGAGTTATTCTTGGGCAAAGAAAGGAAAAGAAGTTGCATGTCATTTATTATGCTAGTCGCACATTAAATGATGCACAACTAAATTATGCCACCACTGAACAATAACTTCTAGCTATTGTTTTTGCTTTTGATAAATTTAGAGCATATTTGATTAAAGCTAAGACAATAGTTTACACTGATCACTCAGCTATTAAGTATTTGTTAGAAAAGAAAGATGCAAAGCCTAGATTAATTCGTTGAGTTATTCTTTTGCAGGAGTTTGATTTGGAGATTCGTGATAAAAAGGGAACCAAAAACCTTGTAGCCGATCACTTAACTAGGCTTGAATTGGGGGAAGAAGGGCAGACAGAATTGCAAATCAATGAAAATTTTCCCTATGAACATCTTCTTCTAGCAAATCCACAAGCTCCATGGTATGCCGACATAGTTATCTACCTTGCTTGCAAGATTACTCCTCCCAATCTTTCTTATCAACAGAAGAAAAAAAATTCTTTCATGATCTTAAATATCACTATTGGGAGGAGCCTTTCTTGTTCAAGTACTGTAGTGACCAACTTTTTCGACGATGTATACCAGAAGAGGAAATGGAAAGTGTTCTTCGATTCTGTCATTCAATGGAATGTGGAAGACACTTTGGAGCAAGCAAGACGGCGGCAAGTATTTTAGAAAGCGGTTTGTATTGGCCTAACTTATTTAAAGA
The DNA here is from genome assembly GCF_014843425.1 of Jatropha curcas. Next base: position 3,597,003 of record NW_023590789.1, on the reverse strand, counting down.
TGCTTTTAACTTTGTTCATCTTTGTGATCCTTGTCAAAGGTTAGGTAATATCTCCAAGCGACATGAGATGCCACTAAACAATATCCTTGAAGTGGAGATCTTTGATGTTTGCAGCTTAGATTTCATGGGGCCTTTCCCATCCTCTTATTCCAACCAATACATTCTAGTAGCAGTGAATTATGTCTCGAAATGGGCGAAAGCTGTTGCCTTTCCCAGCAATGATGCCAAGAGTGTGATGAACTTCAAAATGATCAAGAGTGTGATGAACTTATCAAGAAATATATTTTCACACGTCATGGGTACTCTGAAGAGCAATAATCACAGAACGGAGAATAATCACAGACGGAGGTAAGCACTTTTGCAACAAGTACTTAGATTCCCTTCTTTCAAAATATGGTGTTACTCATCGTGTAAGTACTCCATATCACCCTCAAATAAGTGGATAAGTGGATGTCACTAATAGGGAAATCAAGAAGATACTGGAAACCACAGTTGGCCAATCAAGGAAGGACTAGTCCAAGAAGCTCGATGATGCTCTTTGGGCCCATAGAACTGCATTTAAAACACCAATTGGTATGTCCCCATATTGAATGGTCTACAGTAAGGCTTGTCACCTCCTTGTTGAGTTAGAGCACAAGGCATATTGGGCAATCCAGTTTCTTAACTTTAATACTAAAGAGGAGGGTCAAAAGAGGTTACTCCAATTGAATATGATGGATGAAATGAGACTCCAAGGGCTTATGAGAATGCCAAAAAATCTATAAAGACCGCACCAACAGTTGGCATGATAAGCATTTATTCTGAGGAAATGCTAAAACTAGGCCAATAGGTTTACTCTAATAACTCTAGACTCCGTCTTTTTCCAGGTAAATTACGCTCTAGGTAGTCTAGACCATTCACAACCAAGGAAATTTTTCCACATGGAGCAGTTGAAATAGTGGATGGAAACCAAAGTTTCAAGGTTAATGCTCAACAGTTAAAAGTTTACCAAAGTGGAGACTTCGATCCATTCAAAACCATTATAAGCCTGGCTTAATTTTGCCTAAATGGGGTATAGTGCGTCGAGCTTAACAACGTTAAAAAAAAGCACTTGTGGGAGATAACCCATATTCCTTTCCTTAACTTTCTCATTTTGGTTTATTTTTGTTATTTCTTTTTATCATTGGTCCTAAAATTTTTAAATCATGCCTGCTCTTCTGTGTTTAGTCAAGTTATTTCAGGTACAAGTTGAGGCGACAGGGTTTAGCATGCCTTGACCGTGCTAATCAGCACGCCCGTGCTTCAAAAGTGTAGATCGATCTTGTAGGTAAGACCCTAGCAAGCCCTTGTCGTGCTCATCAGCACGCCCATGCCAGGTAAGACAGAATTTGCTCTAGCAGGTCAGATGCTCGGATGCCTAAGCCGTGCCAAATAACACTCCCATGCTCCAAAAAGGTGTAAATCAATCTTGCAGGTCAGAGGCTAGCACGCCCTCGCCGTACCAATCAGCACACTCGTGCCAGGTAAGACAGAATTTGCTCTAGCAGGTCAGATGCTCGGATGCCTAAGCCGTGCCAAATAACACTCCCATGCTCCAAAAAGGTGTAAATCAATCTTGCAGGTCAGAGGCTAGCACGCCCTCGCCGTACCAATCAGCACACTCGTGCCAGGTAAGACAGAATTTGCTCTAGCAGCACAAGCCCTGACCGTGCTACATAGCACGCTCGTGCCACGTTTTAGATCTGCGTCTTTAAACAGCGCCTTTTCGATTACCGTGCATCCTCCCTATTTAAAGCGCACGCCCTAACCATTTCTCTTTAAAGCACGCCCTAGCCATTTCTCTTCCAAGCACGCTCAAACCTCTCCTCTTTTCTTCCTCATCTCTCTCTTTTCTCTGAACCAAAACCCATTTTCTTCTCTTTTCTTCTTCTTTCACCATGCCTCCAAGATATAAACGAAGCTGATCTGCCGCTTCAGTGGCTGCAAGAATACGACCAACCATTCCTTCTCCTGAGGCTCCTACTCCTCCTCCTAGAGCAATTACTCCTCCTCCATTTGAGTTCGGCTCACCAGAACAACAGGAAAGGTACAGTAAACTCTCCCTTCGCCCTATTTTACCCAATCGTTTTATTGATGAATCTGCTTTAACGCAAGTAGGGCTTGTGGGTCCCATATATGTATGGCACAACCCAAGAGGGGGAGTGAATTGGGTTTTCTAAAAATAATTTAGATTTTAAAATCAGAATATAGAATTCTAAGTGCAGCGGAAAAATAGAAAACTTGTGAGAATAAATTATGGATTAGAACTTTCTCACAATGTTCTGTAGACAGATTATGCAAAGTGCAGCTATTAATTAGAACTGCTTCACAATGTCTTATTCAATATTATTCACAATGTCTTATTCAATATTAGAACTTCTTTATGACGGAAAGCTATTGTATTTAGAATTCCTCATAAAGTTTAGAAAATTCATAAAGATTGTGTGAGAGACAGTTATTGAAATTAGAACTGCTTTCACAGAGCGATTTAATCAAGTTTAGAAAACTGATTAGAAACCAAGAAAGTGAAATATACTGAATAGAAGAACAGTTTAGAACTTGGTATATTCACTTATCAAGAATTCCAGAGTTTCTAAATGTTCAGAGAGATAATGACTTATTTCAGTTTTAAAAACATTAAATTCCATTAACACTTTTAGCATTTCTAAAATATAAACAGAAGTGTAAGTAAAGTACTTATCAAGCAAAACTTTAGTAATAAAAAAGAATCAACACGTGATTTATAGTGGTTCGGCACTAATCGCCTACATCCACTCCCCAAAGACTCATCTGAGATCCTCACAACTATGTTATCTCTTTTCAAGGGTAAAGAGACAAACCAACAGTACAAAGTAATAGATCAAACACCTAGATCTACCCTTATCCCACTAAGATTTTCTAAGGTTCCTAGTTAACTCAAAACCCTTCTGTTCTGTTTTTGGCAGAGTACAGAAACTCAATTCAAGACATTAGAATCTGTCTCACGGAGAAGGTTGCTTGATAACCTCTTTCACAATAGCTTCTAACCTAAGCTATTAACAATTGTTTATCAAATAAAATTCTGTCTACTAAAGATTACAGAATCTAAATAGACAGACAGAAATGCAAATATAAGCACAGGAAAAACAGTTTTTCAGATTAGAAAATTATTTAGAACACAGAACCGTTTTTCAAAAGTAAAAATTCTTTTCTCTTTAAAGATAAAAATATGAAGTGTAAAGATGAAAAGAAAAATGGGGGTAGAGAGTAAGTTTTGAGAGACAAAAGATATGATCAATGAGTGAATACTCTTAAAACAAAAACTCTTTCTTCCACTTGTTTAAGGAGTGAAAACTCCTTTTTATAGAGAGATATGTAACTCTCGCTTTTGGACAGTGAATATCTCATTTTGAAATCAGAATATTTGCTTTCCTTCTTTAGAAGATACGAAAATCTTAGTTACCAAAAATTTATTTTATCCTTTTGATAAGAAAATAGGAGACGATCTTCCTTTCCTTTCCTTAAACATAAAGATTTTTCGAAAACATTTTATTTGAGAAATATTCTTCGAGAAGATACTACTTACTAAAAATGAAAAGATACAATCTTCCTTCGTTTTAGGTAAGAGAATAAATTAAAATTCTTTAGATCTTCAAAGAGAATTTCCAAAAAAGAGAACATACGATTTATTACCAAAATCGTTAGAGACATAATCTCTTTAATTTTAGGTAATTAAATCATTTTGATTTTTAAAGAATAGATAATTGAATCATTTTGATTTCTTTTAAAGGAATTTCAAAAACAAAAATTTATTTTTGAAGAATCTAATTTCTGAAAAATATTTTTGATGAGAGAAAGACTAGTTTATGTGCTTATAGATGAATTTTCTCTCTATCCTACAATATCGCTGACAATGTAATACTAAATACCTACCACTAGGGTCCTTTGGATATCTTTCACACACTAATGGATTTTTTGTAGGACTTTGCCTTGTTCGTTTTCTTTTTCTTTCCATAAGAATTCTGCATAAAATAATATTAGCACAAATAATATAATTTAAATTTATTTGTTTTGTTTTAATCATCAAAATTTCGAGATTGGAATTTGACCCTTGAGCCAAAAATCTCCCCCTTTTTAATGATGACAAAACCAATAAATTTAGCAAACATAAAACATGCGCTCCCCCTAAATTTTATGCATATAAGTTCTAAGCATGTCAAAAGATCTTAATATAAAGCGAATTTAGAACATGTATTACGCTTCCCCTGAATAGATGCAATAAAACTATTTGTGAAAATTAGAACTAGGGAGACATTTTAGAAACTGATTTTAGAACTAGCAAAGATAGACAAGATATATTCTAAGTTCTATTAATCAGCTACATATGAATATTCTAAGTTCTAAATAATCAAGTAACAAAATGATCAGAGCAAAAGAATAGAATTAAGAACTAATAATTAGAACAAAAGAGATCTTAAGTCCAACCTGTAGAGCAGACATTAGAATAAAAATCTAAGTTCTAAAGCACTTAGTTCATCATATAGAATATCTAGCTCGCCAGAATATAACATACACCAAGATTAGAAAATAATAAACACTAAGATATAAGTACTTTGGTCATCACATAACAGAGTACGTACCAAAATATCACCAAAATACGTACGAAAATATCACCAAATATCCTGTGTTCTCCCCCTTTTTGTCATCATACAAAAGGGTTAGAAAAAGGTCAGAGCATAAAAAAGAAAATTAAAACAGAATTCCAATTCAAATTAGTTTTAGTTAGGTAAGTAATTTCTTTTCCAATTCAAATTAGTTTTAGTTAGGTAATGAGTAGTAGTGCTAATAAATTTTGAGTTAGGGAGATGTTAGCCAGCAACGTAGCTATTGTCTAAATTTTGAAGTGAATGAAATTTAGTTTTGATTTATGATTTTGTTTCTCTTATTATTTTTTTGAAAATCTTAAAAATGAATTGGGAAAAGCTAGTTTCCATAAAATCTTATAAATTAAACCATGATATATAAGATGTGTTTTGATTGGCGGTGCGCTGCGCTTATTTCCGATGCAGTTACAAATTATTTCTGTTGCTTCGCCTGGCTCTTGGTTTTTGAGTTATTGGCGATGCTGTGTTCAAGTTGGTCCACTTCTTAGTTGCTTGTCTTGCTTTCTTAATGTTTGCTTGGAGCATGTATTTTGGCTGATTTATAGTTGCCTTGTCTTGTTGGTTATTTCAGCTTTCTTGTATTTTCCTTGTGTGTGCAAATACTTTCTTGTATTTTCCTTGTGTGTGCAAATACAATATGATCACTCACTCAGTTAATATAAAATGAATAGAATCACTCACTCCTCGCTCTAATTGAAGTCTAGGTTTCGCGCTAAGTTTAAACTGAACTTATTTATATCATCAAATCAATATGATCATATGGGCTTCTAAAATAAAAACATCAATTTGCTGTTGCTTTAGCCATTTGATTGATGGTTTACTTATTATTTACTGTAAATTGATTTTTTTGTTGCGATTTTTCTCGCGAAATGTATGCAGCATAGCAAGTTTAATAATAATAAAATAAGATTAGTTTATTTTTCCGAGTTAAATTAATAAACAGTTTGTGTTTGTCTCAAATTTTTATCTTTAGACCTGTAATGAGAAAAAAAAAATTCTTTTTAGATATGTTCAGAAACCTTTATTTATTAGATGAAAATACGAAATTGCTATTACAATTATAAAATGATATCATATAATTGCTATTACAATTATAAAATGATATCATATATCACTCAGTAATCATTCGACAATTAGTTTTTGATTCCAATTACTAATCATTCAACTCAGCAGACTGTTAATTTAATGCGACATTTAGAATTCGATATGAACAAATAAATTTATATCTTTTGTGCACAACAGATATAACTTAGTGGTAAGTGCATGCATGACCTCACAATAGATCCTGATTTAAATATACAACTCCGATAGTAGTTCGTGAATACTCAAAAAAAAAATTATATATTTTTTTAAATAGAAAAATTTTGCAGTTCTATTAAGACTAAAGAATAAGCAACTCAGACCGTAGTGTATGAATTACCATTTTCATCGTTTCGTTTACAACACCCACTACTTCTAGAACCACTTGCAGGATCATATTGATTTGGAGCTCTGTTATTACATACAACTTTTCCATATTCTAGTTTATGATACCATCCCTCATGGATTTTTTTTTTTTTTTGTTTTTTTCATTACCATAAAGTGAAGGCAACCTATGCTGATGATAGCAATTAAAATGCATGTGATTTTATATACAATTTTTACAGTCTTCTTGATAATTATTAAGCATAAAAATTAGTAATCTATTCCCTAATCCCTGTGGATTCGACAATCTTTTTTTCGCTATATTACTTGTACGGCCCGTTCACTTTGATAGGTGTTATTTTTATATTATTTTTACTATAGTTTTTATTAGAATTTTTAGTATTTTTAATTCTTTAATTAGTTTTTATTTAGTTTTATTTATGTTTTTATTCAAAGTTTCCTTGAATCATATTTCACTTGATCTTGAAGAATTTTGTAGGATGTTTTATACAAAATCAGCTAAAAATGCAGAAAAGACTGTACCCAAGCCGTGCTAGATAGCACGCCCGTGCTGAAGAGCAGATTTTGCATTCAACCGAGAATGTCAGTTTCAGCCCATATCGCTTGCATGGACCCGCATGAGATGCTTTTCTGATGTACCAATCAACTTTAAATCCTATTTAGAAGCTAGGAGAGTCCTAATTGGGAAAAAAATACATAGCCTAAACAGTTTCTTATCTCTAAAAGATTTCTTACTCAAGAAAGAATCACTTTCCTAAACGAATACGAAGATATTCCAGAAAGTCTATATAAATAGAGGTCCGTAATATCAAGGGAAAAAAGAGACATAGGCGCGTAACAACCTAGTCTTCTTATCTCTAAAAGATTCTTTACTCACACAAGATATAGAACCTCACTTTCCACTAAAAGAATACGAAAGATATATCCAGGAAAGATACCTATATAAATCCTTATGAGATGAGACTAGCCATGTCAAAAACGCGCCATCCAAGTACTCAATGGAATGAATTTCATCTATCTTGTATTGTATTAATTTTCTACATACTCATTGTTTTCTTCTCTCCAGAATCTCAATGCACATTTAGAGTAATGGACGTTAAGAATTTTAAGGAGAGTTCTGTTCAATGCTACCTAGGAGTAGAAACTAAGTATTTATTTGCGTACTCTCTTTATATGTTTACATTATGGTTGCTATTATTGAAGATTTATTTTATTTTAACATAGTTGCTAATTCGAATAATTAATTAATTTTACATATGTCTCGAAAATAATCGTCACTATCATTAGGCTTAAGGTGGATTTTAAATTGTTATGCTTTCCAATGTGTCATATTAATATCAGATACCTATGCATATATTTCTTCATGTATGTTCAAAAATTTATACTAAATTTTGATTAATATGGAACTTAATGTCTTAATAATAGATGCAGTAGGTTTCACTCCCCTGGAATTAAGCAACCGTGTATTTCAGTTTAGAATTCACTATTGGGTTATGAAGAGAGCTATATATTGGAGATACGAAAAAGGAACAAATTACATGAGCCTACGTAATAACTTTTTGATCAGAAGCTATATGGTTTTGAGCGCCGATGGTAGGGTTGTTCTAATAAGATTAAGAGTAGCGGAACAACGAGTAAGATATTATAAGGAGAGTTGTAGTTTTGTTGTCAAAATTGTAAGTCTATCTAAATTCTTTAAGAAACTGTAATTGAAACCATAGAAAATAGAGTCTTTTATGAAATAATGTATTCAAAACGCTTAATTTATATTCAGAATGAAACAGTAGATAACGAAATGTGAGACCAGTATTTATACATAATACTTAAAATTTGCATTATCATTATTGGAATCACTTCACAGTAATTCATTTATAGTTATTATTGAACTTAATGCTTTTAGGCAGAGTTTCTCCCCTGGATTGATTTATTTCATTAATCACTATTGGGAGAAGGGTTTTTGATACGAAAAAGGAAACAAATTACATGAGACTAATAACTTGATGCAGAAGCTATATGGTTTGACTCATGGAGGGTTTTCATAAGTTAACGACCGTAGATTATGAATTGTGTTTGTGTCAAATTGTAAGCTATCTTATCTTTAGAGCTGTAATGAAAAAAAAAAATCTTTTTAGATATGTTCAAAAACCTTTATTTATTAGATGAAGATACGAAATTGCTATTACAATTATAAAATGATATCATATATCACTCAGTAATCATTCGACAATTGGTTTTTGATGTCAATTACTAATCATTCAACTCAGTAGACTATTAATTGAATGCGACATTTAGAATTCGATATGAACAAATAAATTTATGTCTTTTATGCGCAAAAAGGTATAACTTAGTAGTAAGTGCATGTATGGCCTTACAATAGATTCAGATTTAAATATACAACTCAAATAGTAGTGCATATACTCAAAAAAAATTATATATTTTTTTAAATAGAAAAATTTTGCAGTTTTCTTAAGACTAAAGAATAAGCAACTCAGACAGCAGGGCATGAATTACCATTTTCATGGTTTCGTTTACAACACCCACTACTTCCAAAACCACTTGCAGGATCGTACTGATTTGGAGCTCTGTTATCATATACAACTTTTCCATATTCTAGTTTATGACACCATCCCTCATGATTTTTTTTTTCATTACCATAAAGTGAAGGCAACCTATGCTGATGATAGCAAGTAAAATGCATGTGATTTTATATACAATTTTTACGGTCTTCCTGATAATTATTAAGCATAAAAATTAGTAATCTATTCCTTAATTCCTGTAGATTCGACAATCTTTTTTTCACTATATTACTTGTATGGCCCGTGCACTTGCGGAATACGCATTCAGAGTCCATCAGCTGAGTTTCTAGGTTTCCACCATTGCTGGAGCTCGGCTCATGCTGAGCGGCAGTTCCAACTGCAGGCATACTTTGGGTGGGTTCAAGCTGGGGTGTAGGCATACTTAAAGGGGTTGGTTCATTCGGAGGCATAGGTCCAGTTGCAGGCTTATATTTCGTGGCATTGCCCCGATTAAGGATACTAATTTGTAAACCCTTGTTAAATACATTAATAGTGATTATATTATCCATAAATTATGATATCGTGTATCGAATATGAATGATCAAATTTATTTTAGAAATTTTGGATGTCAATAATGACATTTAAATGTCTGCACTAAGTAAAAAGATTAGTTTCTTTAGGAGTTCATTTATCATTTTGAACGGACTATTATTGGAAGTACTACGTCTTAGAAATCATGAATTAATAAAATAAAAATTAGAATTTTATTGAAAAAACATTAGAGAACATAGTAGCTAAAATTATTGGAAGAGGAATCATACACTAAGTTTGATTGGGAAAATACATCTTTAGGTCAAAATAATTATTCGCTTTCTATATTCATAATTAATACAAGAATCATAACAATTAATAAATTCACTTAAAAATTAGAAGCACTACAAAATATTCAAAGATCCTAAAATTAAAAACTCATGCAGTGGAAATAACAAATAAATAAATGCCAAATAATTTTTTTTTAAAAAAAAAAAGAGAAAAACAATCCCTTAATCAACAAGCGTAACTTATGGGTTCTTGATTATTAAAAACTTGATAAGAAAAAACATATTTTTTTTATCAACAAACACCTCTAGACCTGGGTCTATCGAATTAGATGGAAACAAAGTTATTATTATGAATAAAATGGACCTAAGTCTAACTCACTCTAAAAACTAGATTAAGCGGAGGAGGTTTACCTAAATTTTATATAGACTAAATATATAGGGCCTTTGTTAAAGCTTAAATAAAAAGGTTAGCTTTGAATTCGATATTTGTAAAAAAGCCTTCTGATCATAGATTATACTGCTTATAGCGTTTTGCCATCAGAAGGGCACACTATCTTTACTGGGGAGATAGTGTGCAAATAAATCTCAAGTTTAGGGAAATATTTGTTAGCAACATATATAGCTTTTGCCAAAAAGTTCGAAATGGAAAAAAATTTAGTACTATAATTTTTTATTTTGATTTTGTTGAACATTTTAAAATGCTAAAATTATAAAATTATAAAATTGCAGTAAGTATTTTATTGAATTTTCAAACTTCTAAAATTAGATCAATTAAATACTTATTAGATATATGGTTAAAAAATGTGAAAATTATTGTTCCAAAGATTATTCTAACCACAAATTAAATGAATATCTTGTGCATAAATACCGAATATATATATATTATAAGCTTTTTTTTTTAATTCTCAAGTAATGAATTGAAATAAGAATTAGCACAATTAATCATTATAAGTAAATTATTGTAATTCAACTGATTAATTAATTATTTTTTTCTCTTTAAAATTCTCATATATTAGAAGATTATTCTAAAACCACAAAATTAAATGAATATCTTGTGCATAAATTACCGAGATATTATATATATAATAAGCTTTTTTTTTTTTATTCTCAAGTAATGAATTGAAAAATAAGAATTAGCACAATTAGCACAATTAATCATTATAAGTAAATTATTGTAATTCAACTGATTAATTAATTATTTTTTTCTCTTTAAAATTCTCATATATTCAAATTAGATGAGGTGTAAGACTATAATTTTAATGAAATAAAATTTTATTAATATGAAATTAATATTTTAATTCTATTTGTTAATGTAAGTACATTGTTTAATTCAATTTTATTAATTATGAGTCTATTTTAATTCCATTAGTTTTTTGATAGAAAAAGACTATTTAATGAAAAATTCAGTATTTACTAAGTATAAAAATTAGTAATTACGATGAAATCATCCATTAAATTTATTAGTTTGTAACTCCATTATTTCAAAAAAAATAATTTTTATTAAATGTAAAAACTATTAATTATAATGGCGAAACAACAAAGTATACCATCTTCGTTACTCTGAATATGTAAAAACTCTCAGGCTTAGAATATCCAATTAAAGTCACGATCCATCAATATTCATAATTCTAAATGTCGCTCTCGCATTGCATTTATTATATGCCTATAGTAAAGTAATAAATATATAATTATTAATTATGTAAAATATAGATATACTAGGTAGTAATTCTGTAAAAGTTATGGATAGCTGATTGCATGACTATTATCTTAGGAGTATGAGTGAGATAGTATTTATGTTTGATTGTGGGTTTTGTCTGACATAGTAGAACCTATTTGAGTCTGAAGGAAAATTTACACACTTTTTTTTTTTTTTCTTTTTTGAGACATTACTAATATTATGTTCTCACTACACTTATATATTTTTCGCAAGTTTTAGACATTGACCTTTTAATTGACCAGCGAAGTTAATTATTTAATTTAACCTATTACACATTAAGGAGATTTCAAGTAGGAATTTCTTAGTTATTTTCTTTTTATCATTTATAAATATATTTTATAGTATTTATTGTATGCTTTTTTGATATTATATGATACTAATGTCATATTTTGCATTTTAATTGATTTTTATTGCCACAAGTTAATTATTTAATTTCTATTACACATTAAGTGCAATTCAAGTAAAGGAATTTCTTAAGTTATTTTCTTTTTACATTATTAAATATATATTATATAATTGTATGCATTTTAATTGATTTTTTTTTTTTTTTTGCATTTAAGATTTTCTTTTAATAGAATGGAGGGAATAAAACCCAGAAACTACAAAGACAATCAAATAACCTGTTTAGGTCATATGGCCCCACACCTATCAGCCTCTATCAAGCAAAGAAGCAATGCATATAGATGATACACCACATGGACCCCTCTACTAGAACGAAGTACAGAATTGGCAAGAGCATCAGCTACGTTGTTAGCCTCACGACACTACAAAATATTCGCTAATTTGTGACCGACAAATCGGTCGCTAAATTCAATCAACGACTAAGTGCTCGTCGCAAAAAATTTTGTGACTGAATTACTAAGCGGTTGTAAATTAGCGACTGAAAAATCAGTCGCAAAACTATAAATATCGATCGCTAATTTTCGTCATGTATTCCTTCTGCAAATCCTTTTGCAAATTAGTCGTAGATTGTGTCAATCGCAATTATGAATAGAGGTCGCAAATCGGTTGCAAATTTTGAAAGCGATTGGTCGGTGATCTGTCGCAATTATCAATTTAACGATTATAATTTTGGTTGCGGTTCGGTTGCAAATCCATCGCAAAATTTAATTACAGAAAAAAAAATTTTAATAACATTAAAAACCATAATTTTTTCCACCTGTCAATACTGGCATTTATATATATATATATATCACAATCACAACACAATAACAATGTAAAAATGTAATTGTTAATGTAATGTACTATACAAAATCTAAAAAATCATAAAAAGCTAAAAAGGTCCAAAATCAAATTTATTTTATCCTAATTCTCAGAAAAAATGGTGTATCCCACATACGACAGGAGCAAAATCACTAAGAGAGTTGAATATTAAACATATGTTCTAATATAATTTACTAGTAATAATGTATTTCTAGATAAATGTAAAAGTGTTATCTATAGCAAAACCATTCATAGGAACCTATAATCTTTTTATTAGTACAGTGAGAACCAAAGCTAAATATAAAGGGTCGCAGAGAAGCTTTCAAATACTTTTATATACACGGTATTGTAGTTAAATTGGAAGGAGTTATAAGGTCATAGCAGGAAAAAATCAGTTAAGTCCCTGTCACGTGATAAAATCCATAGGACGTAGCAGGAGTGTGAAAGAAAAAAACTGGAAACATCAATAGGTACTATGATTTCTCATGCAGAATCGGGATTCGAGAGGAGACGGTAGTGAGAAGCTGATGGTTTACATTATCAAAAAGGTCAAATTAGAAACAATCTCGATCCTGGTAAAGCAGTGTGGATAGAGAATGCTAGATGGCATGAGAGATACGGCCACGTACTACTGCCGGGCGTGACTTGGATATGAGCAGCATACTGATATGTCGCCTCTAGAGCTCTATGCAGTTTCTGTTCGTTCTTCCTGCTCATTCAAACAGGCATCGAGCTTTCTGTATTGGGCGAGATAGATCTCCTGCTAGATAGAGAACTTAGCTGTAACAACCTTATTGCCTCTAGCGTGGTGTGCATACCTGCCGGGTTGCCCAGAGTGCCGTTATGTAAATGTTTTGAGTAGTGTGGGAATCTAGAGTTTATGAAGCGCACAAATGTTGGAATGGTTACGCAGTTCAGTCAAACTGTATGCCCTGTAGACCGCCGATGCATATTAACTTCCGTCTTATCTTTTCGCCCCCTAATGGCCCTCCAGATAAAATTGCTAACGTCATCAAATTTCTTGGACCTTAAGCCGCTTCAAGGTTCAAACCTGAGGAGATAGCCGCGGCGCTGACGTCACGGTGTACTGGTATGTGTTTTTGTAAGGAATAATAAAGTGTAATTTAATCACAATGCGAGGTTGCACAGGCTATTATATCTGAGCTCTGTACGTAAGTGGAGACGACTAGGCGGAGGGGTAGACGGCTGGTTAGATATTCTGTGCATTGTTACCCAGTGATCTATTGACACCCAACCGGCCGTTGGATTTATGCTTTCCCCCGTCTGTTCGACAAACGTATTTCCTAATCGTGGTCCTTTTGTGTGAGTGTAAGTAAACACACTCCATCGTGTAAGGCTCACGACCATATTTTTAAGCACTGTAATGGGATTTATTATGCATGAATAATAAATTAATATGATGTCATTTCAATTAAAACATCAGTTTTGTAACTAATGACTAGACTAGTTGACTCACTAATAATCGAGATGTCTCTATAGCAAATATTGATCCGCCTGTTTGTCGAGAAGGTCCTGCTCCATCACCGCCAGTCTCACTTCGCCTGTTTTGTGCAAATATCTCACGCTTTCTCATAAATGCAGAATCCTCCCAAGCCTTTTGCCAGCTCTCCCATATCTCTTGAGACACGCACTGCTGCTTCTTACCGCTTTTTCGTATCCTATAGGTGAAGTCAGCATATCGTAGAGCACACAATTTTTCTCATGCCACTTTTAGCATAGCCGTAATAGCCTCTTCCCAAACAAAATGCTTCTGTAAAAATGGAAAATAAAATTTTAATAAAGAGAGGTAGCTTGATTAATTATAAACATTGAATAAAGATATAACTTAAACCAAATCGTAACTGAAACTCTTGCCAATAAAAGTCTCTCGCCTCTTGTGGTATGGCATCCCACGTGTATCCATCTTTATCCGGATGTAGCTTGATTATCCTCATATTTTGCCTTGATGCTCGAGAGGATGGATATATGCTGAGAAAAAAAAAACATAAGTGAAATATAAGTAGACGAAAGCATCAAAATCTGAACAAACCAAGCACAAAGGAAAAAGTAAATAAGTACTTACTATCTGAACAAACCAGCCACAAAGGAAAAAGTAAATAAGTACTTACTAATCCGCACCAAACTGAGTTTTGTTACGTGGCTCTGATGAGCTTGCAAAAAGAAGTGACAAATGCTATCAATACAGATTAAATAAAATAATTAATATATAACTGAAATGACAGTTTATGACATTTATGATTACCTGGTACAGTAGGTGACTGTGAAGCTGGTGAAGACTCTACTGGTCTAGGAATTGGGGCAGAAGAGAAAGGAACTGAAGGAAGTGATGGTGGCATGGGAGGCTGAGCAAAGGATGAAGCCCTAGACATACTTGAAGAAGAAGGAGGGATAGTCCCTCCTTGTCCACGTGTACTGCGTCCTCGGCCACGACCTCCATGCGGACCACTGCCAAACGTGTCTGAATCAACCGTCTTGCCTCTAGCCATCTATACTACAGATAACTGAATCTACATATGTATGTATACAATTATATGAATTGTAGAGCATGTGGTAAATATGTATAAAGAGTGTGAATAACATTAAAATTCTTCATTAATAATATATTATAAATACATTAATAACTTATTATCTCAATTACATAATGCATAAGTATGTTCTATCTCCATCATCAATCTGCTTCCTCATTCTTCTTCTTCTTGCTTCCTCTTCTTTATCACGTCTTTTAAGGTACCATGGATGATTTTGGATCTTCTCCCTTTCAATCATCTAATGATCCCTATTTCAACATAAGTCCTCTTTCATCATCCAGTCTATCCATTTACAATGCTTCAACAACTTGCATCGGTTGCGTTTATCAACCGAAACTTCTTGAAAATGGATAGGATTTGGTGAGTAAAGGAGATTGTTTGGTTTCAAACTACATGAAACAACTGGCTCTAAGCTTGATTTTTACATATTGCCATCGGCAAGTCGCAATGATCTCGTTTTCAATGGGATTGGGACAATAGTACAGCCTGCATACTTGCTCACCAACACAAAAGGTCCGTACTTCATTATCTTCTTCTTTGATTAATTCCATAAGATGTATACTTAGGATGAACTTCATGCCCAACATTTGAGTAGGATCAAACCATTCACTTTGAAATAAGATTGTGCACTTTGATTGTAGGCGATGGATATTCTAACTTATCCAAAACCTCAATCTTTAACATGAAATCATCTTGACTCGTCGCTGTGTTTGATTCCTTTATGCAAACAGCCATTAATTCATTATCTATCTGCTTGCCCCATAACCTCAGTGTGAACTTGTAACATTTTACAAAGTAGCCAGGTGTGGCAAAATATTAGCCAACCGGTAGAGGTCCCCGTACTAGATCAAGTATTGAATTATCTGTTATCAATATCGCTTCCCCGAGCTTAAAGCCTATGGGAAATAGTAATAACACGTAAGTGAAAGTATAGAATGTACACATAAGTGGTTAAGTAACTAGAAAAGTTACTTACATAACATTTGAACCTTCTGCAAATCAAAGTCCCAGTTTTTGCATCAACTACAGTACTTATCAGAAATTGGGATTTTGTGTAGCCATAAAAGCTTGAAATATTTTCTTGTTTAATGAACGAACAAAATTATCTATAATAATGTTTTAACTAAGATGTATTAAGTTTGGAATCTGTACACAGATTTAATATTTAGCTGTAATCAACAATGGTGTAATCTCTTCACAATCAAAAAAATATAAGGTTTAAGCTGCTTCGTATCTCTGCGTTAAGTCAATCGTCTTTTTTTTTTATTTATTTACCAATCGCATGCCCAGGATAGGTGAAAATGGGTTAGATTTCCTTCTAACTCAGATTCTATTCGATCTCCTCCATCGTCATTACGTGGCACCTTCCGATGCTTTTGGTGTAAACATGTGGTTCAAAGTAGTGTAACAGAAGGTGGAAGCTTTATCCAACCAAATATGCATTGCAAATTGATAAAGCTATCTTCTAGACTTATAGAAATAGAGTGGCCTGACCACGTGAAAACTCTAGTTTACATAATGTATCCATACATAAATAATTTCCATGAACCCATTTTTGGGCATAAATGAAGTTTTAATGTATCAATATCTAAGAAGGGCTCTATTTTGGACACTTCTTGTAATTAATGGACACCTCAACTTATTAGCCATCTATACAACTGGGATTACCAAACTGTAAACTGTATAAAAATAGATTCCCAATCCTTGTGAATTCTTGTCTTAATATCGCCATTGACCTCATACTCCAGTACATCCAATCTCATTAGTCCCGCATTTTTTTCAAACTCTAAACTCTGTTATAAAGGGCAAATTTTATATAGTTTGCATTGGTACCTAAAGCATCCTAAAACGTGCCAAAAAAGTATTTTCTATTTGCATTTCTATACTTACTAAGGTTAATGTTCTATAATAAGGGTAACTATTTATCCTATGTAAACTCACTAACGTTACTATTTCTATCCTAAGGTTTTAATATATATATATACTGTAGTTGATATCAGTAAGTGTACGATTTCTTATATTCAGTTTTTAAAATTAATTCGGCCAGCACTTCGGCTAATAATAATCAAATACTAATATACAACACTTCTATATCATACCAATATTCTCCAAAAATAAAATGGCCACTACTAGGCACTCCAACTCAAATGCCATCCATTCATTCATAGAACAAAAAAAAAAAAAACAAAGAATAACAACACAATAATAACAAATAAAATGGCATTATTTCATATTACGAATAATAACGCAATAATAATAGGAAACAAAAAAACAAAACAACAATTTCGTTAATAACAAAAAAAAAAAAAAAAAAAAGAAAAACGAAATTGCAAACAAAAAAAAATGAAATCATTTCATTATTTTAACTACAATAATAATAATAATAATAAATATAAAAAAATAAGACAATAATAACACAATAATAACAACAATTTCATTAATTTTTTTGTCATTAAACTACAATAACAACTAAAAAAAAGAATTCCGCAAAAAAAAAAAAAAAAAAAAAGAGAGCACAGTCGTACCTTGACCAGAGGACTAATGAACGAAAGAAGAGAAGGGCCTTTCGGCGACTGGCACTCGCCAGAGCGGAGAACGGGCGGCTGGCGGCCGGGAAACGGGTGCTGCAAATGGCTAAGAAGCCGGGAGGAGAAGGAGAAGAAGGAGGCTGCCCTCGCGCAAAAGAGCGACGCACACTTTATAAAGTCCTATTTTAATCATTAAAAAAAATCGATCACAATTTTTAATTCTGCAATATCGTTTTGGTTGTGAAGTCAAATATACGACCGATTTAACGACACAAGTGTTTATCAAATAGCTCTCTCGATCTCTCTCAGCTTGATGAATAACAAAAATCAATTTCGTAAGATTTTAATGTCAACCCCACCATTAAGACCATATCATTTCTATACCTCCAAGTTTCACCAAAACAAACAGCAAACACACTTTCCAAGAAAAACATGTTGTAGCAGAGGACTGAAAACTGTAATTCATAATCAACCACTCCTCAATCCTAGATTCAAATAAAACAGTAGAAGATCTGGATACATCAAGCGGATTTCCCCAAGTCTGTCTAGCTACTCTGCAGTCTCCAACAAAATGTGAAGAAGCAGTCTCAACCGTTGCGAACATTCACGACACAGAATAATCTAAACATTAATTTCATATTAAATCTCTCCAAATTACACATAATCGCCATGATACAACACCTGCCAAAGGACATCCGGATTCGTTGCAAAACTGGAACATTCCAAAACTTCGATCCAAACTTAGGGAGCTAAAAGCAACATTCACGTTTGATAACACAAATACGCAGACGATAGGGAATAAACCCCTCAGGAGAATGACCCTAACACAATCCCATTCCCTTTCATCATCAACTTGGGAAAAAGGCACCCAGATACATCCCGCACCTGCTAGAGCCCAAACTAGAAGAGTAGTAATGTTCAAATCACGCCCTCATTCAGTCAGTAATCGACTGGGAACAAAACAGTCACACTCTTGATTCTGGAATAGGAGACAGTAGCAACAATCCAACAACACCTCTCGTTTAACCATCTATCTCACCAGAATCTTATGCTTCTTCCAATTAACGAACATCAAGAACTGAACCCAGCTTTAAAACTTTTGTCTCTCACAGATAGCTTTGCAAATATGGGCACCGACTTCGCTTTAGGACCAAAAACAGTCCATGAGCAAAACCCTGTATATACTTGCTAATAAATAACTCGACCCTCCATTGAACGAAATCTATATTATGAAAGAAGTCTCCAATCCAAACTTACCGAAGAATGCTTATCCATAAGTCTAGATCATTCTAGATTCCTAGCCCTCATTCAACCTCGGCAATTGTATGGTGTCCCATTAACCATATGGACGCTGTTTCATTATTCCTACTTGCCCAAAGAAGTCTCGACTTATCTTTTCATCTCATTGGCAATCTAGCAGCCAGAATAATACTAGTCTGCGTGGAATAAAAAGGGAGGTCGCTAAGCAAATTTTGACCAAGGGTAGCACGCTCCAGCCCTCAATATTAATAATCTTGAATTAATTTTTTTTTTTTTTGGCAAATTTAAGATTTACCCAAGTCATTTTGGAAACTTAAATTATTTCTAATTTACATTATTAATGCATGCCAATATCGTAAGCGAAATTTTTTTTTATAGTTTTCACCTTCCGATATCAAAAACCATTACGAAAGATAAATATATTGTTCTTAGATTATCCATAAGAGATTTTTTTTTTTTTTTTTACTTTTTTTTTTAAGGTTTTTGTTATGCTTGAAGAAGTATTTTTTGGTAGAGAAATACATTTTTATACATAAGTTAGTTCAAGTTTCTATTTTGACATGCTTTCAGTCTTTTAATATAAATTATGTTAAAATTCTATGAGTTTGGTATTATGTTTATATCAAATTGAAAAATTTTTTGCAGCAACAATAAAAAACAAGTTGGCCTTTAGTACATCCGATTCTTTTATAAAATAATGGTTAATATTGAATCCACAAATTAAAAACAAAAAAATAATTCCATATGTTAAATTCAAATTTAAGATTCTTATACTTTTAATCATTATTTAAATTTAATTTTTAGTAATTATCTTAATATAGGTAATCTAATAATAAAATATTATTAATTTCAATAAGAGTTTATTTATACACCGTGCAATGCATGGGTTGGACGACAAGTTATTAATATTAACTAAATTTTTTCTAAATTTGTACCAACTTAGTTATATTAAAAAAAATTAACTAAAGTATAATTGTGAGATACAAGATAATCTGTCAAATTAATACATAGCTTTTATAGTTTAGAGAAATTATCTGCCTTCCTTTAGTCACCAAGAGAAAATAATATTAGTGGATACTCAATTTGGAAAAAAAGAATGGAAAATATATATCAATGATATTATTGACATTTTATTTCAGCTCTATAAATGACTAAATATCAGGAAAGTAAATTAGAAATCATTATTGAACATTTATCTTCAAGCTCTATAAATGACTAAATTAAGAAAAGTAAAATTAGAAAATAGGCAAAAATTAGTTTTAACTCCAAAGTGAAAAACCTTTGGCTGGGACATCAAGTTAAAAAAAGTAACTTCCCTCGCATTTTAAAATAAATGTCGTTTGTCCATTCTTTAAATTTGAAGACTCCATTAATTTTTGGAAAAATTTATATATACTTCTTATATTTTATCGAAATTAACGACTTTACCCTTGTATTTCTTAAAAAACTCTATCATAAGCCCTCAATGTTTTCCAGTTCATCAAACACTGTGAACCCTTTAATCCATTGTGTGGACCGTCAGACATTAAATTGTCCATGAAATGACCATAATAACCCTAACTAAAAGACAAAATCAATTTTTTCCTTGCTTGGAATGCTGCTGGTGTTGCCCGTGAGATTAAATATGACTTTCGCAAATGTAAATCGCACCTTCTCTTAGCAATCAGTCTCCCACTGTCCGTTAAGAGACAACACTTCCAACGAGCTTCAATCGAATGGTGGAGCTGAAATCAAGCTCCTTCCTCTGTCTAAATATCTTTCCTCATTCAAATTTTTAAGTTTCATTGAAAATGCGTAGTATTCCTATAGTTTCTATATGGAACTGCTATCCTAGATGCCTGCTTGCAGCCAATAGAAGAGTAAAATACCATCTTTTCTATGGCAACTTTTCCTCACTCTTTTTGATTCCGCAAATATGAAATGCACAACGAAACACAACAAAATGATAAAAAATCAAAACAGTTTTCTTGTTGCTAGTTATAATATATGAAATGAAGAAAAGTACATTAGCTTAATTGTATTTGTCTTATTATAATATCTTCAAAACAACAAACAATGCTCCATTTTTTTGCAAATGAGGCAATTAAACAATGTTATGACACTCAACTTCAAACTGTGTTCCGTTAATATTTCCCCAGGTAAAATTCAAATTATTATTTGTTGAGATTTCAAACACGCATTTGGGTCCATGAGTTTTTTGGCTTGTTTACTGGAAAAGAAACAGAGGAAGAAGAAAGAGAGAATTTTTGGTGAAAAAAATTTCTCTCTCTTTAGACTGTTAAGTTTTTGTTTGACTTGTGCTTTTAAAATCATAAAAAATTGACAGGATGGAAAGATGGTAATAAGGAAGAAAATACAATAGCATGGCATAGTAATTATTTTTAAAAATACAAATGAAGTTTTTTTTTTATAAAATACAAGGGTACAGTATATTAATTTTTCCCTTACATTTTTTTGTTCCTAATTCTACTTTATTAGTTTTGTAATTCTATCATAAATTTATTTATCCCTCAAATTACTTCCTTATATTTAATTGGAGGGGAGAATAGAACATTTAGAAAACTAATTTTTGTAAAAATTTAGACTAGTAATTGCATTCCTTAAATCCATGTGCCGAGCTAAAAAACAACAACTTCATTTTTGAAATGTAACATTAGTATTATTTACTCTAAAAAATAAAAAGTAAAGCAATTATTTCCAAAATAAGAATTAAACAACTAGATTGGTAAAAGAAAATTTAAACAAGTAACAGTCCTGATAGACATGCATGCCATTGTCCTTAATACTTTCACACGAATCAAAATAACCAATAAAATATTAATCCTGTTTGGACAATATTAATATTTTTCAGGAGTAATTAACTAGTTATTTAGACTGAAAAAAAAAAAAAAACAACACAATAACCATCCTTAAACTTAAATATCATTGCAAAACCAAATCACTCACTCTGAAGGTGATAAAACGTCAATTCACATCAAAAGGGAAATAATGCTATAAGAATGAATCTCAACCAAATTGCGGATGCAATAATCTTAAGTCCATTTTTTTTTCTCAAAGACATACTAGCTCAATGGAAATTATAATACGAATCTTTTCTTTCTTCTTCTTTCCTTTATAATAGAATTCAATAATAAAATACTTAGTAAGAACAAATGAATCAATAAATAATAAATTCTTGGGTGAAGATTTACAGAAAATAAAAGTGAAAAAAGAGTTAGAAATATTTATCATAAATCAAGTCAAAATTCCTTAATATTTAATCAAACAAATTGAGAAACTCAAATCAAGTAGGTTCCTTGAGTCATGATTCCTTGACGCTACCGCAGATCGTAATCCGTGTTTCTAATTAATTCGCCAACCTGATAACTTCCTTGACGCTAACCCCGCCGCCTGATCGCTGTTGTCTCATTTGAAAAAATTACAATGAACGATAGATGCTCTAATAAAAGCAAAAAAGTTTCTCAAGAAAATAATATATAATACAAATATTAAATCAATTATTATGTGTTCCATTAACAATAGGTGTGGAAAAAAAAAAACTTAGAAAAAATCAAATAGAAAGAATTTAATCAAGATTTTTAGTAATCCCTAATAATAATAAAAATAAAACAATCACACGTTTTTACTATGCTATCTATAACAATAAGTAAACTAACACTAAGCTTATTTATATAGGATTTACTTGTCTCCGTGTGCCTGACCGCCAATTTCAATAACTTTATTAAAATATAATAACTTTTTTTATCATTTTGGGATAATGTTCTTGGATATTTATTTCTATCTTAAAGAAGGAGAACAAAAGATTTTATTAAAGTTCTCTCTCTAAAGGAAAAAGATTTTCACTAAAAAATAAAGCAAAAGATTAAAGAATTTTTCGTTTCCAAATCACCATTTTAGTGGATAAATTTGTAAGAAAAAGATTTTCCAAACAACAACAGATGAAGATTTCCTTTTACGGGAATGGTATAAGTTGGATAAAACACTAAAATAATCAATATTTTTTTTTTTTATGAATAAAAAGACAACAATATAATCTTAACTGAAAATATACATGAATCTTACTCAACCACTAGCTTAGACAAGTTTCAAACAGATTCTTTGAAAAAACCAACTGTGAAAACAAAAATCAAGAATTGTTCCTATAAAATAACATAACCAGTTTTAGAACCATAAGCACGCTCTGCAAAAATCTAAAAAGGCCATGGCTGAAAGCTTAAGTTCTTATTCGCCAAATTTTAATCAATCTTTGTTATGTGTGCTTTCTTTGCCATTTCTACTGCAAAGCAGCTGAGATGGACTGAAAAAAGCCATTGATTGCCACCTTACATAGGCAAAGATTGATTGTTTTCCATTACTGGGACTTGAACTTCACATATGTCTGTGACCCTTCTAGGTTTATGGCTCCTTTGGATTGGACATGGGCAAATTTTGCCCTTCTGGCGACAAGTCCCTTCCCTATTGGATGCTAGGCTAGAGAACTTGTAAACCAGATGACATTGCAAAGAAATGGTTCAACAGCTTGGACATGAGGCTTATGGTGTGGCCTGGTTAGGGTTACCTAAATATAATTGGTGGTCTGAAGCCCCTGCATGGTGTGTCCAGACGGCCCAGGAATCTTTGACGAAGTTGTTCCTGGTGCAAACTAGCTTCCCTACCGTAATACTCACAACAGCTGCTTTAACGGATCTTTAATGGAAAACTAATTGGCCAGGTAATTAGTTTTTGTTGCTGTTCCTAGCATTAAAAGTCTCAGACATAGTTAGCTATAATGTAAATATTTAACTAATGCAGGTTGTTTCCCGACGGATAGCAAGGGCAATGTACAATTTAGGTCGGGCCCGGATTAACTTTCTGGAGTCCGGTTATTAATGTAGTAAGGGATCCTCGATGGGGAAGAGTCATTGAAACACCCTGGAGAAGATCCTTCATTGTAGGTATCGAAATATGCTTCTAATTTTTTGTAAGAGGGCTACAAGGGACGTTGAGGGACTGAAAATCTCCCGGACCAGACTCTAGACCATTCTTAAAGTTCCTCATGTTGTCAAGCACATTTACTGCTATGATCTTGGAAAATTGAAAAGAAACATTGAACGCTATATTCTTTGATGCTAAAAGATTTCTTGAAGAAAAACTTTGTTCGTTTTTTTCCAAATCAAAATCATCTCCTTAGTGACAATTAATTAAAGTTATAACTGAATGCGTTCAGGGTGAATAACAAGATATGGTAGAAACCTTTAATCGACCTTCGAAGATAGTGTATCAGAGAAGGTGATGTGAGCAGTATTATGTGCTCTTTCAATGTGTTAATGGCATACCTGCTTGTGCTGATCCGAAAATCTCCTAAATCAAACGATCAGAGGAAGACTGGAATCTTCATGGTAAAGAAAGATATATGATGAGCTTGAATTAATTAATTTCTTTATTCAAGACAATAAATACAACTATTAACGAATTTTATTGTTTTTTGTGAACAGATATATAGTCTCAGATTGTGATTCCATCCCAAGTTATGGTTGAACGCCATAAATTTTCTTGGTGACACTAAGGAGGAGCAGTTGCAAGAACACTTTAAAGCAGGCTTGGATTCTGGGAATTGTGGAAAATACTACACCGAAAACACTGAAGCTGTGAGTAAGCAAGGAAAGGTCGGGGAAGAAGACATAATGACAGGTCACTAAAATATTCCAATGTGGTGCTTTTGAAGAGTAGGTTCTTTTGATGGATTTATCCCTCATTTCAATCTCTTGGCAATCAAAAAGACGTGTGTTCGAACAACACAATTGAATAGCAGCCACAAGCAGCGAGGGAAGGAATTTGTCCCTCCTGAAAAAAATAATGATCGTGACTTTCGCCCTTGGGAGTCTGATTACGATCAAAACCTTAGCTGTTGTCGGTCCTCATGCTAAACCGCTACCACGGTATGTATTGGAAAATTACTGCAGGTAGCATATTTTTAAACAATCTGATCTGTTGAGGTTTCGTTTTGTTTTGGTTATTCCCTCTTTTCACCCCTATTGGGTGCAACTACAAACCCTTCTTGTGACAACCACATGCTCCAAACTGAATAAATTTTGATTATTACAGGAATTCCATGCCGGGATATATCTCTCCATTGATGGGTTTTCGACATACGCAGAAAGTGAGTTATGCCAATTGGATCGTCGACGTTCGCTTTGTAGGGATGACAAATTGTATTCCCAGCAATGAAAGTTGCACAGGAGCTGATTGCTACTGTAATAGTAGCTAGGTATTGACTTGTCTGTTGAAGCCGAAACCAGAGATGCGGGAGGATCTCCTCCTTCCTGGTTACCAAACTGAACTTAATCAACAATGTTGCGAAATGCTGCCAAAGGTCCAGTTGTTCTCCGTAATCATGTCAGCAGGAGGGATAAGATATCACTTTTCGCTATAAGAACAATGAACAAATATCAAAGCCATTTTGTGGGCTGGATATCCTGGAAGAAAAGGTGGTCGGGCCATTGCCCGATGTTGTTTTGGAAAAAATACAATCCTGGAATTGATCGGCTAGTAGTTTTTGATTAAGAAATTTTCAGGTTTTCTTATAACTTTGGGAATTTTTAATCTTTTTGTTTTTTTGGGTTTAGGAAGGAAGACTACCACTTACTTGGCCATCAGATGATTATGTTGATGCAACTAACCATGAGTCTCTAAATTGAAAGGCCAAAATGATGAACTAAGCTATCCAGGTCGAACTTACAATTGTTTAATGGCTCTACAGTTTACCCATTTGGGTATGGACTCAGCTACACTAAACTTTCTCACTTATAAAGTTACCACCTCCAACAACATCAGTTAATTAAAAATAACAGTTCCAGACATTGGCCATGGCTTGAATCAAAGAAAGACACCTTCGCGCCTCCATGTCCATCAGTCCGAACTAATCACTTAATCCTGTAAGGAAAGCTTTCAGTTTGGATGTTGAAGTGGAAAAATGTTTGGATCCAGAGAATGGAAGCGAAGTTTAGTGATTGTTTACCTCCAAACCTCCGGAAGGAATTGTAGGGGCAAATATAAGCAAGTGATTGGCTTAAAGAGGAGTTTTTGTTAAAGCGCAAAAGTGCCAAAGAAGGTTAGCTTTGACGTTTAATGTTTGTCAAAGTCTCACAGATCATGACTATAATGCTTATAGTGTTCTGCATCAGGAGGGCACACTATCATGATTGGGGATGATGTATTTCTTTTCCAATTCAAATTAGTTTTTAAAGTTTAGGTAATTAGTAGCATGCTAAATAAGTTTTGAGATAGGGAGATGTTAGCCAGCAACGTAGCTAATTGCTAAATTTTGAAGTGAACTGAAATTTAGTTTTGGATTTATGATTTTGTTTCTCTATAATTTTTAATTTTGAAATCTTAAAAAATGGAATTGGTAAAAAGTTAGTTTCCCATAAATCTTATAAATTAAACCATAGATTATAAGATGTGTTTTGAATTGGCGGCGCGCTGCGCTTTTCCGCTGAGTTACAAATTATTTCTGTTGCTTCGCCTGGTTCTTGTTTCCCTCAGTTTTGCGATGCCTGTGTTTCAAGTGGTCCACTGGCTTAGTTGCTTTGCTTGCTTTCTTAATGCTTGCTTGAGCATGTATTTTGGCTGATTTATAGTTGCCTCCTTCTGTTCTTTGTTGTTTTATTTCAGCTTTTGTCGAATTTTCATCTCTTCCAAACAAC
>NW_023590789.1:3440940-3570138 GCF_014843425.1 Jatropha curcas | reverse complement strand
AAAAGAGAGAGATTGGGCTCACCCCCTATATCATTCTGCCATTTCTACTGAAATCTGAGTCGGGCTCTGATCTTGAATGAACTTGGAATAGTTTTACTGAACTGATCGAGGATGAACTCCGGGATTGGGATGTTCGAGCTAGAGCTGACCAGGACGTGCGGTGCCAAACTCTCGAAGCAGTTTCCTAGGAAGGATCAATTTCCTGATAAAAAAATTCTGGGTTAAAGGGGGGTCCTGCATGTAATGCATGCGAAAATGAAAGCACATAGGATGAAAATGCATTTCTAATGTGCTACAAGCCAGCATGGAAATTAAGATCTCGAGTTCAGCGACTCGGACCAAAACATTCGGTATGAAATAATATAACAATAACTTAATTTTCGTATTTAAGCATTTCGAACATTAATCTCGTCGTTCGACCGTTTCCTTTTGGAATATTTTCAGATCGACCATTTTCTCTCAAAATCCCTCACTTTGCCTCGGATGAAAGACATTTTCGAGCGGGATTTTAATTTATTTTGTTATTGCGTTATTTTTATGTATACCTTACTTTTTACCTTGGAACCATATGGCCCAAGCAGGATTTTCATCTTTATTCTGTTACAAATTTTCATAATCTCTCACTTATTTTCAGATAATGGCGAGAAATGTAAAAATACAAAGGAATCACAACCCCTTATATCTCCCTTTTCTTTCGGGTATCGATTCACTATAAGCCGATTCATAATATTATTCAAAAAAGAACTTTGAAGATCCAGTCTTAAAAATCTAAGGCAAATGTCCATACCGAAACATAGGACTGAAAAAGAAAAAAGTTTCATGTGCATGAATGCACAACATATGTACAGTTTATATTCAACAGGGACGGGAAGTTTGGGAAATGCATGCCTTCCAACCTTATTTCTTCCACAGCATCGAATTCCGTTGGTATAAATTCCGACATCTGTTTCCTAGGAATTGGTCCTATATCTTCGACAACCCAACAGGGGGTTTTGAAGATTGAGATATTAACTCTCAGAAATGAATGCGGTATAACAACAGCAAACAGAATCGGGTGCACCTTAGGGGAGTAACTAGGGGCT
Source organism: Jatropha curcas (assembly GCF_014843425.1). Next base: position 3,569,056 of record NW_023590789.1, on the reverse strand, counting down.
TTTATTCTATCGTGCAATTGGCTTTGGTCTTATTGGGTTAACAAAGTCTGGGTTCGCAAACAGGATCGGCTTTTGTTGGGCTACTTGCCTTTTTTGACGCACCTTTGAGGTATTACTCAGGCCTTAACGGTTGGTAGTAATGTTATTCTCGGATGGATGCACCTAAAACGCAGAGGTTTTGGCCTAGATCACCGTCATAACTTAAACACCAGTACGAAGGGTAGTAACGGTAGAATGAGGTGAGAAGAGAAAATGCGAAATGAATGCAAAATCCTATGAAGAAAGAAAAGTAATTAAACACATACGGACGGATTAATAATTTTCCATCGGCTTTTTCTAACCAATTTTATTTAGAAAAAGTAAGGCTTTAGAGTCATTCCTAATTGCAACCACTACATTGTTTATTAAAAACAACCGGGGATTAGTGGGTGCCAAAAATCCCCAATGAAGTCGCCCAACTGTTTTTCCCCCGGAGAAATCAAAAGTTTTTTTATTGTTTTGATATGTATTTAAATGTTTGATTATTGGAAAAGTGGGTGATAAAAAACCTCTTTTTGGATAACGATGCCGATAAATCGGTCTTAAAAATGATTTTAGTCGCCGCCCATTTTTTTTCAGCAATGGGACCGTTTTCTATTTTAATTTTATTAAATGAGCATTTTAAACGCGCGCGCGCCATTTATTTAAGGCCCGAATTTATTTAAAGAAACTGGTCAGGGGCGTACCAAGTACGATTCTAGGTAAGGGAATTAAGGTACGTCGGCCCGTTGGATAGCCGACGCCCAGACCGGCCTCTTTTAACTTGCAATTTCTAATTTTGAAATTTTTTTATTTTAGAAAAGCCAATTATTTAAACCCCCAACCCGACACAAATCGAACCGAGTTCCTATGTGGAAAATTATTTAATCGTCCCAAATAATTCATCCAATTGCATCCATTTCATAAATAAATCATCATATCCATCATCCACCCATAATACATATCAAATAAAGATAAAAAGAAAAAAAAAAAACCCCCCCCCCCCCCCCCGCTCTTGCCTTATGGTTAAAGGAGGGCCACAAACCGAATTTAATAAAATATATTAATGATAAACAATAAGAAATAAATCTAAAATCTCATAATCATCATATAATTTAAATTGATTTTAGTTTGATTAAACCAAATTTGCCCCATAATTGATCAATTTTCCCGAGTTAGGATTAAAATCTACTTAAATGAAACATGAAATTAAAACAAAATAAAAAAATAAAATTTGAAAATAGGAAACATCCGCGTCACGCGGGTGTTCTATGGAAGAACAGTCGCATGGCGCAACTCTTGTCCTTATTCTGGAACCATAAAAGTTGCGTCACGCAGCTGTTCTATGAAGAACAGTCGCGTGACAGAACTCTATCATATTACTGGAAGGAACTTGGAACAGTCAGCGTCACGCGAGTGTTTCTAGTGGCAGAACAGTCGCGTGAACGGAAACTTCCCTACCTACGTGACGGAACTGTTTGTGCACTTATTCCAAAAAAAAAATTTTTAAATCCTCAAACTTTATTGATTAATTATTCAAAAAGAATATCATATTTAAATACAGAATATGAGGATAAAGTATATTGGGTATACAATAGCTGCATCACGCAGGTGGTCCAGTCCGAATCAAAGACTTTGGACATGAACAGCCGCGTCACGCAGGTAGTAAGCTGGCGTGACGCGACTGCTCTGGTCGCAACTACTTTCAACACTACCTTTTTTATGTTTCTTTTTTGTTAACAGTGGTTTAACAAACAGCTCAGAAAAATACTTAGAAATGGGCAAAATGGCGTTTAAAACCAATACCAAATTAACCAAATACTAGGAAAGATGAGATTTTTTTAAAAGAAGATAAATATTAGAAATGAAAAAAGAGAATGTTAGAAATCGTTACTAGCCCTCAAATTTGAGGATTGCATGCACTGAAGTAGTTCAGAGATGTTGTATCACGATTCCAGAAGCGTGGTTATCAAGCAAATGTTTTTCTTTTATCTTTTCTCTCTTTGCTCTCTTTATTTTTTTTTTTTTTTTTTGTTTTTTCTTTTGATTTCCCAAAACCAAAAATGTCTAATGGTTTGATCTTCCTCAAGTTTTACTCACTTGAGTTCTTGGGTGAAGAAACCACTAGTCGTTTTTGTAAACCTTACAGCGTTTTAAAGCTTTTCATTTTTTTAGAGCCAAGAATCAGAAAGAAATGTCAAAAGTCCGTTTTTGGCTGTGAAATGTTGTATTTATATGGCTAAGGGCAAAAGGGCAGTTGCGTCACGCGGGTAGAAGCTGCGTGACGCACCCATAAAACCTGCGTGACTCGACTTACTTTTTCGTAGCAGTTGCCAGGTATACAATACAAGTGCAGGCCATTGCACGGGCGCGCGCCACGAGGTGTCCAGTCCTGTTAGAGCTGCGTGACGCATTCTAAGAGTGCCGTCACAACAGGTACTAGCTGTGTGGCAGCGCAGGCCTAACACGCGGTCAACCCTTTGGCGGTTGATTCAATTTTTGGTTCAAACCTTCTGGTTTATCGTGATACCTTGTCCCTTGTCCTCATATCATCATTGGGTCAGGTGGAGGCATTAATAATCCACGCGTCAACAGTAATCGTATCCACAGGGAATTCGTATATCCAAGTACCGCAAATTATGTTAACCTATATTATTTAAACGACAATAAGAGAGATGTTATAAGGAAAGTAAATTTGAAAAAATAAACAGAAAGAGATCGAGCAACAAATTTAGGTGAAAGAAATCAAGGATTAAACTATCTAGGGAATTTGAATTTCACTTAATTTCTAATCCAATTTATTTTATTAGTTTCTTAATCAATTTTTAATTGTTCAAGTAGGGGAAAACAACCCTAAAATCACTAACAAGCTCTTCTCAATGTATTATTATTAGCTATTCTAATCTAATTAATTACCTATCTTCCAATAGCGGAATCAAACAATAAATTAAATTATTAAAGTCTTATGGTTGTTTTGTGAATTCATAACCTAGATCATTAAACTTATGAAAACCCCCCTTGAGTCCAAACCTATAGCTTTCCGCATCAAGTTATTATTCTAAGTGATTTTTACCTTTTTTTCATATCAAAACCCTTCTCCAATAGTGATTAAATGGATAATTTCCATCCAGGGGAGAAATCTGCCTGAAGCTTTTAAGCTCAATAATAAATTATAAACAAGAAACAATGGAAACAATCTATATATTTATAAATTGGAATCCGAATTAAGTTTACATCAAATCCCTAAAGTATAAGAATTTAGCTAGAACATAGTAAGTAAATAAAACTATAATACTTGAATAATTCTTCATAATCAGTGATGAACAATGAAAAGAAAGAAACAAGATTAGAGTTTAGAGATTAAAACTAGTAAAGCTATGTGGATGGCTTCCTTGGAATCTTGGACAAATCTTGGATTTGCAAGACTTTGAGAGAGAGAGAAGCTATGTAGAAAACTACGTCAATTTCGAGATATCCCACAATGAAAGCTCCCCTCTTTTAATATAGATCTCTGGAGGAAAATCTGACTCCGTTTAGGAAATAGAATCCTTATAGTAACAAAATCTTCTTTACGGAGATATCAATAGACTTATTTAGGCTTCGAATTCTTCTTAGTTAGGACTCTTTTCTCTTCCTAAATAGGTCTAGATCTTGTTTAGTAAACGTCTATGGAAACTATTTGAGGTGGGCCCCATGTGAAGAAAAGGATTGATTTGCGTTTTAGTTCACGTCAGGTCTGTCTTTAGAAGCCACGGGCGTGCTATCTAGCATGGCTTGGGCGTGCCTATAAGTCTGGAACATATGGAATGGCTTGAGCACGGGCCGTTGTATGCACACGTATTAGAAGAATCTTTGTGGCACGGGCGTCCGCCTAGCAACGGCTAAGGGCGTGCTAGGCTCTGTCCTTCCAAGATGGACTTTTTATCATCGGGCGTGCTAGGCAACACGCCCCCCCTGAGGTTCTTTTGGGCACGGGCGTGCCTTTTTTAGCACGGGATAGCCGTGGCTATCCCTTGGCTCTCCACTTGATTTTCTTTAGCTTTAGCACGGGCGTGCTAAAGTGCATGGGCTGGGCCGTTGCTTTAAGACTGAGTATTTTGCTTTGTAATCGCTCTTTTCTTGTGCCAAAACCCTGCAAATTTCTTTCATATCAAGTGGATTATATTCAAGGAAGCTTTGAACAAAATTATACTTAAAGTGAATTAAAATATAAACAAGTAAATAAATTTACTAAAATTCTTAATTAAAACTACAAGCTAAAAATCTATAAACCTAACACCTATCATAGAGCCATAAAGGATAATTAACAAAAGATCATCATTTTGATTGACATCAGAAATAAATGGAGGAGAGGTTTTCATGATAACTCAAACCTAAACTGGCAAATAAGCAATTCCATCATATTCAGAATGGAATTTCGTTCAACCATCTATTGCTTCAGCTTGTCACTTGATTAAAACTCATAAGAACTTAAGACCTATTCCTTAACCTCTAATTTCTATAATCAATCACTACTTAAATCTTATAAAAGAATCTTTCTTTGGGAACCTAATAAATTAAAACCAAGTTTAGCAGTAAAAAATGCATAATATATACATATATTTTTCTCAAGATTATTTAAGGTTCCCATTTTGAAAATTTTAAATTTCATTAGGCATTCCTCTCATGAAGATAATGTTCCAAAATAAGAGTTAAAAGTAAACAGTGTTAATATCAAAAGGCTTTTTCCATAATCTAATGCCAAACGCATATTCTTATGAAAAGCAAAAATCATATTTAAATGAAGAGCCCAAACATATAGTTTTTTTATGCGAAAAGTAAAAAACGATTGAGAACTTGATTTATTTGCGATAAGAGTTAACTCATTTAACTCACATATGTTTATTACTTCGTAAACTGTTCTAACCAAAAATTTTGAAAACTATTACTTTAGGTTCAAAATTTCAAAGAAAAATCTTCTTTGTAACTTTCGTTTGTCTAATAGTATCACAGGGCCGATTAGAAGCTCACTCTCTTGGGTTCCCTACTAATACTAGTCCCTGATTCTCCTATAACTATCTACCGATATACCAAGTTTAACTAATTAAATGGCTCTTGGACTAAAGGACCTTCAATGCCTCAATAGTACCTTACCTTTATAGAGATTTTAATTGCTTTTCTACTAACATCAATCTCTCTCTAATACGTAATCTCTCAAGTTACCCCAACTTTGTCATTAAAGATTGACCTTCATAATAACATTCTTTTCGCTATTTTCGCCTTTCAGCTCTCTAACTCTTTTCTCTTTAATAACCTTTCCATTTACTTATGTTGCTTAATTAGTCCATCCTAAGGATATTGGGTATTCTTATTAACTATTAAATCTACTTGATTTCTTAGTATATTAATCATCGTAATCATGATTCAATCTAATCACATTTCAACCTAACATTTATTTACTTGTCCTAAATATTTCACTTTTTACCTTAATACCCATCAACATGCAAGGTCCTCAATTAAAATTTCTTAATCCTAACCTAATGCTGCCTGTACTATCCAAATATCGCATCAAATAAATAGACAATCAATAGACTCCAATTTCCTTTATCAATTCTGGCATTATAACTAAACTAATTTATTCGTTTCTATTGGAATTTCAGTTTACACCTCAAATTAAGAAACAATATGCAAGGTTCCTAATTAGCATCTTATAAATACATAGCTATTTGGTTTTCCATTTTTCCATCAAAGTTTTAAAGTATAGTAATCAATCTCTTCAACATTATAATCAGAACTCAAAGCCTAAGCGGTTAAAATAGTTTGCTGAAACTAAAAATTGCAATAGAAGCATCTAAATCTACCTATTCTATACATTTTATCAATTATATTTTTGGCAATAAGGAATTCATCATATATCAACTTACCTATCCATCTGTCCCTTTCAGTCCAATTCAATCCTTTTCCCCTTATTCAAGTCTAGCAAGGTATTTATAAATTCCTCTAAATTTTAATCACCACGGCTCCTAATAATATATATGTTACAACTTGTTATATATTATTCCTTATACCCTTAAAACCCATCAAACCATTCCTAATGTTATCTTTTTTCATTTAAGCATTCAAATCGGCCCAATGATATATTATAGACACTTCCAAAATAACTACTCTTTATATAAACTGCAAATATTTTCGTTATTAATTATTTATTATTATTATTATTATTATTATTATTATATTTATTATATATGGTCAAATTTTATTATTTATCATAATACAATTTAAATTCAAAATCAAAGATGGGGTTTTTAAATTCAAATAACAAGTAAATAAAATGATAAAGTTTTAATATTTTAAATACACTCTAAAGGAATTCAGTAACTGAGCTACATACTGAACACAGATTCCTATTACCTTAAAGTTATTTACTCTCGTCCAATTATAGTCTTTCAGACATCGCGACAGAAAAACTCAAAGGTTATTTCATACCATTTCACTCCATTCCTGCAACTCCAATACACTCAGATCAAATTATATAACTATATTAGTTGGTATTTAGTTCAAAATGTAAACAGCTGGTAATCTATATCGATACTACTGCTATGGGTCTGCCATATTTAGCAATTATCCTACACACTGATAGGAATATTTCCACATGAAAAGTAGTGGCGCATTGGGTTAACTCAAGCCAATCACTGCCATCCAGGTAATTATCTATATTCCAAATCTAAGGGCTGATACCTCTTTAACACCGTATAGGTAATTGTGATAAGGTTTTATCCTGTTATCCACTATTCTATGTTTATTGATTTACACATTAGGTACGAGATTTTCCTTCACAGGGTTTATGCGTCCGACCATCCCTAAGAAGAAATCCCCAGGTTTCATTCTCTTATGTTGGTTACGGCAATCCAAATATAAAGAAATTCCTGGTCCAGTACCTATCCTAAAATGAATCACTATAACCTTCATACCTAACCCAACATGATATTGTTAACAACTATTATAACTCACCGTCTTTATATTCTAAATTCAAAGAAAATAACACACTCTCTATATGATTAAGATTTATTCATAAATCATGACTACGGAGGAAACGCTGAAGTAAGAGGCAAGGAAAACTGAGAACGCAGACAGAACCCTTATTACTCCGCAGTTGTGTCTAGAATTAACCTCACAGCTCTGATCCCAACTTGTTGTCAACGACCCGTTTCCATGGGCCGGATCGGCACTAGGCGCCTAGGTAGCGTAAGGCCCCTGAGGCCCATATAAGACTGAACCGACAAAATCAACCATATCATATGAATTTATAATTATATTATACTTGGGCCCAAATATAACCATTTAAACATTTTCAAATAGTTCGAGCCTATTTATAATACTCTTACTTGATAAAATGGGCTACTGGTCCATTACTTGCATTAAAAATACATAATTAAAATGTTCATAACGTAATATATATCCTTATTAATTACATCATTAGAGGATATAGGTCACACGCCGATTACTAACAGATAAATATAATATGTTTTAGTACATATAGCTTACAATATTCAAATAAACCTGCTACTCTAAAAGTTATCTTAGCTCTGAGGGAATGAGACAGAGCCTTTTAAGGGGACAAAAAGACCTATCTTTCCTAAAAAAAAAGTACTAAAATGAACATAGAGTCGGCCAAAGCATATGGCATACATCAGCATTTCATAAAGTAATCACACCTTAGGTAGTCCAAACAAGTGGAAATTGGTAAGTGCATTCACCGAAATCCCATGATGAGTTGTCCTCACACATGGCAATCCTATCATGTTCGTGGTGCATCCAGGGAGCCGATCCACTACATGGCGACGGTCTAATCCTCACTTGACAGCCTCTCATTTTTTTTTTTATACTCTCTTTTCTTCCATACAAACAGAGGCCACCCTGTGGTTTTCCATATAATCCATATCATTTCAGATGCACACAGGGGCCGTTATCTCCCGCATAACATGGCCAATTGGTATCAAAGACCACCCTCACAAAACCATCCACTTCATCCCAATTCCACGCAAACAAGGCAAATAAATGTCACAACGCAAGTAATCAAGCAATGCAATTAAATGCAAGCATATTAAATAATTATACACTATCATGCAAGAGTGCAAATAAACATTTATATATCAACTCAAATAAATATAAGAGTGTTAAATAATATTATAATATAATAGGTGGTACTCGAAAAATAAATGAATAAATAAACAAATAAATAAATATGAATAAATAAATAAATAAATAAATATAAATAAAATCAATAAATTAATAAATAATAAAGGACTATCCTAAATAAGTCCTACAATCTATTTACAAATAAGACTAGTTTAGATTCTGTCGAAATTTTTGCAGAACCTCCCCTACAAATTGGATTAAATCACCTGCATAAAACTACAATTCAACAATAAATTCTCAAAGCCCATCCATCGGGCAATTCACAACAACTAATCCCATCCGCCATAACCATTATTCATCAATCATACCCCCAAGCACAACTAATCCGCATGCCGCCATAAACCATGTATTCATCAAATCATATCACCAAGGATCTGCACCATCTCATTCATAAACTCAACATGCTCACCTATTTACATTTCGTCATTTGGCTTTACATATTTGTCTAGAATATGATTAAGTTCTCAACATCCACTATTTACATTTCGTCATTCACTAAAATTTCACTCCAATTCAAATTTCATTAATGATGTTGCATACAAGTATAATTTATCTACCTTTTCATATGTAACAAGTAATCAATAGTTTACCTATTAAACTCATCAAGTATACCAACTTTTAAGAACCAACAAATAATGTAACTATTTATCTTCTAAATCAAACTTAAAGATAAAAAGCTATTTAAGTCGTATTCCATCGAGATGAAGCACTATTTTATTTCATACTCACAACTATAGCCACATAATCATATATACTCTGCATGCCAAATAATTCATATTCCCATGTCAATCATTAAGTTTTATCTAGCTAATAACTTACCTCATTAATTAATAACTATTAAATCCTTGACTCCTATTCGAAGGATAAATATCTAGAACACATGAACACACATATATGCACTTAATTAATTCTAACATTCTAACCAATTTACTAATCACAATCGGCTACCATAAACCCATAAACTAATCAAAATTAATTTATTTATAAAAGACTAAAAGTATTAAAAGTATTCTATTTATATACATAGCTATTCAAATGATCTAATTTCTCGTTATTTAGTTATATCCACTTCGATAATCAACTAATCTAACATAAATACTAAAATATTCTAAATGACTAGTATTCTTAATTTTTCAGAATTAAGTGTGTTTATCTATTGAGGTTTCCTAACAGGAATTGTATTCAATTAACTATTTATTCAGAATCAACTTAATCAACTAATAAGTCTAAATTAGAAATTTATATCAAAAATTAGGAACTAAGTTTTAAAGCGTACCAATCAAAAATCGGACGACAATTCCATGATTCGCGCAAGGGGAAAATGATTTTGCCTCTTGGGGTCTCGCCGGAGCCGAAAAATCAATCTTCTTCGGATTTGAGAGATTTCCACATTTCCAGACTCGAAAATTCACAAGGAGCTCAAATCCATGCTCCGTTTGTGCGTTTGGCGAGCCGATTGGTAAGAATTGAGCTTCATATTCACTACACTGCCGCCATCTACGGTATTCTCATCAGCCAAGACCCGTTTCTGGAACTGAGAGAGGCTTCAGCATCGGGAGGCGATAGGGAGTCGATCAACGCTTGTCTCTCCCATTAAAACCGCTGGAAATGGCGTGGGTCGCTAGAAATTGTCAAAGGAGGCAGCTTGGTTTCGCGCCCCAGCAGGATCGTTCGGTGTGAAGGAAGGTCAGAAATATGACTAGCAGCATGAAAGAACCCAACCGCCACTTGCTCTCGTCGAGCGGTGGTTGGAAAATGAGGGGGGAGGGGAATGAGGCGCTGCCGAAGAAGGAAGAAGAAGAAGAGAAAGGAAAAAAGAAAAAGTTGGTTTCTAGACTATTTCGGTTCAATTCAAACCGGTTTGGTCCAATTCAGTAATTTGATTAGGTTTGCTTGGTTTTTTGGATTTTTCACTTGGTTTTTGAAAAATTCAAACTGGTTTACAGGTTTGGTTTAGCAATAATAAAATATTTTCTGCTGAATGTCATTGGTTGGAATAAAAATTTAGTTTTTAAATGAAAATCCTACGAAATTGAATTTTAATAATAAAATATTTTCTGCTGAATGTCATTGGTTGGAATAAAAATTTAGTTTTTAAATGAAAATCCTACGAAATTGAATTTTCGGGTCGTTTCACTAGGAATATCATTTTTAGCTACTATTTATCCCTTTAGAGTAGATAATGAAGGATTGAAAACAAATTTCTTAAATAATCAAAAATGTTTTAAATTTATGCAACCAATTATACAAAAGGATTTAAGTGCTATACAAGATATTTTTGTATATAAAGAAATAAATCTTATTGAAAAAAAAGAAACATAAGCACATTAGCTATTTGAAACAAGAAATTAATAATATTAGGATTGAAAATCAATTACACCAAAAACAAAAAATTAAAGATTTTGAAGAACTTTTAAATAAAGAAGTATGTTCAAATGTTCTGAATGTCTTTTGGTCTAGAAAGCAACATATAGTTCATTTACTTTATATAAAAGATTTTAATGAGAAAAATATTCCAACAAGGTCTAGAACTATACAGATGAATAAAAAATTACAAAAATATTGTTATAAGGAGATAAATGATTTATTAGATAAATGACTAATTAGAAAATTTAAGTCCCCTTGGAGCTATTTAGTTTTCTATTTCCAAAATGCGGCAGAAATAGAAAGAGGAGCACACAGATTACTTATTAATTATAAATCTTTAAATAAAGTATTACAATGGATTAGGTATCGTATACCAAATAAAAAAGATTTGTTAAAAAGATTATATAGTGCAAATATATTTTTTAAATTTGATATGAAATTAGGATTTTGGCAATACAAATACACGAGTCTGGTAGATAAAAAACTGATTTTAATGTTCCCTTTTGTCACTATGAGTGGAATGTTATGTCATTTGGTTTAAAAAATGCCTTTTTTGAATTTCAAAATATTATGAATGACATTTTTAACAATTATCATGAGTTTTCAATAGTTTACATTGATGATGTGCTTATTTATTCAAATGACATTGATCAACATTTTTCTCATTTGAAAATGTTTTACAATATAGTTAAGCAAAATGGTTTAGTTTTTCTTCTCTAAAAGTTAAATTATTTCAGACTAAAATAAGATTTATAGGATATGACATTTCTCAAGGCACTATTAAACCGATTGACAGATCAATTAATTTTACTGAAAAATTTCCAGATAAAATTACTGATAAAAATCTATTACAAAGATTTTTGGAATGTTTGAACTATGTTGCTGATTTTATATAAGATATTTGAATCTTGTGTCAACCATTATTCAATGGGTTAAGAAAAAAATTCTTCTCTTTGGACTGAGAAATATACTAAAATAGTATAAAGTCTAAAGTTAAAAGCCTTCATTGTCTTTTATTACCAAATCCCAATTCATTTCTTATAATAGAAACCGATGCCTCAGATATAGGCTATGGAGGTATTCGCAAACAAAAATTACCATATCAGTCTGTTAAATCCTTAGTCAGGTGTCAAGTACCATTCTAGAGCATGGAATGATACACAAAAAAAATTCAACTATTAACAAAGAATTGCTTTCAATATTATGTATTACAAAATTTGAAGATGATTTAATTAACAAAAATATCCTTTTATGAATTGACTACTTAGCAGCCAAAAATGTTTTAGAAAAGGATGTTAAAAATATTGTTTCAAAATAAATTTTTGCTTGCTAACAAGCTATTTTATCATGTTTCGATTTTCAAGTTGAAGCCATTAAAAGTACTTCTAACTCTTTACCTGATTTTCTTACCCGTGAATTTTTTCAGGGAAAAGATGGAAACAAATAAGTTTTTCCCTTTATCTAAAAAATTTGTTAGGCAAAACTTAATGGTCACTCCCGTTAAGAATAAAATTACAAGAGAAAGTTATGGCAAAAAGAGTGTGAGTATTTCTTCTCTATTACCTGACCCTTCAACTACTCAATTACCGATATCAGCTTTTGCCTCTACTACTTCTGTTACAAATAAACCAACCAATTATCATGATGCCCTTAATTACCGGTGCATCATCATCCACAACTAATTATCCTTATGTTAATGATGATATAGATTTACCAATTACCTACATCGAAAAATAATATACTAAATTTTCAAATTTTTTGGAAGTAGCTCGAAAGGTATTTCCTTCTAACTTCCATTTTATTCCCGTCTCCCTTTCCAAAAATAGAAAATTTTAGGAGTTTATATTAGTTGATACATATTCTATAATTTTGGAGCATATTCATGATACAGAAAATGTTAGAAATGTTTTATATTCAAAAGTTCAAAAAAACAAGGTTTTCTCTCTCTCTGATTGGAATCAGAATCCATACACTAAGAGAAAATTTAGTCAAAACTTTGTACTAAGTTCTTTCAACTGTGAGGATTATAAAAAGGATTGGTATAATACTATTTAAGAAATCATAATCATTCGCGGTTTATAATGATACCACGAGGTTTAATTACAGAAGTTCCTTATTGATTTCAAGAATGGTTCAAGTATTTCGGATGTTCAATTAAAACTTTTTCTACAAAGATACTACAAGGCTTTGAGCTTTATAATAAACAATTAACCAATTTCGGTCAAGATAAGCTACTTCCATTTGCAACTACTTTTGGGATTCCATAGATTTTGTCTTGGAATTGTCAAATTAAACAAGTTCAACCACTACCCTTTCCTCCTGTGCTATCAGAATCTTTAGCAATAAATGGTGGAAGGACTACAACCAAACTCAAGTCTGTGTTCAAGCCGTTCAAAAATATTTCAGTTCAAAAAGACATCTACCTTCGACGAAAAATCCAAAGAATCTAGAATTCTTAACAAATAAAAGCAAATAGCAAGTTGTGCTCACCGCTACTAGTTTAGTTGAAGAGTTCAAGAAGACACTATAAGATATAAATAGTCAAGTATCTCAAGAAGATGAAGATGAAAATGAAGCTACATCTAATTACTCACCACCACATGAAGATGATTACTATGATATAAATCAGATAGATTGAAGTCTATCCAATTCAAGTAAATATTATATATACTGAAATATATCCAAGTAAAGTTGTTTGTCTTGTCAGGTTATTTCTCTCCATGTAAAATATGTAAAGTTATTTATCTGAATTAGGCCTTATCTATCTTTTGTCTATATTAGACCCTATGTATTAGGCCCTATCCATCTTTTGTCTATCCATATAAATAAGGTTTATCCAATTAGGTAATAGTTATCTAGACTTCATTTGATTTAAAGTTCAGATAACTATTACCTAATTACCTTATCTATATGAATAGACAAAAGATGGATAGGATAGCTAAAGGGCTAAACTCGAACCATCTCAAACCAAATAGGAGTAGTAATATCACTACTATGTCGGCTTTTTTTTTTTTTTTTTAAATAGGCAGTAGTAAATATCACTACTTATGTCGGCCCTTTTTTTTTTTTTTTTTTGCCATCAAAGCTTCTTATAGGCAACCGCACTACAAAGTTGTTTTTCAAAATAGTAAGGATCCATAATAAAAGTAAAATGATTGAATAAATTATGATTTTAATGTCGTTATAATATAAATATTGAATAAGAAATGAAAAATATTTTTTTTTTTTTTTTTTTGCCATCAAAGCTCTTATAGCAACCGCTACAAAGTTGTTTTTCAAAATAGTAAGAATCCATAATAAAAGTAAAATGATTGAATAAATTATGATTTTAATGTGTTACTAATATAAATATTGAATAAGAAATGATAAAATAATTGAGAGAAAATAAAATAATTATAAATGCTAAAATAAATAATTTGTTTAAAGATTTAACGCAACCTACATGGCTTGGTGGTTAACATTTTGGTAATATACATTTAGGTCATGTATTGACCGAAAAACTGATTAGTACACGGTTTAACCATCCGTCTAATCTAGATTTCAAAAAAAAAAATGATAAATACAAATTAAACAACAACAGTTAGAAAAAAAATAAGCTCCAAAATATTTAATAATTAAAAATTCTTACCAACCTAGCTTAGTTATCGAGTTCAAATCATCTGTAGCCAACTATAAAGTGCAAATCAACTATTAACTTCTTGAATTTTCTGAATTAAATAGCCTTACATTACAGTGGTGGAAGAGTGACGGCAGTGATGAAGTGGTTGTGGTGGTGGTAGGGGTTGAGGTGGTGGCGGTGACATGGTGATGGTGGTTTTGGTAGTGAAGCTATAGTGTTAAATAGCCTTGAATAATAGAGTTTTAATTGGACTGACTTGATGTAATTGTATTATATGTATTTGATGTGATAGACAATACAAGTGTTTTTTTATATAATGAATATTACATCTAAGTAATGGAGATTACACATGTAATCTCAATTACATTACAATGTTAAAAAAAGTCTAACCAACTAATCATATATTATCTGATTGGTCTTCATATGTAGAGAGGGAAAAATTTCAAGTTCGAGTCATCTTCACCACAAACCAATTTAATGAATGTTAATCAAAGGAGGGAGTTGCCCCGCTATGAAAATAATTTTTAATTTTGTTTAAACAAAAATTTAATTTACCCAATAATAAATGTATTACGGAAATTCATTTTTATAGTTTTTGGTCTTAAATTTCAATTATTTTTATTTTTTTTTATCTTTTAAAGTATGAAAAATACATTTTTTTTTAAAAAAAAAAATTTCAAAATAAATGTTTAATTCAATTAACCCAATAATAAAAGCATTTGTCCCGATTTGATGCTAATTTCAAAATTTTATTTAGTTGGATACAATTGAAATAGTTGGGTACTTGGGTATTAATTTGGACTGACTTTTTTCTTTTCTTTTTTTTTCTAAAATCTATTTTAAGAGACAATTAATCGGAGGTTTGGAATGTGAGATATAATAATATTAACAAATTCAAAAAGGATGCAACTGTAAGAAATTACAAAATTCACGGTAAATAACTAAATAAGTTTCTTGGGCCTTTTTTCTATTATTGCTTTAATATATTTCTTACTATTATCATCATAAAAAATGCAAATTTTATTTTATTTGTTCTTTTATAGAGAATATTATAAAAATATCTTTAAGGCAATATCCTAAAACCATTAATGCATTGCCAATGTGTAGTATTGAATCCCAGAAAAGATAACACAACATTACAGCTTGCAAAATCAAAAATTTCCTCTATGGTTACAGTTAACTGGGAAGTCAATCTCAATACTGACAGATTCGCCATTCTTATAATTGTTAAATTGTAGTGGACTTCAAGCAGCAATGAACTTCTACTAAAAAATGCATGAAAGAACCGGAAACCGCATTGTGCATATACCATTTAGCTTCCACTTGCAACATATTTCGCTATGCTCAATTCACAAGTTTTCTCAATACTGCTTCGGCACGGTGCTCGAATTGCGGAAGGGCCCATTCGTGCTGAACTATGTCAAGACTGTCTTTCTCAGCACTCAAGCTCTGTAAATGACAAACAGGATTAGAGGTAGAAGTATTGGAAGACAAACACATAGCCATTATGATAAGAAACATTAAATGCGTTACAACTTAGAAAGTACAAATTCATTGAACGCAATTTTCATGCTTGAGCTATGCATCAAGCTAATATTTGATAATTATTGCTTTTTTTTTATTTGTTTCCAATTTCAATATATAATTAGCCTCTGCCTGATCTAATAATATGTTATAGAAAACTGGAATCAAGGGGAGAAGGTTTCTTTTTGAGTCACATCAGAAATATTCCTGAAAAGTTTATATCAAACATCTTATGCATGGGCTTGTCTAAAGCTAAGAAGGAAGTAGGACATCTTGTTCATAAAAGTTGGAAACTCATTATGGCAACAGGGTCAACATGACCAAAAAGACAATGCATGATGAGGGAGCCCTATATGGTCACATGAACATATAAGAGTGTATTATCATGACGACTACCACATGAGAAACAAGAGAATGAAAAAGGTTCACAGAGGTGGCCTGGAATGGAGGTGGTAGCAAGGTTTGACAGGAAAAGGGGCATTAAACAAGAGATATACAGCGAGAAGACAACTGAACTGTTGGGAATCATTATGACATAAAATGCAGCGGGCTCATTTCATCCATTGCATTATTACCAACATAAAATGTTGGGAATTATTATCAAACAAAGTAACAGAACGTTTACCAATAAAGAAACGGACATTTTTTTTTCATTTAACGGCTATTACCAAATAAATACAGTAACAAATAATTATTAGGGTACAGGTGAATATGACATTATGAATATGCCGTTTTACTACTACAAACTTAAGTGTCTTCTCTCCCCTTTTTGTTTCTGTAAAAATTTTCCATTTCCATTCTGTTGTTGCATGCTTCTTGAATATGGCAAGCTTTTAATTAATGGACATGAACCATGCAATACATATCAAGATTTGGACAAACCTGACCAGCCTCATGCTCCTCACCAAGGTGGAGCTTTTCAAAGGCATTACCCCCAGAAAAAAAAATAATAATAAAACTTCTAAAAATATAATATGATACATACATTATTAAATCTTTTGCTGTGTTCTCTAACTAGCTTATCCACTGATCAGCAGTATGATTTTTTTAAATTAAAATTAGTAGGTAAATTGTCTCAACATATGTGAAAGAATTGCATCAAATGTTGCTATTTTCAAGTAAGACTCATGAGAAATTTAACTCTAATACACTTTTATTTTGTAAATAATTAGAAACATTTGAGAATTTAAAATTCCTGATTTATAAAAGTTACCAAAACCTAAGAGAAAGATGAAATTTATTAATTTCTTAACATAAGATGGACAAATTGTAGACCTTACCTCATGTCCAGAAACTAAAGTTCAGCCCTCAACAAAATCTGGATACATTAATCCTAAACCTTTACTTTGAAAGGACTTCAAAACTAGCCGTAATCCTCTAAGGATCTAGACTCTTAAAACATACTAGAAGGAAGGAAAGACTCTAAAATTAAACTTAAAAGTAAATAATAATGACTCCTAAAGAAGCAGAGATAGTTTTCCAGCAAAGCTGGAAAATAAAAATTGCTTTAGAGGCTTAAAGCAATAGACAAGTGTCTAGTAAAGCCCCAAAAAGACAAGTCAGTCCGCAAAAATTTCCCTAATAAACCCTATATTAAATGTGGACAATCATTCTAAGCTCAAGTATTGGAGTTAGAATTTTCATGAACGCTTTCACAATGACAACTCAAGTTAAGGAAATTTGACCTTGAACACTTCAACACCCCTTCAGTCTAGCTCCCTGAAAACAACATTCAACTCACATGTCCTAATCATATGACTAGCATTGCATACTATGTGAAGTCTGTTTGGTACACATGCTTGTATAAATATATTGTTTTATGTAAATATAAGCAAATACAAATTTATTTATATCCATAAAAATAGAAAACATAAAAATTTATAAAGCAGGCTGGATCTGGGCCACAGAACCAGGCTTACTTATTAAAGGCACAAAGCACAAGGAGATTCTGAAGCCTGACACAAGGTGTAAGGCACAACAGGAGGCGCACATTGTAAAAATACACCTAAGTCTACAGAAGATAAGTAATCAAAATGATAACATATAATTAAAATTCTAGCATAAAAATTTTTGAAATCCAAACAAAAACAGAAGTATTTTTAACCTATAATTCTATATTCCACTAAATTGGAATAATATATAAAACTAATAGACAAAAAAGAATTGAGATGAGAAACAACTGGAATGGAAGGATGTGTTTTCGAGGCTTCTTGATTGGCCATGGAAGCATAGTTAGAAAGTTCTTTTTATATTGTACAATTACAAAAATGGTAATAATCCTAAAGATTTGGGAGAGGATCGGGGATATGATTCACCCTAATCAATTGATTGTATACATGCACGGTAATACTACTACGAGTTGCAGCATGATGCTGCATTCAATTCGTTGACTAAAAGAATATTGAATTCTATACATATATGGAAATTGTCATAAAATTTGAGCATGATTTGCCTAAATCAATTACTTGACTAGGGTAAATTTAATTTTGTTCACATGGTAATGATCCTAAAATTTAGTAGGATTGAAGACATGATTTGCTGAAATTAATTGTCATAATTTGGTATTTTCTTTTTTCTTTTTTTTTTTTTTTTTTTAATTTGGTATTTTCTTTTTTCTTTTTTTTTTTTTTTTTCTATTTTTAAACTTGAAGTAAGATTTTTTTTTTTTTTTTTTTTTTCTAATTTTTAAACTTGAAGTAAGAAGTAGCAAAGGTGTGCCAAAGCACACACCATGCACCTTGACTGAGGCGCACACCTTAACAAAAAGGTATACAAAATATTGACATTGCCCGCATCCCAGGAGTTCAGGTGCACCTTTTAAACAACTTTTAGAATACTCATAATTATATAAGAAATAAAATTTATTAACTTTACAAATAAATACAAAATAATCCAAAAAATTATGATTTTATTTTGTCTATATGTTAGCCTAAAATTACAATATAGTAAAACAATTTAGAAGGAAAAAAACGTTGTTAAACTCCCATATGTATCAAATAATATAATTTTAGACCAAATATTTCTTCTTTTTTTTTTTTTGTCATTTTTACCTTTTTAGACTTTTAACCTTTAAGTCAAGTGTATCATGTGGTAAAAGATTTATGTAGACTTGTAGAGGTGCATAATATAAGACTAAGTGATTATAAAATTTTCAAATAGAAATAGAATTCCGGTTTGAACCAGACCGAACCGTCAGTTCCGGGCCGGTTCAGTTCATTTTTTAACATTAACATGAACCTTAACTGGCCCGTGAACTGCAATTCCATTTTCAAAATTTTGAACCGATGGTTTTGATTCAGTTCTAATTCATATACAGTACAGTTTGGTTTCAATTCGAACCGAAATGATGGCCACGCCTGCACAAGCCACCATTTGAATTTGTCTTAATCCAGTCTTTCCTAGGCACGACAATGGAATTTACTTCATATATAGGCACTTGTTGCTCATTCAAAAGTTATCTGTAGTAATCCATATTATCCTCCACAAACGCACAAGTTCTATGTTTACTATTCAGTATACCAATGTCATCTACACATAAATATTTAAGTTAATCAATTAAACAGGTTTCTTCTGTTCTTACCTTTTGTTTTGTTTATGTTTCATTGATGACAGCTATACAATTAACTACAAGAGTAACTGCTGAACAAACAAACATTTTTGCTCTAGTTGACTGCTTATATCTTTCCCTCTCACAAACTTTGTCTGCAGCTCTGAGGCTAAAAAACAAAGCACTAACAAGCCTTTCAGGTAGGGTATACAGTGTTGTCAAAATAAATGCTAGACACGACTACAAGCCCTGACAACTGTCACACATTAAACACACCAACCATGTCAAACAAAACAATTTAGACATGCACACCTTTGACAACAGAAAGGACAAAATTTTCAAGAAAAAGAAAAGACAATTTCAGACATAATTGATTGATATAACTTATAAATTCATTGGACAGGAAATTGAGACCTGATTGGAATTTTTCTTTCTTTTTCTTGCACCTACTAGTGAAAATTAAAAAAAAAAAAAAAAAATTGCAACATCAAAGTCATAGAAAAGGTTAAACATTTTAAGAATCAAGTTGCTTGTTGATGGATGATTATAGTTTGACATTGATATTAAACATTTTATAACATATAATGGGGAAAACTGTAATTTCTGCTACAGATGGGTATTTTTATTTCAATGCTATTAATGAACTTGTTTATATGATGGATTTTTCCTGAATGCATCTTTCATATAACTAAAAGTATAATAATCTTGATGAAATAAAAGATTTATGCATCCACATTTTAGCATTCCAAATGTTAAACTGATCTCATATATAACTCTACATATGTTCTAAGTAGCATATCCTCTGTGTTTTATACCATGTCATGCAGTTTCTACACTCTGCCGTCATGTTCATAACCATACATCAGCCCTGAGGAAATTTGCAGCCTAGACTTCTAAGACTGCAAATAGGAACCTATAGGTCTGACAAGCTATGTAATTAGTTTGACCATTACTCAAAGCAGCCTACTATACTTCGGTTGAAGAAAGATCGGGTATAAACAGGTGACGCAGGGGAAAGATGTAGGGCTGTCAGTTTTCAACAAGTAAGCTAGAATAGGGTTGATCGTAGGTAGAACAGTAATCAGTAATTAGGTTTATAACCTTTGAATTAAAATTATGAGAAAAAATAAGATGATTTACAATACTATTAGTGCTGTCTATTTATAGTGATAAATCCTAACTAGACTAGGAATCCTAATTAAAGAAAGAATTAAAACTCTACTTCCTATTCAATGATAAAATAGTAAATTGATAATCCTAACTAGAACTAGGAATCCTAATTAAAGAAGAATTTAAACTCTAACTCCTATTCAATGATTAAAATAGTAAATCTAATCAAATAAAGGAAATGAAAAAAATAATGCAAATGCTTGAAATAAACAGTAAATTAAATAACAATCCTAGTTGTTGCTAGGAAGGAATCAATAGGACTACGATTGGCTTCCTGCATTTCATTCTCCCGGTGTTTGAAAAGACTCGGCTCCGACTGAAGTAACCTTAAAGAATCCTTAGGGAATGCATAACTTATTTCCCTTTGAATTAAATAACCATCTTGCAATCTGGTTTATATGCAGGACTTTCAGCTTTTTGAATAATGCAACAATATCAGCCTTTATCTTGCCAAAAACATGAATCTGAATCATACTGGTTTTTCTAGTTCTTCAAACTGTAATTTGAGTGCTCAAAATTGACAAATTAGGGATCTCTCAGACCTGATGATCAGAAAAAAACACCAAAACTCCGATAAGCTAAGTAATGCTGTGCTGCCAATGTCGAATAGCTCGTACCAAGGCATAGAACTCTAGATCATAAGTTGAGTAATGCTTCTTAGCTTTAGACAACTTCTCACTAAAAAATTCAAGAGGTTTGCCCTCTTGGCTAAGAACAGCTCCAATCCCTTCATGTGAAGAACCACATTCGACAATAAATAATTTCTCAAAATTTGGAAGTGCAAGAACAAATGCTCTAGTCATCAAAAACATGATTCTTTCAAATGCCTTTTGTGCAGAATTTGTCCACTCAAACTTTTCTTCTTTCATAGATTCAATTATAGGACTCATAATTGAACTGAAATTTTGGTTTCCTATAGAAAATGAGGCCAAACCATGAAAGCCAAACCATGAAAGCTTCTAACTTCTTTGATGGATTGCGGTGCTGGCCATTCGGTAATTGCACAGACCTTTTCTGGATCTGGTTTTAATCCTTCAGCAGACACAATGTATCCCAAGAATACCACTTCTGGTTGCAGGAAACTGCTTTTTTTCAGGTTTATGTGCAGCTGCTCTTGACAAAGTACTTCTAACACTTGTTGCAAGTGTTTTAAATTATCTTCCTTGGTGCGGCTATAAATCAAAATGTCATCAAATATACCACAACGAAAGAATTCAAGACAGGTTTGAGTACATCTATCATGACTCTCATGAATGTGCTTGGTGCATTAGAAAGGTCAAATGGCATTACTAACCATTCAAATAACCCACATTACTAACCATTCAAATAACCCATCCGGTGTCTTAAAAGATGTTTTCCATTCATCACCATGTCTCATTCTAATTTGGTGATATCCACTTTTCAAGTCAATTTTGGAAAACACTTTAGAACCCGCTAGTTGATCAAGCATATCCTCCAATCTTGGTATTGGAAAGCGATATTTGATTGTTATCTTGTTTATAGCACGACCATCCACACACATTCTCCAAGAACTGTCTTTCTTTGGAGTTAATAAGGCTGGGTAGGCACATGGACTTTTACTTTCACGCACCAGACCTTTTTCCAATAATTCTTTAATTTGTCTTTCTATTTCAGCCCGCTGTAAAGGAGGCATTCGGTATGCAGGCAGATTTGGTAAAGCTGCTTCTGGTACCAAATCAATAGCATGTTGGATGCTTCTTAACGGTGGCAAGCTTTTCGGTACATCTTCACTAATCAACTCCTTGAATTCCTGCAATAGTCGTTGAATTTCAAAGGAATATTCAACTGATTTTTCAACCTGGTCTATTCACTGATTTTTCAACCTGGTCAACTCCTATCAGTTTGGCCCTTACTAAGGCATAACGTGACTCCACCTCACTATGCATGGCGCTGCTGGCAATTCTTTAAACAGCTTACAAGCCATTTTAAATTTTACTAGTTGCACTCCTTTATTTTGCTATTTGCCTTTGGTTTCTTCCTTGAGAGGATGCAAGTGTACTCTTGTTGTCTTGTAGAACGAATAAGTATTAGCCTTGTCTTGTAGTCCATAATCATGTTCATACAAGCAAGGTCGGTCCACTAGAATAATGCCCCAACATCCATTGGTACTAGCATCACATAGTTGCTTCATCTGCCAATCATCTCCCATTGTGAATTGCACCTAAGCATTGAGATGTTACTGGTATCCTCAGCCCTTTCTTCAACCAACCTACTTTGTAAATGGATGAGAAATGTTTTTGTTTGTAGGAAGCTTTAATTTATCTACAGCCTCCTTTGATATTATATTTTCCATAACTCACTTTTCCTCCATCAATGACTAACTTACACACTTTATTGCACACTTTGCCTTCACAAATAACACGTGTACGAAAAATGCTACGCCTCCTCCAATCTTCTTCTCCTTCTTTGTTCATGGCTGTCATGACTATTCCAACATCTAAAGACTCACCTTGAGCTGGGTAAACATCAATTTCTTCTACTTCCTCATCATATTCATCAAAAATAGGGCCTTGGTCTTCATCATACTCGGCTAAATTTACCCTCCTTTATGGACAGATGAATGAAGTATGTCCCTTTTCTCCACAAGTAAAACAATGAACTTGAGAATTGTTGCCTCTCCTTGTAGACGAACCAGAATTGTTTTGCCCAACATAAGGTACTATACCTATCCCTTTATCGTTCCCATCAACACGGGTTGTCTCTTCATTGTATTTATCAATAGCGGCAGCTTCTTTCCCGCTTCGTTCAGTTATTTGAATCTCTCTTGCAGCTCCGAAATTGTTTTGCCAATTGCTATGGGCCTTCTAGCACCGTAACGAGAAACTCGCTTTTCAGCTGCTGAGGCATATTGGCGAGCATCTTCAAGATTGTGTAATCAGACTATGCCCATTTCATCTCTAAGGGACTGATTCAAACCAGCAAGGTAGCGAGAGGTAATTTGTTCATTGTTTTTGGATATTCCAACTCGAATGGACAAATTATTAAATTCTATAGTGTACTCTTCAACAGGCATACTATTTTGTTTCAAGCAGTGGAACCTTTCATATAGTTCCATTGTGTAATCAGCTCGTAAAAATTGCTTCCTGAGCTTAGTTTTCATGTGCTCCCACGTGCTGATTTTAAGCTTTCCTTGTCGTGCGCGCTGCTCCTCAACTCTCTTCCACCATTGAAGTGTAGTACTCTTCAATTTAAGCTTTACAAAAAGCACTTTTCGGGCTTCAACCATTGATTTCCATTCAAAATAATTTTCTAAACTAGTTTCCCAATCTAAATAATCTTCGGCATGTGATTTCCCATGAAAATCAGCAACTTCAATTTTAACTCCTCCACTATTTAAGTCAAGAGCATGAAGTAAAGGCTCTTCCAATCTGCCTCGTGCTGCTGGGTTTGCATGTCCAGCTTCATGAAAGGGGTTTACGTCCTCGACTTCCTCTTTACTCTCAAGAGCTTCTTGAAAATCAAGGTTTTGGTGGTTGCCTTCCGAAGTCTCCATTCGGGCTTCCACGGGTTCCTGATGCTGCGAGGCTTGTACAGCCCGGGTCAAATCCTCAATCATTCGCCGTATCTCAGCTATTTCTTCTTATTCGCCGGTATCTCTCAGCTATTTCTTCTTTTTGGGGCTGATTGGCCTCTGCCTCTTTCCAACCATGGTTTAATTCAGACAAAAAAAGAATCCTAGGATCTATTTTTGGGACTCTGATACCAATTGACGCAGGGAAAGATGTAGGGTTGTTCAGTTTCAACAAGTAGCCTAGAATAAGGGTCAGGATCATAGGTTTGCAAAACATGCAATCAGTCAAACTTCAGGTTAGTTTTTATAATACCTTATCGAGAATATAATAATTAATGAGAAAAAAATATAAGATGATATGAATTGCACATTGTATAACATCTTATAAGTGACTGTCATCTAATTTATTTTATATTTTACAAATAAGAATGAAATAGAATCCTAAACTATTTGAACTAAGAAATCACTAATTTAAAAGTAACAAGATTAAATCTAAAAAAAACTTATATTAGACATATTCACTAGGTTCAGGATGAATAAAGAAATATTGTAAATTCCGTAGATAATAAAGGAAAACGGAAAAACTTTGCACTGCAGGATGGATATCTGCATCATAAAAAAACAACATGTAAATTTACAATATTAACAGATGTCACCTAGTCTGTGCTAGGAATCCATGTATTGGACACTATACAGATTGCTCCATTGTTCAGAGTCCTTATTACAGGAACATAACCTTAGTGGATGAAGCAGTGTATTACAATGACCTACAAAATACGAGATATCATTCAATTCTGCACACTGGCCTTCACTCGCTAAGAATTCCAAAGTTTGAAAATTCAACCTCAAAACATTGTTTGCCTATTCCCATCATCACACTCATAACACTCGGGGAAGAAAGACACAATCATTAGCACACGCACAAATAGTCAAAGAGAGAAGGTGCCAAAAATATGGAGTCGATAGGTATAGAAATAAACCTTAACAATTATAAAATTTAGTTCTTGGAGGAATTACATATTAATAGGACAATGCATTTCAATATGGAGGAAGACCCAAAAGCTTAACTTGTACCCCTTTCGTTGCGTTATTCAAAGCCAAAAAGCCATTCTTTATATTTGTTCATATTCAGTGACAGATTGAATGTTATACGAAAACCATAGCATAATCAAATAAGGAAACGGAAAACTAATGCATATCTGAAATAAAACAGTAAATTAAATAAAATCCTAGTTGTGCTAGGAATCCAATTAGGACTAGAATTGCTCCTGCATCAACAGGACAAACTGGGAGAAGCAGTTCATCACAGGAAACACAATTCGAACTGCGCTTATGTAGACCAAGTTTGAAAACAATCAAATTGTAGCCATTCAATCAACAACACACTGAAGAAGACACAATCATAGCAAGAAAATAGTCAAGAGAATCCAAAATAATGAGCAATTATAACTTAACAATTTAAAAGTTTGAAGGCCAAAATGCTCAATAGAGAAGCCAAAGTTTGTACCTTTGTTGGATCAAAGCCAAAGCCACTCATTTGCATCATGCGTTGTGTATCATCCATAGCTGCATTAAGAATATCATAATTTGATTTTAAAAAAAATAATTAATCCATAAAGCTCCATATTTTGCAAATATCTAATAATAAATCTTAAATCAATGATTTTGCATGAAGGAAACAGCATGCAGATTTAAGCTGTATGTTTACAGTATACAACCTAGCTATGTACTTTATAAACTGGTACTAACCATTTTCTTCACCGAGAATGAGACTAAATAAGCCCCTTAATCCAAATAAATTAAGAAAATACCTGGAGAAAGAAAGTAGTAACGTATAATCAGATAGTGTTAGTTGAGAAAATGCCAAAATTTGAAATACTCTTTGAACAAAATGGAGCTTCTTGTTCATAAAGGCGGAAAAGTACCATGAGCGACTACTGACATAACTGACATCAACAGTACTTAAATCAATCCCATTTTGCAACATTGATCTGAACCTTTGAGTCAGAGGAAATGGTATCTTGGCTGAGAGAAACAAGAGAATATCATTAACAAAGTTTCAAAGAGTAGCAAAAAATCATCTGCGAAGTTGTGAGGACCAATGTGATTAGACTTTACTATTAACAAGCTAAGATAGTGCGTAGGGTAGTTTAACACAGGGTAAAGCAATCAGAAAATTAACACAATGGCCAAGAAACAAACCTGCAACAAATCCAGAGAAGAAAAAGTTGACCCAGGCAAAAGTAAGAGTCTGGCCAACAGGAAAAATATAGGTATCACAAATGGGAATCATCTAATGTCAAGCAGGCCAGAGGTGAGAATATCCTACTTAATTAGTAATACCTGAGGTATAATCATAGAAAGGTTTTTCTTCATCATATCCATGGCCATATTTGGATCAGAAAACATCTGTGCTTGTGCATTTTGCGCTTGCCCTTTCGGAACGAATAACAATCCATTTTCCTACCAAAATTCAATACAGGCATGTTACAAACCCAAAAAAGAAAGGGGGAGAAAAGATTAATAAAGATAGACAGAGAAAAATGTTCATTTCAAAAGAAAGCCCCTGAGTAAAATAGTGACCAAAACTAATCAATTCAATGACTTAGTTAAGTGAAATTGTAGAGTTAAATAAATTTCCAAAAGTATTAACTTCCTCAATCAAAATTGAACTTGAAGCATGTTTCAGGTCACATCCTCAATTGGAAATAAATTTTCCATTTTGAATACCATTTTAGAAACACCAAAACAACCCAAAAAGTGGAGGGGGAAGGCAAACAAGCAAACCTCATTGCTGAAATAAACCCTTCGAGCACGAAACGACTTGGGAGGTATAAAATTAGCACCAGACCGCAAATTCCGAGCCCTGATAATTACTTGACTGACATATATGAAAAAAATATACATATATTAGTCAATAGATATATATGTGTGCGTATGAATCGTAGATAGACTCTGAGAGAGAGAGAGAGAGAGAGAGAGAGAGAGAGAGAGATTGGGGTTTAATTTTTAGGGTTTAGAATTAACCCTTCTTTAACAATCTTGGCATCAGGTACTTGATAAGAACGCATGAGCTTGGAGACGAAGTAACGGAGGACTCCAATGAGAACCATAACTACCGAGAGAGGAATCAACACCCAATCTCTTATTGCAGTGTCTAGCACCAGATCTTCCGCCATAGCTGCAGTATTCTCTCTGCAGGAGTTCCCTATACACAATACAAATCACAGGTCAATTATATATGTATTATTTCTTTCTTATTTCATTTTTATCTTCCACTAAATAATACTGAAGGGAGAAGTTCTAAATTGCATTTTATCAAATTATTATAAGGGAAAAAACAAAACCTTGTAACATGGAGTAGGATGGGCAATAAGGGGTGTCAATAAGGGGGGTCAAATTCCAAATACCTGATACAATTAAGGTCAAAACAAATAGATAATCGTATCAAATTTATCAAGATGACATATAAATTTTATAGATGATATGAATATAACACATACCACTTAATATTATAAACAAGTTAATTGTATCGAGTTGACTTGTATATCAATCACTTAATTTATTTATAATATTTTTAAATTTTAATCTATTTAACTTAAATTATATTTAAAAATAAATTTCTATATATAAAATATAGAGATTATCCAAGATAAACTCACCACCCCACAAAAACTGCCTTACTCTCTTATCAAAAAGCATCACAGACTGACGTTGAGTAGGCATGGCCGGTTCAGTGAATCGTTGGTTCCGATTCACTGAACCGCCGGTTCGAGATGTTTAAAATTTTGAACCGGAACCGACTCTTGAACTTCCGGTTCCAACACGGTTCGGCACAATTTTGGCGAACCGACGGTTCGAATTACGGTTCCTATTCGATTCCGGTATTACGCAAATTTTTTTAAAAAATAATAAAATTTTGATTCTGAATTCATAAATAAATAATAATTTTAAAATGTTTAAATTTTATTAACTAAATAAATTATTATCATTGAAATAGAGAGAATAAATTTATAAATTTAAATTATATTAAACTAAATACAGATATTTATTAAATATTTAAAAAGAAAAACTTTCTTATGAGAGCGAGCTTAGAAGAGTTTGATTACAATTAAATTACAAATTTTTGCTAAGTCATAATATATGAAAACTATAAATATTGGATATACAAAATATGGGAATGAGTTGGAAATAATTATTAATCAAAAGAAAATTGTTTATTAGAAGAAATCAATGAAGTAATTGTAATGAATGGAAAAATGAGTTAAGGGAAGAAAATGGAAATGGATGTAAAAATAAAAATAACACACTAGAAAATCAATATTAAAGGAAATAAAGCAATAGAAAAAGAAAGACTATGGAGAGTGATAGAATTTGTATTGAAATAAAAAGAATAGTAGATACTAAAAAATTAAAAAATAAAAAAAATTATGGGGGTTATTGAATAAAAAATCACAACTCATCATATATTTAGACATTTCTCATTAAATTAGTTTCATTGTCCTTATAATAAAAAATAACAGTTATATATTTTGGTATAATTTTAGTAAATTAAAGTAAATAAATAAAAAATGATCTAAAAAAAATGAATAAAAATTTAATTTGACCAAAAAATAAATAAAAAAAACCTAGTCAATGTCAAAAACTATCCGTTACACCCCTTTTTTTTGGTCAGCACTTGAAAGTATTTTTTGTTTAATAAAAGAATATTCATACGTACCAATTTTCGTTTTGTTACATATTAAATCAAATTATCGATGTGTAGTTTTTTTTCCAACACAACTTTTTATAACTTATGATGAACAGTTAAACTCTCTTACTCATAAAATCAATTCAAGTGATCATAAATCGTTTTTAAGCAAAATTTTAACTAAACACATTTTTTTGTTGCATACTGGTTTGAAACCGGACCTCCCAGAACCGTGTTTCCTTCGATTCATATTTTTAGACATCCATATGAAAGGCCTTAACCGGCTCGTGAACCGCTGGGATGATTCGATTTTTCAAAAATTATGAACCGCCGTCTCTTTTTGGATAATTTAGTAAATTACAGTAAATAAATAAATAAATGATTAAAAAATGAATAAAATTTATTTACCAAAAAATAAATAAAAAAAACCTATCATGTCAAAAACTATCCGTTACACTCTTTTTTTTGTACACTTGAAAGTTTTTTTTTTTTAATAAATGAATTATTCATGTACCATTTTTTGTACATATTAAGTCAAATCATGTGTAGTTTTTTCACCACTTTTTATAACTTATGTACCATTAAACTTCTCTTCACCATAAATCAAATCAAGTGATATAAATCTTTTTATAAAAATTTTAAGCTACAATTTTTTTGTGCATCTGGTTTGAACCGGACCGAAACCGTCGGTTCTGATTCATATTTTAACATCCATATGAACCTTAACCGGCTCTTGAACCGCTGATTTCGATTCAAAATTATGAACCGCCGGTTCTAATCGGATTTCAATTTATCTACAGTACAGTTCAGTTCCGATTAGAACTGAACCGGTGGCAATGCCTAACGCCGGGAGCAAGACCATTTGCATGATGTGATTGGGTAATGCTGTCAGTACCGATTTCATAAGGGTAAGGCGACTTGGAAAAGAGAGATAGTTAGATAAATGAGAATCCAGTAGCGGAAATTAGAGGGTGGCATGCGATGTCGGCTGTGTCCTAATTTTAAATTTTTTTTAATTTATTTTATAAAATATAAAAAGTTTTATGTTTTTGTTTATAAAATAGTAATTTTTTTCGATATTTATCCTTTTTAATTTTAAAATTTTTTTTCCCCCTCTCTAATTATTTTTCTAGTTCAGCGACTATGGGAACCTAACCGAGCCAACATTCCATCAAACGCGTCCTTGTTTACTCTCCTTGTAAAAATGGGAACACCACAAATAAGAGGAGGGTTGAGCTACACTCTCCTCACCACCCTCTCCTTAGCCACCACACTGAAACATTCGGCGAGAACCAGATAGAAGATTTGAAATAATTCACCTTCTGGCCGGAGGCTATACCAAACATGTCCAAGCACCCCTTAATAACCTGAAACTGATCAACACTAGCTTCAGTAAAAAGAAGCTAGTCATCGATGAAAAAGAGGTGCGATATGCCAAGTCCTCGACGAGAAGGACAAAAGGGGTGTCAATCCCCCTCACAGACAGCCCATTAATACAATGGTCCAACCTCTCCATGGCAAGAACAAAGAGATAAGGAGAAATCGGGTCACCTTGCCGGGCACCTCTCGTAGGCCGAAAACTAGAAGAAATAGAACCATTAATAATGACCCGCAAAAAACAGGCTTGGAGACACTTCAAAAGTAAAGAACATCATTGAGCCGAGAAACCTGCCAACCCAACGTTTCCTCCAAAAAATCCCAGGAAGTCATAGGCTTTCTCGATGTCAATTTTAAATACCAGCCAAGCCGTAGCGCCATTACATTTCTGCATAGAATGAGTAATCTCCTGAAAAACTACCACATTATCATGGAGTTGGCGCCCCAGAATGAAGCTACTTTGCAAATGAGAAATTAACGATGGCAAGACTAGCTTTATGCGATTTGCCAAGACTTTGATAACAATCTTAAAACTCACGTTCATGCCCCCTCATATTCAATGCGCCTAACCTTTCTGCGAAATCGAAATTTAGAAACCAATGCGAGAGATAAGTCAACTTCTGCACTCATTCTTGTATATTTCCCACGCGAAGCCTCCAAAGTCATCTCATCAATACCGATCGGAGTCCCAATACGACGGCCAAGTCGCCATAGGGACGTGCAAGAATAGTATTCTACTAGATGATTAGGGATATGAACCCAGACCATACCTCTGTCAATCTGTGCCACTTCCGGGTCGAAGTTAGATTGTCATTTCCAAACCTTAAGGTAGTGATCCGCTACCATCCATCGACCATCGTATAAGACACGTTCATACACCATGTGATTGGAAAAAGGTGCCAATGTTATAATGCATATGCAAAATTGAATACACAAACTTTTTTTATTATTTTTTATCCTCCCTCGTACCTCACATTATTTCTCTCTATTATTTCTCAATCCTCTTTTTCACTTTACACCCACTATATTTTCCTTAGAATTGACTTGTTTGCCTATACTTCCTTGATCCAAATTAACTACATTTCACATGTGGTCACATTTTAAACAACAAAAAGCTAGTCTGCACTGTCCCTTACGTCCATCTCTTGATTATTTATTGCTTTATCCATACTTTTTAGAGAGAATACTTGGGATTCAAAAGCTCCATTTCAGGATCTCCTTTAAGCTCTTTGATCTTACCTACTTGGTTTTGCAACTCACAAGCTAAGTTTAAGCAATCCAAATTGTTATGGCACATCAAAATTCAAAATATAAATGCGTGGTTCAATACTTATTTTCACTTAATTGAAAAAAATGTAAAAATCCATTAAAATTTAGTATGCCTTTCTTTTCAGACTTTCCTCTCTTCATCTTCCCTTCTGGGAGGAAACCAAATGGTGGATTTTTTTTTTTTTATCACTTTCTCAGAAGAGAATTTTTTAAAAATTTACTAAAGGGATTTCTTTGTAAGTTAGTATGGAAAAAAAGCAAATGGCACAATGTTTATCTTCATTTGGAGGGGATCCCTTGCTGCAGTTCGAAGCAAGGTTCCAATGATCCATCCTTTTCTTACATATTGCTCGTTTTTTATTATATTTTTATGATTTATCTCATTTCTTATCACTTTCAAATGGCTAATATGGTCTCTTTTCCCTTATATAGCAATAGACTTGTCTCAAATTCTTCACTATTCATTCAAAACGCAAGAAAATCCCATAATTCTTTTGTTCATGAAACAAGTCTACGTAGAAAAAACTTTGCTGTTAATTTTGGGTTTTCTTCAAGGCGCAGATGCTTATCACTGGTCCCATTATCCAATGCTAAAAGGTCTGTATCTGGGAATGATGAAGAGAAGCAAGCTCTTGAAACAGTTCTCAAGCTTTATTCTGCAATTAAGAACCAAAATATCCACCAAGTTTCCAATATAATTGCTGACGAATGCCGTTGTGTTTGCAATTTCTTTTCATTTTTCCAATCCTTCCATGGCAAACAGGTATAGATTATTAGGTAATACAATTGGAGAGCTGTATTACTGTTAACTCTGCAATGGAAATTGATAGCATGATAAATAAGTTTACAGACATATTTGACTTTGCCATTCTAATCAGTACCAAAGTAATATAATCTTTTTAAAAATTTGAACATAAGACAACTAATAGTAAATTTTCTAATTGAGACTAACTGTTTTTTTGCAGCAAGTATTGGACTTCTTCAAATATGTGATACGAATCTTCGGAGATAACATTGAATTTGTGGTGAAACCAAC
The DNA here is from genome assembly GCF_014843425.1 of Jatropha curcas. The sequence continues at coordinate 3,536,729 of NW_023590789.1, read as the reverse complement.
GGTACATGATGGGATGAATGTTGGTGTTTCATGGAGACTACGTACATACTACACTAACTCTCTCCTTCCTTCGTGTATATATATAAATATTTAAAGAGAGGTTGAAATGCTTTTGTTATTCTTTTGTTTTGTTATTTGCAGAATGGAGCAAAACCCACATGCCTTTAGGAAAAGGATTCAGTTTCTACATTTTACAAGTATACCAAGGGAAGGTGGTAATAAGGTGCTCAAAACTTTATGATAACATAATGTTTGCTTGTTTAGTATCATGTTGTTTTTATTTATTATTATTGTTGTTCAAATACTTCAAATATTATAATTTTGAAAAAAAAACATTATTTACTTGTTTTTATAAATTTTTTCATAGATATATTATTTTATTATTTGACAATAATAATTAAAAATTAAAATAATAATATTAAGAATTAAGCAGTGTTCTAAGAACCGAACTAGTCAATGAACCCATGAAGTTAGGAGTTTACTGAACCGGAAAGCTCAAATAAAATTGAAAGTGCATGATAAGAAAAATTTTGATGTCAAATAAAAAACATTCTCATGTTTGGCTTTGACAAAAAGAATAAAAGAAATTACTTAATAATTTTAAACAAAAAGAATAAAATGTGAATAAATTTAATAGTAAAAAAATTAATTAATTATAATGATATAATATTATTTTTCATATTTGCCTTTAAAGTTGGCCAACTTAATTGTTTTAATTAATATATTAAAATTTTGGATTTAAAAATAAAGAGTCCAATAATTAAAAAATTAGTGGCTCAATTTTTAAGAAGTTCAAATTTTAAGAAGGCTCACAATTTGAGAAAAACCCAAAATTTGAATCGAACTGATTTTTAACTGGTCGATTTATCGGTTTATAACCGGTTTGTGCTGATTCTTTAAAGTTCATTTTCTTATGTAAACTGTACTGGACGACAATTCGATTTCGGTTTACATTGGGCAGTCGGGTGTGGTTTTCTGAACAATGGTACTAAGCTAATAACTCAATGAATAAACTTCTTAATAATACCAAATAATAATATCAATCTTTAGTTAAATGGACGTGTAAATGAACAAAGATAAAATAGGACTGAACACCACAAATGTCTCGTCTTACCTAATCTAATGTTTGGTATGAAAATGATAACCAAAAAGATTTAAAAAACAAAAATAAATAAATAAATTAAATTGTTATATTACTCTTATTTACTTCTTATTTTAATAAAATATTTTATGATAAAAATTTAATGAAAAACATAAAACAATTATTTTAATTTTAAAATAATATTTATTTATAAAATTCTTTAAAAAAAGTATTAAAACGTATTTACTCTCCTAAGAAAATCTAAAATGCTAATATGATTTATCATATGAAATTGCAAAATATTGAATTTTAAAAATCTCTCCTTAATGCCTACTAAATCCTCTTGCTTTCTCTTTCTTTCTCTTTCTTTTTTACATCCACAATTTAATAGCCAATCACTATAAAATTTAATAGCCAATAACCAGAGAGCAATAAATGCCCCCATCATAAGTGTGGTCGACCATATCTATCTATTTTTTTGATATCTCAACTTAATACATTAAATAGACATTTTTCTGATGCGACAATTACAGGAGAGCAATTATTTTTCTACTGACTGTTAAAAGAGAGCAAATTCACATTAGCATTAGAAATGTTCTAAAGTAATTGGATAACTACCAAAGTTAGAAAATAAAATGGATATCAAATCAGAATACAAAAGGGTGAAACTAATGATGATGAATACAAGAAAATTCAACACGTGCTGAGCCGTTATCATTTGCCAAGGAGTTAATGATGACAGTCACTACTTTTCACTTTTCAGGAATATGGAGATGTTCATGGAACCCCTCCTTCACATCCAGCCATTTAGATCGGTAAGCAAACTTCAATTTTTAAAAATTTAAATAAATACTAGTCAATGGCTCTTTGTTCATCCTCCACCTTTCTAATTTTCTATTTTTCCAGAAAATAACTGGATATCTGACAAGAATAGCTGAGAAGATGAGCTCCATCAGACTGTCCAAAGACAAAGTGAAAACCACAATCCTTGCTGTGCTTTTGATGGCCATCATTTTGCTGTTTATGATGCCAGGATTGAATTAAGTCATAGAATCTAAGTTATACTCCTTTTGGGTCCTTCCTCAGAGAGTGTTTTGCAACTGTAATTTTTCCAGTTAAACTCGCTCCGTAGGAAGATAGCTTAGCCTTAGTTTTCATGAACATTGTTCGCACAAGCATTCAATCAGCGATTTTATGTACAATGTATGAACTTCTTATGTTGTACGAATAATTATTATAACTATAACAATCAAACTAATTTAAATCTTTCATGTTTGAATCCATACTTGGTAAACCGATGACAAATGCAACAGCAATCTACAGTTGTGAGTGTGCTAGGTCGAAAAAATTCCAGGGAAATTAAATAAAACAGCAAAGGCAGATTGATTGATAACAAAAGAGTAGGGAAAAAACTTGCAGATTAAAAAAGCAACAGCCCTAGATATTGGAATAAGATACAGATATGGGTCCTCCGAAGAAAGTAAGATTTTACAATTCCACTGCTGTTACCTACTGAGGGTTAGGCATGGAGTAAAGTTTAAATGGTAATAAAATTAGCAAGCAACCTAAATCCAGGGCAAAGGCATAACTACAAAGGTACTCCCTGCAATTGGCCCATGGTCACATTTTCATCCTAATCACAACAAACTAGAGTAAATCTCCATATTATCTAGCCACGGTTAATTCACAATGACAAAAATAAAAGAACAGAAAGAGGGAAAAAAATTAAGGTTCTTCACTATCTGTTCTACCATCAGAAGTGCAGTGGTCACAAAACATTGAGTACATCTGCAAGAAAGAGTAAAAACTCGATCCATCATTCATTTCATACAAACTGAACCATAAGCAAATGAATCAACAAGGAAGAGATGTGCAGCATAAAGCATAGGTGTTCAGGCAAATGCTTGCAGAATCATAAACTCGATAGATAATTGAATCCAAGAAACGAACAAAAGAAAGCAGACATAAGGTCTAAAGCAAGAAGAATATAGGGGACATTTCTGTGAGGAAAAGACTTGTAATACCAAACAACTTATATATATAACTCACAAGCAATGGAGAAGAAAAAAAGTACTGGAAACCACTTGCTAAATGAGATGAAAGTCACAACAATAAAAGTTTTCTAATCTCTATGGATAATTACATCAAGTAAAGAAAAAGAATGAATTGAGATCAGGCTTATCATTGTTAAGTTTACAGGCTTTGCATGGAGAATGCAATTCATGGATGCACCGAAATTTTAAAATGAAAATTTTCAAGGCCCCCTTAAAGCCTTGGTAATGCCCAAAACATTTCAAAGTGGAGGATAAATTTGAAATTCAAGAGCAGATTTTCCCTTGAATTTTCTTCTCCAATTTGAGAGAAAATTGTACTTGTCCTTATCTGCCTCTATTCTCATTCTCCATCCTCTTAGTACAAAGATAACATAAGTTAACTCAAATTCACTTCTCAGATCATCATTTCCCCTCACCAACCTCAAAACAAATGAACTATACAACAAGTTCTATTCTTTCCTTGGTGAATGAAGGCTATCACCAAAGAGCATCAAGAATAAGAGATTTTGTGTCATGTACAAAAACTAGAAATTAAAATCGCATATTCTCAACTTTCTTTAGGGAAGACAGAAAAAGGATAACAATGATTGTAACACAGATGCATGTATACACACATATGCATACACACTATGCCCTGTTGTTATACTAACCAGTCAGCGCAGCCAAACATCACGACTGCTTGAACAAATGGTGGCGTGCTAACATCTCTTCTACCCCCACAGCAGAGATGCTTTCACATCCAAGAAGCTCTCGGAGCTTTGCATCACATAATATAACCATTGAGTTCAGTGGATCCTGAAGGCACGCAAGCAAAACCACAGAAACTTTAGCTGCTAATGCATTTTTCTCAACAGATAATAGAAGTTTAGATGTTGTGGTCTATGTGAGATATAAATTCTTAAGTGTCGAGATATTTAACAAAAAAACAAAAAGACACTGTAACAGTAGATGATGGTAACAACAAGATGAGAATAGAAGAGAAACAAGACCAATCGAACAAAAAAAGAAATGTCTCAAGCTATTCTGGAATGGTAAATTTGATAATTAGGCATCCAATAAAAACTCAAAACTTTCAGGGAAAGGTACAAAGTTAGACATTCACTACTCACCTCCAATTGGTTAACCTTTATATACTCCCAAACACGCCTACTGGCCTCTACTTGGGTCATCTCCCTTACGCCAGTTCCCAAAAACTTGGCAAGAGCATCAGATATCACAACTGCAGATGCAACAGGTTCAGTGTTTTCAGTTGTGGACTCAACATCAACCTTCACTCGTTTAGCCTGACTAGCCTCCTCTGCAGATATTTAGAAGAAAAAATGAGTTGATAAACCTTACTGCAGTTCAACAGCATAATGCATACAATGCCTCATTACGTACTTGAAGGTTCAAGAGGGATAATATGTTTAGCTAACAGCTTATTCATCTTGAACATATCAGTGCAGTCTGTCTCAAAAACCACACGCAAGGCATCATCACAAATTATCTTTCTCTTATTGCTCGGATCTTGGAGGTTATTCTTCCTTATGTAAGCCCACAACTGCTTCACAATCTGTATCAAATAAAGGAGTTACTAAACATACAGAATTACATAAATAAACTAATTAATCAGCCACATATAATAAACTTCGGTGACACAGACACAGCATACCTCAGTCCTTGGCAAGGCTGGCTCACCAACAACAGCCTGAAGTTCAGGTGAAACGCCACAAACCTTATTTAACCCACCTGGGCCACCTCTTCTTTTGGCACCAACTGGAGCACTGAATAAGAAATTTAACAGAAACACCATCAAATTTAAAGCCCAAAAAAAGTGCAATGTGATATTTAACCAATAAAAAAAACAAAGTCAACAAGTAAAGCTGGAGAGAAACTAGCATACTGATTTCAATTAAAAGTACCTAAAAATGGGTCAGACCCAAAAGGCAAATGCCTATAAATAACAAAACCTCCAATAAAAATATTAACCAAAGTAAATGTACCATATATCAAATTAGTAATCAAGCTAAAACAACAAATAGTGATTTTGAGTCTAAAAACCACAAAAATGAAATGCTGATGCTCTTTATGAATAATGATTCTTTTCTCTCTTTGTCTTCTTCAAGCAAAGATAATAGATCTTAAAAATATTCCGATAAACATTCTGAGATGAAATTGTGCGTTCATTCAGTGGTTAGCATCAAGTGAACTAGCATTTCATATATTCAATAGTAAAAACAATTTAAAAAATTGACTAGAAAAAACCAAAAAAAAAAAAAATGTTGACTTTTCCAAATTAAATAAAAACCTAAAAATTGGGAAGGAAAATAATTGACTAACCCTTACGAAAACAAAACTGTAAGAAAAACCCGAACTTTGAAATCTAAACGCACAGTATCTAATTAAGCCTTTAACCCTGAAATTGTACCAAACAAAACCCTGAAACCAATAAATTAAAAAAAAAAAGGAATATTTACCTTTCTTTGGATAATTCAGAAGGGACAGCGGCAGCATTTTGGGCGTAGACCTCAGGTTTAGCGACAGGCGGTGGCTGCTGCCTCTGCGGATGTTGCTGCTGCTGCGAAGGATGTGGCGCCTGTGGCTGACGGAAGTTGAGGTCCTGAGGAAAAATCTGCTGCTGCTGTTGGTGGTGGTGTTGTTGCTGCTGGTGTTGAGTATAGAGGGCAAAATGGGGAGGAAATTGTTGGAATTGCGGGTGATGTTGGAGGGCAAAATGGTCTTTCGGTGTAAGGTGGAAGGTTTGTGGTTGAATTTGTGGATGTGGAAGTGGGTGCAGTGGTTGTGTGACAGGTAAGGCGGTTGCGGTGGTTGTTGTTGTTGTTACTGTCGTCGGATGTGACCGGAGCAAGAGGCTGATCTGGTCACGAATGAAGCCAGCTTTATGAGACAGGTCTAACCCTAGCTTCGCTTCGAGTTGCTGAACGACGCCGTCTATGGAGGTCACGGCGTTCGGGTCTGACTGACGGAGCACAGTCTCTATCCCTTTCGCTAATTCCTGGTCCGACACCATCGCCTTCTCTATCTGTTTAACATATATTTAACAGAAAAAACGGACACAAACAATTCTCTCTCTCACACATACACCCCTGCTCTCTTTCTCTCTCTTTCTGCCCTTTTTTCTTGTCTCTCTCTATCTCTCTCTTTATAATTGTCAAATGACTTAAATGCCCCTACTGTCATTCGGTTCAAATTTCAAATCCGAAAGACAATAATGCCCCTATACCAACGGCACGTATCAGGTGGTACAAGGGACAAAACTGGGAAATGGAGTGAAGTTTCTCTTTCTTCTACCTGTGTATCTGTCATGTCAAGAATATTAAATGACAATGGTGCTCCTCGGGTTTACGCGAGATAAAGATAAACAGGTTGAGGTAATTATGTAAATTAGAAGATGAAGAGGGTGATTTATGAATCTTTAAGAATTGACATTAAATAAATAAATAAATAAAAGAATAGAGTAGATCTTGAATAAAGAAGTGCTGAATTGATGGGGAAAGAGAGAAAGTGCAAAATAAAATTAAAGTACCTTGTCCGCTTGGGACTAAAGAGAGGGTAACTTGAGGGTTACTTAAATGGCACACCGTTGTATGGGAAATGAGTGCTGCTATTTAGATTTTTTTTCCTCAAAAAGAAAAATATTAAATATTTTTGAATATATAATATATTAAGCACATTAATATAGGCATGGCCACCGATTTACTTTGAACCAGAATCAAACCGTACTGTAAAAAATAAAAATCAAATTGGAATCATAGGTTCAAAGTTTTGAACTAAAACTGGCGGTTCAAGGGCCGATTAAGATTTATGTGACTATTAAAATTTAAACCTGAACCGGTCTTGAACCAGCGGTTAACCAGCGATTCTGGTCCGGTTCGAACTAGAAATTTTCTATTTTTATTTTCAAAATGATAATCATTCAGCCTATTTTATACATCTCTAAAAATTTCAATAATATTTTACTACATGATATACTTTACTTAAGATTTTTTTTTTTTTAAATGCACTTCACTTTAAAAGTTAAACATCTAAAAAATAAAATGGTAAAAAAAGAAAGAAATATTTAGTCTAAACTTATATTATTTTTAACTCTTTTTTTTACCCGTTTAAATTATTTACTGAGTTTAAAATTACATTAAGCATTTTTCAAAATTTTCTTATAATTTATTTAATTAATAACATTTAAACAAAATAAAGTGATAATTTATTTGATTATTTTGTAAAATTAATAAATTTTATTCTTATATGAGTATGAGCATTCCACCGACTTTAACTTTGAACAGAATCAAACCCGTAGCTGTAAAAAAAAAAAATCAAAATTGGAAGTGCAGTAGGTTCAAAGTTTTGAATAAAAATGCCGGTTCAAGGGCCGAGTTAAATTTAGTGACTATTAAAATTTAAAACCTGTAGCCGGTCTTGAAACCAGCGGTTAACCCAGCGAGTTCTGGTCCGGGTTCGAAACTAAGAAATTTCTATTTTTATTTCAAAATGAATAATCATTTCAGCCTATGTTATACATCTCTAAAAATTCGCCAAAATAATATTTAACCTACATGATATACTTTAACTGTAAGAATTTTTTTTTTTTAGCTCACTTCAACTTAAAAAAGTTAAAACATCTAAAAAAATAAAAATGGTAAAGAAAAGAAAGAAATATTTAAGTCTAAACTTATATATTTTTTAACTCTTTTTTTAACCCCGTTTAAATATTTACATGAGTTTAAAAAAGTCATTAAGCATTTTTCAAAATTCTGTATAAATTAATTAATTAATAACTATTTTTAAACAAACATTTAAACAAAATAAAGTGATAATTTATTTGATTATTTTGTAAAATTAATAAATTTTATTCTTATATGAGTATGAGCATTCTACAATTTATTTAAAATAAAATTTACCAATATTTTTAAAACTCATATTAATATTTTTGAAAGAAAGATGTAATATTAGAACCGATTTTTTAAATAAAAAAACATATATCACCGAAAATCGTGATCGGAACCTTTGGTTCATCGGAACTGCACCGAAACCAGCCAAAACCAAAATTGGACCAGGAATCGATGGTTCAAGGGCCGATTCAGGTTCAACATTTTAAAAATTTTGAATTGTCAGTTTCGTAAACCGGAACCAGCAATTCAATGAACCGGCCATGCCTACATTAATACACCCATGCTTCATGTATTGGTGATGAATCAGATAATTCTTCTTTTTTTTTTTTTTTTAAAGACGTCTTAATAATACTAATAACACAATAATAAAAAAAATAACACAATATTAAAAGAATAACATAATAATAAATATAATATTTTGAAAAACTTTAAATATAGAAGAGGATTTCTAATATATATAATATGTTTTTCTCCTCTCCTAATATTATTTCGCATATTATTTCATATTTTAATTTACAACTTAATTATATTTTTCAGTTGCAGTATTTTATTATGTTATTTGTAGAATTTTCTCATACATAATCTATCTAGCTATAATATATTTATAGCATATATAAATGTGAAAATGAAAGGAATAATGGCTTTTTAAAAATGTCATTAGTGAAATTTTATATATCATATAATATCCTTAAGTTGTGTTCGGCAATAACTTTTTAAATAACTTTTAGTGTTTTGACCAGTCAAAACGTTAAACGCTATTTTTTATAGTTTTTGATAACATAGCTGTCACGACCTCGAAACTATGAGCCAGATCGGCATTAGGGCACAGTTAAGCATAAGGCTCCGAGACCCGTAGTAAGTCTGAACCACTAGAATTCAACCATATAAATATGAATTTCAAACAATTAACCCATATTGTCGTACATAATAAATCTCATAATTATATTATACTCTAGACCAAATCTAGCATCTTAAACATTGTATAGCTCCGGCCCAATTTATAATATGGGCTAACTAGTTCATGCATTCACATAAATAAATAACTAAACATCCATCTAAATTTATTGGATACAATCCTACAACTGTTAAGTCCACTAACAGATAGATATAATTAAATTCTCATACATATAGCTATATAATAAAATAATTATTGAAATTAGAAAATTTCTTTTCTAGCTCTGCAGTGAAGAAAACAGAGCTTTAGCCAGGACAAAGAAGTATCTACTTTCTGGAAAAGTTAAACAAAAGAAATGTGAGTTTATTAATGAATAGTAATTATTGTATAACACAAGCATTCCCATAAAATGCTTCCCAAAGTACTAAAATGAATACACAGCTGGTCAATCATATGGCACAACATCAGCATCCACAAATAATTACACCTTAAGGTAATTAAACAAGTCGAAATTGGTTAGTGGCGTCACCGAAATCCCCGATGAGCCATCCTCACACATGGCCCATCCTCTCACGACATGTGCACCAATGAGCCAATCCCCATACATGGTCGACAGGCCTAATCCTCACGTGACCAACCCTATCATTTTTTTATACTCTTTTTTCTTTTCATACCAACAGGAGACCACCCTGTGGTTTTCCATATAATCCATATCATCAGATGCACACGGGGGCGCCGATATCCCCATACATGGACGGTATCGAAGACTACCCTCACAAACTCATGTTGACCCACTTCATCCCAATTCCACGCAAACAAGGCAAATAAATGTCACATCACAAATAATAAATAATGCAATCAAATGCAAGCATAATAAATAATTAAACATTGTCATGCAAGAGCGCAAATAGACACTCATATACCAATTCAAAATAAATATATAAATATATAAATAATAAATAAATAAATAAACAAATAATTAAAGACAAAACTCTATATAGAAATGATTTTATGTAGGATGCAAATGGTAAATACTATTTATCATTACCTACATTGCTAAATGGGAAAAACACTCTAATTTTGGGTCCTAACCTGTTGAAGCAGTGAACAAGCTAGAGTGATCCAAACGAAATGGCATTCAAAGGAGAGGAAAGAATTGAATCGAATAATATTTTAAATATATCGAGTTAAAGAATAAGCCTATTAACTTAATCATTAAATATAACTAGCATAGCTTTTATCGAAATTTCGGAAGAACGTCCCCTAAAAATAGGAATTTTTGCCTGCCAAGATAGTGGCAAATACTCTCTATATGTTCATTCAATCCATACAGCCCATCCATCGAGTAATCAATCAAATCAAATGCCCGTCCTCCTTTGCACGACAATACCAACAATTAACGATTATCATCAAATGCCCGTCCTCCTTTGCACGACAATACCAACAATTAACGATTATCATTTATTACTCTTACTCAACAAACTCACTTTCAAAAATCTTAAACTCAATATTAAAAGCCATAGTTCAAGAGATTAACAAAATACATTTTGCTACTACAAATAATTCTCACTTTATTCCATCTTAATCATTAGAACTTTTAATATTAACAACAAATTATGAAAAACCTATTCCCACCTCCAATATAGACTTAGTTCATATCATCTTAAAGAAAAATAAAACACACTCATACTTGGTCTTTATTAGTCCAAATTTATAAGAATCAGTCCTGTAGTAGCTACCATTTCTTAGAAATCTTAAATTCTAACTTAAACTTATAGCCCACAGTTTAACAAATTCATTAATCAACAAGGAATTCGTAAAATATACTGAGATTGGTTGGAAATTAATTACCTAGCTACATGACGCGTCGAAAATTAAATAATTTATTCATAACAATCATTCTAAATGACTTGTATTCTAAAATTTTTTTATGAATTAAGTTTATTTATCTATCGAGGTTCCCTAACAAGAATCGTATTCGATTAATTATTTAATCGCAATCAACTTATAGTTTAAAATTTGGAATTTATACTAAAAAAAATGAGGAACTAGGTCTTAGAACGTACCAATTGAAAATTGGACTAATTTCACGATCAACACGAGGAGAAGATGATTCTGCCTCGTAGGGCCTCGCTGGAGACTCGCCGGCCGGTCACCGGACCTCCGCCGACACCGCTGTTGAAGGTGGTTGGAGAGTTGATCCTGCCCAGAAATTTACAAGAATTCCATCACCTGACTCGAAATTTTAGAAGGAGCTCAAATCCATCATCTGTTTATGAGTTTGGCGAGCCAGTTGGCCGGAATCAAGCTCAACAGCCATTGCACCGCCGCCTTCAATGGCGTTTTCATGAGACTGAGCCAAACATCGGACTTTATGGAGGAGAAATGTTCGCGTGGTGGAGTTGAGTCGATCGAGACTCGCTTTGAAGCCTCAAGTCGCCAGAGTCACCTGGTATTGCCCGAAAATCATAACTATGTCATTGAGGGAAGGCGGAGGTTCCACCCGTGCTAAAAGGAGGCCGGTCGCCACCTTACTCCTATTGAGCAGTGGCCGAAAACGAGGAGAGAAAGGGAGAGAGGTGAGCGGCGCGTGCGCGAGAAGAAAAAGAGGAAGATAAAAGGAAAAAAAGGGGGTTTCTAGACTATTTCAGTTCGATTCGAACCAGTTTGGTCCAACTCAATGGTTTAGTTCGGTTCTTGCTTGATTTACGGGTTTTTCACTTGGTTTCGGAAAATTCAAACCGGCTTACAGGTTTGGTTTAGCAATAATAAAATATTTTTAGCAATAATAAATATTACAGGTTTGGTTTAGCAATAATAAAATATTTTTTTTGCTAAATTTCATTGGTTAAAATTTTCAATTAAATTTTTAAATGAAAATTTTTTTGAAAAAAATTTTTTTCAGGTCGTTTCAATAGCATTTGAATTGGTTTTTAGAAGTCCTTTAACGTTTAGCTTTTAGGATTGAGTTTGAATTAGGATTTCTGGTTGAGTTTCTTCTGGATGTGTGTCATCTGTATTGCCAAATATATCAGGTGGCATAAAATTAGGATTTTGATCCAATTGAACAAATGCTGGATTTGCCAATGCTTTTCTTCGAATATAATTATAGATTGTGATAGATGCACTTACAATATCCCTTTGTATATGAAATGGGTATGTAGACATTAATGCAACTTCTAAGAGATGAATGCCAACTGTTGAAAGTCTCTTGAAAGCCTTTGGGTTACCACCACGTTGAAAATCAAGTAAATGATACCTTATTCCTTTATAAGGTCCAAGATATCCTTCTATTTGTTGATATCCAACATCTACTAAATAGTATTTTCCCTACATATAATAATAAATATATCTTAATAATCACATGCTAAAAGTATATAATAAAAAGACATATCTAGTGCGCATACGTATAATTTGCATCTAAAAATTATTTTATAAAAGAACTTTAAAAGATATTATTCAATAAATATTTACCAAGTGGTGGTTTGAGAAAATTCAAATATCTCTTATGAATTGCAAATTGAAAAAGTCGCCCATCATGAGTTGTACCTTTCCCATCCAGCTAGTACAAATATAAATTGCATATCAAAACTAAAAATAGCTATAATATTTTATGTACACACGCCTTTCCTACCAATGAATCTAATTTGGATTCCTTATTAACAGAAGCCGGTGCTTCATTTATATGAGTGTTGTCAATTGCGCCCATACAATCTTATTTTGACCCAAAAAAAATCATCAGATATTATCATATGTAAAAGTTACAATAAAAAATATGATATTGAAATACCTTAAAATGAGGCATATACCTATCGTCATCAAGTATTTCAGGAGAAATAGTATTGAATGTTGAGTCTTTAGGCTTTATTATATCAATTGAGGAGCGCAATATTGCCTTTAATACTTCATGAAAATTTCTACTTACTGTCTCACTTGAATGTTGAAATCATTCTTGAACTGCCTATTTGAAGCACCTAAAGCAAGAGTATAAAGAAACATTCCAACTTTCTCCAAAATAAACATTCTACTTGAAGAATTGAGTCTGTAATTTCTTTCGAGGTCTTGACAAAGATTTATTAATGAATATTTATCCATTCTGAATACATTAATATAACATTTTTCATTCCATCTCATTACTTCAAACAACCAAATAATTTCTATTTGAAATGAATCCACACAAGGTTCTTTATGAATATGTCTCAAATAATATTGACATGCATTTTGAACAGCAAATATTAGCGTTTCCAATACTTGATCATCATCGCCATCATCATTAAGAAATATGTATTGTATAATATCCATATCTATGACAAAAATAATATTAAAAAAACATAAAATGCAACTCCATTATTAATTATAATATATGTAATTTAAAGTTGACAATCAACCTTTAATATAATCTAAATTCAAAGTAAAAAAAAAACCTAAAATGCATCAAATTTAAAGTTCAAACATGAATAAATAAAAACTATTCTAAAGTTCAAATTTATGATAAAACGGGAAAAGAAGTCAAAGGTGTTTGCCAAGTAATGTATTATGTACTTGGCTTCTATAAACCGTTAGTCCAAATAACATAATGATATTGTAGCCATTTTCATTTTGTCTCTGCATCTTGTAGAATATTATACATCTCTCTTTTTGACTTATTGTCAAACAAAAGTGTGCAGAAAAAATGAAATTCACCACATTCCTCTACTAATAGAAAGTATATATTTCATGATCTCTTCAATAGAACAATCTAGATGATCTCCTAAAAGGTCACACATCACCATACTTTCTTTTATGGTTTCTTTTAGTTCATTAACCGTATTAGACACTTGTGTAGCATTAGAAGCCTTCTTTCCTTTAGAGCATTTTCTTTTCTTTGATGTACAATCAACTGATGAGTCTACCCTCTTTTGTTTCTTTATATTTCAATATTTTCAAGACCAGTATTTTCACTTCCAAGTGTATTAATTAAGATTGATCCCGAATCCATCATTTTGTCTAAATGGTCTTCAAAATTAGATTCTCTCTCATCATTCTCTTTTAAATTAATAACATTATTTAGTTCTACATCTTCATTATAATTGGCAATACTCTAGAAGAAGGTGTATATGCAAACTCTCATGTAGCCACAGTTTCTAAAAATATGATTTCATATTTTTCATAAAGCTCATTCTCAATGTCTTTTTCACGAAATCTTGCAAAACTTGGATTTTTCTAAAACATAAATAAATAAAAAATCAATCATAAATAACTTGAGTGTTAAAGTGAATAAATATGTTATTTTATATATATATAGAATAGTCACGTATATGCAACTTACTTTTTTTCATTCCACCACTCATTAGAAGCTGCAATTGTACCTTTACTTGAATTCCAACCTAATCCAGTTTCCTTTCCTCTTAAATCTTTCCATAACTTCCATTAACCTTTCATCCAATCCCATTTGTGTTTTAACTCTTCTTTAGTAAATTGTAATATAGCATCTTTCATTTTATTTTTCTACCTATAACCATCCTTTGTCACCCTATCCACCACCATTTCTTTTACCGATTGTAGTGCCTTAAGAATAAATATCAACAAATAAATTAAATTGTTCATTAGTCTAAACAATCCTTCCAGCACCCTTATTCGTAGAAGCCATTTGACCTACAAATAAAATATAAATAAAGTGTGTGTGTATATATATATATATTATTCTTAGAAGCCATTTGACCTAACAAATAAAATATAAATAAAAGTGTGGTGTGGGTATATATATATAATATATATATATATATATAATATATGAAACATATATAAAAAGAAAGAAATAATATAGAGATGTTATTATAACATCAATAAACTAGATATTTGATTATTGGACTTGTCTCTCAAACAATAACATTTTGAAGCATAAGGGAAAAAGAAAAAATCAATAACTATACCTATATTCATTAATTAAGTAATAATAATACTTGACTTGAAAAAATGAATATGAATAAAAAAAGGATAAATGATATTTTTGGTGCATGAAAATAAAAAAAGGATAAATGATATTTTTGGTGCATGAAATTTCAATATAAAAAGGTTTCACAAGAAACTTATTAACTATACTTATATATGTTAATTAAGTAATAACAATACTTGACTTGAAAAAAAATGAATATGAATAAAAAAAGGATAAATGATATTTTTGGTACATGAACTTTCAATTTTTTTCGCAATATGATGTATGAACAGAAAATCTTTGCAATTAGGTGTTTGAACTTTTTAGAAAAGCGAATTAAGTGCATGTGATGATCTAGTAGTCAGAATCATTACTCAACAAGCAGTGTGGTCCACAAATGTACGATTAACATCCTTCATGTCTTACAACTAATTGCTGACTTAGGAAAAAACCCTAGATGATGTGGCAAATGAAGGCAAAAGACTTAAATATCCTTATTCAATTCCCTCACTAAACAATAAACGTTTTGGCTAATTTCATTGTAATATGAAAACCACCATCGACAACAATGAGTAAATAGGAGAAGGAATAGCAGCATAATGGAACTTCAATTTTGCAAATGTGGCTACCAATGTTGGGAGCGAACCTCATGGACTGAGTGGAATCCAGGTTGAAGATTTATTGCTTGTGAGCTATGTCTGGTGAGTATGGGTTTGAAATTTTTTATGTTAATGGGTTTTTGCTTTTTAAAGATGTGAAATTGATAGCTTTTTTAGGTTAATTGTAACCAAGGACGTTCTTACTTTGAGTGGGTCGATCCGTTAATTTGTAATAGAGCAAAGAGAATCATTCCTAGGCTTTTGAAGAAGGGGAATGATCTTGAGATTGAGTTGGAGAGGAGTTGGCGAAGGGAGAAGTTATTGTGGTTATGGCTTGTGGCATCTTTGGCTATTATTTTTAGGTTAATATGAAGATGAGAAGCAATTTGGCTGCAACAACCTTGTTTGGAAGCTAGTGACTCTGTCTTGAATGCATTATATTGGTTTTTCTTTTTTATAACGTAGGAAAGTGGGTGATGGAAAGGGAATCCACGGAATATGCAGTTTGTAGGATTTGTGGATTTTATGTATTGTATGCTAATGTATGACTTATTACACTTTAATAGATAATGTCTTTTCCAATTGCATTCTACATCCTTAATGAAAGTCCTAAATGATGATTGTTACTTTAATTCTGTAAGTTGGTGTAATATGGCTGTTCATTTTTATGATTGGAATTGGAACATAAAATAGTAAGATTAAGAAATACCACATAACTTGAAATGAATTTGCACTTAAGATGTAAGAATTCATTTAAATTGAAATTAAAGGATAAACAATTTTTCCTTGCTACTACATTCTAATAAGACAAATAACACAATGATAAAAGAGGATAATCTAATACTTAGCAATTGGGAATATTTCTATTATGACTCATATGGCCAAAGTAACATACACAGAAATAGAATTCATATTGCCTAAGACAAATCTTCCCAATTAAAGTGTATTGGATTACAAAAATAGCACCAAAATCGGTTCAATATTATTAAGAAACCCACATCGACTAAATAGCAAACCTATGAAGGGCATATAAGGGTGGCAAGCTAGTTAGCTAATGGGTTAGTACTAATATTTTAGCATTGGTTGGCCTAAGCCAAAGTAAGCCCACAACATATATTTTCACCTCATAGGATTTAAACTCTCACCTAGTTCACCTCTACCCTTTTTTTGACAGTGATTTCAACACCAGGCTTTAAGAAATTTTGCTACGGTTCCAACGGCCGAAGAATCAGCTCGATTGGACGTCGTTTGGACCTCGAACGGACCTCTGAAATCTTGAAAACCCTAAAATAAAAGGGCAGGGGACGGTAATTTGCCTCCATCGGCGCCAAAAAAACTCCTTACCAGAGCCAATCACCCCTAATTCATTACCGAAATGGCATGCACGGAAGGCCCTAATCGGTACCTAAAAGGTGCCCTTCGATACTGGAAAAGGGGACTTCGGTACCAACGTGCCCCTGACTCAGCACCCCTCGGCCTATAAATATGGCACTTCCCGCATCATTTTAAGCACCTCTTGTTGTTTAATTGAGCGCTTCTCACGCTTCAACGATTCTCATTCTCCCTTTTACGATTCTAAGGCAATATAATCTGACCTTACTCTTCTTCTTTAGTTGAGTTTAACGCCCGACTTGGCACTCAAAAGTCGATCCTTTCGACTTTCACTTACACTTTGGTCTTCCTTAGACCAAAGCTATTAGTTAATTAATATATTATTAATTAATTTAAGAATTAATTAATAATTCATTAATTAATATTAGTATAATATAAGACTATAAATCGGGTCCTCGTGCCCTATCTAAGCTTTACTTGGAGAAGGATTCGACCTCCTTGGTCGTTACAATCACGTAGCTCTGATCCAGTCGAATTACTAGCATTAGGGTATATCACTAAACTTAGAGTTTGTCAATTAAGACTGGTCCGTCTGGCACCTTATAAACTATCAAGCTTGGTCTGTCCGACACCTTATAAGCCCACTCACTGAGTGGCAGCTTTGAGACCCTACCATCCTAATACAAAGGTAGAACTTCGTGCGCCCCAATCCTCATACAAATGAGGTACGAAGGCATACCTATGAATTTTAGGCTAGCTAGCGGGCCCCCGACTGAACTGACTGGTCAGGACTTAGGGAAATGTGTTGCACGACCTAGAATCCTTGATAAACGAGGCTAGAGTCGGGCTCCCCTCCAAATTACACACTTTTATTTACTTTTAATGCACTATATTTCGATAAACGAGGCTAGAGTCGGGCTCCCCTTCCAAATTACAAACACTTTTATTAGAGTCGGGCTCCCCTCCAAATTACACACTTTTATTTACTTTTAATGCACTATATTTCCAATATTGCCATGCATTATTAGTATGATCATGCATTGATAATACTGATATTCATGCAAAACTCTGATTTTGATTTTTCAATTATGATCCAAACTGTTGATTCATTTCAAAAGAAGCTGAAAACCTAGTCCCCGAACCTAATGATTCGAGGCTAGTGCATTTTATCCTTAAGTCAAACTGAAAATGGAGTCCAACACAGAGTTTTTTTCTTAATCTTTTCCCCAAAAACAAAAACAAACTAAGGTGGCAGCTCTATCACATCACACACTTGTCAAAGCGCTAAACCGAGCCACAATCAATCTAAACAAAACAAAAAAAGAACCGTAAGGAGTTCCTCCAGTTTCCTTGACGAACCGACCAATGGGCTCGTCTTGATTGACTCCATCCTTCAGATCTTTCCCATGGCACTTGGAAGGGGGCTCACACCTTTCAACTTCTAATATGGTATTAGAGCAGGTTTGGCCCAGTTCAGTTATTCCTCAGTTCACTAGTGTTGTCGCTACGTTTCAATTCGGGCTCCCGTCTATATGTCCAGTCCCCAGCGAGTCCCATTCAATTTCAAAGGGTAAAAAGCCCAGTTCAATTTCAAAGGGAGGATTCAAGTGTCAAGTGTCAATCGGACCTCCTAGTTGCAATTGAGGGGGAGTGTTAAGAAACCCACATTGACTAAATAGCAAACCCGCAAAGGGCATATAAGGGTGGCAAGCTAACTAACTAATGGGTTAGTACTAATCTTTTAGCATTGGTTGGCCCAAGCCTAAGTAAGCCCATATCATATATTTTCACCTCATGGGTTCTAACCTCTCACCTAGTTCACCTCTACCCTTTCAACTTCTAATAAATATCATGTGCATCATCTCCTTAAATCTTTGTTGTTCCAGATTGTTGCATTGGCATTGCATCATCCATGGAAGCTTAATTGCATTGGACTGACCTACGTGTCTTATTTGGTTATGAAGGTGCTATCTCCAACATGTCTACACTTTTTACTTTCTTTGCTTTACTCTTTGCATTTCATTTTTATGCTTGTTGTTTTTTATTTTTTTGAGCCTAGTAATGAACCATAAATGAATCAATCCCACAAATTTAGTGCATAATGATGATCAAAGAGAAGTTCTCAAAGTAATGAATCATAAAATGCCACATGTAGCTGAGATCTTAGTGAAACCATTAACCTTATATGTGATGAAACTAGGTTCAGGCATATTACCCACCCTTTTGCTCCCCTTTCTTGATCCAGTATCAAATGTATGCTCAACTGTAGTACCAGGCTGCAATATAGATGAAATCAAACATATTATAACCAATTCTCAATAATTCTAGCAAGAGTTATATAATCGAATTCAGTTTGCATACATTGAGTATAACCCTCCTTGTGGCAAAGTTAGTCCAAACTCCTTTACAAGTAGGTGATTTAAGAGGGGTTTTTTTCGTGTCTTCCTTTTGTAATAATAAACATTAGGTGAATTCAAAGAGAAGCTATCATCTGTTGACTCCACCCTTTGTATGTTAGGGGTGTGCACGGGACTGCAGGAATCCCAACCCGTCCCTGAAAAATCATCCCGAATTTCCTGTCCCGAAAAAAACTCGACATAAATTTAATAGTCCTGTCCCAAATGTAATTTTGGGGTGGGACTGGTTCTTTGACTAGAACTGTTTTGTACCGACCTGAAATTTTGTCTCGTCCCGTTCCATCCTGAAAACGGGAATTCCCAACCCATTCGTTGTTATAAAATTATAATCAAAATTACAAAGTTTGATTTTTTTGTATATCACATAAAATAAATCCAGAAAATTATTTTAAAAAAGAAGTTGTTTGGATCTAAACAACTTCCTATCCTTTTGATAGATTTTCAAAGTTGAAAGTCAGAGAGTAAAACTAAAACAGACGCTAAAAGGAAAAAGATAGGGAGCAGAGAGTAAACTAAAATAGACGCTAAAAGGGAAAAGATAGATCGCAGAGAGTAAAAACTAAACACAGACACTAAAGGAAAAAGATAGCAAATAGGAAAAAAAAAAGGGAAGCAACAATTTATTGAAGGTTCCATTTTTTTCCTTTATTTCTATTTTATATTTATTTATTTGTTTTGGTTAATTGGGCGGTTGAAATTCCAACAATTCAGTTTGTTGGTATTTGCATCATTAATTTTAGTTTGTTTGTTTTTTATGATATGATATTTGGAAGTTTTTGTATATGAAGAAAAGGGTAATTGATAAACAATCCCTGTGGATACGATACTCTCTTACTCTATATTACTTGTTGCGATTTCGTACACTTGCGAAAAAACGCTGTCAGTGGTCTAGAAACAGATTGAACTTCTAAAGATGTAAGAGGAAGTGGAGCTACCATGAGATCTTATCTCTTAAGCTGTTAAGCTTCAGTAAGTCTAGAGCCAAGGCTTTGATACCAGATTGTGGGTCCCGTATATGAATGGCACACCCAAGAGGGGGGTGAATTGAGTTTTCTAAACGGTAAAAAATTTAACTTCAAAAACAAAATCAGAATTCTGTTGCAGCGGAAATAGAAAGCGTTTGTTTGTTGAGAGTTTAGTTATCAGTTTATAACTTCCTCACAAAGCTTATTACAAGATTAGAAAGACTCCTGTGAAGAACAATTATTGCATTTGGAACTGCTTCACAAAGAAATAACTCCTGTGAAGGATAGTTATTGCATTTAGAACTGCTTCACAAAGCTTAAGCAAGTTTAGAAAGACTCTGTGAAGAACAACTATTGCGATTAAAACAGCTTCACAAAGCTTAAGCAATTTTAGAATAACTCTGTGAAAAATAGTTATTGCATTTAGAACTACTTCACAAATCTTAAGCAAGTTTATAAAGACTCTGTGAAGAACAACTATTGCGATTATAACAGCTTCACAAAGCTTATTGCTATTTTAAAAAGATTCTGTGAAAAACAGTTATTGCATTTTAGAACTGGTTCACAAAGCTTGTAGCAAGATTAGAAAAACTAATTATTACATATATTGTGATTTACACTGAATATCGAAAGGCAGATTGGAACTTGGTATATTCACAATACATAAATCTAGAGTTCTAATGTTCCATAGAGATGAAGCTTATTCACGTTTAGAATCAGAAACTCATCAAAAACTTTGCATTTTAGAACAGATTAATAGTTGTGTAAATCAAACATAATCAAGCAGAACTTCAAAAAATAAAAGAAGATAAAAACAGAGATTTATAGTGGTTCGCACTAACTCGCCTACATCCACTCCCCAAAGATCCTCCACTATGTTATCTCTTTTCAAGGGTAAGAGACAAACCAACAATACAAGGAAATAGATCAACACCTAGATGTAACCTTTGTCCCCAATACAAGGAAATAGATCAACACCTAGATGTAACCTTTGTCCCATTAAATTTTCTAAAGGTTCTAATCAACCTCAACCCTTTCTGTTTTTGTAGAGAACAGAAACTCAAATCATGACATTAGAATCTCACACAAGGAGAAGGTCGCTTGATAACCTATTATACCATAGCTTTTCACCTAAGCTATTACACAAAAGTTTTTCAATCAAAGAGCCTGTCTACAACAGATTACAGAATCTATATAGACAGAGAGAAATGCAAATATAAGCACAGGAAGAACAGAAAACGGATTTAGAAAATAGATTTAAAAATCAGAACTGTTCTTCAAAAAATGTTGTTATAAAATTTTCTTTTCTCTTAAAAATTTTTCTTGAAGCAAAAAGATGAAAAGAAATAGGAGGATTGAAGAGAGAGTTTTGAGAGATTTAAACTTTGAACAATGGACTCATACTCTTTGCCAAAACCCCTTCTTTTTAAAAGAGAAAAGGTTTTTTATATGAAAAGATGATAATCTCTTAGAAGTTAACGTTGAGATTTTTTTGCTTTAATGAGCAATGAAATTTCTAACATTTTTAAACTAAAAGAGACAATGCATGGGTTACAATTAAAAGGGTTATCAGACCAATTTTAGTACTCACACATGCAAGGTTTGGAGGTGAAAGGTTTAAAGGTTTGGAGGTGAAAGGTTTAGTTTAGAAAACAGTGTAACTTTTACAGCAGAAACAGCCAGCTGTATTAGAAACAGACAGCTGTGATAAATCAGAAAAATACTTTTTAGATCAGAAACAACTTTTTGCAGAATTTCATTTAATAGCCACCAAGGATATTTACTCCAAAGATATTTTAGATGGGAAAATGTGAAGAGTAAAGATTTTTGGCTATATGCTTTTAATAAATTTATTCAAAAATACTTTAAAACAATTTTGAGAGAGATAAAATAGATTTTTGCTTATAAAATTATTTACTCTCTATCCTGCAATAATTTCCTAAGACTTATTATAATACTAACCAATAGAAAATATCTTCATTAAACTTCATGGTCTTAAATAAAAATCTTGGGTTGTAAGAACTTCATTTCTTCAATAATTTCCATATTTAAAAAAAATTTGTATAAAATAATATTAGCATATACAAGAATATTAAATTTATTTGTCTCGTATAATCATCAAAATCTCAAGATAAAATTAACCTTTGAGCCAACATATGATATTCACCATCTAACTATGATAGTATTACAAAATCTCTTAGTTGACAAGATTTGCTCATATGGGAATTCACCAATGTACTCAACAACCAACATAGATGTATTACTTATCTGCTGCAAATCATTTGTTATAACTTGGGTTTGTACAACAATAATTACCAAGCTACAAAGGAATCTTGATCATTTATAATCTTAACCGCATAAAAAAGAGCTAAAACAAGACCAATTCTTTGCACTCTTTGCTGGTTATTAAATCTTAAATCTCTCATGCATTCTTTGCTTGTTCTTTTAACAAGACCATTTCAATTGCAATCAAATCATCATATATAAATTAATTGATGTACTTACGCAATTAAAAAGAGGTAACACAGTTCTAAAATCTTGCAAAAATGGAAGAAAGATCAAAATCCACAACAAAACAATGGTCTTCTTATTCATTATCTTAGTTCTTTCTTTCATAGTGGATTCTTGTGAACTAGCTCATTGACCATCTCCTGCACCTGTAAATTCGTTTTGCAACTTTTACTATATATCTTTATTTCATTTTTTTATCCTTATTTTCAATTATATTTTTGGATTAATATATAATATTTTGATTAATAATATATATATATATATATATATATATATATATATATATATACTATATATATAATATATATATATTATATATGGTCACCATTATCTTTAAGAAAGTATTTGGAAACTCAAAGAAAAATACAAGAATTCAATTCAATTTTATTCTATTTAGTTATTTCTCATGTTCTCAAAACCATATAATTTTTAGAATTCAATAAGATAAAATCTCAATTTTTCATGTTTGGTATATATGAAAATACTATTTCCAAAATATTAAAAGTTTATAACGTTTAGTATCTTTTATACAGAATGAATTATGTAGAAATATTTTTTTGCTTTGCTTATGAATATTTTGGTAAAATTGTTTGGTCTAGTAAAAAATAGTAGTCAACTTTTCCAGTTGAAAAAAATATAAAAACCATAGTGAAATTGAAAATTACACTTACACATTCTTTTTTATCTTCTCTAATAGCTTGTGGCGATTCTCTGTCTTTTTTTTTTTTCAATTGTGAACTTCATTCGGAAGAGAAAACTAAAATTGATTTTAACAGTTAAGTATAAAGAGTGAAGCCGGTCCATTGTCTATATATTATGTGATTAATTAAATTCTTTTTTGCATTGACAATATTTCATTATGGGTTTTTTTTTACCTTCTTTTAGCTTATTAATTTATTTGTAAATTAACAACAATTTTCATTAATTTGTTTTTTTAGGCTGGCTGAAAAAAGTAGGATAATATTAATAGTATTGTTTTTTATATTTTTATATTTAATGCTCATGCCTTTATATATTCTCAGTTTTATTAATTAATTAATTTTATTTTATGGTTTATTTTTTAATATTAAACTAGTATTTATGATCTTGATATCGAAATTGAAAAATGTCAAAAAGAAAGCACTGTAATGATGCTCCTCTTCCTGGTAATACATTTAAAGCTCCAAAAGTTTCCTTCAATTCAGGAAATATGACAACACCACACGAGAATATGAGCTCACCACTAAAAAGCCAACAAACTGCACCAACATCTCTTGATATTGGATCTCCTGATGAAGGTGCAATTGATATTCCTTATCATCCTGCTAGTGTAGGTAATAAGTTGAAGTTTAGAGTTTGGAGTCATTTCAAAAAATTTTATGATGACTTTGGGGTTGAAACGGGTAAAGCAATATGTTTATGGTGTGAAAAGAGTTATTGTGCCTCATCAAAACATAGTACAACTGGGTTATGGAAGCATCTTGAGTGCACTTGCAAGAATTTTAAATATAAACAACAGTTGTTAGAAAAGACTAGACGTGACCATATGGATAAGGGGCAAACAAAATCGCACTTAATGAGTAAGGGTGAGGAGGATGAAAACCAAATTAAATTATTGGAAGTTTGACCAAGTAGTTGTAAGGAGAGCTATGGTTAGAATGATAATAAAAGATGAGTTGCCATTTAAGTTTGCAGAGAGGGAAGGGTTTGAAGAGTTCTGCAGAGAAATGCAACCTGAATTTCAAATACCTTCAGAGATAATGCAAACCTGAATTTCAAAATACCCTTCTAGATGGACAGTAGCTAGAGATATTTCAAATTTTTTGTATGAAGAGAAAAAGAAATTACTTGCACTTTTAGATTTTGAATGTCAGGCCATCCATTTACTACTGATACTTGAACTAGTTATCAAAATATCACTTATTTGTGTTGTGACATGTTACTTTATTGACAAAATTGGAGAATTACAAAGAAGAATTTAAGAACTTTTGTTCAATAAAAAGTCATAAAAGGTTGAATTTAGGTAATGTCTATAGACTTTATGTGTGAATTTAGGTAATGTTATAGACTTTTGCATGAATGAATGAGGGTTTAATGAGGTTATGTGCAATTGTAGATAATGCAATTAGTAATAGCACATGTGTTGCACAATTGAAAAGAACCCTTAAATAAAAAAAATCTTTTGTGTTAGATGGTGAGGCTTTTCATATGAGATGTGTTGCACATATTTTACACCTGGTAGTTAAAAATGGTATGAAAATTGTTATGCCTTTAGTTAATAAAGTAAGAGCTGCCTGTAAATACGTGAGGAGTAGCCCATAAAGATTAGATAGCTTCAAAAAGTGTCAAGAAGGTGTCCAAGTAGAGTATAAAGGTTGTGTAATTTTGGATTGTGAAACAAGGTGGAACTCAACTTATTTAATGTTAGAGATTTCTCTGCATTTTAGGAAAGTGTTTGAAAGACTTGAATTATTATATTCTACCTATAGAAATGAATTGGATGATTCTTTACCTTTGGAGAGTGATTGGGATAATGTTCAAAACTTGACTAGATTTTTGAAAAGATTTGATGATGTGACATTGAAATTGTCTGGGTCATTATAGTCTACTGCAAATATGTTTTTCCCTAAAATTTGCACTATATTAAAAGAATTTTAGAATTCTTTGGCTAGTGATGAGGCAGGACTTATAAATATGGCAAAACAAATGAAAGAAAATTTTGAGAAATATTGGGGTCAATTGGATAAAATGAATATACTGTTATTTATACCTACTGTATTGGACCCTTGACATAAGTTGAGGTAGTTGAAGGTGAAGTATCATGGATTAATTTTTTGGTGAGGGTGCAGCAGATAAGTTAGTTGAAGGGGTGCTTAAAATTTAAAATTGTTGATCTCTGAGTATGAGAAAGAACAAAATGTTTGTGAAAATTTTGATATGGAACGCCAAGGTAAGAATAAGGAGTTTAATGCAAATGATGTGGAGATTGATGATTATTTTTTAGAATTGGAGAAGGAAAATAGTTTGAGTATTAAGTCAAAGTTGGATAACTACTTGAAGGACTACCCTGAGAGGTATACAATAACTTTCGATTTGTTATTATGGTGGAAAGGAAATGCAATGCGGTATCTACTCTAGCCAAGGTAGCTAGAGATGTTTTGGCTATCTAATGCTCCACCGTAGCATCTGAGTTTGCTTTTAGCACTGGTGGAAGAACCTTAGATTTATTTAGGAATTCTTTGACGCCTAAAATAGCTGAGGTCCTCATTTGTTGCCAAGATTGGTGGAGAAATCCTACATCTACTATTAGAATTGAAGAGCAAATTGAAGAGCTTGTAAAATTTGAAAAAGGTTAATTGACTTTTATTTTCTTTAAACTATTATTAAACTGAAATAAATATTAGAATTTTCAACTGATTTTATTTTTATTTGTCTTTTTTATGATTTTCAGAAATTATTCAAGATCCAAATCTTTCTCACATCCTTCTCCAATGAGCAAACTTGGATAGTTGAAGAGATATGTATAATTTTAGTTAATTTATTTTCTTTAAACTATTATTAAACTAATTTAAATATTAGAACTTGCAACTGATTTTATTTTTATTTGTCTTTTTTATGATTTTCAGAAATTATTCAAAATCCAAATCTTTCTCACATCCTTCTCCAAAGAGTAAACTTGGATAGTTGAAGAGATATTTATAATTTAGTTTGTAACATCCCTTCCCGGTCCACCCGTAAACCCGAATAAACCGAGTCGAGACGCTACAAACTGGTTGACTGCATGGTCTGACATGCTGAAGTCATAATGTATATTGAATATAATAGCATGTTGATGGTGTTTACAATAATAATGTAATTTATATTTACAAAACATGATACTAGTGTCAAAATGAAATGGGCCCAACTGAGTGCCCTGTACATGCCATAAAAACCCACTGAGTGCCCCTGACATGCCATAAAAGGGTAAAACAAAAATACACATACCGTAGAGTTAGCTACCCTGAGACTGAGTCTTCTCAAGATGAACTGCAGAGTTGTAAGCCGACTCTCTACTGTCCAAACTCAAAAACCTCGAGTTTAAATGGTAACTCGCTGAGCAAAACTCAGTGGATATCTCAGACATATAAAGAAACAATTAAAACACATACATGTATAGAAAGAACCATGTAAACACATAGGCACATATAAGCACACCACATCATGAGATTTCCATGATACCTTGATTATCTTTTTACTATTTATAAATACTGTGTAATTCATGAAATGTTTATGTCAAGATATTTGTATGGGCTCCATAGTTTATAGTGAAACCGAAGTGATAAAGAAAAACTGTATGAACTGGATGAATACTGTATGCTTGGCTGCTATGGCCCATATAATCACATCCACTCAACGGCCTGTAGCCGGAGTTCAACTTGTAATGAGGTGCAGATCTCTATCCTAATGTCGCGACAATAGCCTTATCTTACATGGTTTTTTACCTACTCAATGGAGCAATAATGTTGATTATGGTTAAATAAATATAACACAACATCATATTCATAGTTCATAAACTGTCATAATTCATAATGTATATTTGATTTCACATCATTTGCATGCTGAATGTTGTTTTGATACTGTTCTAATTGTTGTATTTGAATGTTAAATGATTGGAAAGGCAAATAATAAGTGAAGCAAAGGAATACAATTGCATTGAAAAAGAAGTCCCAAAAGTGCATGACAAACACAAGTCGCGAGCGCGTACTTCAAAGTCGCGAGCGCGGCAGAATGCAAAAATGAAGAGACAGTGAGTTTATCGGGCACAAGTAGCGGCGCGTACTTGAAAAGTCGCGAGCGCGAGAAGTGCCAAATGAGAGACAGTGAGTTTCTCAGGCTAAAATTCGCAGAGCTGCGCGATGAAGTCCGCGAGCGCGCAACATTCACAGTCGCGAGCGCGAGATGTGCAAATGAGAGACAGAGAGGTTTGCGGGCACAACAGTGCTGAGCGCCACTTAAAGTCACGAGCGCGAGATGTGCAAATGAAGAGTCAGAGAGTTTCAAGTGAATTCGCGAGCGCCGTGTTCAAATTCGCGAGCGCGAGAAGGCAATGCGAACTCGTCATGCAATTCGCGCGCCGCGCTTCCACCTGCACTGTCTGTAACTATTTTGGTCATATCGCTCAATATACACACTCGATTTGAATGATTCAAAAACCCATGTAAGTAACACATAGAGGAAACAAATAACTCTTCTATGACACTTCCTAATTCCATCAGTAAAATGGGGTCAAAATCAAGATGAAGTTACTGGTAAAATTTCCAGCAAGCCCCTGTTTCAACATAAACTCACTATTTACTTCATTTATTCCAATATTCCCCTGTTTCCCCCGTTTTCTCACCATTACCGAGTCCTCCCACTCCAACAATGAAGCAAATATGTCCTCAATAGCAACACACCACACATTTCTCATGCAAAGAAAATGAAAAATAAAAGAGATAATCAAACCTTTTTACTCCAAAAGCTTGAGTTCCTCTTTAGCTTCTATTTCTTCTACACTCTTTGAACTCCCTTCACCTATAAATAAGACTTCTTATGAATTCTAAAATAATAACACCAAATGATTCAATTATGAACTTTAAGAAGGTTTACTTACTTTGATAAAAGAGAAGTTGAAGTTAAGGCTTGACTACCATTAAAATTGAAAGTAAGGTGGAAGAGGAACGGAAGAAAATGAAGAAGATGAAGATAAAGATGAAAATGGGAAAGTGAAATGGGTATTACGGGTAGGCCATCAAAAATCAAAGGATTTTATGAAAAACTTCATAAATGGTACCTCAATTGTAAACAGGCTACAACTTAATACCCAAGCTCAATCTTTTAATGCATATCAATCCTCACCCATGTGCTTTAATCTTTTAATCCTTACACTTTGCTCTTAGTAACTCCACTTAATAACCCATTCTACCCCAACCGGGTTTGGTTCAACTCGACTCAACTCGACTACTCAACTCTATGCTAAGACTCGACTCAGCTCCATGAAATGACTCGACTCAGTAGGATGTCACAATAATATTTTAAAAAATAAAGACAAATAAATTTTTATTTAAAAATTTATTGCAAACATAATTTTATAAAATTTAATTAAATTTCTTATATTAAATTGAATTTCCGCTAATTGAATATACCGGCCAGCGTTTCAATTTTTAATTGCTTCCTTGTCAGTTTTCACCGACAATTTTATTTTTGGAACATATTAAAAATGTTTGTTTTATAAAATTATTGCGGCTGCGTGATTTCCTTGTTTCTTCGATCCAATTTTCATGTGCAAGACTCGGTGTTTGACTCGTCACTCGTTTTTCTCTTCTGTCCTTTTCAAAACAAACCGTAGCTTTGTAATACTGTCCGACATGCACTCTTCGAAAATTGTTATTTTTTCTCTCAAAGAGAATCAAAAATAGTATTCCATTTATAGTTTTTCAATAACCAAACAAAATAATCACTTCACGATAGTAACTACTGTGAAAAAAAAAAAAAAAACAAAATTCAGGTCATTACCCTTTAAAATGAATTTAGCATGTGAAATATATTTATAAATTCAATTTTTTTAATATTAAAGGAGGATATCAAAACATGTATCTATTGTCAAATCATATATGTACTTACTATTAAATTATATTTTATTGTGCAATTGAATTTTTCATTTGCTTTTATTTTCTTAGAGTATCCTTAGGATAATAATTTTAGAAGGTCATGAGAATAGATAGTTTTAGAAAGTTTAACTTGTGAAATGCATTTGAAAATACCATCCTTATAATAAAATTTAGTTTAGTTACATTTAAATCCATAGAATTAAATTTTTCATTTTTTTTATGTAAAACACAAAAATTTAGATTTATTAATCCATTTAAAAAATTTTGCAAAAGTTATTTATTTCCAAACGGATGGTCAGATCAATTCGACAATATTAACTGTTGTAGGTAGTAGCTATTAGCTGTTCTATTAATTTAGAGGGTAAAAACAATAGATACAATAGTCAAAAATTTTAATTAAATTTAAACGCTAAATGTTATAATATTTAACGATAAACGTTAAAAATTACGTTTTATAACATTGCAATTTATAAAAATAAGGTTTTGATTTTATCAAAATATTAAAATTAACAAAAGCTATTACCCAATCCCGCCTCAATATAATTTTGTAGATAGTTAAAAAATTTTGATATAAACATATACAAAAGATTTAAAGTTTATTAAGACTTAAAAAGAAAATCAGTCGAGCATATCAAGACATAATCTAACAGTAAATATTGTATATATATGATCCGCCGATGAATTTAGGTTAAATCCACTTTAATACTAAATAAGAAAAAAAAAAAAAAAGATCAGGCCCGAAAATGAGAGCGGTTGGCCGGTGGATTGTATATTTAATGGACTGACAAGTCAATGACCAATTAGAGAAAGGTCCTTCGGAGTGCGAAAATAAATGGTGGGAGAGAGAACTTATAAGGTCATTAGCCCAAATACTATAGATGTATGCACCACATATTTTTCGGCTCTCTTTAATCTGTGAAAAATATTTTTATTTTATTTCTACATGTGATGATTCCTGGAATGTAATGCCTTATCTTTCCTTAATTGTTTATAAAAGCGCAAAAACACCAACTCTATTATGCTTCAAGAAATTTTTTTTTGGTCTTTTTCCTAGGTACAAGGTTATAGTTCTTGTTCTTTCTCCAACTCTTTGGTTCTTTTTCACTTGCATTCATTTCTTTCTTCTTGATTTCTCTTTTCTCGATAGTAACTGATAATGAATGTTCATGTTTCTTAACTTTGGATGATATTGCTTTTGTTTTTTTTCTTTTTTTTTTTTAAGTAAATATATATTTCATCTTTGCTTTTGATTTTAGTATTTCTTATTTGTATGGAATTCATTTGCAAATAAAATCAATTCTATGATGGTGTATTCAGCAGGGAAGTTTGAATCTTTTTCATTGTTTAGAGCTAAACTTTGGTGGGCTTGCCTTTTGTTAGAAGAATTTTAGACATAGATAGATATATGAGCATGGATCCTAAATATCGAGGATTCTCTTATCATACATGTAATTCCATACTTGATGAGCAATTAACCTTTCAAAACCCTAATCAATACCTAAATACTGACAGTGAATTTAGATTTTTTAGCCCTTTCTCTGATCTTAGTTTCATAAGTGTTCCTTCTAATCCTCCTGATTCTGGTCAAAATGATTTGGGTGTGTACTTTGCCTCTAGTTCTGAGGTAGAGTCCTTTGAGTCTTCACCTGGGTGGAGTCCGGAGGGAGATGCTTCATCTTCTTCCTCTAGTGACAGAGATTACATTAATCCAGTTCTTAAGTACATAAGCCAAATGCTTATGGAAGAGTTCTCTCTAGTGCAGAGATTACATTAATCCAGTTCTTAAGTACATAAGCATGTTTATGGAAGAGAACAGGAAGATAAGCCCCACGCGTTCCTTATGAATTCTTGTAGCTCTACTGCCCAGAGAAGTCATTATCATGATGTTCTTTGGTGAAGCAATATCTTTTCTAATTCACCTCAGCCTAATATCACCAGAAGAACGTCCCAGATAAGCGATCATTTGGGAAAGCACCAGTAATTGTGACCCAACCAGCACTGGTGCTCGTGTCCACAATCACTGTGCTACAACCAGTTTATAATGCAGATCCTTCGGTGAGTTGCTGATGTGGAGGGTCGAATCCTGTTTCGGTCTCAAGGACTTCCTATTTCCTAATATTACATTTCAGTCCAATTCACAATTTTTTGTCAATCTCTTCACTGGTCCTGGCCTGAATTGGCAAATGGCTTCATGTGTAATTCGTCCTGTGAATGAAAACTTTGTTGCAGTTAATAAAGGCTTAGAGGAAACCCAGTTAGATTCCTTCCTAAAGATATTCAGTTAGGGTACTTGATCCAGAGAGCAACACGTTTATCAACAGAGCAAAAGGAAGAGCGCGCTCAAGTGGCTGATAGTGAACGGAGCGATAAATAGGAAACCACATGCTTCATCTGATAGTCAAGGGCTACGAAAAATCATTGAAGCGAGATTGGATCAGATTTTAGAGATCAAGGGAGAAATAGCAAGCAGTCAGCTACATATGTGGAGGAGAGTGACTTATCTGAAATGTTTGATAAGGTATTGCTTTGGCCTCCTTTGGAAGACAAAAAACAGTGCTATGTCCTTCAAGACAAGCAAGAGGTAGCAAGCCAGAACCCAAAGCCAGATGAACAATTAAAAAGATTGAATGGTGGTAAGACTCGTGCGAAAAAACAAAGCAAGAAGAAGGAAACAGTGGATTTGAGGACTCTAAACATTATCTGTGCACAAGCTGTCTCTGCAAATGATGTAAGGACTGCTAATGAGCTCCTGAAGCAGATTAGGGAGCACTCTTCTCCTTGGGGTGATGGGTCTCAGAGACTGGCTCATTATTTTGCCAATGGTCTCGAGGCTCGGTTGGCTGGCAGTGGGATTGGAATGCAAAATTTTTATACCTCTATTGCTTCAAGGAAGACGACCGCTGCTGATTTGTTGAATGCTTACAAAACCCATCTCAATGCCTGCCCATA
The DNA here is from genome assembly GCF_014843425.1 of Jatropha curcas. The sequence goes on along the minus strand of NW_023590789.1, from coordinate 3,504,518 downwards.
TAAGATGCTCTCAATCATCTTCGCAAACAAGATGATTTTACGTGCAGCTGAAAAGGCAACAACTCTTCATATTATAGATTTTGGCGTCTTGTATGGTTTCCAGTGGCCTATTCTTATCCAGCACCTCTCTGTGCGAGAAGGTGGCCCACCAAAGCTACGGATTACTGGGATAGAGCTGCCCCAACATGGTTTCCGACTAGCGCAAAGAATTCAGGATACAGGTCGTCGCTTAGCTAAGTATTGTGAGAGATTTAATGTTCCATTTGAGTACAGACCTATTGCTGCTCAAAACTGGGAACGTATACCAATTGAGGACCTCAAGATTAATAGAAATGAGGTTCTTGCTGTGAATTGTTTGGGACGGTTTAAGAACCTACCTGATGAGTCATTTGAAGATACCTGCCCGAGAGATGCTGTTCTTGAGTTAATTAGAAAGATAAATCCTAAAATTTTTGTCCATTTTGTTGTTAATGGAACTTACAATACTCCATTCTTTGTTACAAGATTCCGGGAGGCACTTTTCCATTTCTCATCTCAGTTTGATATGTTTGATTGTACTATACCTCGTGAGAACCAAGAGAGGATTTTGTTTGAGAGGGAGTTTTTTGGGCGAGAGGCCATGAATGTTGTAGCATGTGAAGGCAATGAAAGGGTTGAGAGGCCTGAAAGTTACAAGCAATGGCACTCTCGGAGTTTAAGGGCAGGGTTAAAGCCACTCCCATTAGACCAGGAGGTTATAGAAACGTGCAGGGAGAAAATGAAGAAATGGTACCACAAGGATTTCGTACTCGATGAAGACAGCAATTGGATGCTTCAGGGATGGAAGGGTCGAATTATCAATGCCTCCTCCTGTTGGGTACCTGCATAAGAGTTTTCTGAGTGGCATTTTAGTTGGAGTTTGGCTTGGAAAATCATTTCTTCCGGAACTGAGTAGGCACAAATAACTATAAATTAATACAAAGATATAAATTCATTTCAAGTAATCTTTTTTGTTTCCTCTTGTCTCTTTTGCAATGAAACATTTTATTATATGAACAATTAATTTTATGCTCATAACTTATGCTTTACTGGTAAATTTTTTAGATGCTCTGAATCTGAAACTACCTGTGGAGAATTCTCATATTTATGAATTCTGAAATGTTAGTTTCTTATCATTTGATGGTTGAATTCTCATATTTATGAATTCTCTTTTGGGACTTTTCTCTCTTTTTATATCAAAAAAAATATCACTAAACTAATTAAAAAAAGTCTCAATAAACAAATCCCAAATTAGATATTATCATATCTAAAGAAAAAGTTTCGGATGCTAATGAGAAAATTAAAAAAAAATTTAAATATATTTGACTGATATTTAATTACAAATATAATTACAAACACATAACTTTCAAATTAATCAATTTTCTTCTAATTAAGAAGCAGCCATGAATACAGACTTACTGATTTGTCATTAACCCAAATTTTGTCATTGACCTAATTAATTATAGCCGTCCAAGTGCTAATGAAAGTCTAGATTAGGTTGCATCTTCCAAAATGAGGAGAAGGAAAGGAAAATAAAAATAACTTAAGTAAAAAACAAAAATTGTTATATATATATATGATTGAAACTGATTTATTCAACAATTGGTTCAAACTTTGATTCGATTCAAAAATCATCACTAGCCGCGTTAGTTCCAAATCCATAAGGTATTCACAAATTTTAAATGCAAGATACCTATGATTAAACTCATTAATATAGCGGGTAGCAGATGATGGATATCTAAATATTTATATTTTTACCCGGTTCATTTTCATTGCCGATAATAATTTTTAATTATTTATACTTTTATTAAACGGATGAGAGTGAATCAAATATGCTAAAATAATCTCTTTATTAAAGTTATTATGTATTGACATTAGTTAGAGGAGGAAAGTTCCATTATTAAATGAAATGAATCTACCCAAGTGTTTAGATAATTATAGTGTGACTTAACTAATATAATATTGCTTTAATATTATTCTATTGGGAATATTGAATGGACTTTTTATTTATTCTAATAAATATAATAATATTCTAATGCATAATAATTTATAATTATATATATACTTGAAATGGACTGTTAGGGATCCAGATACATTGTCTGATGAACACAATCATTCAGGCTGATTTTCTCATTAGGAGGCTATTAAAAAATGATTATTAGATGCTGCTGAGTCTATGGCTCTTTAATAATGGATTACTTTATAAAGGTAATCCGGTGATTAGTTTATTATATAAATAAAAATATTAAATAAATTTTTAAAATAATATTTAAGAAAACTTTTAATTTTTGAATATCTATAAATAAATAATCATAAATAGCATATCTTTTTCTTTCTTTCTTTTCAACTCTAATTTTCGAACCCTAATTTTAGTTTAAAGCTGTGTTGTTCATCGCAAAATAGTGATCATGGAAAATATGGCTTATCACTCCACCAATTTATCCAATGACTACAGTACTATCAGCATTACGATTAACAATTTTAACCATTTCACAAACGTTAATTTCTTTTCCACCCTCAAAATAAAAAAAAAAAAATTATAATCATCACTTCATTTAATAGATAAAAATCAAAGATTCGAAATCTTCATTTAATAAGTGAAAATATTGAATTTTTTTTTTATTCGTTAAAAGACCGAAAAACTGAAAGAATATTATAAACTAGAAAATAGAGTTGAGAGAGATCTCCAAATTGAAATCTTCAACTATATCTAATTGAGATTCAAAAAATTGTTAAATGAGGTTTGTGGGTGAAAACTTATTAGTCAAAAAGTTAGTCCAAGTTTGATGTTTAAGGATGAAAACGGTTCATTTTGGTTGTCCCTTTCGTGATATTAGTAAGCGGATGGTTCATTTTGCTTTTAGTGTCAGTTATGTGGTCTGTGGGTTAACTTGATACCGGCTGCTTCGATTTCAGACAAATTTCATATTGACCACCCGTGTGAATGGGGGACCTTGAATGAGACTTCTTTTTGCATAATTTTGACCAGTAAAACAACCTAATCATCAAGTTAAAATTCGATTCTCATATTAGAACTTAAGAGATTTCTACCTGAGGTATTGAAGTTGAAATACTAGATAGAATAATACAAATTTATAAAAATCAAAAATTACAGGAACAATGAAAAAATACAAAAGAAAAAAAGAGAGAAGAAATATCTTTATCGTATACTAAATTATATAAATTAACTTTTGATAAAACGCTATTATAAATTTTAAAAATTAATTTAAACGCTATATTACTAAATAAATTATTAAGTAGCTATTTAGTTAAAATCTATAAGTTACTTAAAATACCCAACACAGCCAACAAGTTTCCATGAAGCTTAGGTTTTCAACTTCCAGTAATATTTCTCAATTAGCTACCGTCAGCTACTGTTTTCTCTGAGCATTTTCTTGATTATTTTTTTTCCCTTCGTTGTAATATTTTGCTTTCAGTTTCTTGAAATTTACCTTTTCTTAATCTTATCACTTCATTTTTCCATTTTCTTTCTTGTCCTAATTTGTTTAAGTTTGCCACTTATCAATGACTGGAGGGGAATTGGGTTTCAAATCATTTCCTGTTATTTCAAATCCTAATCTGGAATCCATGAATCCTTCTCTTAATACTCCGATTTCCAATTTTCCATCTTTGGATTTGACACAATCACCAGATGTGGATAAGTCTCTATACAGTAGTGAAGCCGGTGATTTCTCTCAAGCTGTGTTAAAATACATAAATGACATTCTAATGGAAGAAGACTTACAGGACAAACCATGTATGCTGCAAGATAGTTTAGCTCTTCAAGCAGCAGAAAAGTCCTTGTATGATGTTCTTGGCCAAAAAAATCTGCATTTTGATGAGAAATCTGCTCCAACTGATATTATTTCTGATCAAGTGGAGCTGGAGTCCTTTCCTAACAGCTATTCTGCAGATTTCGCCAATCTGTCGAATTCTGCAGCAGAAAATGGCAGAATATATTGCCGTGTCGAAGAAGAAGGAAGAAGAAAGAAGCAATATTCGATCTCTACCGGAGAATCTGAGCAGCTGGAGATATTCGACAATTCATTTCTGCATAAAGTTGAAAGAAATGAGTCTCTTCCATGTCCTTTATATGATTCATCGAAAAACGAAGAAAGCAAGAAATTGCAGCAAAATGAGCATTCACAAGCACCAAATTCGCGAATAAGGAGACAGACCAATAAAGAGACTATGGATTTGTCGACTCACTTAATTCTTTGTGCACAAGCAGCAGGAAATGGTGATCAAAAGATTGCATATGAGCAATTAAAGCTGATAAGGCAAAATGATTCGCCTTTCGGTCATGGAAACCAAAGATCAGCTCATTATTTTGCTAATGCTCTTGAGGCACGTTTAACAGGCATTAAACAAGAAATTGGACACCCAACAAACGCTGCTGAAGTTCTAAAAGCTTATCAGCTTTATGTTTCAATATGTCCTTTTAGGCAAATGTCGAATTTTTATACTAACAGAACAATTGCCAAAGTAGTAGACAAGGCAAGTAGTGTCCATATTATTGATTTTGGGATTTCTTATGGTTTTCAATGGCCCTGCTTCATTTATCGTCTATCGACCAGGCCTGGAGGGCCTCCCAGAATCCGCATCACAGGAATTGATTTTCCCCAGCCAGGTTTTAGGCCTGCAGAAAGAGTGGAAGAGACGGGAAGACGGTTAAAGAGATTAGCTGATAGACTGAATGTTCCTTTCGAATATCAGGCAATAGCACAAAAATGGGAAAGTATCAATTACCATGATCTTAACATCGGTAAAGAAGAAATTGTAGCTGTTTGTTGTATGTATAGGTTGAAGAACTTACCGGATGATACAATTTCAGTGAGTAAAAGTTCAAGAGATGCAGTTCTTGAATTGATCAAGAAAATAAATCCCAACATATTTGTTCATGGAGTTCTTAATGGGTCTTTTAATGCACCTTTTTTTACGACAAGGTTTCGCGAAGCATTCTTTCATTTCTCTGCATTTTTCGACATGTTTGAGGCCAATGCGACCCGCGAAGATCCACAAAGGTTAGTGTTTGAGAGAGAAATGATTGGAAAAGATGTTCTGAATGTGATTGCTTGTGAAGGTATAGAAAGATTTGAAAGGCCTGAGACTTACAAGCAATGGCAAATTAGGAACTTGAGGATGGGATTTGAGCAGTTACAATTACATCAAGATTTAATGAAAAGAGTAAGGAATATTAAGAATAATTATCATAAAGATTTTGTGGTTGATGAAGATGGAGATTGGTTCCTTATGGGATGGAGAGGAAGAATAATTCATGCTATTTCTGCTTGGAAAGCTAGTCAAGTTTAAAACACATGTATATGTTGCACGGAAATGGAAACGGAAACGAATAAACTTGGAATGTGGAAACGATGTCTAAAATATAATTTTACACAAAGAAAATGTATTTTATATGGAAAACCGACATATGGAAATGTTCCCGAAACGCGAAAATGCCTATGGCAAGAAGTTTCTATGCATCATAACATGTATCAAAGTCTAATTATAATTATGAAAAAATATTGAGTAATTAATTAATTAATTATGTTCTTCAACACCTGCAGACTTATATTTTTAAGATTTTATCCTTTGAATTGCTGAACAACTCCAAAGCTGTTTCTATTGAACTCACCGTTTAATATTTACATGTACACATGACTTTGCTAAGCCAAGTCCCAGTTGAGATCTTGATCTGGCATAAAATTTCAGGCCCAGCTTAGGAAAAAATTTTGATATTAATTAGAAAAATATAAGAAAACTTCTTTTTACTTAGCATTTAAGAAAACTTAAACAATATATAAATCATCTAAAGACTATTCATTAAGTGCTTTTATTCAAATTTATTTATTAACTAATAATCCAGTCAGAAAAATATGGATTTAAATAAAAATATATAATCCCTTATATTTTTTAACCTACTGTTAGCTTAACTTCCAGTAAATTCCGATTGAAAATAAAATACTTGATGTTAATCACACAACGACAACACGTGTGCTTTACGCGTGCTCTCATGCGACTATATACGTGACGGCGTAAGTGCGCGTGTTTAACTTTGTACGCCGAGGCTTACCAGAAAGGACCAGAAATAGAAATTAGAATTTTGTTTTTAAAAATTAGAAATTACAAATACTCAATAGGAGCACTTCAAACTCACTAAATTAATAAAATTACATCGAATAAAGAGGACTCAAACTTGAGGTCTTCCACCGTCACATAATTGAGAAGATCAACTACACTATATATACACTAAGTCAATATTTAATTACCATCTAAAAACCATAATATTTTTCTTTCCAATCTCAATATTTAAACGGGTGGTTGGGTCAAAATTCGACGGACCCATATTTCAAATAAGAAAGAATGATTGGTCTAAACTGAGCCGTTTAAAAGTTCAGGCCTACACCAATGATCCTTATAAAAATTGAGTTGGGTTATTCGGATCCATTTAACTCGATTTTCAATTAAATATTTTTTTAATGGGTAGGATATTTTTTTATATGTCTTGCACAATCAAAATTTTTATTTGGATAATAACAATTAAAAGAATTGTCTAGAAACATAATTGTTGCTCAAACAACCATAATCAAAAAATCATAAAATAACAATCAAACCATAATCAACGTCAAACATTCATAATGAAAAAATCATAACACAATCAAACTATAATAATCACAATCACACAAATCATAATTTTCCATCTTCAAATCATAACCAAACCATAGCAAATTAAAAGTCCTAATTAAATATTTAACATAGATAATTGAAATAAAAAAAATGAAAACTTAAACTAATTAATTATAATTTTAGTTGCTTAAGAAAAAATACATATCATCTTAAAGAAAAAATTGATTTTGATTTGGGATTTTTAATTTTACAAGCAAAAGAAGAAAGAAAAAAGAATGAGTGATGCAGAACCCCAAGAATAGCGTCTTAACATTCCAAATCAGATTTGATATAAAAACCCTAAATCCCAAATTAGGAATCATAATTCCCGAATTAGGGATTTTATTCTTGGAATTGTAGATCTTGACACAATACTCAACTAGAAGTATGAACCAAAGATATCAAAGTGAAAGAATGAACACCATAAAGATTAATTATATTTGATAAGTTCGAAAACAAGTTCAATGAAGAATCTAAGAGAATTCGTCTCTCTTGAAATAAAACGTATTAACTGAAATCTTTCAATAATCTCTATTTGCAATACCGAAAACTATGTATTTATAAGCTAAAAAATTCTAAAAATTAAATAAAACATAAAGTCTAATTTAAATAGGCCGAATTACGCTAATTAAATTATAAATTTAATTAAAAGATTCAAAGCCCAAATGTTTGGATCATGTTACTTAGCTTTGGATCTTCTTTTGGGTCCATCTCTTCATGATCACCATAAGTTCATTGTTTTTCCATCATTCGACACGCATCAGTGAGTCACATGAAGAAATAAAAAAAATTGATATTTTTATTTTTTCGTGTTGGCTATGATTAAACAAGGTATTTAATCGATCCACCCAAACCGAATAAGAGATTTACATTCCTCAAATTGTCTGACATGACCTGACTTGAAAAAAAAATTAAAAATTATTTGTGTTAGTTAGGCTAGAACTTTGGTCATCAAGAAAATATGAAGTGCCTTCAACACGTTGCGCCCCTTTAATTTCCATGTTTGATTTTTGCTCCTATAAATTTAAATTCTAGCTTTAACTCTGCTCTTGTTGATACTAAATGATTTACAAACATATAAAAGTCATTCAATCAAATATATAAATTCATCTGTGAACTCTGCAATTTTAAAATAACATGGTTTCGGTCCAACTTTCTTTATAATTAAAATGTAGGATTCTAAAATCAAAACCAGAAAGTTATAGAGCCATCAGCCATGATTGTGCTTACTAATGAGAAGGAAAGGTTGGAATTTCGGGTCAACCAGAAAAGTCTGCAATGATCTTTTGTCTTTTGAAAAGATAGCCGGATTGAGACTCCTGTCAAATGAAACAAGGACACGTCACTTTCATTTATATATACTTTTTTTAAAAAAAGAAAAGAAAAAGAAACAAAGGTCTAGATAAAGTGCATGAACTTAGTGGCAATGCCATACAATTATTTTGTCTTCTTACAATTATTATTATTCATATATTCGACAAATATTAATTTCTTCCAAGGATTAATGATGTGTTTGGGAAGATGGATTTTTTTTTTTTGGAAGGAAAGAAAATTATGACGGAAAATAACGAGAGAAAGCTAAATTCTCTTGTTTGAAAATGAGGTAAAAAATTCTATCGGTAGAAAATATTATATGTTTTTCTTTGGATCCCATATAATTTGAATCACATCCACAATTTACGTGATATGTAAAAAGTGGACTGCTGGCTTTTTCATGTCGGATTAATCGTATTCTGATTTAACTTATTGAAATCGGACTGCTGGCTTTTTCATGTCGGATTAATCGTATTCTGATTTAACTTATTGAAATCCAATTTACGTGATATGGTAAAAAAGTGGACTGCTGCGCTTTTCATGTTCGGATTAATCGTATTCTGATTTTTAAACTTATTGGAAATCGGGACTGCTGGCTTTTTTCATGTCGGATTAATCGCTATTTCTGATTTAATTACTTGAAAAATCTTGATGATTATCTACATTTATAATCGTATTCTGATTTAACTTATTGAAATCGGACTGCTGGCTTTTTCATGTCGGATTAATCGTATTCTGATTTAACTTATTGAAATCGGACTGCTGGCTTTTTCATGTCGGATTAATCGTATTCTGATTTAACTTATTGAAATCGGACTGCTGGCTTTTTCATGTCGGATTAATCGTATTCTGATTTAACTTATTGAAATCTTGATGATATCTACATGTTATTGCGCAGCAGATGAAAATTTACGAAAAATGCAGTTGAAAATATTTAATAATTAAACACATTAATTATTATTAATGGACCGAAGTTAAAACACTAATCATTGCGTACCCATAACCATTTCCGTTCATTAATTCCAACAATAACTAAGAAAAAGAAAATATTATTGTTCCTTTGCTTCCTTCCCTTATTTTCTTTTCCAGATTTTGATTATTTTGATTTTTTTTTTTAAATTAGGATGTGTAATCCCTTTTTAAATCATAAAGTGTAAAATATTTTATCATTCTAATAAGTGTACTGTCCAAAAATCGAATTTATATTTTTAACTTTACACGAATTGAGACCGATCAAAAACCCATATATAATATATATGGAAACTTTTACCTAGTAATTTTATTTTTCACTTTGGTTTATTTACCCTACTTAGTAAGAATGATATTTTAAAAAATTTTGAAAAAAAAATAAAAAAGAAGACGCATCTCCATATGCATATGATTGCTCCTTTAGTTTTCCTCATGCAAAGCATGTATCAATAATTTTGTTTTTAAAACAAAATGCTATATTCATATTTTTCTTCATTTGGATCGAAATATATATGTTCATACTCGTTAGGTCAATTAGTTGATGCTGAGACCCCTATTTTCATCATAGTATAAGAAATTCAAACACGTAGTTCGAAATATTAAATTAATATCATAAATTTAAATATTTAAGAAAATATTTTCTCCATTATAATTATTTAAGGTTCATTCGGTACACACCAGGTGATGGTGGTTGCTAATTACTAGTGATGACATTGTTTGGTAAAATTTTAATTGTGATTACTGTTAAAATATAAAATGACAGTTAAGAGAATACTTATTTTTATATATTATAATGTATAATATACATATATATTTTTTTAACTTTTAAAATCAATATATTATATAAATCAAAATATTTAATCAAATTTTAAAATAGTATTTAATAGAGGATTATTATTTGTTAAAATAACTATAACTAAGTGATTATAAAAAAATATTAATTTTTTAAAAAATAATTTTACTATCAATTATTTTATAAAGTAATAAAATCCAAATATAATATAAATATGAATTGGCTAATAACTAATACGAAAACATTTAAGTAATGAAATTTATTATTAATCCATTGCGGATTGAAATTTCTATAAGCTATGGCCTACCACAGCTAAGATGGAATGAGCTATAAGCTGTCAATTGAACCAAAAATGTCCCAAATGCCCCCTTAGTATTGTATTAGCAGTAACTAGCACATTTTAAAACAAAAATTAGAAAAATATTTTCTTTTAAATCATATTTAGTTAATTATTAGTTGTTTAAGACCCTATAAGTTTACAATTTTTTTCATCATTTTACTCTAAAATTTGTTACAGTAATAATAATATCAAATTAACTTTAAAAAATTATTTTAAGAATTAACAAAAATTAGTCTAGTTGGTAAAAATGAAATATTTCCTCTTTCGATAATTAAACTAATATAAAAATAGATATTTTTCAAATCGAATGAAAATTAAATTAAATTTCATAATATGTAAGTCATTTATTACTATAAACACAATCAAAAACAACTAATAATAATTTAGATAATTATCTCTAAAAAAAATTAGATAATTATCCTTCAAACAATTTACTCATGTAGGTGTAATAAAATAAAAAGTAAAAAACAAATAAGTTGATGAATTGGGACAGGATTAAGGAACGTGTACATGGAACCAAACCCATAATTCTTGTGTTCATACCTCAACTTCTAGTCAATGACTTGGGGATCAAGATTTAAGATATAGAGAAAAGGAAACAAAAATTCTCTTTATGTCAAAATAATCATAATAAAATATTATTAATCTAGGACGTTTTAAATTAATTAATTATTTTGTATTTCAATTAAAAATTAATAAAACATTTTTTATTTAAAAATATAATTAAAAATTAAAGTCCAAGGTCAACACTAATAGCCTTGGCATGGGACCTTTTAAAAGCTAACCAACACTGATAAGTGTCCGAAAGGCCAATATATTACATAGGCTGGCGGCTGAGTTTTTCGATCTTTGCCATACTTTCCTAGAAACTTCCTTCCTCTTGATATTGTTTCCCTTCTCCGTTTCCTTTAAATAAGAGTGTGCTTCTCTCTCATGCCTTCGTGCTCTCTTCAAAGCTTTTGGCTCACTACTGGGCTACACTGCAATTTTCTCTTCTTGTCTTGTTACAATCTTTCTTTCTGGTTTTTTTTGTGATTGTTAGTTCTTTTTATATATTTGGTGTTTAATTTTTGTTTCTTGATTCTGGGATTTTCTTTTCCCACTTGCTTAATTGGTTTTTCTGGGTGTTCTTTTTGTTTCTTGAAGATTTATTGACCTAAAGAAATACCCAACTGTTTCTGCTCGAGGTCAAGATTTATTTTTTTTATGGTGTTTTCTTTATAATTCTATTGTATATTTATATTTATAATCTTTCTTCCAGATTCTGGATTATCCCCACTTTTTCAATTGATTTATTGTGTTCTTTATCCTTCCTTGCACATCTATTCAACTGAGAAATTATACCCAATTGTTTCTTTGTTTCTTTATTTATTTATTTATTTATATATTTTAAATATAGAGTAAACCTCAGCCATAAGTTTCCTATCTTGTAAGTTGTACTAAATTTCTATTTCCACAAATTTCTTTAGAACCAGAAGGAAAATTGTAGTTGTCCATGGATACCCTTCTTCAAGAATTCCCTAATTCCATGAACAGATTCAAATTTGACCATTTCCCAGATTCTTTCTCTTCAAATAGGAATTTTCTTAATGGTTATGAGCTGAATCATAATTTGAGTAACCCTAAGTCCTCTTTTCATTCATGTAGTCCTGAACCTCCTAATGACTTGATACCATCCTCTTCTTCTTCTTCTTCATCACCATCATCCTCATCCTCCTTGAGCTTAGAAGGAAATGATCCAAATAATAATGCTGTTCTCAAGTACATAAGTGACATGCTTATGGAAGAGGACTTAGAGGGTAAGACTTGTATGTTACAAGACAGTTTGGCCCTGCAAGCTGCAGAGAAATCCTTATATGATGTCCTTGGTCAAGAATACCCTCATTCCTTAACTCAAAATCTTGAAAACCCTAAAAAATTTTGTAACTCTGTTAACACCTCTGTTGAAGAATCAAATTTGATTCTTTATCAAGTTGATTCAGATTTTTATGGAATTCAAAGTTCTTTTATTGATTCCCCTGCAAGTACCCTTATAGGACCAGATTTCCAAAGTGAGATACACAAAGGGATTATTGGAAATGGTGATTCTTTGGTATTGGTTCCAAATAGTAACTCAGACAAAGAGGAAAGGGATTGGTCACCTAATAGTTCGCGAGGAAGGAAAAATCACCAACGAGAAGATAGTGATCATTTAGAAGACGAAAGGAGCAATAAACATTCTGCACTCTCTCTTGCAGAGTCTGAACAGTCAGAAATGTTTGATAAAGTATTGCTTTGTCCAGTTGGAAATACTGGGTCTGAAAGATGTTGTCTTGATGAGAAGTCACAGAATGGAGTAGGCAAGAAAGGGCAGGGGAAAGGACCTAATGGTAGAACGGCAAGAGGAAGGAGACATGGAAACAAAGAAGAAGTGGTGGATTTGTCTACTTTATTAACTCAATGTGCACAATCTGTGGCAATTAGTGACCAAAAAACTGCATATGAGTTACTTAGGCAAATTGGGCAACATTCTTCACCTTTTGGAGATGGAAACCAAAGATTGGCTTATTACTTTGCCAGAGCCCTCGAAACACGCTTGGCTGGGGCTAGTACACCAAAATATTCACCACTTATAAGTAATAAGACTTCAGTTTCTGATATCTTAAAAGCTTATCAGGTATATGTTAAGGCATGTCCATTCAAGAGAATGTCAAATTTCTTTGCTAATCAGACAATTTCAAAAGTGGCAGAGAAAGCAACTAGCCTGCATATTATTGATTTTGGCGTTCTTTATGGTTTCCAATGGCCTTGTCTTATCCAACGTCTCTCAGAAAGGCCTGGTGGACCTCCAATGTTGCGGATTACAGGAATTGAGCTTCCTCAACCTGGTTTTCGCCCTGCTGAGAGGGTTGAGGAGACAGGCAGACGATTGCAAAGATATTGTGAAAGGTTTAACGTGCCATTTAAGTATAATTGCATAGCACAGAAATGGGAAACCATCAAATATGAGGATCTTAACATTGACAGAGATGAAATGACTATTGTTAACTGTTTGTATCGGTTAAGGAATCTCCCTGATGATATAGTTGTAGCGAACAGTGCGAGAGATGCTGTCCTAAAGCTGATAAGGCAAATCAGACCAGACATGTTTATTCATGGGGTTGTTAATGGTACCTACAACGCTCCATTCTTTGTCACTCGATTCAGGGAGACGCTTTTCCACTATTCTTCACTGTTTGACATGTTTGAGGTTACTGTTCCTCGCGAAGATGAGCAGAGAATGTTGTATGAGAGAGGAATATTTGGAAGAGATATTATGAATGTGATAGCATGTGAGGGAACAGAAAGGGTTGAAAGACCAGAGACATACAAGCAATGGCAAGTTCGAAATATGAGAGCTGGGTTCAGGCAGCTTGCATTAGATCAGGAGATTTTGAAGAAGGTGAGATCAACTGTGAGATCAGAGTATCATAAAGATTTTGTTGTCGATGAGGATGGCCGGTGGATGCTACAGGGATGGAAAGGAAGAGTCATCCATGCTCTTTCAATTTGGAAACCAGTCCAGACCTAAACTAAAACTGTGATTGTATTACAACTACTATGTTACTTAGGATTTTTGATTTATGACTTCCTGCTATAAGTTTTGTGATCTTGCATGTAAATACATTGATATTTAATGAAAATATGTTTGTTCTTTTGAGATCATCATCCCCAGCAGTGCTCAATGAAAATAGAGTACTTAATGAATAAATAAAAATGAAAACTTTTAGAAGTTTACAGAAAGAAAGATAGCATGTTGTAGAAGCAAAAACCAGGAGTTTCTTGAATAGCTTCACAGCTTCTAGTTAAGAACTTTTCTTGAATTTAATAAATTGATTTGTGTCTGCTTGGAACTCCAAAAGGAGGTCATCTAAAATAAAAAGAACTCATCGGAGAAAATTGTCCCTGTAGGTGCAGCTAGAACATGCACTCTTTCCAAGGTTTCACTGTACTAAAATATTACCAAACGTACAGTAATTTAAGTTAAAAGAAGGATACAAATTAACTTCTTTGTCTTGAACTTGTGAGACAATTTGTAGTGATTTTAGGAATTAAATTACAATGTAAGTGGTAGAGGGTGATAAAATAAAACCAATAGCATCCACAAATTCAACATCACAGAATGAAACTTCTACAGTAACCTTTTACATACAATAGAAAAATTTTTTGATTGGTTTATTATATAGATGAGTCAACAGGCTGGGAGTTGATAAGTCTTTATCTTTTATTTAATAGTTTTAATTTCCATTAGTCAGTTCTGAGATGCACGTGCAGTGCGCCAGCCGCATGTGAGAGAGAGAAAAGCAGAGGAGAAAAGGGTAACTTTATATTTCTTGCCTCCTAAGCTTTAAACAAAAGAATGGGAAAAAAAAAAAAACAAAAGAAAGAGTCTGTCTACTTTTACATTAGAAGTAGCTAGACCATAGAATACATTATATTTAAAGAATGGACCAGGACATTATGATAGGAAGTTAGGGGGTTGTTTGGCTGGATGTAAAATAAAGAGTGGATGTAAACTCTCTTTATTTTCCTTCCTTCCATTTACTCTCTAAAATACGAGAAAAATAAATACAACAAAGACGCAAATAAATAAAATATATTTATTTTACTCCCACCTTTTATTTTCCCTTCAAACCAAACAAAAAATATAAAATATGAAGGTAAAATGAATAGTATCATTTTACTCTCTTATTTTGCATCAAACAAAGCATTAGTTCCCAAAACACCCTCATATGCACCCACATCTACACATGTTAGTGACCAGTGGATCCAGATTCTTCAAATTTTTATTTTCTCAATAAATATAATATGGTTTTGCATTTTTTTTATTGTAACATTTCTCAACTCCTACTGGCTACAACTGACAGAATTTCTCATCTCCTATTGGCTACAATTAACAGAAGCAGCACTAATGTCCTAAATGTATGGTTGAAGCTTGATAGCACCTTGTTCTTAATGAGATTGAGTAGGCTTCTGGCTTTTCCTGCTCAGTCTAGACAAGAAGGTTCTTCTTTTCAATTTCTTGGAAGTAAAACACCAAAATCTGCTACTGAAGAGAGAGAGGGAGAGAGAGAGTGATAGCTTCTTGGTGAATAATTAGGTAAGATTTTATCTTTCTTTCCCCTTTTTTTGAGTTTCTTTAAATACTTGCAAGCCACAAGTTTCAGTGTTTTTTTTTTTTAGTTTATATCTTGCAAAGGAATTAGGGTTTCAGATTCTTGAAAGTCAAAAGTTTTAGTCTTTATGGATGATCCTCTAATCGAAGCAACTCCAGTTGCCGTGACTGGATTCAGATTTGGTGCACACACTATAAGTAGTGAATCTGCTTCATCTTCCGAAGATTCTGCAGATAACAATGATTTCTCTAATGCTGTTCTTAAGTACATAAGTGATATACTCATGGAAGAAGAATTAGACAGTAAAAATTGTATATTGCAGGACTGTTTAGCCCTGCAAGCTGCAGAAAAATCCTTGTATGATGTTCTTGGTCAGAAATATCCTCCTTGGTCGGATCAAAACACTCGAACTGATTCCATCAACTTGGTTGAATCAAGTTGGATGTTCGATCAAACTGAATTTGAATTCTCTCATACTCTAAATCATCCTGGCCACTGTCTTGAAAAGATTCTCCAGGTACCAGATTTATATAGTGAATCATTTCAAATTAGTACTAGTTCTTTGATTCTATCAGAATCTGAAGAGAAAGATTGTTTCTTCTTGAATGGTTTGAGGGAGAGGAAACATCATGACCGCGAAGCAAACGGCTATTCTGAAGGGAGAAGCAACAAGCACTCTGCATATTCTTTTGAAAAGCAAGAGGAAACAGAAATATTCGATGAGGTGTTGCTCAATGATTCTCCATCTGTTTGTAATTCAACACAGAATGGAAGTGATACAAAGATGAAAAATGGTAAGCACACAAAAGGGTCTAATGGTCGAAAAGGTCGGTCAAAGAAAAATAGCAGTAAAAAAGAAATAGTAGATTTATGGACTCTCCTACCTCAGTGTGCACAAGCAGTTGCCAGTGATGATCAAAGAACTGCAAAAGATCTACTGAGGCAAATAAGGCAGTATTCTTCTCCATTTGGTGATGGAAATCAAAGATTAGCACATTTTTTCGCCAACGGGTTAGAAGCAAGGTTAGCCGGCATTGGAACACCTGGATATACACCAGCAGTAAATAGTACAACAGGAGCTGCTGATATGCTAAAAGCTTATCATATCTATATCTCAACATGCCCTTTTCAAACAATGTCACATCTTTATGCAAATCAAACTATAATGAAACTAGCAGAAAAAGTAACAAGGCTACATATAATTGATTTTGGCATTCTTTATGGATTTCAGTGGCCTTGCCTTATTGAGCATCTGTCAACAAGAACTGGCGGACCCCCGAAATTGTGTATTACAGGAATTGAGTTTCCTCAACCTGGTTTTAGGCCTGCAGACAGAGTCGAAGAAACAGGCCGGCGATTAAGAAAATATTGTGAGAGATTTCATGTCCCATTTGAATACCATGCCATAGCACAAAAATGGGAAAGTATTCAATATGAAGATTTCAAGATTGATAGAGAAGAACTGATTGTTGTTAACTGTTTGTATCGGTTAAAGAATCTTCCTGATGATACAATGGTAGTCAAAAGTGTTAGAGATAAAGTTCTAAACCTGATGAGACAGATTAATCCTCATATTTTCATTCATGGAGTTGTTAATGGTACTTATAATGCACCTTTCTTTCTTACTCGTTTTCGAGATGCATTGTTTCATTTCTCAGCAATGTTTGATTTGCTTGATGCTACAATTCCTCGCGAAGAACCTGAAAGACGCATGTTTGAGGAAGAGATATTTGGAAGGTATGCAATGAATGTGATTGCTTGTGAAGGTGGGGAGAGAGTTGAAAGGCCAGAAACATATAGACAATGGCAAGTTAGAAATGGAAGGGCTGGATTTAGGCCGCTCCCACTAGATAAGGAGATTATGAAAAAAGTTATAAGTACAGTCAGATCAAATTACAATAGCAACTTTGTTGTTGATGAAGATAGTCACTGGATGCTGCAAGGATGGAAGGGTAGAATAATTTATGCACTTTCTGTTTGGAAACCTGCATATGATTGAATTTTCTTTATTGCAAATCCACTAGTCTTGTAATTTTCTGGATTTGTATTCCTTCAAGAGTGGATTCTCTTTAGGACTTCAACTTTCTTTTTCCGAGGGTAATTAGTTGTTAACTGTTAGTTGCTTTAATAGCGTTTAATTATTTTAGTAGCTAGTAGCTATTTGAATAGCTTTTTATAAACCGCTAAAAAGTAAAATGTATGTCATAGGAGTTAACTTTTTATCAGACCTACCTTACCTTTTAAGAGCTAGTTCAAACACTACGTTATTAAATACTATAAAAAATAGTATTTAGCATTTGCTAAAAGCTACTTTAAAAAGTCATGGTTGAATCATATTCAAATCCTCTAACATTTGGTTAAGCTCTATAATTTAATTTCATTTTGGTAATATATGAAAAAATTCTAAAAGGAAAATAACTGTCAGGATTGAACCCCTCGCCATTTACACAAAAAAATATCTTCTCGTCTAACGCAATTTTTGGCTATCTATTTTGCACTATCATTCATTCAATCACAACCTAAGTACTAGTGATTTGTTTATTTTACAAAATTTAATGGCGGAACTACCATTGACTAGAATACCACCTGAACAACCAAATTCAAATCTCCAAAATTAAGATGTGACAAATGGAATTTCTCCATTGGCTCCTAACATACCTAACATTACCAATATTAACTACTTTCTTAAAAAATAAAAAAATAAAAACAATCAAACTGCTTTTGCCTCTATTTGAGGAACTGTAGCAGAAGGTTTCAGTTCCCAAACCAAATCATCACTTTAAGATGGGATTGTTGCTTTTCATAAACAAAAAATGGTGTGGGACTCACAAGTTAACAACAAAAGGAGGGTGCATCTATTGCTCTAATGATGCTTTCTACCTTGTTTCTGTTGAGAAATTATTAGCCGGTGGCTGGTGCCATCTTTTAAGGATTCCTTTTCTAATTAGAATATTATATATCTGGAAGATATGGTTTCTAGATGCAAATGCATTAGATTGGATTCACTTGATGTTGTTATTGCTTCTGATTTTTGGTGCAAGATTTTAATATAAAAACACAAACAAAAACCAAGAAAATATTGATTGGATGATAAACGGCATCGATTCCCGTGAGGATGAAAACATAAATTCAATCTCCAAAAAACACATTTTACTGGGAGGATAAAAAACCATGCACACTTTACCGGGAGGGTAAAGAACAATGCCCGGCTCATTAAAAGTGTTCAATAAATTAGCATTTGGAGATGCAATTCAAAATTTTTGGTAATTAAAATTAAAATTGAAAAAAAAAAACTAAAAAAAGTAGATAAATCAAAGTGATGCATTTAGTCGATTGGATAAAGAAAAATGGAGAGTCCAACAATCAATATCCATCATTGTACCAGTTGCAGGCTTTCTACTGTCACTCATCACCTGTATCTTTTGATTGTGATGATAAATAGAAACGTTTATGGAGAAAAGTTCAAAAATTTTGAACAGTCAAATTTTATTCTTCAATATTACTGCTTTTTTTTATGTAACAGAAGTTATTTGATATACATTTTTTACCATATTATATACATCTACATAGAAACACACATTTGATCATAGTTCATGACTCAAGGTACATATTGTACTTGTCAACTCAAATATAATTCCCATGAACCAGCACAAAAAATAGATAATTATTAAAAAAATTAAAAGAAAGCTATCAACATGATGAAAATACCTATTACAACAAATGAGCCTTAATCCCAACTAGTTGGGGTCAACAATATGAAAGCAGTAAAAGATTAAACTACAGGAAGCCATTAGTATGCTAGTATTTGCAAAATTGCTAAAGTTATCATCTAACTATTACCGCTATAATGTCCTAAAAACAAAAATTGGTAACATAATGAAAGATCAATGCCATCATATTTGAAACAAAATCAATGTAATGCGAATGTAATGACAAAGTCACAGGATTTTCTTTTCCTTTGATTAATAAACTCATAAGAGCAACAACTACAACATCATAATTTAGGCCTGACATTAAATTAAAAAAAGAATTCTACAATTATTACAGTATATTCTCACCCTCTTTTCTTTTGATTGTTTTGACTTTTTGGTCTCAGCACACTCCAGTCCAGCTTTTCGTGCTTTGGTTGCTTGAAGGAGCCTTTGCTGCTATTTGGAGATGAATGTTGGCCCTCTTCAGTTTTTGGTGATTTATTCTTCTTTTGTGGCTCAGATGCTCCCTCAGGCTGTTTTCTTTTATTGTCTGCATCAGATTGTGCTTTACCAGGGTGTGAGCACTCTGCTTCATTTAGTGATGAACCATTTTCTCTGCACAAGCATCGAGAAAATGATGTGAAGATCGAATAACTTCAACAACAACAAAATTTGCCCTCTTCAGTTGGTGATTATTCTTCTTTTTGTGGCTCCGATGCTCCCTCAGGCTGTTTTCTTTTATTGTCTGCATCAGATGTGCTACCAGGGTGTGAGCACTCTGCTTTCATTTAGTTGATGAACCATTTTCTCTGCACCAAGCAAAATCGAGAAAATATGTGAAGATCGAATAACTTCAACACAACAAAAATTTTCGGGGGGGGGGGGGCCGGGGGGCGTCGGGCCGGCACCCCCGTGAAGAAAAGGAAAGTTACTTCCAAAATGAGTGTACTTGTTGCAAGACATGCAATCAATTTAATTATCTATTGGAAACATGGTGTCTAATTGATGTCTATATTTTCACTCACTCATGGGGGGGCGCGTGAAGAAAAGAAAGTTACTTCCAAAATGAGTGTACTTGTGCAAGCATGCAATCAATTTAATTATCTATGAACATGTGTCTAATTGATTGTCTATATTTTCACTCACTCATCTGTCTATCTACTTCTTAGTATTCAGTTCCAAATTCTCATGGACAGCAATAATTAGATTTAACTAATTAAGCAGTTAACGAAAACAACAAACACTGATCAGTGGACTGTAAACATTTAATTAACTGACTAGAAAATGCCAACTTAACCAAATGTAATGAGATATGCACAATGCACAATGCACGTCTTGTTTATCCATTCCCTCTATGGCCAAATTTTTTGTTTATTGCAGAAACACATATTATAAAGACATACCTGAGAATCCATATTCAAATCACAGATGTAATAAATCCACTTTGAAGTAAGAGTTTTTGCTTTATATAAACAACCACACGAGAGACAGAGGTTTAAGTCAAACCAACCCACCTAAAAGAGGTTCTTCCACTCTGACTGCCAGCATTAGTGGCAAGGTTTGCTGCTTCTTCATTTAGTTTCTACCAAGACAATTGATTTGATGTGAGGAGAGCATAAGCCAGAAGAGACGATTACTCGTGAGAGAAAAATGTTCAGGTCACAGGACCTTTATACTCACATCAACAGAAGGATTAAAACTTTGAAATGACATACGCCCTATAGCTGCTCCTGGATGGGGATCCCCTTCCATTAGTACCACACTACATGCACATAACACTAGTAGTCTAAGTGATCCATACAACATAAAAATAATACCATGACATTAAGTTTTAGTTATCAAAGACATTACTAAGGACCACAATCACACATAAGGGCCCTTCAATTAATGGAAAATAAATCCCTAGCATATGACAGCAAGAACCTTAGCCGAGATACCGCCACACCTAAGTTCAATTGACCTACCCCAAATCAGCAAGGCTTCAAATTGTGGTCACAATGGAGTGTAAGCATGTCAAATGTGTCGTGGCCCAAGTTTAATAGTCATGGTTGGTAGCATTGTCACTTTGATTAGATAGTTTGCTTCGTTATCAGTGCATCAAGATCACAATGATTCACTGTCTCGTGATTTTGTTGATTTGCTACATAATAGCCAACACTCAAAACCAAGCCAAATAGTCTAAACTCTCAACAGTGTATTTTGGTTAAGGAGGCATTTTGATCACGATACTAAGGGCTTCCATTCCAACCAGGAAAAAGAAGAAGGGAGAGTTTGTGCGGCAATCAATTATGCAAACTTTAACAGCTTAGGTTTATGCCAAGACCACGTGTCTTTCACAAAGAGTGAAACAAGGAGGGGGGAACAGAATGCTTCAGATAAAATATGCAGCAATTTGTTTACATGCTTCTTTAATTTTACTTTGTAATTTATTTATTAAATGTACGAGCACAAGAGGTGTATTAATTCACAAAGAAACAGAAATACAGAATCATGCACTGCCCAAATCATAGGATGACAATACTTCAGTCAAAGCGCAAACCAAGGCAGAATTATATCAAATAAAACTCAAATTAAGTTAGAACCTCAAGAAGCAAAACTAATACATAAAACTTTACCACTTTCTAATGACACCAGGGGAAAAGAAATTTCCATCAGGTTTCTCCTCTTCTTGTTTTTTAGTTTTTTCCTCTCTCTGAGCTGCCCTTTGCATAAACTATGTATAGGAAATTAAAACATAAACAGGTTCCCAAATCAGTATTTGTATAATTCACAAAATTAATTGTGCATGTTTCAGAAAAAACAAGTAAAATTTCACCAAAGTAATGCGAACCCAGATAAATCAAAGCAAAACCTAAGCTGTCACATCAAAGAAACACAAAGGCTAGCAGTAGAAACTAACAAGGATCAGCAATGGAGGTTTAAAAGAGTGAAATTTCAATGTTTGATAGTTTTATTACCTTCAAATTCTTCAAAGTACTAGAAATCTCGCGCTTTGCCATATTTGCAGAGGAATTTTCAAGCAACCCAAAGAACTGAGGAATAAGAAGCAGCTTGGTCAATTCGAAGAAGAAACAAAATTTGTGACTTAGGGTTTCAAAAATCGCCTTCAGCGAGTTTGTACTCTGTTAGGGTTTAATTTGAAGCAATGTGTATACTTTAGAAGGGTCCGACCCAGCCCATTGTTACCGTTTATTCTTCGAACTGGGATTCGGTTCCTAATATTAAAACCTCTTATTAATGTAAGAAGAAAAAAAGATACAGAATTATTTGTTGGTTATTAATTATGAAAAAAATACTTAAGGATTTGCTAATTGTTACTTAGAAATTAATCATTTTAATCCATAAAATTTGTTAATTAATTATTTTTGAGTACTTGTTAATTATTCAAAATTTTGAGAATTTTGTTATCAAATTAGATATATTTTATTAGATTATAATTCGGTCTCTAAAATTTTAAAAATTTAATCACATATACACTTTATTTTTTTTAATTATTTAACATAAAACATATTTCTAATTGCTTAAAAAATTAGACATAAAACATCTTTATCTATTAAAATTTGTCCAATTGAAACTTTTACTCCCAATTATAATCCAAACTTTGTAAACTTTGTATTTTTTCTAAATATAAAATGTATTAATTAGTAAATAATTTTTGTAATATAGATTTATCTCTATTATTCTTGTATATATAATAAGTAAATTATTTAATATAAATTTTTATTAAATAGAAAAATGCAAGAATCAATTTCCAATTTCATACAAGAGAAAACATTAACTGTAATCTAATTACTTGTTATGCGTAATACTATTGTGTTGGAGAATATATGAAGTGAGTACCAAAATTTGGATATTAAAATTCATAAGATGTATGTGAAACTAAATTTAAAACTTTGACACATTTTTTAAAAATTATCATTAGATTTATAAAATTAGATAAAATTATTTGGTGCACTCAATAATTGAATTACACATTTTTAATGAAATTTAAGATTTTAATACTAATATATTATTGAAATCAACACGTGAAAGGTGAATTTTATTGAAATTTGTAATTTCTACCTCTATTCCATAATACTTGTGATATTTAAAATTTCATTTTTTTTAAAAAAATCATTAAATTTGTCTAAATTATAATACATTATTGAGTCAATTAACTGTATCACCTTTAATTTAATACTAATTCTCTAAGAAACTATTAAATTGAAATAATAATTATAGGTCATAAACAAAGAGTAAATATGAAAAAAAATATTTATTACTTCTTGAAAACACAAATGAAACAAGTATTTTAGAATAAATTATTTTTTTAATTGTGACAAGTATTATAAAACTAGTAGTACTTAAATTATTGGAAGGATTTTATAATATTATAATATAAAAATATACGTGAAAAAGAGATTAAGAATTTAATATTTGAAATTTTAAAATTAACAACTTTGAGATTTTAGCAAGTAAAAAAAAAAAATACTAAATCAAATAAGTCAATCGGCTGGCCACCGCGAAACAGTATTCCTGATCCAGTTTCCACCAGGATTTAAGTTATAGTTGATATATAAATTATAATTACTTCGTCTCATTTACATATACGATATGATAGAGTATCTCCTAACCTATAAAATCAAACAAACCGCACTCTCTTTGAATCACTCACCGACATCAACCTCCACTCTTCTCCTTTTTCACCGATCACTATCAGAGCCCGTAGGTTTTGATTAAATATTCATTCGTTTCTTCATTGATTTTTTGGCTTTTCTTTTTTATCTTTTTTTTTTTTTTTCCTTCAATTTGTTGATGAGTTTGGATAAGTAGTTCTCTTTTGCTTTGAATTCTTCATCTTTTTTTTTTCCTCGGGTTTGATTGATTATTATGCGAATTGGGTTTTTCTTTTTCCATTAATTTCTCTGTTTTCGTTTTCATTTGACAGTTTGTCAGCAGACTTATTGCGGGTGGAAGTTGTTTAACTGGATAAGCTATGGTATATTACTTATCTATTACCATGTGTATTTGCTTTGTAGTTTGTACTCCATTGATTATCAACTTAATGCACATGATCTACTGATGAGGGGTTTTTATAATTTTTGATGGGCATGGGTTTTATTTATACAGAAACTATGAATTCAAATTAAAATGGTTAATGCGCTATGGCTTTTAAGCTATGGATCTTCTTTTCATTGTATTCAAGTTTTGGAATTATGAGGAAAAGAAAAGCTTAAACATTGTTTTAGATTTTTTGATCTTTTGTTGTTAAAGTCTTACTGTCTGTTTTCAGTGAAATTGCTGTTATCTAATTGCATGCTTTCATTTTGATGATCTGTTTTGGCAATTGCAGGATCACTTAATGCGCCGTAGTTCCATGTTTGAGCATAGCTATCGCTGCTACCCTGTCTCTTTCATTGATAAGGTATTAACTGCAGAAGTGTTGGCACTAGTGGTTTTAAATTTCTAGTACTGAATTTGTTGCAATTCCTGCTTGTTTGGTAACTATTGTTTTTGGTGGCATATCTCCAATTGAAGAAGACATCTTTTGATCCGCTAAATTGTTATGTAGTTCAACATATTTTTCATTTAATCCTCATGGTTTAGCTTATTGAGTATTCATTAGAGATTTAGCTCCTAACTATTCTAACTCATTGAATATTTGCAGGCACACCTCGAGAAGGGAGATAAAAGTAAGTTGATCTTCTCATTTAAGTTCTTTAATATTATCCACCTTTTATTTTTTCTTCTCCTTTCTTTCTTGAGATATCCGTGTTCAAAGGTTTGTCATTAATTAATTCTTGTTGCTTGCAGTTATTATGCCTCCCTCAGCTCTTGATCAACTTGGTAAGAAAATAATTCTCAGATGTTTTCTCTTCCCTTCATTTTCATGTGTTTTAAGATGGATTTTCTTTTCGTCGAGCCAATTGTAATTTAAGTGTTTGCTCTCCAGCTTCTTTGCACATTGACTACCCAATGCTATTTGAACTCCGAAATCCTTCTGTTGAGCGAGCAACACATTGTGGAGTTCTAGAATTCATTGCTGATGAGGGCCTAATATTCTTGCCCTATTGGGTATGCTCCTGAATTCTGTTGTTATGCTACTCGTTATTTTACTTGCTACTCATCTGCTTATCGTCTCTATGCTTTCAGATGATGGAAAACATGCTCCTCCATGAGGGAGACATTGTCCAAATTAAAAATGCCAGCTTGGTAAAGGGAACTTATGTAAGGCTGCAGCCACACACTAAGGATTTCTTGGATATCTCCAACCCCAAAGCAATGTTCGTCTATCATTCTTGTTCTTTTTTCTTTATGATAGTAGAAGTAAAGAAATTGAGAATTATTTTTACTTTTATTTAATCCTTGTTTGATTCTTGTTTGCAGCTTAGAGACTTCATTGAGGAACTACTCTTGTTTAACAACTGGTGATACAATAATGGTTGCTTATAACAATAAGAAGTATTACATCGACATAGTCGAAACAAAACCATCCTCTGCAGTCAGTATTATTGAAACAGACTGTGAGGTGGATTTCGCTCCGCCTCTTGACTATAAAGAACCTGAAAAGCCCGCAGCATCTTCTAAGTCGAATAAGACACCACCTGAAGGTTATATTTTTAGTTTTCTATTAAAAGTTTGTCAAATTTCTGAATGTTATCTATTATTGAAAATCTTGTAACAAGTGAGCCCTTTAAAGAAATTGCTGTCCCTCTTCAATTCTCAGTTGAGGAAGAACCACCCAAAAAGATACCAAAGTTCAGTCCCTTCACTGGTGTAGCAAGACGCTTGGATGGCAAGCTATCAACAGAATCAGCTGGACCAGCTACCAATCCAGTACTGAAACAACACAAATCAGAGGCTGTGAAAGATACTAGTGGGTCCAAGACATCATCAAACTCTGCATCTCGTTCACACTCCGGAAAACTTGTCTTCAGTTCAAATGTAAATCAACCCCAAAATGAAACACCAAAGGTGCGTCTAGCTTGCTTTGTTTTAGTATACAGACACCCCAAAAATAGAGTTTCTTTTTTCTTTTCTCCCAAATATGTGCTATAAATTAATCAGAATTGGTTTCTTTTCTTTTCTTTTTTTTTTTTTTTTATTCTTAGATGCCTTTGACGAAGAGCAACCAGGAAGCAGCTCAGAAGGTGGACGATCAAAAGTTTCAAGCATTCACAGGGAAAAAGTATTCTTTGAAAGATTGAAATTGATTGAACTTCTACGCCATTTTTGAAGTTGAAGTTCGAGTTTATCCATTCATGGTGTTTTGGGGTGGAGGTTCTCCAAGCTTTTTATTGCCATATGATTGTTCTTAATTCTCCCCATGACATTTCAAATTAACAAGCAGAATTAACAGTGATGATGACGCAAACTCCTTTTCATTGCTAAATTATATATTCTCTCAGTGGTCAATCGAAGATTCAGTTTATTAATATTTTCCAAAATAAAACAAAGCAGGAAGGCCAACCCTGCTACAGGCCTAGTACAGGAATTAAAAAGAGAGAAAAAGCTGAAAGCTATTACAAAGTTAAAGACTCTCTTAAGAGCGAATGATTAAAGAAGATACTCCATAATATGACCTTTTACGTTTGAAGTTAAAGTTAATGATAAATAGATGGATAGATAAAATTGTCACCCAGTTATAAACTAAGCTTCCACTGGGGTCTCAATTGCAACCTCTCCTGAATATTTGGCACCTTCAGACTTCTCATTAGCTTCCCAGAGCTCTGGCAGTGCTTCCTTCATATTGTGGATGCTCTCTAGTGCATAGTCTACGCCTAGAGTTCGATGAGAAGCGCCTACCTGTTGTACCCACACCATGTTAAAGTTTGTAAATGCAAAATTCTGAGAATACATTAAAAAGAACTGATGGAAAACAGAATTTGATATCAATTAGCTCACCCAAACAGTGGTGAGACCCAATCGGCTCCCAGTCTGTATGTTTCGGAGGCTATCATCGAAGAATAACTGGAAAGCGATGAACGGCAATGTCAATGAAAGATATAATAGACCGTATGCCTAAGGAGTCATACTTGGAATGGTTCGGGTAAAATGGAGACCCTTCACAAAAAAAAGTGACATGCAACATTCATAGGTTCAAGTCGTCTAGCATTTCTGCGCGGATGCAGCACAAACTTGAACCTAACACCATTCCCTGTATTAACAAAATATAATTATCTCACCGTTCTTTGAGGGTTGATGCACGCGATCTTGAAGGTCTGCTCAAATGCTTCATCAAATGGTTTGCAGATAACTGGCGACCTTGGAAGCTCAATACCAGCATTAGGAGCAGCACTATATTCATTAATGTCAAAAACTCCATTCTCTTCCTCAACAACTGGATCATTGCCTTTATTTGCATTATTTAAAGTCTCAAAGCATATGGTTCCTTCAAAACAATCTTCCAATCCAAGTCTACTAAGGACTCTACCAGCATGAGTTTTGTCCCCATTAGTGAATATCTATACAAAGAGATTGAATTAGTACATACCATAAACAGACTTAGAAAACAAACAGAAGAGTTAATACATATCCAGAAAGAAATCGGAACTTACAACTTTGCGGGCAGGTATGCTGTGTAAAAGATTTCTAAGAACAGGGTCAGGCTTTAGGATGTCATAAGGTAATCTTCCATGTACAAAACTGTATAAATTGACAGAAGATTAGTCCAAATATATTTCACAAAGTCACAAAAAGAAACAAATAGGCATAAAAAACAATGATTTATTTACCTATGGAAGTCATCATAATCGAACCTATACCCTATAGCCTGCAGACAAGAAAATAGACGGAACAAATTTATTATTTTTTTTAATCAAACACCAAAATTAAGTAAAATACCCAGAAGAAAAGCCAAAAAATAAGTTTCTTCAACCATACCCTCAGACCAGCCAATGTTGTTCCGTAATACTTGTACAAGGAAACGCACAATTCTGAGACTTTACTTTCATCAATGCCAAGCTTTTGAACCATATACTCTAAAGATCAAAACAAAGAAATTCCAAAATGAATTGCACCATCCAACAAATTCAAAATTACACATTGTTCTGCACTTTGAAATAAAGGTGGATTTGAATTCGTATATTGAGTGAAAAATCACAAACTTCCAACATATTAAATATCAAATTCAAATAACCCTTCATTTCGAATTCTCATTCTCATATATCCAAATGGAATCTCAAGCAGTTACTAAGTTCAATTACCTTCAATATTCTTCGTCACATGCTGAGACAAACCAGAACTCAAAGGATAAAGGGTGTCATCCAAATCTGAAAATTAAATTTTAAGACATACCCATTAATCCACTGTTACATTGAACTCTAAAAACATATATAACCGAATAGCTTCCAAACAACAATAAGACAAAATCAGATTTTAAAAGCATATTACGTTCTTACCAAAAAGGAGACACTCATACTTCTCCAGAGCCATTCGTTTTTCTCCCTCGTACTCCATTTTACTTTAATCTCTGCACTACCCAAAAACAGGAAATTTAACCAAAGTGATAAATTGATTCGAAACGTTCGAAAGAATTGACATCAAATTAAAATGTAAGTAAAAACCCGCACAAAATCCCAGATCAAACCTATAATATGGCTAAAAAATGCCACACTCGAGTAATATTACAACAAAAGAAGTACCAAATGCAACCGAGAAAATGAGACCCAGCAAAATGGGGCAAAAAAGATATAGAAATTGAAAAAAAAAAATGATAAGAAGAATAGCACATTACCAGATAAATTCGCAGAACCGCAAAATGATAAGGAGAAAGCGAAATGGCAATAGGTTAAACCTTAAAGAAGAGAGGAAATGCGAGAGAAAGGGAAAGAAAAAGCGTGTTGGGGTATGTCTTTAAATGGGGAGAAACCATGAATGCTGGAGGTTGAGGAAAAATAGCAATAATAATTGAAAATTGAAAATAAAAATTAATTAAGTTAAAATTTATTGGACGAAAATCTAGAAGATACGGAAATGTAAGAACCGTTGACTTACGCGTATGAAAGTTCGACACGTCTCCATCAAATGTAATGAGTTGGCGTGTCTTGTTGAAGTCCATCAAAATTAACATTGTCATCGACCCAAAGGATAGTTAACAGACAGGTTTATTCGGTTTGATTTGATCTGATTTTTAAAAAATATTTAATTCAATTTGGCAAATTTCGATTTCAATCAGGTTAATATACCTTATTGAACATCTTTCTTATGTTATATAAGAATCATAGGTGATTGGTCTATAATTAATACTTTCATGAGTTGAATTCATCGATTAAAAAACAAAAAAGAAAAAGAAAAGACTTTATTGATAATCATAAAAATGGGATACAAAATGTCCCTGCACAGGTAACTACAAACTCCCAAATAGAAAACAGTAATCAAGCTAAGCTGTGACAGATGTCTCAATTGCAACTTTTCCAGTACCATACTCTGTAGATTTTGAATTGTCAGTTGCTTCCCATAGTTCTGGCAATGCTTCTTTCATATTGTGGATGCTCTCAAGCACATAATCAGCCCCTGAAACTCTATTGGATTTGCCAACCTAAATATCCATTTTTTTTCTCAAATTAGCTAATATAAGTACAATTTTAATTACAAATTATGTATTTTGAATAATTACAGAATACATAAGATATAATTAAAGCAGATTGTTATTTGTCGCAATTCAATCGATCGACCAATAGTAGAGCTATAAATGAGTCAGACCGCTTATAAATTATTTAAAATTCAGTTCGATAAACTTAACATGTCAAACTCAACTCAGCCTAACGAAACATGTTTCATAAACCAATAAATTTGAATTAAAAAAAGGTATTTCTTTTTAACAATAAATTGTAAATGAGCTTAGTTGAAACTTAGTTTTTAAAGCTCAAATCAGCTGATCTTCGGCTCAACAAAGCTTGAAACTCATTTATAGCACTAACCAATTAAGTCAATTTAATTATAATATTTATTATTGATAGAAATGTTGAGATTAAAAAAATTCAAATCGAATTGAGCTCGGCGCATTTATTAAAATTAAGTAATAATAAAAATAATAAACCGGCAGTAGAATATTATTAAATTTACCAGAACAGTTGTCAGTCCCATTTGCTTCCCTGTCTGAATATTTCGGATACTATCATCAAAGAACACCTGAGAAAATAGTTGACATTATTAAGCATATTAATGACAAAATTAATTAATGATTAGAGAAACATTACTTACTGTTCTTTGAGGATTAATGTTAGCCAACTTAATGGCATGCTCAAATGCTTCTTCAGATGGTTTGCATAAAACTGGAGTTTTAGGAAGTACTGAACCAAAATCAAAATGACAGGAATGACCTCCAATTTTAAGGTCATTTTCGTAATTATTGGCATTGTCGTTGGTGTTGTCATTGGGATTAAGAGTCTCAAAGCATATAATCCTCTCAAAGCAATCCTCCAATCCAAGCTTTCTCAGAGTCTTAGCTACATGGACTTTATCAGCATTTGAGAATATCTGTCAAAAGAAAAGAAACAAAAGAAAAGAAAATTCATCAAATGAAGTTCAATTTGAGCCAAATTGTTGTAAATCGAATCATGGTTTATGTATATTATTGTAAACCGTCCTTATTTAAATCGAGCCTGAGCTCAACTCATTTTCAATAAATCGAGCTCAGGCTCGAATATGAATTGAATTCAATTTGGCTCATTTACGGTCTACAAAAGAACTTACAACTTTTCTAAGAGGCAAGCTGAACAAAAGACTCCTTAAAACATGATCAGGCTTCAGATTATCATATGGTAATCTCCCATGAACATAGCTGAAAATTTATTTCAACCTGTAAGATAATTATTTTATTTTTAACATATATACTAGACAAAGAAGATATTTATCATACCTGTGATAGTCATCATTGTCAAAGTCATAACCAATGGCCTGAAAAATTGAGAATTAAACATAATTAAATTAATTTAATTGAACAAATAATGGTTCTAAAAATGGTTTATTTTTACACTAAAAAATAATTTATATATATATATATATATAGACTACCTTGAGACCTGCCATTGATGTTCCATAGCTCCTGTACAATTCTTGATTCAATTGATAGGCTTTGTTTTCTTCAATACCAAGATTCTGAACCATGTACTCTATAAAAGAAAAGGCAGAGAAAAATTATGGATGAAAATAAAATAACAAAAAAAAACAATTTTTTAATAAAATAAATACCTTGAATATTTTTTGTGCATTCCTTTGAGAAACCAGTACTCAAGGGATAAAGGGTATCATCCACATCTGAAAAAAGAAAATAAAATAAATCCATTTATTAGTTTTAATTTGAAAAGAAAAATTTGCAGAAAATCAAATGGGGAAGCTTTGAACTTACCAAAGAGCAGAGTATCATATTTTTGCTCAATTGAGTGATCTTCAAATGCCATTTTAATCCAAAAATCTTTAGAAGGAAGAAGAAAATTAGAGGCAGAGATGTTGCTGTTGAAGATGAAGAAGAATGCAGAGAGATGAGATGTGGGTTTTCAGTTATGAAGAAATTGGAATATATAGAGAAGAGAAAAAGCAGAGGAAAGAAAACAGAAGCTCCTCCTTTTCCATTGGTCAACAGAAAAAACAATATATTATCAGCCATGAATTAACAATTAGCTACTTCTTTTTGACTTCTTTTTCAATTAATTTTATTATTACAGAACGACAGCAGCAGCAACCAAAAAAAAAAAAAAAAAAAATTGAGACTATCAGAAGGCTCCCACGCTTTTCACTATTGGTCAAACAGAATCATAACAATATATTGATCTATCCATAGACAGGAATTAACGAAAATATTGACTACTTCTTTTTGACCTTCTGTTGTCAAATGGTAAATGTTAATTATTCCACAGGAAAATCGAGACAAGCAGACTGCAGACTAAGCCAAAACAAATAAAAAATACTCATATTAGAAAAGAAAGCTAATCCGCTTCTGAAGGAGAATTTAACTGGAACAGGGACAAGTGGGAATTGATAATTTTTCTTGTGAGGTATTTTATCCGTGAATCATCGATCGTGAAATATGATACATTAACTATGGAGGGTGCTAAATGGAAATAGGGCAGAAATAAACAATCATATTGAATCTTTTTATGAAGACATCCCATAACACATGGCTTACACGTAAATACTCATTGTCTATTTACTTTCTAAGACTATTTTCTTCTTCTTATCTTTATTAATGGCAGAGTCAATGGAAGTATATAAGTTGAAATTAGAATACTTAGATCGAGATACGACGTGGAATTAGCTCAAGAAACTTAAATAATATAATATTTAGTTATTTATATTTAAGCAAATGTTAGACCCTTACTTCTTATAAGTAGAAATGATAAATGGGGTGAGACAAAAAATAAAAAAAAAAAAAAAAAAACAATTGAAAGAGAAAGAACCTTCTGAAGGAGAATCATGAACAGGGAAGTGGAATGTAAATCTTTCTTTAGTCAATTTTTATGTGTCATGATCGTAAATATGATACATTAACTATGGACGGTGCTAAATGGAAAAGGGCAGAAATAAAATCATATTAATTTTCTATTAGACATCATAACAACATTCCTAAAACTCATTTTATTACTTTCTACTTTTTCTCTCTTAATCTTAATGGCAGAGTCATGGAGAGAATAATTGAAATTAGAATACTTAGACGAGATAAAGTGGAATTTAGTCAAATTAAATAATATTTTATTATAATTTAAGCAATTTAGCTACTTCTTATAAAAAAATATAAATGAGAGACAAAAATGGATAGAACGATTGATTTCCATTACATACTGTGTGTGTGTGTGTGATTACAATATTTTGGATATGATAATTAAAAGACAATGTCACAAAAATTTAGACATCAATAAGTGGGATGTTGGAAAATAATTCATCAGAGCATAGACAAAAAAAATAATAATAATAATTTCACATGATTCTTTTCCTATTTAACTTTTTCTTCCGGGGGCCATGATGTAGTGATAAGTTGGAATACTCATATATATTAATTTCCATTTCCATTCATTTTATTGTATTGTGGAATGTTAATTTATACAAGTGTTGGAACACTATGTTAATGGATAAAATTACAATATATATATATATATATATATTTTATAAAAGTGACATATAGTTAGTTTTCAGCCATCTAAAAAGAAACTATTAATGCCATAAGCCAAGATCCAAAGTTGGGGGAATTAAAGAAAAATTTTTAAAATTAGAAAAGGTAAAATTACAAAAATTTAAAGTTTAAATTTAAACAAAATTAGCTATACTAACGTTAATCCAATCTAAAGGAAGTAACATTTCAGAACATGTTCATTCAAATTCCATGTATTAGTGTTAACGCTAATACTACCGAATAATATAAATAATAGATACTATCGAACAACATAAATAATAGAGATAATATTATTATGCCGTCGAATAATATAAATAATAGATATATTATTTTGACCTAATCAAAATACTAAAAGTTATATTAAAAGCGGTTGACCAAATAGGGTGTAAGTCACTCTCTTCATTTTGTATGATTGATAATCGTGTTTTGATATCAAGCTATTAAAATAAATAGATAATTTTTCAAATCCTCTCTAATACTTGAGTGTGAACAAATATTATTCAATGTTGATTTTATTCAAAGTGCATCAATTGTTTATTTAATAGTAAACGCTAAAATAAAAAATATATATATAACATTCCTCGCATGTTTGGAATGACATTAACAATGACTTCGGAAGTTAGAGTTTCCTATTTTAATTAGTTGTTATGAAAAAAAGAAATATATATATATATATATATAAAGAAACATGTATAGATATATAAATATAAATAAGAAAAATTAAAATTATCTAAATTTAATTGTCTTAAAAATAATAGTTAAATAAGAAAAAATTTTAAACTTATAATTATCTATATATACTTATTAAAAATAATCGATATGAAAACTACGTCTATGAACAATATCAAGTTTCAACTCGTCTTCTTGGCTCATGCGGAAAATATTGGCCTACACCTAATTGGGTTGATACACCAAAACAATGGTTATATGCGAATTAAAAAGAAAAATATTTGAGCCTTTTTCCTATTTTTTACCATAACTATACAAAAATATTGTTCTTTAAACAACATAAAGAAATGAAAGAGATTAGTTACTTAATTCATGAGATGTTTTTCCTTGTAAAATACTATTATTGAAATGCAAGGTTTTATTGGTTGTCTAATTTGGAAATTATACCAACCAACCATGTCGAAATTAGTTGAAAGTCAATTCAAGACTAGGCTTTCTTTTGTCTCCTAAAATAGCTTGGGTTGATAGTAATAATTGTATTCTAGAAAAAGGAAATGGTCGGTTTAACTTTGAATTATATTCAGGTGATGGAGACTTGGCAACTTGATTTGTTGGTAATAACTCAGCAGGTGCGCATTCTTTGCTTTGTCAGAAACAGGAACCTAGGAGTATGAGACAAAAAAAAAAAGGATATGAGATGAGCAGCTGAGAAAACAATCTCTTTTATAATTTTGAATTTAGAGTGATACTATGATCATAAATTGCAATTATACAAAAACTCAGGTACAATGAAAAAAATGTACATAACCCTCCAGAATCTGAAAAGTTAAGCTGCAGCAACTGGTATGGATGTACCATCATCCTCGTTACCAATGACTGGGATTTCTGTAACCTTCTCTTCCTCTTTAAACCCTTCTTTAAATCTGTCGTAGTTTGTAACCTCACTTGATTTAAAAGGTCGTTCACCCAAAACTCTAACCAAATCATCTTGGTGAAGAACTTCTTTTTCAAGTAACAGCTCCGCAATCTGAGCCACTTGTTCTTTATGTTCTTCGATAAGTTGGACTGTTCGCTCGTATGCCTTTCCCACCCATTCTCGCACTTCACCGTCAATCAGCGCCCCAGTCTTACTGCTGTAGGGCTTGGACATCTCGTATGAATCTTCCCTTGGAGGGAAAGAAAGGAGCCCCACCTTGTCACTAAAGCCATAAACTGCTACTTGGGCATAAGTCATTTTTGTCACTTTCTCCAAGTCATTTTGAGCTCCGGTCGAGATTTTCCCCAACAATACCTGCATTCAAAAGATAAACATTCGTCAGAATTACATTTGGTATTCAAAAGATAAACATTCGTCAGAATTACATTAAGAAAGTGAAGGCATTTCACTGATTCATTAGTTATACGAACTTATCATATGTTCTAGGTTCAGTGTTAACTTGTTATCATTTGTTTTGGCTTGGTGACAAACTCGTGCGTGATTAGATGCGCGAGAGTATAATGGAAAAATAACACAATTGCTAAAGCATCTTCCCTGCTTATATGAAAGTACAAGGACTCTTTTTGTTCCCACATTGAATCGAAGGATCTACTACATTGAGTAATTATTTAACTCAATGCCAGAACCAAAAAATCCCGTAGAAAGTGATACTATATAAAAACAAGCTATATGTTTAGCATTTACACAGCACAAGTGTCACCACTAGTAAAGGTTCAGGGTTTCATTATTACCTGTTCAGCTGCTCTACCTCCAAGGGTCATGCATGTCATATCAAAAAGCTGCTCCTTAGTCAAGAGAAGGTTTTCATTAGGAACATACTGTGCAAATCCAAGGGCAGCAGTACCACGCGGAACAATTGTCACTTTTAGAAGAGGTTCTGCGTGTTCCAAGAACCAGCCAGTAACAGCATGACCTGATTCATGATAAGCAACAGTTCGGCGCTCCTGCTTGCTTATTACCTGCTTGATAAAACAGGAATGTTAGCAAAATCCCAAGAACAGTTCTTGAAATGAGTGGAAACAAAAAAATTGTCACTCTTCCCAACAAAGAAGGATTAAGAATTTAGCTGGAACAAACTTTTCATTTACTTGTTGGCTTTGTTATAATTATTATTTTAAAAAAAATGCCTATTTTGGAGAAAATCCCTAAGCATCGCACAAGGTATTTCATCCACCATTGAATCACCTTGAAAAACTGAAATGCAATAACTAACTAAAAATGATTTACCTTGTTCTTCTTCTCCAAACCACCAATTATTCTATCTATTGCTGCCTCAAAATTGTCCATTGTCACCTGTGAACCTTCACACCTAGCAGCTACTAGTGCAGCTTCATTACAAACATTTGCAATATCTGCCCCAGCAAATCCAGGAGTGAGGGCTGCGAGCCTTTGCGAATAATATGATGGCTCATGATCAAGTTTTATTTTTTTCAGGTAGATATTAAATATCTGTTCACGGCCTTTAATATCTGGCTTATCAATGGATATTTGACGATCAAATCGGCCTGGTCTCAACAAAGCTTTGTCTAAAATGTCTGGCCTATTAGTGCCAGCAAGCACAACAACTCCAGAAGTAGTTCCAAAGCCATCCATTTCGACCAGTAACTGATTAAGAGTACTTTCTCGCTCATCATTGCCACCTGAGAAGCCCCCACGCCCCCTCGCTCTGCCAATCGCATCAATCTCATCAATAAATACAATACTAGGAGCACACTGCCTAGCTTGTTGAAACAAGTTTCTCACTCTGGACGGTCCAACACCAACAAACATCTCCATGAAATCTGAACCAGAAATGGACAGAAAAGGCACTCCAGATTCCCCTGCAGTTGCCTTTGCTAGAAGGGTCTTTCCAGTTCCTGGAGGACCAACCAAAAGAGCACCTTTCGGAATTTTAGCTCCCAGTTCCTCATACTTCTTTGGGTTCTTGAGGAAGTGTACAAACTCCATGATTTCCTGCTTCGCCTCATCACAGCCAGCAACATCTTTGAAATATACCTAGAGTGCCCAATGTGGAAAATGAATAAATACTAGAATGTTACTTGAAGAACCTTCTATGAGATATGGGCTAAATGGCACCTTTAGAATGATTAGAAAAGGACACTGAAAAATTGGCGCTTTAAAAAGATAGATGGAACAAAGCAAGCCACGATATTGACAAAGAAAACAGAAAGCTACCTTATTCTTAGCATTTTTATCCACTTTGGTCACATGAGCCTTCCCTATGTTGAATATTCCACGGATATTCTTTCCATCGCCTCCGCCACCACTGCCAACGCCTAATCCACCTTGCATCCTACGTCCCATGTACAGGCTTCCCAAAAGTAAGAGTATTGGTGCAAACTTCATCCATTCTTGGAACCAAGCTATTTCAGAGACATATGTAACGGGAACATAGTCATGAGGGTCTATCCCTAATGCTTCTTGGGCTTCCTCCAACTTATCCTCAAAAGATTCGACACTTCCGATATTGAAGTAGCATTTGTATTGGCCGCCATGTCCTCTAGCAGGGGCACCATTAATGGGACCCTGCACAAGTTCATCAGTTGGTGGCTTCGGGGCTGAGCTCCTTACATACACTTTTGCAACTGATTTATTGGAAACAACTATATGATCGACTAAACCTGGTTCAAGAAACTTATTTTTGAATTCTTGGAAACTAATCTGCAAATAACAAAATTCAAAACAAATGAGAGTAGAAAAAGAGTAAAAATAAATAAGCTTTCACTCCTTATAATGGAACCAAAATAGCATAAGCAAAAAAGGAAATGTCTCATTGAAATTTAAGTCCCTGCACAAAGAAATGTCTCGCTGAATGCGCTGACTTCTAATTTTTGTTTGATCACAAAAGTAATTTTTTCTAAAACTTGAGAAAAAAAAAGAGAGAGAGAATATTAGCCAAAATAAATCATGTAGTTGATTCCTACGACCCACAATCAATCCCCTTTTGAGTTCAGTAGTTAATTATATTTTGAAAATGGGTGCTGTTAATTAGTTTTTGTAAATTTTTAACTGTCTATCACACTATTACATTAAGTCATAAATAAAGAATATCACTGATTCACTACAAATATTAGTCTGTCCGAAATAGGAGCATATAGAAGCATACTAGTATAGTTTAATATGGTTTCAGAAAATTATAGAGCCACTTGTGAGCAAAAGGCTAAAACAGCAAATATGAGATAACATCGCAAGTTACACATATAAGAGGAAGAAGAAATTACACAGCATGAAAGTTTTCCCTTGTGATTTAATTCTGTAAACTAATCCAAGAAAATCAAGAATAT
The DNA here is from genome assembly GCF_014843425.1 of Jatropha curcas. The sequence continues at coordinate 3,466,552 of NW_023590789.1, read as the reverse complement.
GTCACCATGCTAACACTTGCAACTAGTCAAATTAAAAATGTACTGAAGCACACGGCAAAGACATTGTAGAAAAGGGAAAGGGAAGAAAAACAAATTGTTTACCTGTTGCTCTTCATGAGATCCAAAAGCAAAGGGTAGAAGTGCCCCAATGACTACTAAAGCGGTCAGCAAATTGGATTGCCTGATGAATTTCTTATCGAAGCTCCATTCGTCATCTGTGTTTGACAAAAAAAACATTACTCCTTTCCATGTTCTAAAACCAGAACCCAAACGCGCCAAAAGATTATGTCAGACTTGCAAGCTAAGCAGCTTGTACTTCAATATTGAAAAGAAAAAAAAAGAAAAAAGATCTTCTGGTTTATTCATCACGAAATAGGAATAAGACACCCAATTTCTCAATTCAAAAGCACATTTCATATTCTTATTCGTATCCCCCAAAAGAAGAACATTATAATAACACTCATAAATGAAAAAGAAGGGAGCCAGAATAGGTTATAACACATTCCCGTTTTCTCAACAACCTTGCTATAACTATGAGCACAATATAGGAAGCCAGTAGTTAAAAGAGCACAAAGTAAACAAAGCAACTGCGGACTTAAAGGGTGAAGTCACCTTTGGATTCAGATTTCTGCCCATTCCCTTTTGGTGCTTCCTTCTTCTCCTTGGGAGAGAAGTTCTCATAATCTGCAAAATATTTTTTTTTTTTTTAAAAAAAGGACACTAGTATACAAACCCTGACGCTCATCTAAAAATCGAAAAGGGAATTCTTTTAATATATATAAGAAAAAGGGCATAGATGTGCTTACTTTTCTTCTTCGGAGCTTTGCTGGAGAAAAGACGTCCAATTCTAGGGTTAGCAAGAAGGTAATTCCAATCAGATAAGTAAGATTTTTTAGAATTAGCTCCAATTGAAGCTAAATATCCTCTGACAAACCCTAATCCTCCATCAATTCTCTCTGAAAAGCCAACTCCTCCTGCTCCTCCTCCTGTTAATCTTGAAATAGCCGATCTTCCACCACTACCACGCAATACATTCTATAATTTAACACAAGAACAAAATCAAAAAGATATATATAAAATCTACATTTCAATTCTGGAAATTATACAAAAAAGAAAAAGAAGCTCACAATAGAAGCAGAGGATCGCGAAACTTGACGAGATAGCTTAGAAAATATCATTATAATATAATTAAATTGATTTCTGGATGGAAACTAAATTGAAGTGTAAAACTTAGGATTTTATGGTTATTTGAGGAAACGCGTTAGCGTTGAGCTGTTGATTAAACGTCGAACTTGGGAAACAAGAAACGGAGCACTTGCCAATTTTCAGAATCTGTAAGCGGATAAGTTAATTTAATTGAATAAATAATAATTGTATGTATAACATGTTTTCTAGGGGCAGAGATGTAATTTGATCTAATAAATAATAAGATAATTGGTTGGTTCATATATAAATAACACATAAAATATGGTTTAACTATCAATTTCACTGTGAACTTTTTAAATAATTACAATTTTATCCTAAATCAATCTTTTTAATTTTATACTATAGTTACCCTGAACTTATTTGACCTATCTCCTAACTCTATTATTTCAATTAGTCAAAAGCTTATTAGTAAAAATATACGTCCGAATATATAATTTAACTCTTGAACTTTGATGAAAAAACTTTGTGATGGTTTGAACTTCAACTTTTATAATAATTTTATATTTCTTTATTCTAGAAATAACAATTTTTTAAGATTTTTAATTTTTATTTATAAAAAATTAATTTGATACGTGGTAATATAACTTTTGAAATAATAATAATATTTATATTTTTCAACTATCTAATAAGTATTTAATTGATATGATTTTATAAATAGATGTATTCAATGGATCTATAAAATATTTAACAGCCCAATTTTATAATTTGAAGCAAATCAAATTTAAAATTATGGGTGTCGCAATATTTTTTTTATGAAAAATATAGAGGTGAATATATATATATATATATACATAAATTCAGTTTAAGTTAAAAAAAAAAAAAAAAAAAGAAAAAAAAGGGTTGAATTTAATGCAGTAGCAACAATCAACTAATATTGATGAAATCAACACATACTTAAATCCAACTGTCAAGAGTTAAATGTAAGGAAAAAAAAATTTAAAGTCTTCTAATTTAGGGGAAACTAACATACAGGTACTTAAGATCCAAAAAGTTAGCTTTTTTTTTTTTTTTTTTTTTGGGTCCCAATTAATGTGTAAGGAATAGAAATTACCCAATTTAAAAAAAAATTTCAAAAGCTTTAAATTATGCTTTTTTTTTTTTTTTTTTTTTTTGGTCAATTAATGTGTAAAGGATAGAAATTACCCAATTTAAAAAAATTTCAAAGCCTTTAAATTATGCTTCCGTCTAAAATTAGGACTCTCACTTAAAAGGACCTATATATTAATAATAGAAATACTATAATTTAGGATTCCATAATTATTTCTTAAAAATAAAAGTATATATGTAATTCAATATAATTTAGAGGCCGAATTTTTTTTCCCTCCTAATAATTCACCTTTAAATTTGAAAATATTGTAACGAGTGTCATATTTTGAAACTTTATTTTAAAAAATATCAGCTTTATCTCAAATATTAAAATAATGTCTTTTTTATTATTCATTTACTATTTTACCCTTTTATTGTCGTCTTTGTTGTTGTCGTTGCTTTTGTCATTGTCGCAGTTGCTACTGTTGTTGGTTCTATTGTCGTCATCGTTACTACCATCACCTTTGTTGACGTTGCTCTCATCACCTTTGTCAACGTCGTTGTTGCTATCGTCGCCTTTATTGTCATTGGCATCGCTGTCATAGGAAGTCAATCATCCGAAATCGATTACTGATCACTATCGCCATTATCAGTCGTTGTGGTTGAATCACAAAAGCCTTTCTATTTTAAGGTTACTTTCGATATTACTTTAACTTTTTAACCAAAACTGGTATTATATTAATTTTTAAATATTTTTGACATTTTGTTTAATTTAAAACTTTATTTTTGACATTTATTAAGTTGCCCCTTATATTTTTGCAACATTTTTCATTGTACATATGATGATCCACACACACACACACATATATATATATATAGACACATGCATTTGAGGCCAAATATACAAATTCATCTCTATAATTTATATAAAAAATTTATGACATTTTAAATTTTAAGAGAAACATATTATGTTCCTAAAATTTATGAATTTTGGTAGCACTATACATCTATGTATACTAGCAACAATAGTTTTTTGATATTTTTGGCTTTAATATGTAAAATATTAATTTGACGTGTGATTATTACAATTTTAGAATAATAAGTTTCACATTTTTAACTGTCCATAAATATTTAACTTATCTAAATTTAAAATTGAAGTGTCTAATACAAAAATTTTACAAGTTGAAGTGGTGCAATTTTATAAATTAAAGTATTGAATAAGTCAAAATAAAAGTTAAAGGTGCCAAAAGTTTTTTATGTAGAGTACAATAATTAATACATGCTTTCGACAATTTTGTATTAAATGGATAATTTTTCAGAACATTTTTACAACTAATATTTTTTTTTGCTTTAATCTAAATAATATACTTATACATTTTGATTAAATGATAAAAGGTAAATTATACGTTCCTTTTGAAACTATCAAATAATAAACTAAAATATTTACTAACACAATAAATTATTATAATATATATATACTCTATATTTTTCTTTTACATATAGGAAAAATTATCAAGTTCAGATCATAAAATATTTGCAATTACCAGAAAAATACTCAATTATCGAGCAATTATTCCAATAATTCTCAATAAATAATATGTCGAGGCAAACCAAAAACACATATATTAAACTCAATTATATAAATTTTTTTTTTTTTACATATCAAGGAAATTATTGAAACTTTAAATTATAAAATTTTTTATATTACAGAGCTAATACTCTAATTACTAGTTAGTAGATAATATATTGAGGCACACCATAGCCATATGAGCATGACCAATTCACAGGTTGAACCTTTGCCTCTTCTTTCTTCTCATCTGCTTTGTCTCCCACAGGGCTCACACTTACTAATTCTGCATATGTCTTATTATTTGATAAAAAACAAGTTAAACAATCTTTTTTTCCTAATTTATTTCTTAGCAAGCTTGTTAGCTTAACTGCATCCACTCCTTCTCCTATCACCTCTATTTGGTTCTTGTCATCTTTTCCTAAAGCTGCTGATTCGACACCTGCACAATTAATTTTACGAATTTGTTATTGTTTACATAATGAAATTTCATAAATCATATCATCAATAAAAAAATGATTTAATATGAATTTAGAGATTATAATCAGAGCTGTAAACAAACCGAGCTAACCTGAATTAAACTTTATTTAACATAAGTGCAACTCCTTAAATTTATGCTCAAACTTAAACTCGAGCTCAAGCTCGACTCATTTATATCTTATAGTAAAAATGAAAAAAAAAATTATTGTTCATTCATAAGATCAAATTTAAATTTGAATTTGGCTCGTTTGTTAAACGAGAACGATAAATATTTTCAAATTTAGCTCATTAAACTTATTGAATGAACTTATTTAATAAGTGCTGTGAGGCGAATTTAAACATATATTTTTTAACTTTGCCTCGAGCAACCCACGAACGATTGGGCTGAAACTCTGATTAATATGCAAAGAGGGCTTTTCTATATATAAAATCTTGCATTGGAATATAAATTTCTGACCTGAAACTCCAACAACAATCTTCAAGGCCTTGGAACGAGACTTGTGGCCATTCATGGAGACCTTAATCACTATCTTTTGCTGCATCATATTGATAAATTTCATAAATTCATTTGTTATATGTATAAATCAATATTTCTAATTAACAAAAAAAAAATTACCTTCATTGTTGTTGCTTCTTGGAGATCACAAACAAAGAATTCTCAGCTCTTGTTGATGGAGGTGACAAAATACCTCTCCAAAGACAATCTTTCTTTCTTTTCTACTTTGAACTTGTTGGCTTAAATGAAAGAAATTCTGCTATATATATATATATATATATAAAGAGGACATTTCTTACTTTTTTCCTCTCTATTTCATGAACATGATCGTTCTTTTGCTAATTAATAATGAGGGTTGGTTAGACTTGGAGGTATTTGTAAAATTTTTGACCTTATGATCCAAAAATAATTTAAAAAAAGACCATTTACTTGTTCTCTGTTGACATCAGTTGAAGGTCTGATTTGTACGTCATGATATATATATATATATATATATAGTGGCTATTTTAAAAATTACAGTTAAAGTAAAAGCTAAATTAAAAGTAAAACCCAAGCTGAAACTTCATTCATTTTTTTAACATGATCAACAAAATGTATTGGAACTCTGTTTGAAATATTACATTTCATGCTTATTTTAGAATGAACCAAACATGTTTAAGTTTTATAAACAGTTCAATTGACTGAAAATCAAAATCAACCAATTCAATTTCGATAACTAAATTTTATTATTTTTTTAATAATTCAGTTAGTTCAGTTTTCAATTTTTGAAGAAACTAAAATTTAATTTTTGAAGAAACTAAAAATATACTCCCTCGTCCCATTTCGTTTGCATGTTTTGACAAAACACGCATATTAAAAAACTAATTAAGATATTAATAAAAATCATTCATTTAATGAACAATCATAAAGATTATCATGAAAAAAATAATTTACATTTTTAAATTTAGAAACATTAGAAACATACGGTGGTACGGAGGAAGTATATTTTTTTAATTGATTAGAGGCTGACTCTCCCATTGACTCACCGAATTGGAGAAAACAATCTACATAAGTGAGAAGACCAACCAAACTACCATTTGATTGGCAAATTAAAAGTATTTATATATTATGAATTTAAAATAAAAATACCTATATATATATATGTGTGTGTGTGTGTGTCTTTTATAAATAATTTTACTAAATTAATTTGTTCATTATTGTTAAATTTTAAGGATAACAGCATCTTGATCACTTATGTTATTAATAATAGTGTAATTAACAATTAAAAAATTTTAGTTATTAATTATATAATGAGGTATGAACTCAAGTATGGGAAGAAATTTCCTATGCACAAACCATGAACATAAATGGAAACTACTAAACCTTGAAAGTTGAAAGTTGAAAATTTGGCAAACTGGCCATTAATTTGTCATTTTTATGTGAAGCTACTAGTTTAATTTGTTTTTTCCTTTTGGCCCCTTCTGAATTTTTTTATTTATATTTTTAATCCATTTACTTGCTTTATAGTTAAGTCAACTAAGTCATATTTACTTATTATATTTTTTTTATGAGAAATTTCAAGACATTTTACACCTGATAAGTACAAGAGGATTAATTATAAGATTATATTCAACCCATTTTGTGATTTTGAGTTTTAAACCTTAAATAATTTGGCTATATATTTTAATTATTATCTATATTAGACCAAGGACCAGCCAAAATCTGGTTTTTGAAATTGAAACTATCAATTTAGAGCCTGTTGGACTTGAAAGGGAACTGTGCGAAATTGAAACTGCTTAGAAATGAAATCGGAACTGGAGGATTGTGGTTCAATTTCAGTTCTAAATTTTTTTAGAATTGTAAATCGACAGTTTCAAAAATCAGTGATTTTGACAATTGGTTAGAGCCTCTATTCCAACCGGTTCCGGTCAATTTTTTTTTTATTTTTTAAAAATTTTTTTATCAAATCCCCTAATTAACCATCTTAACAACTCTAAACAACTATATAATAGCTAATTTTAGTATTTGTGGAAGTTGAATTTTTAGATTTACTATAAATACCTCATTATTTTCATTTTCTTCATACCAAATTATTTTTCTTCACTCTCCAATCTCTGTAAGCTATCTAATTTATAATTATTATCCAAATTATTGTCAAATAATTTCTCCAATCTCTAATTAAGTTCAAGTCCTTTTTTTTTTTTAAATTTCTCTTAAAGTTTTTTTTGAATTATTTTATAAATATTTAAATTTTAAATTTGAAAAAAAAATATTTCCCAATTTTTTGATTTTAAAGTTATGTGAACTGCTTGGAAAACCGATCAAGAACCTTTAGAAACCATCGGTTTTAGAAACCATTGGTTTTAGAACCGTTAAAGAACTGAAACCAGAACCATAACCTATCAATTCCAAACCATAACTAAAACCCCCAATTCTCGGTTCGATTTCAATTTTACAATTTTTGGAATTAGAACTAGAGGTTCTAGAACCGTAGCTACCCCTAGTTAAACTAACTCATATAATTTAATTAATTAAAGTGTTATGGACTTAATTATTAGATTATTATTATTTAATCCTAAATATTTTTTAATTATATTAGAAACATAACTATTTTACCCCTATATTTTGTCGAAATTAACTAATCTTCTTATTTATTAATTATTTTATCTTTATATTTTGTAAAGATTAACTAATATGTTGTTATATTTAATAGAAAAAGTAGAAAAATTTTATAGAAGGGTATATCGAAAGTAAAGATGAAAATAAAATTATGTATATCTAAAAATATAAGGATAAAATTGTATATTTTAACAAAATGTAAGGATAAAAATAATAAATTTTCCTTATAAATATAATCTGTGCGAGAACTGTAATGGCTTCAAGGAATTGTTGCGGTTGAGTAACGTTACTCCTTTCGTATTACTCAGTTCGTCGATATTTTCAGGGTCAAATAATAATAATTCATTTATTGGGTCAAATGGGCCTAGACGCAGTGGCTAAGCCCAGTTCTAATAAGCATCTCTGCGCTTTAGCTAGTTAATGGGGCCTTTATCATTCTCACCAAATACAATATTCTAATTTATAATTGATTTTCCGATGAGAGAGTTATTTTCTCTTTATTTATTTTAATTAATACAATATTCTAAATTTTAAAAGTAACTTAAAACTTATCTCATCATAAGATACAACACAATTCCATGACAACAGATATTATAGACCGAAAATTTTACTCAATTTTTTACACTTTAAATTATATATATAAATTAAATTATATTTATTTGTAACGAGTAAAAATCATTGAGTACAAACAATATGCAACACATCTTGGAAAAAATTATTATTACGAAAATAATGTAATCACTCGTCATTTGTTGATATTTAGTTAAAAATAATTAACTTTGATAAGAATGTGTTTATAAATTTACCTAACAAAAAGAATTTGATCTTATAAATTAATATTTGAACCCATTGAACAATTTCTAAACCAACAATAAAGAAAATTAAACAATAACCAAAATAAAGATTTTCTAAAATTCTTCAAACCCACACCACAACCATGTTAAAAGTAAATTTGAAGCAACTGTGTTTTAAAATTATATTACATTTGAAGAAAATACTTACCTAGATCGAATCTATAGCTCCACTTAGTAGCATATAAAATATTGAGGCACACTACAACCATATGAGTATGACCAATTCACAGGTCGAACCTTTGACTCTTTCTCCTCATCTTCCTCATCTGCCTTGCCTCCTATCGGTTTCACAATTAATATTTCTGCATGCGTCTTCTGATTTGCTAGAAAACAAGTTAAACAAGACTTGTTTCCTAATTTGTTTCTTAGCAAGCTTGTTAGCTTCACTGCATCAACTGCCTCTCCAATCACCTCTATTTGGTTCTTATCCTTCTTTCCTAAAGCTGCTGATTGGACCCCTGCACATTTATAGTTTATAGTTTTAAAAAAATGTTTGAATTGCTTACATATTCGAACTTAACTTAAACTCGAAATTCACTTATTTATTAAATGAGCTCAATAAATAGACTCGAGTTCGACTCGTTAAAATTATCAAACAAACTCTTTTAGTAAGCTTCATTACTTGAAGTCAGATGAGTTTCTCTTTCAAGTTTAGTTTCGAGTTGTTCACAAGCAACTTGACTCATTTACAATCCTACGTGTAAAGTTAAGCTGAAATTTTAATTAAAAATCCTACTTGAAGATGGGAATTCCCACGAATTCGTATAAGGGGAGTTTTTCCATATAAAATCTTGTATTGATGTGTATATATTTAATTAAAAATCCTACTTGAAGATGGGAATTCCAACGAATTCGTAATAAGGGGAGTTTTCCATATAAAATCTGTATTGATTGTGTATATATATATATATATATATATATATATATATATAATATATATATATATTTCCTACCTGGAACTCCAACAACAATCTTCAAGGCCTTGGAACGAGACTTCTCGTCATTCATGGAGACCTTAATCACTATCTTTTGCTGCACCATATTCATAAATTTCATAAATTAATTTTTTTATAGATAGAAATAAATATTTCTAAATAACAAAAAGAAAATTACGTACCTTCATTGCTTTTGCTTCTTGGAGATCACAAACAAACCTCTCAGCTTTATGATAGCTCTTGTTGATGGCGGTGACAAAATAATACCTCTTTAAAGACAATCTTTCTTTCTTTTCTTCTTAGAAGTTGTTGGCTGAATGACAGAAATTCTGCTATATATAGAAAGGGACATTTCTTACTCGTTTCCTCTCTATTTCTTAAACTTTTTTTTTTTTTTTTTTTTTTCCGGGGAATATTTTTTTGCTAGTTAATGTCACATAAAATAATAAGGTTTGAATTCACAATTTCGTGGTTATTTCTATGTCATTAATTCAAAACATACTGACGTGTTTAGTTTAAAAACTCAGTTGAGGTGCATGTTGTAGTTAGATTAATTGAGATAAGGCAAGTATAACTGGACTTGAACTTGACCTTTCACCATAATAATTTTTTAAAGCAAGAATATTTATTTTTTTAAATAAATTTTTAAATAATAAATAAATAAATAAATTATATATATATATATATTATATTTAATTTAAGCATTTCAAATTTTACAGTTTTATTCTTTTTTAAATTTATTTTTAAATTAAATATATATGATAATGAGAAATATTTAAAAATTTTTATTTTTTAAATCTATAATTTTTATTTTTTAAATCTATTTTTTAAATTTTGATCATTTTTATTATAATTTAAAATATTTTATTTAGGAGAGAGATAAAAAAAGAAAATAGTATATTTTTGTATAATATTCTGTTTTTCTTTATCTTTGTATAATTTGATTGGATATATATTTTTAAAAATAAATATTCACATAAAAAATACATAATTAAGCCTTTTAAAAATTTTTAAACCTTTACTTTTTAAAATTTTTCTTTAAGTAAAGTTAATATATGTTTGTGGGATCATGAAGAATTGAAAATTTTAATTTAAAAATATATATAAAATTTTATTGTTATATACATATATCTATAAATATTGAAATTTATTTATATCATAGAATTGTACATATACAATTATAATGAATTTTAAATAAATGACGATATAAATTGAATTGAAGTATATGTATATACACACTACTGTTTTATCAATTAACCAGTATATTCACATTAATCTCATATAAAATTTATTTTAATATTATAAAAATCTAAATAACACAAGTAAAAAATTATAACCAATATTTAATATTACAAAATAAAAATGAGTATAAACAACAAAGGTGAGCAATGATATAAAAAAATTGAACGAGTATAGTCAACATGTAACATACGTCATAAAAAGATTAGTAATAATAATAATATTCCACACCCTTTCTATAACAGATTTATAAAAGGAAAGAAATTAAAATGATTAAGAAAGAAGTAGAAGACTTAAGTAAGAGTAATTTAATAAGGCAAGAACATATTCAACCACAGGTCAATAAGATTATAGAAAAACATCACAAAATGGGGAAACAAGCAATTCAGCAAAGAAAATACTCCTCAATGAATTTATTAATGTTACATATAGAATTACTTATAAAAAATGCATTATTTTAATTAATTTAATAGTTAATAACTACTACTTTAATTGACTTATGTGTACATCAAAACTATATATATTATAAAGAAACGAATCTTATATATATAATAAAAGAAGAATCATGTTAATTATTTAAGACGAAGTTAATACCATAAGAATTGAAAGTCAACTATAATAAAGTTATATATAATAGAAAATTAAGAAAAAAATCAAAATTAGAAATTTCATTAAAAGGAAGCTGTGTCAAGAAGATTAGAAAGAAGATTAGAAATTTTAAAGAAATTTTAAATATAGAAATATGTTCAAAGCTAACTGGTGATCGTCTAGTTGGTTTTTAAACTATATAAAGAGTGAAAACTTTCGAGTTCAAGTTTTCTCGACCACAGTTACCGAATTTAGTGAGTTAAGGGAGGATTATTATACGAATAAATAAAAAATATTGTAAAAAAATTAAATGAATTATAAAACAAATGGTTAAAATTGAAGGAGATAGAAAAGTGTTTTTGTATCTATCTCCAGTAAAGAGATACAACATATATATATACATAGTTAGTCCCTAAAACTCAGGGATTACATAGATACAAACTCATTCAAACTTAATAAACTCTAGCCAAGAATATCTCAATCTGTTATTATCTCATAACTCTAGCCAAGGAATATCTCGAATATCTCAATCTGTTATTATCTCTAATACCCCCGCTCAAGCTATGAACTTCGTGTAAGAATTCGGAGCTTGTTCTTGTGCTGAGCAAACCTGTGAGAACTCAAAGGTTTGGTAAAAATATCTGCAATTTGATCCATCGTGGATATATGTTGTACACTAATGTGGCCAGCTTTAACCTGCTCTCGTACAAAATGGAAGTCGACTTCGATATGTTTTGTTCTTGCTTTGAAGCACGGATTCACCGCCAAATAGGAAGCTCCAATATTATCACACCAAATGATTGTAGGATTCTGAACTGTGTGCTTTAATTCTTTCAGCTATGATCTAATCCGTATTATCTCTGCAGTGGTGTTAGCCACAGCACGGTATTCGGCCTCCGTCGATGATCGAGCAACAGTTGGTTACTTCTTGGCCGACCATGAGATCAGATTGGAACCCAAATAAATTGCAAAACCACCTGTTGAACGACGATCTAAAGCATTCCCCGCCCAATCATCCCGGCCCAATTTCAGCATTCGGGGAAAAATGCTTTGTAATTGAGAATTGACGCAGACCCAATAAAGAGAGCCATGTGCTATGCGTGCGTTTAAGCATAGCGTAGAACCACGTTTGCAGGCTGTTCCAATGAGCTTGTTGTTTTGGAGGTGGACATACTGAACTAATCTGTTCCACCGCAAATGCTAAATCTGGACAAGTTAAACAAGCATATTGCAAAGCACCAACAGTTTACGATACAAATTAAGGATCAGCCATCGGTTCACCTATTATTGGTCAATTGACATATTTAGTAGCCATAAAGGTGTGGGGTAACTTCTGTAGCTTGATCATATGAGTGGCAGCAAGTAAATTCAACTCAAATACTTTTGTTGAGAAAGTAAAAAATACCTTTGGAGTGATAGAAGACCTCAACACCAGAAAATATCAAACTTCCCCCAAGATCACGGAAGCTTGAATTCAGTTGAAAGTTGCTGAACAGCACTTTTGAATTGCCTCACTAAATACTTCCAGTAAATAACAATATATCAACATAAAGCAAGATGTAAATAACATCACAGCCAATTTCTTTAATGAACAGAGAGGAATTTGGGTATGAGAGCCTGCAAAACCAATTTTAAATCAAATAGAAATTTAGCCGGCTGAAACCATGGCGCACGAGGAGCCTGCTTTAAGCCCATAAAATTGATTTTCGCAAAATCGGCATACGTAATCCCGGGCCATCTAAAACTACAAACCTGGTGGTGTTGCCATTTGAGACAGTCTCCTCGTAATACCCATTTAAGAAAGGCATTAGAAATATCCAACTGCCGAATGAACGCACTTCTTTGTAAGCTGCCAATGATAATACAAATTCGGATCGTAGTTGGTTTGATAATAGGACTGAACCGTCGCTGCGTAATCAACACCTTCAACTTGATTATATCCCTTTGCCACCAAGCCGTGCCTTTACATTGCTCCGATACTGCGTGTCTGGATTATATTTATTTGAAGTATCCATTTACAAACGCAACATATGTTGGTTATTACTGGCTTTGGCAGCAAGATCCACGTTCCATGGTGAATTAAAATGCAGTAATTTTGTTGCTCATTGCTTCACGCCAAACCGATTGTTTCATGGCTTGCGTTAACAAGTGGGTTCAACTGCACGTACAACAGATGTAAACAAGTTCTTCTTCTTGGATTTGTCCGAAGTTGCATAGGAATGTTACGACGCGGGAGCAGTTGGTTTTCTTGGCTGTTGAGTTGAGAAAACCGGCAACTTTTGTTTGTTGAGAAGCTGTTGTCGAAACGGGTAGAATCTGTTGGTCAGGGGCAGGAAGTGGAAGCCGACGTGGGCTGAACGAAGGAGGTTGTGGCTGAAACCAAAATGGTTGATCACATCGTACAGGCTGGGGCAACAGTAGGAACAGAAATTTGTGGAAGACTAGAAGCAGGAACTTGAAAGGTGCAGCAGCTGTCAAAACCAACCAAGGAGTAAAGATCAGATTGTTGTCTGTGGGCTGAAACAAGGATTGAACCTTACTGTAGAAATGGGGCATCTTATATAAAAACTGTGTTTCATCCACACGACATAGACTTAAGATAAATCTTGTTATCTGCAGGATTAAAAATATGTACCAAGATGAATTAGTAGAATAACCCAGAAAAACACAAGCTGTCGTACGATAAGAAAAATTGTGCGATTATATGGCCGAGTAAAGGATACATGGTACACCCAAAATATACCTTGGAAAAAGGGGAAAAAACCCCCTCAATAATCTGGAGGTTTTACCATACAACCTCTGAAATGGAGACAACTTCTGCAAAACAGTTGGTAAGGAAGCCGATTAATCAAGTACGCAGCTGTTGTCATTGCAAAATTCCAAAACCGTTTAGGTACCAAAGAATGAGATAGCAAGATAAACAGTATCACCACATGTCTAATTTTCCGTTCTACAGTGCATTTTGTTGATGCGTATGTGGACAGGTTAATAACATGAATGAATTACATGTTCCCTTTAGATAAGTATTAAACGGGTCTAAATTCACCACCCCAGTCCGATTGAAACTGGAAGCAACTTGGGAATTTAATTATCGTTCAATCCAAGTTTATGAAACTGAGAAAAACTGATTGCACATCATTTTCTGCTTAATCGGATATAACCAAACAAAAACGGAGAAAAGTCCATCACAAAAAGAACAAAATAATAATCCTCCATAGGACAATTCTTCTGGAGCAGGGCCCATCAATCACCATGAACTAGTTCAATGGTTTTGGAGGCAATAGAACCAGTAAGAGGTAAATGAAATTTGACTATGTTTTCCTAAACAGTAAAGCTTCACAAAGACTTGATGTTGGTTTTATTGACGAACCAGACAAATGAAACTTAGAAGTAATAAATGAAACTGTAGCTTGTTTGAGGATGACCAAGCCTTTGAAATGCCAATCTGTTGGTTGTATTACAAATAGAATAGCAAATGGCTCTTTTAGTCGTAGAACCGGTGACAAAGAAAAACTTGTAAATCCCATCCTCAAGCTGGCCCTCGAAAAGAATCTCTTACTTGGCCTTGTTTGCTTCGCAATAAACCCAACAGAGTCAAATTCAAAAGTACAATCATTGTTCTGTAGCAACCTTGTTGAAAAAGAAAGTAATTGATTTCCCAAGCAGGAACATGCAAATTTTATTCATTTTAATTTGGTGCAACAGAAGTGGGAATGGTCCGTGTACCAACATGAGTTCTATGTAAACTAGAACATTACCCTAATAGTAACTTTTATCAGGTCCTTTATACTCATCTGAAATTCAAGCGGATAAATCTGGCGTCATGTGATGAGAAGCTGCAGAGTCAGAACACAAGTGTTTTGAATCTGAAGAGGTCTGAAAACAATGAGCTGTATTAGCGGAAATCTGCTTGTTCATCTTTATCAATAACACTTTCGACACCAAATTTGGCTTGATGATTTATTAAGCCCACAAACTTTGGCAAAGGATTACGGGTACCACTTTTTCGAACCCTTTAAAGCAGAAAGTGGAAATTGCGGGAATTGTTCCTCGCCGTTGATTATAAGATTTTGATCCAGAATTGCTTTGCGTGCGACCATTGGCATGAATTCGGTGATGTGCGATTGGATCCCTGCAGAAAGAATCTCATGAGCCAAATAGCTGACCCAGAAAGTTCAGAGAAACACAGGATACCTTCGTTTTGCTTGCAGAGAGATTGGCAATAACCGAATGATATTCCGGAGTTAACAATCCGAAAAAATAGTGGCGTTGAACTCAATCGGTAGATAGGCGTTCAGCAACAGCTAGACTCTCAGCATGCTTTAGCTTCCACAGAAATTGGGAGATAGGTTTGTCTGCCTAAGGTAAGAGTTCTGTAGAGAAATGTGAGCTGTACTCGTTTTGGCACTGTTGTTGTTCCAAACGCATCAGACAGTAGAGTTTAAGCTGTTGGCTGGAACGCCTATTTCTACGATGAGTTCAACGGCCACTATTTTTCGATTGTTTAACTCCGGAATATCATTTCGGTTATTGGCAACTCTCCTCTGCAAGCAAAAGCGAAGGTAATCCTTCTCTGAACTTTGCTGGTCAGCTATTGGCTCATGAGATTCTTCTGCAGGAATCCATCGCACATCACCGATTCATGCCAATTGTCCGCACGGCAAAGCAATTCCTGGATCAAAATCTTTAAATCAACGGCGAGGGAACAATTCCCGCAATTTCACTTCTGCTATCAAAAGGGTCGAAAAGAGTGGTGACCTAATCCTTGCCAAATTTGTGGCCTTAATGACATCATCAAGCCAAATGGTGTCGAAAGTGTTATGATAAAGGATGAACAACAGATTTTCCGCTAATAGCGCTCATGTTCAAGACTCTTTTCAGATTCAAACACTTGGTTTGCCTGACTCTGCAGCTTCTCATCAAACTGAACGCCAGATTTATCCGCTCCTTGAACTTTCAGATGAGTATAAAGGACCTTGATAAAGTTACTATAGGCTAAGGTTCTAGTTTACATAGAAACTCTGTTGGTACACGACCATTTCCACTTTGTTGCACAAATTAATGAATAAAATTTTTTGGCATGTTCCTGCTGGAAAATCAATTTACTTTCTGTTTCACAAGTTTGCTACAGACAATGATTTGTACTTTTGAATTTGACTCTGTTGGGTTTATTTCGGCGAAGCACAAGCCAAGTAAGAAAAGGATTCTTTTTCGAAGGGCCAGCTGAGGATGGGATTTACAAGTTTTCTTTGTCACCGGTTGCTACGACTAAAAGAGCATTGCATTCTATTTGTAAACAACGCAAACAGATTGGCATTCAAGGCTTGGTCATCCTTCCAAGCTACAGTTTCATTTATACTTCTAAGTTTCATTTGTCCTGGTTCGTCAACTAAAACCAACATCAGTCTTTGTGAAGCTTACTCGTTTGGGAAAACGATAGTCCAAATTCATTTACCTCTTACTGGGTTCTATTGCCTCGCACCAAACCATATGGAACTAGTTTCATGGTGATGTATGGGGCCCTGCTTCCAGAATTGTCCTTTTATGGAAGGATTATTATTTTGTTCTTTTTGTCGATGACTTTCTCGTTTTTGTTGGTTATATCCGATTCACGCAGAAAAGTGATTGTGCATCAGCTTTTTTTCTCAGTTCATAAACTTGTTGAACGATAATTAAAATTCCAAAGTGCTTCAGTTTCAATAGGAAATGGGGTGGTGAATTTTAGACCCGTTAATACTTACTAAAGGAACATGGTATTTCAATCAATCGTATAACCTGTCCACAGTACGCATCAACAAAATGGCACTGTAGAAACGGAAAATTAGACATGTGGTTGATACTTGTTTATCTTTGCTATCTCATTCTTTTGGTACCTAAACGGTTTTGGGAATTTTTTGCAATGGAACACACACAGCTGCGTACTTGATTAATCTGGCTTCCTACACTGTTTTGCAGAATTGTTCTCCATTTCCAAGGTTGTTATGGTAAAACCTCCAGAATTTATGCGTTCCTTCAGGTATTTGGTGTACCATGTATCCTTTACTTCGGCCATATAGATCGGCACAAGTTTTTCTTTATCGTACGACAGCTTGTGGTGTTTTCTGGGTTATTCTACTATCTCTTTGGTTACATATGTTTTAATCTGCAGATAACAAGATTTTCTTAGTCGTAATGTTCGTGTGGATGAAACACAGTTTTTAATATAAGGTGCCCCATTCTACAGGAGGTTCATCCTTGGTCACCAACAACAATCTGATCTTACTCCTTGGTTGGTTTTGACAGCTGCTGCACCTTCAGTTCCTGCTTTCTAGTTCTCCACAAATTTCTGTTCGCTACTGTTGCCCAGCCTGTACTGATGTGATACACCTTTTGGTTCAGCCCAACTCCTTCGTTCATGCCCACGTCGGCTTCCACTCCTGCCCTGACCACAGATTCTACCCGTTTCGACAACAGCTTCTCACAACAAAATAGTGCCCGGTTTCTTCAACTCACAGCCTATAAAACCAACTGCTCCGCGTCGTACACATCCTTAATGCAACTTCGGACAAAAATCCAAAAGCAGAAGAACTTTGCTTTTAGCATCTGTTGTATGTGCAGTTGAGACGCCACTGTGTTACACGCAAGCCATGAAACAATCGGTTGGCGTGAAGCAATGAGCAACAAAATTACTGCATTAATTCACCATGGAAACGTGGGATCCTTTGTGCAAAAGCCACGTTAATAACCAACATTGTTGGTTGCTAAATGGATCTTCAAAATTAAATATAATCCAGATGGCGGCAGTATCGAGCAATGTAAAGCAACGGTTGGTGGCAAAGGGTATAATCAAGTTGAAGGTGTTGATACGCAGCGAGTTCAGTCCTATATCAAACCAACTACGATCCGAATTGTATTAATCATTGGCAGTTACAAAGAAGTGGATCATTCGGCAGTTGGATAATTTCCTAATGCCTTTCTTAATGGGTATTTAGAGGAGACTGTCTACATGCAACAACCACCAGGCTTTTGTAAGATTTTAGATCCGGATTACGTATGCCGATTGCGAAAAATCAATTTATGGGCTTGAAGCAGGCTCTCGTGCATGGTTTCAGCGGCTAATTCATATTTATTTAAAATTGGTTTTGCCAGGCTTCTTCATACAATTCCTCTCTTTGTTCATTAAAGAAATGGCTGGTGATGTTATTTTACATCTTGCTTTAATGTTGATGATATTGTTATTACTGGACAGTAGTTTAAGTAGGCGCATTCAAAAAAGTGTGTTCAGCAACTTTCAACTGAAATTCAAGCTTCGTGATCTTGGGAAAGTTGAGTTATTTTCTTTGGTGTTGAGGGTCTCTTATCACTCCAAAGGTATTTTTACTTTCTCAACAAAAGTTATTGAGTGATTTAACTTGCTGCCACTCATATGGATCAAGCTACAGAAGTTACCACACCTATGGCTACTATATTGTCAATTGACCAATAATGATGGTGAACGTGCTTTGATCCTAATTTGTATAGAGAACTGTTGGTGCTTTTGCAATATGCTGTTTTAAACTTGTCCAGATTTTAGCATTTTGCGTGAGATTATCGTCAGTTTTATGTCCCACTCCAACAACAGCTCATTTGGACAGCCCTGCAAACGTGTTCTACGCTATGTTAAACGCACGCTAGCACAATGTCTCTTTATTGCGGTCTGGCGTCAAGTTTCTCAATTACAAGCATTTTGGATGCTTGATTGGGCGGGGAATGCTTTGATCGTCGTTCCAACAGGTGGGTTTTGCAATTTATTTTGGGTTCCAATCTGATCTCCAATGGTCGGCCAAGAAGTAACCACTGTTGCTCGATCCATCGACGGAGGCCGAATACCGTGCTGTGGCTAACACCAACTGCGAGAGATTGAATACGGATTAGATCATAGCTGAAAGAATTAAGGCACACAGTTCAGAAATTCCTACAATCATTTGGGTGTGATAATATTGGAGCTTTCCTATTTGGCGTGAATCCGTGCTTCAAAGCAAGCAAAAAACAATATCGAAGTTCGACTTCCAATTTTGTAACGAGAGTCAGGTTAAAAGCTGGCCACATTAGTGTACAACATATTCCACGATGGATCAAATTGCGGATATTTTTACCAAACCTCTGAAGTTTCTCACAGGTTTGCTCAGCACAAGAACAAGCTCCGAATTCTTACACGAAGTTCATAGCTTGAGCGGGGGTATTAGAGATAATAACAGATTTGAGATATTCTTGGCTAGGTTTATTTAAAGTTTGAAATGAGTTTGTATCTATGTAATCCCTGAGTTTTTTAGGACTAACTATGTATATATATATGTTGTATCTCTTTACTGGAGGATAGATAACAAAACACTTTTCTATCTCCTTCAAATTTTTAACCATTTGTTTTATAATTAAATTTTAAAATATAAAATTTTTATATAATTTTAATTATATTATTTAAAATTAAATTTAAATCTATTATATTTTATTAATTTATTATATTTTTTAAAGATAATAATTTTTATTAAAATTTAATAATAATTTTAATATTAAAAAGAATTATTATTATTTAATAATTAATTTTTAATATATATTATAAATATTTCAAAAAAATTAATTTAATATTATAAAAAATTTTATAAATATTAATATTTTTTTTTATTTATAATAATAATAATATAAAAATATAATTTATAATTATTATTTTTTAAGTTTTAATAATTTTTTAAATTATTTATTTTTATTAAAAATAAATTTATAATTATTTTATTAATTTATAAAATTAATTTTTTTATAAATTTAATTTATAATTTTTTTAATATTTTATAAAATAATATTAATTAATTTTTTATAATTTTTTATATTTAATAATTTTTTTAAATATTAATTTAATTTTAATAATAATTAAATTAATATTTAATATAATTAATATATTTTTTTTTAATATTTATAAATTAAAAATTTTATATAATTATTTTTTAATACTTTATTAAATTATAATTTTAAATTAATGAATTAATTAATTTTTTAAATATTAAAATTTTTAAAATTTATTAATTAAAAATAAATTTATTAATTATTAATTGTTTTTATTTTTTTATATAATTTTTAATTATAATTTTTTAATTGTTATTAATAATAAAATAATTCAATATAAATATTCTTTTATTTTATTTTTTAATTATTAAATTTTTTTATTTTTTATTTTTTATTTAATTTTTTTTATTTATATTTTGTATTTTTTTTATAATTTAAATTTTTATAATATTAACTTTTTTTTATATTTATTATTTATTTTTTATAAAATTTTTTATATTATTTTTTTTTTATTTAATTTTAATAATATTTTTTTTTTTAATAATTAAATTTTTTATAAATATTTTTTTTAATAAAAAAAAAAAATTAATTTTTTATATTAATTATATAATAATATTATTTTAATTTATAATTTTTTTATAAATATAAATTTTATTTAATTTTTTTAATTTTTTATTTTTAATAATTATTTTAATATTTTTTTTTTATTTTATTTTTAAATAATTATTAATTTTTTATTTTTTTTATTTTAAAGAATTAAAATTTTTTTTTTTTTACCTTAAATATTATTTTTTCTTTCTTTTATAATATATATAGTTTTTTATTTTCAATTAAATTTAAATTTTTTTTTAAATTTTTTAAATTATAAAAAATTTATTTTTTTATATTGTTATTATTTTTTATTAAAATTATTAATTTTATTAATTTTTTTTAATAAAAAAAATAATTTTAATTTTAATTATTAAATTTAAATATTTTTTTTATTTTTTTATAATAATAAATAATTTTATTTAATAAATAAATTATTTTTAAATAATTTATTATACTATAAATAAGATTTTTTTTATTTTTAAAATATATATTAAAAAAATATTAATAATTATAAATTTATTTTTTTTTTTATTTATTTTTTTTTTTTTATTTTAAATTTTAAATATTTAATTTTTATTTTGATTAATAAATTTTTAAATTTAATTATTAATAATTATTATTTTTATTTTTAAATAACATTTTATTAAATTTATTTTTATTAAATTTTTAATTAAATTTTTTTTTTATATTATTTTATAATTTTAATTTTATTTTATTTTTTTTTAATTTTTTTTTTAATTTTTTTGTAATTTTTTATGTATTTTATTTTTTTAATAATTTTATATTTTTTAATTAAAAATTTAATTTTAAAATTTAATAAATTTATTTTTATTAATTTTATTTTAAATAAAAATTTTTAAAAATTTATTTTAAATTAAATTAATTTTTTTTTTTTTTTTTTTAAATTTTAATTTATTAATAATTTTAAGTAATATAATTTATAATTAAAAAAAATTATATTTAATAATATATAATTAATTTTAGATAATTTTAAATTATAATATAATTTTATTTTATTTAATTTTTAAAATATTAAAAAAAATTTATATATTTATTTTTTTATTAAAATTATAATTTATTTAATTATTTTTTAAACTTTTAATATAAATTTTTATTATATATAATATAAATTTTATTTATAATAAAATTTTAAAAATTTTAATTTTAAAAAAATTTTTTATATTATAAAAAAACATAAATTATATTAAATTGAAAAAATAAATTAATAATTATTTAATAATAATTTAATATTTTTAATTTTTTTTATTTAAAAAATTTAATTTAAAATTTTTTTAAATTTTAATTAAAAAAATATTTATTACATTTAATATTTAAATTTATTAAAAAAAATAATTTATTAGAATTTAATCTAAAATTATTTTATATTTTTTTTAAAAAAAGAAATTTTTTTTAATTATTTTTTTTATAATTAAAATTTAAATATTAATAATTTAAATATATAAAAAATTAAAAAATTAATAATTTTTATTTATTTATATAAAAAAATTTAATTAATTATTAATATTTTTATTTATTTTTATTTTAAAATTATATAATAATTTTATGATTTTTTTTAATATTTTTAATAAATTATTTATAATAATATATAAAATTATTATATATTTTTTTTTATAAAAATTAAATATTTATTAATTAATAATTTTATTAATAAATTTTTATAATAATATTATAAATAAAATTTTAAATTTAAAATAAATTAATTTTTAATATTTTTAAATTTAAATTTAAAAAATAATTAAATAAAAATAATTATAATAAATAAAATTTAATAATTAATTTATTTATTTATTTTTTAAAATTTATTATTTTAAATATTTAAAATTATAAATTTATTTTTTATTATATATTAATTTAAAATATAATATATAATTATTATTTTAAAAATTATTTTTATAATAAATAAATTTTATTTATAATTTATTATTTTTAATAATAAAAATTAAAATAAATTATAAAATTATTAATTATTTTTATAATTTTAACAATTAAATTAATTAAAATTTTTATTATTAATATTTATTAAATTTTTATAATAAATTTATTTAATTTTTTTTAAATTTTTTGTTATAATTTTTTTTTTTTTAATTATTTTAATTTATTTTTTTATATTATAAATATTTTTTTTTTAAAATTATTTTAATATTTTTAATTTTAAATTTATAAATATATAATTTTTTATTTTTAAATTTTAATTTTTAAATTTTTAATTTATTTAAATAATTTTTAATTTTAATTTTATTATTTTTTTTTATTATTAATAATTTTTTTGTTTTTTATTTTTTTTTTAATTAATTTAAAAAATATTTTTTTTTGTTTTATTTTTTTATTTTTTAAAATTTTTTTATTTTAATTTTTTTAATTAACTTTAAATAATATTTTTAATTATTTCAAATTTAAATTTAAAAATTTATTAAAATAATATTTTAATTTAATATTTAATATAATTTTTTATAAAACATATTTTTTTAATTTAATTTTTTAATTTATTTAATTTTTAAATATTTAATTTTTTTATTTATTTATATTAATATTTTAAATTTTAAGTTTTTAATTTAATTATTTTTTAAATTTTTTTTAAAATAATTTTTTAATAATTTAAATACATATTTATTATTTAATAATAATTTTAAATTTTTTTTTATTTTAATTTTTTTAATTTTAATTTTATAAAATTAATTTTTTTTTTTTAAAATTTAATTATAAATTTATTTTAATAATAAATTGTATTAATTTTATTTAAATAAAAATTTTTTTTTATTTTTTTTTTATTTTTATTTTAAATTTATCAAATTAAATTAAATTTTTTAAATTTTATATTTTGAATGATATATAAAATTTTTATTAATTAAATTTAATAAAATTTTATTTTAAATATTAATTTTTTTAATTTTTAAAATTTATTAATTTTAATTTTTAATTTTTATTTTATTTTTTAATTATATTAATTAAAAATTTTTTTTTTATTTTTTTTAAATTTATTAAAATTTTTATTTTTTTAATTTTTTATAAAATTAATTTTTTTAATTTATTTTTTTTGAAAAAATTTTATATAAAAAATATTATAATATTTAATATATTTAATAAATTTATAATTAATTTTTTTTAATTTTTAAAATAATAAATTAAACATTTAATTTTATTATTTTAATTTATAATTTAAATTTATATTTTTTAATTTTAAATTTTTTATTATTTTTAAATTTTTTATTTATATTTTAATTAATTTAAATTTTAATTTTTTAATAAATTTTTATTATTAATAAAATTTTTTTTTATTAAAAAATAATTTTTTAATTTTTTTAATTTAAATTTTATTTATTTTATTTTTTTATTTTTATTTTATTTTATTTTATTTATATTATTAAATAAATTATTTTAATAATTTTTAAATTTATTATTTTTAATTTTATTAAAAATAATTTTTAATTAAATTTTAATTATTTTTATTTTTTTTTTTTTAAAATTTTTAATATTAATAATTTTTTTTAAATTTTTTTTTTAATTATTATAATTTTAATTTTTTTTTTATTTAATTATTTTTATTTTATTTATTTTATTTTTATAAAATATAAAATTTTTAATAATTTTATTAATTTTTTTTTATAAAATAAATTTTTTTTTAAAATTAATAAATAAAAGTAATATTTAAATAAATTTTTTTTTATTAATTTAAAATTTTTATCTTTTTTAAAAAATGTTTAATAAAAATAATTATGATTTTTATTTATTATTTAATTTTTTTTAATTAATTTTATTAATTTATTAATTAATATAAAAAATTAATAATATTTAAAATTTTTTATAAATTTAATTTTATTTTTTTTTTTTAAATTTATTTTTTAATTTTATTATTAATTAAAAAATAATATTTTTAAATTTATTAATTAATTTATATTATTAAATTTTTTATTAAATTTTTTTAATTTTAATTAAAAAAATATAATAATTTTATTTTTTTTTTATATTTTAATTTTTTTAAAATAAAAAATTTTATTTTTAATAATTTTTTTTTATTTTTTTTTTTTAATTTATTATTTTTATTAATTTATTTTTTATAAATTCTTAATTTTTTAAAAATAATTTATAATAAAATTAAAAAAATAAAAATAAATTTATTTTATTAATATTTTTTTATTAATAATTTTTTTTTTTTATTTTAATTTTTTAATTTAATTTTTTATTTTTTTTTAATATTTTTTATATTAACATTTTTTTTTTATTTTATTAATTTTATTTTAAATTTTTTTATTAATTTTTTTTTATTTTTTTATATTTTATATTTTATTTTTATTAAATTTTTTTAATTATTTATAAAATTTAATAATTATTTAAAAATTTTTTAAGATATTATTATTATTTATTTTTTTTTATATAAATTGAAAACTAAAAAAATTTTTATATAAATAATTTAATTTATTTATATTTATTAATATTTTAATTATTTTTTTAATTTTATTAATTAATTTTATATTTTTTTAATTTAATTTTTTTAACAAATAAAAATTTTTTTTTTTTAATATTAAATTTTAAAATTTTTTTTTTTTTTTATAATTTAATTTTTTTTTTAGATGAATAAATTTTAATTTTTTTTTTTATTTTTATAATAAATTTATTTTTAATTATTTTTTTTTTTATTTTAATTTTTTTTTTTTTTTATTTTAATAAATTTTTTTAAAATAAAGAATAAATTTTTAATATTTTATATATTTTTAATTATATTTTTAATTTTTATAAATATAAAAAATTTTTAAATTTAAATTTTATTTTAAAAATAATTTTTTTTAAATTTTATTAAAAATTTTTTTTTTAATTAATTTATTAATAATAAAATTTTTTTTAATTAATATTTTATTAATTTTTATAAATATTTTTTATTATATATTTTTTAAATAATATAATTTAATAATAATTAATTAATTAAATAATTAAATTATTTATTTTAATAATATTTAATTTTTATATTTTTTAAAAATTATTTTTTATTTTTTTTAATAATTTTTTAATTTTAATTAAATTAATATAAATTTTTTTTATAATTTTATTATTTAAATTAAATTAATATTAATTTTAAAAATTTTATAATATTAATTTAATTTAATTTATAATTATTATTAAAAATTTTTTAATATTAATAAAATTATTTTATAATAATTTATTTTTTTTAAATTTTTATTATTTTAAATTTTTTTTTTTATTTTTTAAATTTTAAATTTTT
>NW_023590789.1:3343965-3440440 GCF_014843425.1 Jatropha curcas | reverse complement strand
AAAAAAAAGAGAGAGGATAAATGAAATTTCTTTCTCTCTTCTGTTCAAACCTTCTGATGTCTGGATAGCAAAGTACGCTGATCGCAGTTCCTCTTTTGATTAATGTTCCGACGGACAGCCAAAGGCCGTCCTCCCTGTTGCCGCAAACCATCCTAATGCTTTTGGGGTGGCCCATGGGCATGCGTACTGTTGGACCCACGCGAAACTTCTTTTGTTTCCAAAACATGTGGTTAGGTATATCCAATGCTCAAGTCAAGGTCCTTTAATAAAGCCCAATCCTAATTTGTTCATAGCCTATAGACATCCTAATCCTTTAGGACAGTAGCACCCAAGAATGTGGATCAATTTCATTAAAATGGAATTAATGTGTGATGGTCGTGCGCATTCACGCATTCATCCCATACTTCAACAAAAAAAAAAACCATTCCTTTTTCAAAGCTGGAAAATCACATTTGTGGTCCCCTAAGACCTGGAAAATAACATTTTGGCCCCCTAAGGCCAAAAATTCCCCTAATTTGGCCACTGAGGCCAAAAAAATTCCCAATTTGGCCAGCAGAGGCCCAAAGAATTTCCAATTTTGGTCCCCTAAGTGCCCAAAAAATTTCTAGATTTGGCCACAGAGGCCAAAAGAATGCCAATTTGGCCTTAAAGGCCCCCAAAAATTCCAATTTGGCCCCAAAAAGGCCCCAAAAAATCTCCAAATTTGGCCCCAAAGGCCCAAAACTTCTCAAGTTGGGCCCCTAAAGGCCGAAATAATTTTTCCAAATTGGCCAAGAGGGCCCTAAAAATTCTCAAATTTGGCCCGAAGGCCCACAAAATTTCCAATTTGGCCATAGAGGCCAAAAAAAATCTCCAATTTGGCCCCGAAAGGCCCACAGAATTTCCAATTTTGGCCATAGAGGCCCAAAATTTCCCAAATTTGGGCCAACAGAGCCCAAAAATTC
The DNA here is from genome assembly GCF_014843425.1 of Jatropha curcas. Next base: position 3,439,496 of record NW_023590789.1, on the reverse strand, counting down.
CCAATTTTGGCCACAGAGGCCCAAAAAATTACCACTTTTGGCCCCAAAGGCCCAAAAGTTTCAACATTTTGGCCCCTAAGGCCCAAAAATTTTTTGAAGAACTTAGGGTCCTTTCGAAAAAAGTCGAGGTGTCCAGCCCTAAACAAACTCTACCTTACATATCACATCCCGATGGAGTTCTACTCCTAGGTGTCCCTAGCATACCAATATCACCCCAATCACAAGGGTCATGTCCAAATACCCTCGCCCATAACACTACCCTTACCTCACATATCATCAAACATACCCTAACTGAAAAATACCCTTAGTAGTCTAAATCAATTTTGAACTAGGCCCTTGCACAGGTACCCTCCAAAGACCACCTGTACCCGAAACAACCAAACTGAGCTCTCACCCAACAAAGTCCAACAACCCCCAAACTGCACCAATGGCAATCAACGTTCTTGACATCCAAAAACCTCATTGAACAATTGGAAGCCCCAGAATGGAGGCTAGAATGAATGAGGCATTGGCTGCCCAAGGACTGCCCTAATACCGAACTTGGTGGTGGTTAATGGAAATGGGGCCTTCCGCCGGGGAAGTGGACCCTTGCTACCTCCAATCTGGGACCTGCTGCAGAACCAATAAACCTACCCTTGAACCTGGATTGGCATGCCCCCTCTGGAAAACTGCTTCTGAGCTGGAAGAATCAGAAAATGAGTAAGAGAAAACTAGAACTCCCTGGAAAGGTCTAATCACTGCCTCAAGAACACACAAAAGAAAGTCGTGGACATGGACTCCTTGTCCTTGTTCCCTCGAAGCAAGAAACACTCCGACAAAGTTCAAGATGTTTCCAACATGGACAAGTTTGATGGAACCGCACTTGTCCTAAAACGCCACTCTGAAATGTAATGTAGGTGCCCTCAACCCGTTTTGGCCTGAACAGCGAGCTCCTTGCTCAGTTTGTTTCAAGCAATCTTTGACTGGTGCTGCATTAAGATGGTTTGTTAAGCTTGGATCGTTCAAAAATGAAGAATTGGGGGAAGGAATATGCCAAATGCTTTTCAAAACACGCAGTACCATTATAATATCGAAGTGGATGTCACTCGGAAGAGGAGCTGGGAAACCACTAGACTAAAAGAACAATGAGCCCTTCCCTTCCTCGTTCCTTTCGAGGTGGAGGCCAAAGCTGCTCAAATGATCAAACCGACCTCTGAACAGGAACAAAAGTTGACATAATAATCAAATAAATTTACTGCCTGTCCCTACCAGTCGCATCTTCAACACAGTACTTGCCGTACGTTCCAATCGCTCATCTGCGACTGCGACTTAAGGTGGGAAGACTTAAATCCAGTTGGGTCAACTCCAAAGAAAAAGACTCAATACAAGAAGCAGAATCATGCTGGGTCCAGTGAGACAATGAAAATAGCCAGTATAATCCCCATGAATCCTTTAAAACGTGTTGGGAATTTGGGAAACAACCAGCCAAGGAGGCAAATATAATGATCTCGGCAGATGGCCAATCCCTTGGTGTCCCAAAAAAGCAGTAAAAGCAAATTTACTGAAGCCCTTAAGAAAGCAAGGCCATTACCAAATCCCCTACCCCCCGGAATTTCAAAGCCCAATGAATACTGTGAGTACCAAATCAAGGACATGGCAATAAGACCGAATCAATGCTGACTTTTGAAAAACCGTCTACAAAGACCTAGTTGACAAATGAAGTTCCCCATCATCCCCCAAGAGTAAGCCCTGGACATCAACCCAATCCCTTGCCTAACCACGGGATTAATGCAAAAAAAAAAAATTTGCCCTGAACAAGAATCGTTCGAATTCCTTTCGAAACTTTTTTCTTGAAATTGAATGAAGTTTGTGTCTGAGAAGGTGAGATCAAAGCCTGCCAAAAGAACAAAAGGTATTGGTTCCAACGACCAACAACAACATTCTGATCGATTGAAAGCATCGAGAAGAACAAAGTCACTAACAGTCAATCCAAAATCCTAGTCATCAACAGCCCACCTAAGAGTCCTATCCTTTTAGGGTCCTTAGTTTTCTTTTTCTTTTCATTTTCATTTCCATTCAAAGTATTCATTCTGTAAATCTAAGTGTCCTTTTTGTACCACAAATTTTGTGTCTTATTCATATAATGAAAGGGATCAGGTTTACGTTCCAATCAATGATTGTATACTCTTTCCCCTATCCTTGCTGTGAAAAAAAAAAATCGAAAAAAATGAATAAAAAGAAAAATTGGAAAAAATAAATAAAAAAAAAAAAATGAACATAAGAAGATAATGAAAAATATGGCAAAAGATATATATATGCATCATCCTTTCATTATGCTCTGCATCAAATCAAAGCTGGGGGCAATCCTAAGAAGCACCAATCAAAAGGGAGTTTTGAAGGGTTAATTCATGGAAAGGATCCAGCAAAGGGTAACGCCAAGACTTCAAAACAGTACCGAAGCAAAGCCGATTGAAGGGGTTTTAGGGCCCAAGAATGGTTTCTCCAAAAACCCCAGAATGGAAGATGCTCCGACAGAGAGGTTTTGAATTCGCAGCTTAAAAGCGACCAGAATAAAAGAAAAGTTATATTTGGAATTGGGTTGGGTCTGCAACGAAGTCGCAATGCTATCCATACACTACTCAAGTCCATCTCAGAATCCAGTTGCCTCGAAATTATTTATGGAGAGGCTGCTTCCTAAGCAGGCATAGGTGGGAAAAACGGGACAAAAAGGACCACTGTCCCAATAAGGAAGGAAACAAGCAAAAGAAAAAAATGTCAAAAGAAGGAACCTCCCCTGCACACAAAGAAAGAAATCAAGGACCAAAGCTACAGGGAATCGAGTTTGTCAAAAACGGGTTCAACTGCAGGCTCCCCGTTAAATTCAAGACCATATTTCCCAAAAGGGGGGTAGAATGAACAAAATCATTTAGCCAATAAAGGACAAAAGACCAAGCCGGCTACTCACAACTTTGAAAAAAAGCAATTAAAAAGAAGCAGTCATTTTTCCACAGAATTGGATACAAACAAACACCCTTGAAAATCAAGCGCCAAGCATGGCACAAGTAACAAGTGTCCTTATAAACAAGGATCCATTTCTCAACAACGGGGAAAAAAGGAAGAGTCCTCCCTCAAAATTCCTTATGGAGAGGAGAACCATTGAGGAAATAAGTTCAGTTCAAAGGAAGATAAAGTTCCAAAGAAAAGGAATCAAATTAAACAGCTCAAGAATGTAAACATGGCAAAAAAGCCAATAAACCTCAAACATAAAAGCTTCTTCCAATCACTCCCAAGCCCCTTCAAGTTACCGCCACAATGTTGGGTAATTTCAAAATCTTGTGGCGAATAAAGTCACAATTTTCAGTCAAAACCAGTGGGTAAAACCACTACAACAACAAAGTCCAGATTCGCCTAGGGTCATCACTATCATACGATGCTCAGTCAATTAAGTTGTTCAACATCAATCTAAGTCGAATGAATGATCTCCGCAAAGACATCAAGCCGGGAAGAATCCCGTCGAAAGAAAATTAAAGTCAAGAAATGAATTCTGCTATCAAAACATCAAGCCGGGAAAGAAATCCCGCGAAGAAACATCCAGTCGGGAAAGAATCCCCGCAGAGACATCCAGCCGGGAAGGATCCCGCAAAAAAAAAAAAAAAAAAAAAAAATCAAATCGGAGAAAATAATCCGCACCAGCCGAGGCAACAGAAGTTCGCATCCCGGAAGGAACTACGAAAGAACCTGATTCTCCCATTCCCCCGAAGAGTTCTTGGAGATACGTAGGCAGCCACAAAGGGCCCGCGGTCACAACATAAGTTTGCATCATAAATGCAAATTATTCTCGCTTTTGCCAATATAAAAAATAAGAAAATAAAAAGAGAAGAAAAAGAAAAATAAAGCTGGAGTTTTGAAAACCCGAATAGGGCCGGCTTCAGGCAAGAATTTGAGGCCCGCTAAGGGCAAAAAAAACCCGAAAGGACGGTCCTAGGCAAAAGTTAGGCCAGAGCCCTGCTAGAGTCCGAAAAACCGGAAAGGCGGCTAACTAGGGCAAAAGTTAAGGCCAAAAAAAAAAAAAAAAAAAAAAAAAAAAAAAAAAATAAAGTTGCTTTCAAAAGGTCTCCTTGAGTATATAAATCATTTTTTCCAAGGAATCACCTGAGTTCTTTCCGAGTCAAAAATTCACTACAAGAAAACTTTGGGTCTCTAAATCGAGTCTCTAAAAATCAAAAGTCCTCCATCAACCCAAGTGGTCATTCACAACGGGCCACAAAAAATCGAAGTCATTCCTCTAAAAGTCCGTTTTGAAAAGCGCACTCTTTTGAGTCAATTCCTCGAGAAAGAGGGAGAAGAATGAAATAATGTCAAAACAATCCCTAAAAAAGGTGTTCAAAACATAAATCCATTGAAGAGGTAAATTCCCTTTAATAATCTCGTCCTCACTCGGACCAATCGTTTCTTCGATCCTTTCACGACGAGCCGATGTCATCCAACCATTGTCCGTTTCATCGAGTCATATAAGTAACCTTGTTCTCTTTGATTCCTCGATCGAAAAGGGACAAATTACAACACCAAATGTTTTGAAGTATTCACATGTCAGCCACCAATTCTGGGGGCCCAAGAAGGTGAATAAGAAACTTCACCATTCTCCATCACAGAAGTAATTGGCACAAATTTTAGTCTTTCATTAAAGAAAGAAATCTGTTTCAGCTATAAAGGCATAATTCCCGTCAAGCAGGGGGCAAATATCCTCCAAGTCCGAAGTCGGATTCAGGGGCAAGTGTTAAAAAAAAAACATACATAACCCAGGGTGAAACCCAACCATCGTCAATCTCTTTTACACAAACCCAGGAAAGAACCCGGTTAATGGTTAACTTTTTTTACATAAAACCTAGGGTGAAACCCTAACCAATAACCAACCATTTTTCATCCAAAACCAAGCCATCGGATCATTTCGACTTTAGGTTGACCCTTGGTTCTCAAAGAAAAAAAACAAATCTCTTTTCAAGCCCTCATTAAGAGGCAAAATCTCTTTCCAAGTCCTCTAAGAGGCAAAATCTCTTTAAGAGGCAAACATCTTTCAATCGCTCTAAGAGGCAAAATCTCTTTCCAGTCCTCTAAGAGGCCAAAAAACCATCTTTTCAAGCCCCATTGACCCGGCGGCCCGAGCCGCCGAAACAGTCTGATTCCCGGTGGCTCAGGCCGCCGGACCCGGCTTTTTTTTTACATAAAACCTAGGGTGAAACCCTAACCAATAACCAACCATTTTTCACCCAAAACCAAGCCATTTGCTCATTTCAACTTTAGGTGGACCCTTGGTTCTCAAAGAAAAAAAAACAAAAATAAAACAAATCTCTTTTCAAGCCCTCATTAGAGGCAAAATGTCTTTTCAAGCCCTCACTAAGAGGCAAAACATCTTTTCAAGTCCTCTAAGAGGCAAAACATCTTTTCAAGTCCTCTAAGAGGCCAGGCAAACTTCTTTTTTAAAGTCCTCAAAGAGGCAAAAAAACATTTTTAAGTTACAAACATAAAAATCCATGGATGATCATTCATTTCAAAGGAAAAACCCACGGCGGCGGGTTTCCTCCTCTGCCCATCCTCAAAAATTTCTCCTTTAGACAGCCACTGGGCGGGCTCATTAAATCTTTTTTATGATAGTCCAGTGGGCAACTGTGAATAACTCAATTTGAGGCTTAAAAGCCATTCCGGCCCGCGGCCGGTGGCACCGCCCTTTAATGGCGGTCGTCTGTGAATACCATTTTTTGAGGCTCAAAAAAGCTAGTTTTTCCCCGGACTGCAAAACAGTTCCGGACCGGACCAAAGGCCATTTTGAAGGGAAGTTTACCGAAAGTTATGGCCAATATGGTACTTGAAATGTCCGAAAAAATTACCGAGGAATCAACGAAACTGGTCTCGGGAATGATTTTTGTGAGGTCCGAACTCCCGGAAAACCTCCGGAACGAAAAAAAGAAAAAAGAAAGGGGAAGAAGGCACACGATGCGCCGGCCCTCCGGAAGGCGGGCAAGGGCGCCCGGCGATCACGTTTATTTCCTATAAAAAAACGGCTCTGAGGGCGCCGTTTTGAGACACCGAAGTCTGTGTTTAAGAGCGATCGACGATTAAATTCAGAGTACATTGAACTGAAACCTCTGCCTATTTAATTGTAGCAAACTTCATGGCCATGCTTTTTTCGTACTCCTAATAATTCTACCAACTGCATTAAATGCATCCATTGCCATTCATTAGGCAAAACAAATTGCCTCCAATTAAATAAATTTAGGGCTAAATGCCCGATTAATTAATTAATCGCGTATTAAGGCCTAAATCCGACATATTGGCTCAAAAACACCTAGTTTAATAATAGCTATGGTGTAATCGCCTTTATTTCAAACAAATCCTGCTTAAGCCAATTTAATTAATAATGGTGCTAAAAAAAGCACTAATTGATCACTTTTGGCCAACAAAGTTGCCTACAATTAAAATCGATTCTTTGCAAAATGCCTTAAATGGAATCAACGTATTTTGAAAAAAGGCCTTAAATCAATCATTTTGGCGACAATCGCCCAATCAAACATCATTTTTGGCAATCAGAATTGGCCTAAATCACTAAAATTTTGGGCCTAAAAGCCTTGAAAATCAATCATTTTGGCGACAATCGTCTAAAATTAAATCATTTTTGGAACGATTGCCTAAATCAAATCTTTTTGGCTAAAAGCCATTAAAACTTTCAACATTTTGGCATCAAATGCCATAAAATCAATCCAAAATTCTTTTGGCAAAAATGCCTAAACAAAAGGCACAAGCATACACACGGCTCATGCCAATAAAAGCATCCTCATTCAAAGCCCTCTAAAAGAAGGCCTATCGAAACTACGTGGACCTTTGATCTTCCATTCAAACGGAAGTACTGGTAGGCAACGTCGGGATTTCAAACCCGGGCGGGCAAGTCAAAATCACTCAAACATTTCATTAATCCATCATTCACCTTGCAAACAGCATCATTCATTGGTTAGTTTATCACATGGACATAGTCTCGGATCTTACCTCGGGTTCTATTAGACCATGCCTTAAATATTGGATAATTAGCCTAGACTTAGGTAATTAAAATGGAGTGCACGTTTAGGGTTTTTCCTAGTTTACCCTAAAATTAATTAAATAATTAAACAAGGTGGCGACTCATACATTCACGTGCATTTCTTCCCTTAGTCATATGCATTCATATGCCATGATATTCGGGGTAGGGGTTCACACCTAACTACAATAATGTATAATTGAAGGATTTGATTTTTATCAATACATAGCAACAAAAGGGAGAAAAATTCATTAATACTAGCAAGTGAAGCAAGTAGAAAAACTCAAAGAGAAACACCCCCCTAAAAGAAGCAATTAATCAAGAATTCAAGTTTGGGGAATTACAGCAAGGAAGATTATAAAAGTATTATGAAAAGACCTTGCCAAAGTATCTCTAATTTTTGAGTTATTTTTGAGTTAGTGAAGAAACTTCAAGATTAATCTCCCTTTACAAATAAAAATTTGTTTTGATATAAATGAAAATCTTGATATTATGCATTCTCTGTGTTTTTCTGTCTATCTTTTTATCCTTTTTCTTTGTTTAGCTAAAATTATACCTCTAAAACCCCATTACAACCGAAATAAAGACTTGTTGATCTTTCTAAATTGTATGCATTTCAATTGTGGAAAAGGGATGACTAGTTTTGCCTATGAGAATGTTGAACTTGTATTAAAACATCTTATTAAAAGGTTAAATAATTTTTTGTGAAAATTCATATTCTATTTGTCAAAGGTTGAATAATTATTGGTGTTGAACATCTTATTAACTCATGTTTAAATTAAGGAATGTGTTTTATTGAAAATTGAATTTTTGCTGGAATATAATTAACATAAGAAACACTTGATTTATTCTCATGTTAATGGTTTTTGATACTCTTGAAATTGTGAATAATTATCCCCAACCATATTAAACTAGCTTTGTTAGTTTGTTTACCTAGTGTTTTTCTTTTTAGTTTTTAGTTTTGTTGCTTGAGGACAAACAATGGTTTAAGTTTGGGAAATTTTTATAAGTGTTATTTTTATAATATTTTTAATATAGTTTTTATTAGGATTTTTCGTAGTTTTAATTACTTTAATTAGCTTTTATTTATGTTTTTGTTCAAAGCTTCTTTGAAACATAATTTGATTGATCTTAAGGAAATTTGTAGGATTTTAGCACAAAAAAAGAGTAAAATAAAGCAAAACTCTCAGGCTCTAGCATGCTCTGGCCGTGCAACTTAGCACGCTCGTGTTGGAATTAAGGAAAATCAGCATGGAGACAAAGGCCCTAGCCGTGCTATCTGGCAAGCCGTTGCTGCAAAAGGACATCAACCCAAAGGCGTGCTTACCTGAGCACGGGCCGTGCTGCATTCCATCAGGGAGATTCAAAGCCTAGCACACCCTAGCCGTGCTATGTGGCATGCCTATGCCACAGATTCCTCTCTAGACGTGCCCCTGAGCACGGCCCGTGTTGAACCATCCTTAGAACTCAGGCTCTGACATGCCCAGACCGTGCCGCACAGGACGCCCGTGCTAAAAATCAAGTTTTATTTTGAGTTGAGAACGCCAGCCAGTCCCTACCACTTGCATGGGCCCACATAAGATGATTTCCAGCCAGTCCCTACCACTTGCATGGGCCCACATAAGATGATTTCCTGACGTGCAAATCAATTTCTAATCCTATTTAGGCGCATGGGAGAGTCCTAATTAAGAAGAAATTCAAAGCCTAAACAATTTCCTATTTCCAAAAGATTTCTTACTTTATGAAGACTCTATTTCCTAAATGAAGTCAGATTTTCTCCCAAGAAGTCTATATAAAGAGAGAACCAATTCATTGTAGAGGGATATCTAGTTCTACCATATTTTGTTCTATTGTTTTTCTCTCTCTAAGACTTCAAGTGATCAAGATTTGTGTCAAGATTTAAGGAAGCCGTACACGTTATTTGTTGACTAGTTTTTATCTCTAAACTCTTAATTTTGTTTTTACTTTTCATTATTCACATTGATTATGGAATTATTTTTAAGTTTAATTAATTTGAGTTTTAATTTAATACTGATATATTTAATTACTATATCGAACTAAATTCTCATACTAGGGATTTGATGTAGCTTAATTTCTTTTTCAATTTATAATATTAGATTTGCTTTTCTTTGTTTAAAAAATAATTTATTATTGAACTTAATGCTTTCAAGCAGAGTTTCTCCCCTGGATTGATTTAATTCATTAATCACTATCGGGAGAAGGGTTTTTGATATGAAAAAATAATAAATTACATGAGAATAATAACTTGATGCGGAAGCTATATGGTTTGACTCATGGGGAGTTTTCATAAGTTAATGACCTTAGGTTTTATGAATTCATAAAACAAACCATAAAACTTAATGATTTAATTCATTTTTGATTGCACTATTGGAAGATAGGTAATTAGATTGGGTTAAAAAAGCTAACAATACATCGGAAAAGCTTGTTAGTGATTTTAGGGTTGTTTTCCCTACTTGAACAATTAAAATAGGTTAACGAACTAATAAAATAATTTGGATAGAACTAAGTGAAGTCAAAATCCCTAGTAATTTTTAAATCTTGATTTCTTTTAATCAAGATTGCTTTGCTTGATTTCTTTTTATTCTCTTTTATTTATTGAATTTAATTTCTTTTATTTATTGAATTTAATTTCTTAAAATAACTCCCCTTATTGCCGTTTAAATAATAGCAGATTAACATAATTTTAGTACTTGGTATACAATCCTCGTGGGAACGATACTCTACTCATTCTATATTACTTGTTACGATTTCATTCACTTGCGAAAATCACTGTCAACCCTAAATGCGGAAACCATTCCATTTAACCAGCCAACCATTACAGACTAAGAAACGATCAATTTTACTCATCTTGCTGTTGGCTCAAGGGTCAAATATTTATCTCGAGATTTTGATGATTGAAACAAAACAAATAAATTTAAATTATATTTTTTTTGCTAATAATTTTATACAGATTATATATGGAAGGTAATAAATAAACAAGGCAAGTCTTACAATTTGAAAGATCATGAAGACTATTGAAGACCTTAGTGGTTGGAGTTTTAGGATTCATTGTAGGATAGAGAGAATATCCATTTATACGCGCAAAATTAATTTCTTCTCTCTTTATCAAAAGGATTTTTCAAAAATAAGTCTTTAAAAATCAAAAGCTTCTTTCGTTCCTTGATTATCTTACCTAAAATGGAAGAAATCTTGTCTCAATGATTTTTGGTAATAAATATCTTAGAAAAAGCTTGTTTTAAGTTTTCGAAAAATATCTTCATAAAAGTTCGAAATTTATTCACTTACCTAAATTAAAGAAACTTTGTCTCAAACGATTTTGGTAATAAGAATAAACCGAATAAGATTTTTATGCTCTTTATTTTCGAAAACAAATTTTATAAAGAGCTCCAAAATCTTGATTTTATATTCTTACCTAAACGAAAGAGATTCTATCTCAAATCTTTTTTTGTATATATTTATTTCAAAAAAGATTTTCTTTAAATTCTTATTTTCGAAATTCTTGTTTTTAAAGGAAAGTTAGATTTTCTTTTATTCGCTTACTAAAAATACTAAAAAGAAAGGAATATTGAACCTCAACAGATTTGGTAACAAAGATTTCCGTATCTTCTAAAAATAGAAAGTCAATATTCTGATTGAAAAAGTGATTTCACTTTCTATATACTGGAGTCTCATTCACCTCTCTATAAAAAGGTATTTCGTCTTTAACAGAATGTGGTTGAAAAAGAGTTTTTGTTTTAAGAGTATTCATTCATTGATCATAGCTTTTCATCTCTCAAAAACTTACTCCTCTTACCCCCTTATTTTCTTTTCATCTTTTAATACTTTACGTTTTATTCTTTTTAAAAGAGAAAAGAATTTATATAAACAAACTTCTTTTGAAAAACAGTTCTGTATTCTAAAAAGATTTTTTCTGTCTATTTAGATTCTGTAATCTATAATAGACAGGTTTTATTTGATAAACATTTGTGTAATAGCTTAGGTGAAAAGCTATTGTGAAAGAGGTTATCAGCAACCTTCTTCGTGAGAGAGATTCTAATGTCTTGAATTGAGTTTCTATACTCTGCCAAAAACAGAAAGGGTTGAAGTTAGCTAGAACCTTTGCAAAATCTAGTGGGATAAAGGGTAGATCTAGGTATTAATCTATTGCCTTATACTGTTGTTTTGTCTCTTACGCTTGAAAAGAGATAACATAGTTGAGGATCTCAAGATGAGTCTTGGGGAGTGGATGTAGGCGAGTTAGTGCCGAACCACTATGCCGAAACCACTATAAAATCAACTTGTGTTGAGTCTTTTTTTATTTTCTGAAGTTCTGCTTGATCCTATTTTACTCTCACTTCTGTGTTAATATTTTAGAAATGCTAAAAGTTGTTTATGGTTTTGATTGTGCTACAACTAGAATAAGGCTTTCTGTCTTTTCTAACATTAGAACTCTGGACTTGTACTCAGTGGGAATATACACAAGTTCTAAATTATTCTTCTATTTTCAGTATATTCATGACTTGGGTTTCTAAATCAATTTTTTCTAATCTTGATTGAAGCTTTGTGTGAAGCAGGTTCAGGATTTCATAAAACTGTTCTCACATAGTTTTTCTATATTATCCTAAACTTTATGAGGAAGTCTAAACATAAGTAGCTTTCCCTTCATTCTTTCCTTCATAAAGTAGTTTTGATATTGCATAAGAAATTATGAAGCAGTTCCGATCAATAACTATACTTTGCAAAGTCTTTCTATTTTTTGCATAAGGGCATTGTGAGGAAGTTCTAATCAATAACTTTTTCTCACAAGTGCATTGCTTTTCCTCCCCTATAGAATTTTGAGTTTGTTTTTAAATTTACATTTTTATTTTTAGAAAACCCAATTCACGCCCCCTCTTGGGTTGTGCCATACACATAAGGGACCCACAATCTGGTATCAGAGCTTTGGCTCTTGACTTACCCAAGCTTAACAGCTTAAGAGGAAAGATCTCAATGGCAGCGCTCACTCTTCCTCTTATCATGCTTTAAAAAGGTTCAATCTGCTTTCTAGACCTCTTTGTTCAAATGGTTCTTAATTACTCTAGATTGGAAAAACCAGATGGAAAATTTTTCATAAAATCAGTTGATATAAAACTGCTGGAGGAAGTGTCATTACTGTTCTCGCATTTTTCTATGAAAAATTTTAGAAAATTGAGAGAGTTAGGAAAATCAAAAGAGAATATACTGATGCTGGACTGGATTATGGATATTTCTATAAACGGCAAAAAACTATAATATTCTTTCATATTCTTCACTGTGCATTAGATCCAGCAGAATACAACAAAGTGTTTAGATGCAAGTCTGTGACGGAAGTCTGGGAAAAACTTAGAGTTACCTATGAGGGTACGGATAGAGTGAAAGAATCCAAAATAAATATCCTTTGGAGAGAATAAGAAATGTTTAGTATGAGAGTAGGAGAAACTATTGCTAAACTAAATTCTAGATTTACTAATATAGTTAATCCTTTGAGAACTCTCGGAAAGAAAATTTCGGAAGATGAGCTTGTTAAGAAAATCCTCAAGATTCTACCCAAAAAATGGGATTCTATAGGAACTTTTATGAATTACAAAGAGACTTCTATTACTTATGATCATCTGATACGAGCTATTGTTTCAAAAGATAAGAAAAAGAAAGGACTGGCTTTGAAAGTAGTTTCAAGTGAAGAAAGTTCTTCTGATCTTGATAGTGATGATTTAGCACTTGTTGCTAAAAGATTCAAAAAGTTCTAAAGAAAGAGTGGAAGGCCACAGAAAAAGTTTATCAAAAAGAACTTTCCACCTAAAAATAGCAACTTACCTAAGAAAGAACCTTCTGAAGTGGTTTTTTATGGAAGTGGCTTTTTTTATGAATGCACAAAACCCGGCCATATCAAGGGGGCCCCCCAAGTGTCCTAAACTGAAAAAAGAAGTCAAAAAAGAAAAGTTGAAGCAGGCATTCGTACCGGCTTTGGAGTGATTCAGCATGATTCTAAATTCTGAAAGCCAACAGTGACCAAGAAGAAAAAATGCAAATAGTGTCTAATGGCGTCACTATCAATCTGGACTCCAAGAAATCAAACAAACTCTTGACTTCAACATTAGAAAGTTTGAAAAACAATGAAAACAAATGCCCACGGTCCAAAACCTGCGGAGAAAAAAAGCAAGTAAGTATTCTGAACCTAAATCTTGAAAATGATCTTTTAGATACTTTATTAATTAACCTTGGCGCAATGAATTGAAAAAACTATAGAAAGCATAAAGTTCGTAAAGAAGGAATTTCAGAAAATTAAAACTGAATGTAATCCTGAATGTAATCATTTGAAAGATGCTTTTTATCAAGAAGTTACATGCAAAGATCTTATCATAGAGATCAAAGATCTTAAAGATTGTAATAATACATTTTTCTGAAAATCTGAAACACTTTGCAGAAAAATGTAAGAATATGAATTCTGAAAATGAATCTTTAAAAACTGAGATTCGAATTCTAAAATCAATTTCAGAATCATTTTCGAAAGAAAAGACAAGTTCTAGCTATGATGGTATTTCTAAACAGAATCATGTTTCTAATAAGAAAAATGATGTTTCTAATGTTATGACTTTAGAACATCAGGAATCTGATAGTCTCAATAGAAAGAAAAATCATAGTAAGCTAAATACACTGTTACCCTAACCCTCCAGGAAGCCAAATAATGAGTTGGATCACCTAAAATCTGCTTTGATCTTTTCAGGTGTGCCTAAGGAGTGAGCTGAAAACAAGAAAATGTGGGTACATGGACAAGCGCTGCCTCTAGGCATATGACTGGTGATAGAAAGGAAAATTGGACCAGATTAGACAAAGAAAAAAGTGGGGATGGGGGGGGGGGGGGGGGGGAGGGGGGGGAGGGGGGAAGGGGGGGGGCGGGGAGGAGGGAGGGGGAGGGGCGGGGAGGAGGAAAAGGGGGGGGGGGGGGGGGGGGGGACGGGGGGGAGAGGGGGGGGGGGGGGGGGGGGGGGGGGGGGGAGGGGAGGGCGGGGGGGGGGGGGGGATTCATAGTAAGCTTTTGGAGACAAAGCGAAAGGTAAAATCGTGGTATCTGGTGTGGTTAGGTTCTAATCCTTCAATTAGAAGATGTATGCTTAGTAGAAGGATTACATCATAAACTTGTTAAGTTGAAGTTCAGATTTGTGGATAAAAAAATAGAAGAGTGATCTTTGGAACTCTTCTTATTGCTGAAGTTCAGAACATGTATGATAACAAAACTTTATTTGTTGGAAAAAGGTTGGAGAATACTTATACCTAGTAGATCCTCTCTGTGATATGCATTTTAAAACCTAGACATTATGCCTTAGTTTCATGTTGATGCTTAGTTTCTGTTGATAATTCTAGTTGGTTATGGCATAGAAGACTTGGACATGCAAGCATGCACCTTATTTCTAAACTATCTAAGAAAGACCTGGTTTGAGGTTTGCCAAAACTAAAATTTGAAAAAGATCACATTTTGTGATGCTTGTCAATTGGGCAAACAAACCAAAAATCTTTCAAATTTAAGAGCATGGTTTCTACTTCTAGACCTTTAAAATTACTACACCTTGATTTATTTGGTCCTATTACTCCTTCTAGTCTTGGAGGAAAATCCTATGCATTTGTTATTGTAGATGACTATTATAGATTCACCTGGACACTCTTCCTTAGAAATAAGGATGAGTCATATGACATGTTTGTTCATCTTTGCAAAAGAATACAAAATGAGAAAGGATACAACCATCTTTGCAAATTTAGAAGTGATCATGGAGGAGAATTTGAAAATCAGAAATTCAATGTTGTTTGTTAACGAATCAGGAATCTATTCATAACTTCTCAGCACTAGAAACACCTCAACCAAAATGAGCAGTGGGAACGCAAGAATTAAGAGAACACTGCAACAAATGGGAAGAAACCATGCCTTGAGTTGATTCTAAATTACCAAAGTATTTCTGGGCAGAAGCCGTTAACACTGTATGTTATATTCTAAATAGGGCTTTCGTAAAGATCTAAAACTTAAAAAAGACTCCTATGAGTTATAACAAAGGTTAGGAAAACCAGAATATTGTTACTTTCATATGTTTGGGTTGTAAAATGCTTTATTCTAGATAACAAGAAAAATCATCTTAGCTAAAATTTGATTGCTAAATCCTTATGAAGGAATTTTTCTAGGATATTCTAGTAAATAGTAAAGCATTATAGGGTGTTTAATAAGAAAACTCTAGTTAATACAAGAATCTATTCATGTTGTGTTGTATGAATCTGACTTCTACTTCTAGAAGTTTTAGAAAATGATGATTGTTGTAGATTCTAATCAAGAAAAGCAGAAGAAAAATCATGAACAAACTAGAACAGCCAGAAAACAACTAGAACAGCCAGAAAATGAGCAGAATGTTGATAATCAGGCTGAACCAGAAGATGAACATGAAGATCAAAATGCAACTGAAAGTCAAATGCCAGTGACAGAAAATGAAAATTCTCAATTACCGAAAGAATGGCGATTTCACAGGTATCATCCATAAGAGGACATCATGGACAATCCTTCAGAAAGGATGATGACTAGAGCTCAATATAAAAGATATTTTGGTAATGTTACTTTTGTTTCTCAAATAGAACCTAAAAATTTAGAAGATGCTCAGAATGATGAAAATTGGATTCTTGCTATGCAAGAAAATCAATTTGAAGGATAAACCAAGTTTGGAAACTTGTTTCTAGACCTAAAAACCATTCTGTTATTGGAACAAAATGGGTGCTTAGAAATAAGCTTGATGAACAAGGTAATGTTGAAACAAAGCAAGGTTAGTGGCTCAAGGGTACAACCAAGAGGAAGGCATTGATTTTAATGAAACCTTTGCCCCGGTTGCTAGACTTGAGACCATTAGAATGCGTTGTGCATTTCCATGTTTTAAAAACTTCATGTTATATCAAATGAATGTGAAAAGTGTTTTTCTAAATGTTTTTCTAAATGAAGAAGTGTATGTAGAACAACCACCCGGTTTTGAAGTATATGATAAACCAAATCATGTTTACAAACTTACTAAAGCTAAAAAGCTCTTGATGGTTTTGAAACAAGTTCATAGAGCTTGGTATGGAAAGATTAAGTAAGTTTTTATTAGAAATGTTTTCTAGAGGAAGGTTTGATACAACACAAAAATGTTTATAAAAAAAAGCACATGACATTCTAGTTGTTAAACAAATCTATGTTTGATGACATAATCTCTTTGGTTTCTTACTAATGATCTTTCTTTGTAAGGAAATTTTCTAAGATTATGCAGGGTGAGTTGATGAGCATGATGGGAAGGAGGAAATAACTTCTTCCTTGGGGAACTTCAAATCAAACAATGTGAAAATGGAAATTTCATAAAACCAAGGTAAATATACTAAAGAATATTGAAACGATTCAACAAACTGTGAGAATGGCCAAGGTATTGTTAGTACACCAATGAGGTCCATCGTTAAAATTGATGAAAAGATGAAAAGGTAATGATGTGGACATCAAATGTTTAGAAGTATGATTGCTTCTTTACTATATCTAACTCAGCAGACCTGACATTTCACTAACTGCAAGCAGACCTGACATTCACTTTAGTGTTTGTCTATGTGCTAGATTTCAATCATGTCCCAAAGAATTTCATTTAATTGCTATAAAAAAATTCTAAGATATCTTTGTGAAACTTCTAATATGGGTCTGTGGTATTCTAAAGGTGATACATTTGATCTTGTTGGGTATAGTGACTCTGATTTTGCAGGAAGCAGAATAGCTAGAAAAAAGCACGTCTGGAACTTGCCAGTTTCTAGGTAGTGCCCTTGTATCATGGTTTAGTAAGAAACAGACATCCGTTGCTCTTTCTATTGGAAACTGTGTTGCATAAGTTCTATAGATCAAGCAACAATTGGTAGACTATGGTCTGAAATTAGAAATAGTGCCAATTAAATGTGACAATATAAGCGCCATCAATCTATCTAAGAATCCGGTCCAGCATTCTAGAACCAAGCACATGGAACTCAGACATCACTTCATATGTGATCATATTCAAAAAGGTGATATAGCGATTGAGTTCATTCCTACAAAAAAGCAATTGGCAGATATCTTTACTAAACCTTTGAATGAAAGTCAATTCTTCTTAATTAGAAGAGAACTCGATATGTTAATTCCAAACTCTTAGTTTTAGAATTATGTAAGTATGTTCTAAACTGCTTTCTATTTTAAAAGTGAAAGACTTGCTCTGTGATATTTTTTTGTTATATCTGTTGTGATTTCTGAAAAACGTTTTGTCTAAAAGGGAAATGCATATTGCTCTGATATGGACTTTCTTAATGTCATTATCCGATTCTATTTTAGACAAAATTCAAATAACAGGTCAATTTTTTTTTTTTTTGTGTGTTTATGTCTTCGCTTTATTAAAGTTTTGGCAGTACTATTTTTTTTTAATTCTTTGAGTTGGTTTGAATTTCCCTAAAACTGCTTTTATTTTTATTTTTATTTTTTTTTCTATTTTTTTTGTCTTGTTTTTTATGTGTTTCTTTCTTTCCTAAAGATTATTTCTCAACTCAATCGTTTTTACTTCCTTATTAAAAAAAATTGCTCTCTCTCTTCTCTCTTGCCCTCTTGCAACAAAACCCTAAATCGCTCTCTGCTTCAAAACCCTAACAATGGCCGAATCGAGTTCCACCTCTTCTTCCTCACTCAGACTCTCCTGACGGAACAAGAACTTCAACTTCTCAAAGGTATCAAAGAAGTATGAACAGAAGGAAGTCGAAACAGAAGAAATCCTGTTGAGTAATCGAAGAAAGCTAAAAGCAAAAACAGAAAAATCAAGAAAGCAAGTCGCTAGTTCTCCACGCCAAAGGTAAATCTGTTCTTATCTCCTACCCACTTATGCGTTCTATGTAATAGACGGAAATTCTTTGGAAAGACGAGTTTCAAAATTTCAGGACTCTTGAGTTCAGGGATGGATGGATTTTTTATCCTTAATAGACCGTAGTTTATGAGAAATGTGGTTAAGGAGTTTTATGGTTCTTTTTAAAACTAGCGGTCAGAAATCAATTCTGTAAAACTTGAAGAGAAATTAAAGCGTTGTCCTTATGCTGACTTAAGCAAGATCTGTTATGAGAATGTGGTTAAGGAGTTTTATGGTTCTTTTAAAACTAGCGGGTCAAAATCAATTTCTGTAAAACTTGAAGGAGAAATTAAAGCGTTGTCTTATGCTGACTTAAGCAAGATCTTTAATTTGCCAAACACTGGGCCTAGGGTAACAAAAATCAAAGATATTTCTAGGGTTAGCGGATACCAAAAGGAAGAATTTGTTAAGAAAATTATAAAGAAAGGTTCTGCGGAAAAACAGGGTGTTATTGAGTGTTCAAACTTGACTGACAGTATGGCCTTAAAAAAGCCTTTAGACAGTGGAATGTTGAATTTACTACTTTTATTACTATTCAGTTGGGGTTTGTTCAATCTGCCTATGATCATTGCTTATTCACTAAGACTGTTGATGATACTCTCTTGATTCTCTTGGTGTATGTTGATGATGTTATCATAACTGGTAACAATCTTGATGCTATTTTTCTGGTGAAACGAGCCTTACATTCTCACTTCATTATCAAACAATTGGGTTTTTGCAAAATATTTTCTCGGAATAAAAATAGCTAGATCCAGTTCTGGTACTTAGTCAAAGAAAATTCATTTTGGATCTGGTTAAGGAACTTGGTCTATAAGATGCAAAGCCTGCTTCTTCTCCTTTGCCTAAAGGTCTTAAATTGTCTTTAGAAGATAGTGATTTGTTGACAGAACCAAATCAGTTCAGGAGACTTATTGGTAAACTCTTATACATTACTATGACAAGGCCTGATATTAGCTACTCAGTTCAACATCTTAGTCAGTTCATGGTTGCGCCTAGGCAGCCCCATATACTGGCAGCAATGCAAATTATTAGATATTTGTGTGGATGTCCGTATCAAGGCTTATTTTTTCCTGCCACTAATGATCTTAAACTTCAGGCCTTCTATTATCCTGATTGGGCCTCTTGTTCTTCCACAAGAAGGTCCTTAACAGGTTTTTGTGTTTTACTTGGAGTAGCACTAATTTTCTTGGAAACCAAAGAAGCAAACTACTATCTCACAGTCTTCTGCTGAAGCTGAATATAGAAGCATGGCTTCTACAATTTGTGAGTTGCACTAGATCTCTTACATATTGGTGGATCTTTTTGTTTCTCCAGATCTTCCCATTCCTTGACACTGCAACAATCAGGCTGCCTTCATATTGTAGCTAATCCTGTGTTCCATGAGTGTACAAAGCATCTTGATGTAGACTGTCACTTGGTCCGAGATCACCTTAAACAAGGTTTTATTCATCCACTTCCTGTTTCTTCCCATTTTCAATTAGCGGATGTCTTCACAAAGCCCTTCAATTTTGCTCTACATTCTGATCTTCTTGTCAAGTTAGGGACTGCTTGATCTGCACCCTCCAACTTGAGGGGGGGATGAAAATATATTAGTTATAAGATATTTATTCAATAATAATTCCAGCTCAACATTAGTAATTGTGTAGGTTATAAATACTGAGACTTATATAATTGTAACTGTGACACAGTAATCAATATATTGGCATTATTCAGTCTTACTTTTTCTCTTCCCTATTGCCTTTTCTCTCGTTCTTTTTCAGTATGATTATATATTGATATTCTTTTATTATTATTATTATTATTATTATTCTATAGCCATAAATCTTCTTCCATAACAATATAAGTATGAAGGTATGAATAGTTAGAATTAGATTTGGAATTTTTGATTTTTTTTGAGAATTAATAAAAGTAGATAAGAAAGAGTATCCATGGTGATTGAGACAGTGAAAAAGAAAGAAAGATGAGCTGATGAACAAATGATAGAGGGAAAAACGTTTCTTCCATTTGCTGGGTTTCATGTTTGCGTAAGTGTGTTTCTAGGTTTCATGTTTGCGTCCAACACTAATAGAGATTAGAGATGAATTTGTTGATAGATTTTAATATTGTTAAAATGACATATCTAACCTTAATTGGATAATTGTGTATTTAAATTGATAGGAATACTTAAGTCAACATCAACTAATAATTAAATAATAATTATGCCTTTTTTTTTGTTTGAATATAATTAAACTTTATTGGGTTCTTTTGCCACTGTATACAAATATATTACTTTAAGCACAAAATTAAAATTTAAATTACAACAATAACTTAATAAACATAGAACTTAAATTACAATTAAATATGGGTGATGTAAAATTGTAAACCAACCAACTTAAGAAAAAAGTTGATGGAGAAACTACTCCAGATACATAATTAGCATTCCAAAGTTGCGTATTTGATTATTGATTGTTGTAATTTATAAATCAATATATATCAGAAAATTAATTATTTATCTCCAAACTAAAATTATAATTATTTATTTATTGTCAACACTATTTTTGTACTTCGATTATTTGATATCATGATTATTTTAATATTTGCATTTTTTTTGATTTTGTATTATTTTTAATGTTCAATATTTATTATATTTAACAGGATATATATAGTTAGTCTTTGTGGATTCTTCGAATTCTCGTTCTACTCAAGCAAGTACCGCTAGCAGTGTCGCTTATTAAAAAACTAGGGAGGAAGAATATAACCCTTTGTGAAAATATGTGAGAAAATTTGAGAAGATTGGAGAAGGAGGGGGTAATTGTAACTAGATATGTAATTTTTGTGGTGAAGAAAAGAAATGGGACTTACACTAGGGTAAAAGCTCATCTTTTGAAAATCACTGGAAAAGGGGTTAGTGTTTGTAAAAAGATACGGAGTGACAATGTTTCTGAAATGAAAAAAAAAAATGGAGGATGAGGCTGCAAATAGAATTACTAATTCACAATTTAAATGGGTTCCTTTGCCTACTAGTTTTGTTCCTTCCTTGTTTATAACTGAATCGAGTGTGATAGATACTTTAAAGAGGAGAAGAGTTAATGATTCTCCCACTGGTAAAGCTTTTGACATGCAAACTAGGCTCAATTAGATGCAGAGATTTCTAGAATGTTTTATATTGGAGGTCTGCCATTTAATTTTGCTAAATTTATTATGTAAGTTCTTATTCATTTACTGCTAATCATGCTTTGAGTGATTACGTGCCTCCTAGTTATAATAAATTGAGAGCTAGATTACTTCAGTAAGAAAAGGCAAATGTAAAGAGGTTATTAGAACCTATTAAAAGCACTTGGTCAGAAATTTGGTGTTAGTCTTGCTTGTGATGGATGGAGTGATCCTCAAAGGAGGTCTTTCATTAATTTTATGGTTGTTTTTGAATTTGTCCCTATGTTTGTTAAATCGGTGGATTATTCTAGTGAAGTGAAAGATAAGCATTTTATTGCTAATTTGATGAAGGAGGCAATTAATGAGATTGGAGACCAAAAAGTGGTACAAGTCATTACAAATAATGCACCTAATTGTAAGGCTACTAGAGAAATTATTAAAGGTATATATCCACATATTTACTGGACTCCTTGTGTTGTATATACCCTTAACCTTGCTTTGAAGAACATATGTGCAGCTAAAAATGTGGAAAACAATGAAGACATATTATTTATGCCACTAGATCATTGAAATTTACGGGGATGCTTTGCAAATCAAGAATTTTATGATGAACCATTCCATGAGACTTGTAATATACAATCGATTTAGTACTTTCAAGTTGCTTTCAGTTGTCGACATTCGTTTTGCCTCTATTATTATCATGCTTAAAAGATTTAAACTTATTAGGCGTGCCTTAAAAGCAATGGTTACGAGTAAACAATGGGCACAATACCGAGAAGATGGCTAAGGAAAAGCTAGATTTGTTCGTGAAAAAGTGGTGGATGAGGATTGGTGGGAAAATATTGATTACATTCTTACTTTTACTACTCCCATTTATAACATGATCAAAGTTTGTGATACAAACAAGCCATTGCTTCATCTGGTTTATGAGTTGTCGGATTCTATGATTGGAAATATGAAGAAGGTTATTTATGAGCTTGAAGGAAAGAAATTAGATAAGTTTGAGCTTGAAGGAAAGAAATTAGATAAGTTTTCTGCTTTTTACTATGTAGTTTTTTAGATTCTTGTTGATCGTTGGGCAAAGATTAACACCCCCCCTCTATTGTTTAGTTTATTCATTAAACCCAAAATAAGTTACTAACTTAATATTCACCTTGCTTCATATACTCTTTTTGCTTATTTTTTTTCCTCTTTTTGAAGGTTTTATGGTGATAAATGGCTCCAAGAGGGAGAAGGTAGAGAGCCTCCTCATATGGATGGAGAGATATCAACTGAAAGAATCAAGTGCTTTAGGAGAATTTTTTCTAATGAAGATGACCGTTGTAGAGCAAATGATGAATTTGCTAATTTTTTTTTCTTAAAAGTGGGCCATTTGTGGATCCAAATTCTATTGAGTGTAGGTATAGTACAGACCGTAGGAAGTGGTGGGCATGTTTTAGTTCTAATGTACCCTTACTTCAAAAAATTTGCTCTTAGAATGCTTGGACAACCTTGTTCTTCCTCTTGTTGTGAAAGAAATTGGAGTACTTATTCCTCCATTCATTGATGTAGAAGGAATAAAGTATCTCTAAAACATGCAGAAGACTTAATTTTTATTCATATCAATTTTTGCCTTTTGTCAAAAAATGCCTCTCAATATTATGATGAGAGGAAAATGTGGGACATTGGTGAAGATGAATTTGAGAGTTCTTAAATTTGTCAATCTTTTATGAGGTAAACTGGAATTAGAGTATGTATTTTTTAATGAAGATGCAACTACAAATATGGAGAAAGAAAAAGATAATGAATTATAATAAATGTTATGAATTTCATTATCTTTTTCCATTTTGATATTTGGATATTTTGTTTTCTTTTTTCTTTCTTGAGTATGGAACTTATAAACATTTTTTTCTCTTTTAGATATGATTTATAATGATTTACTTTTAGTTATAGTTAAAAAACTTTATTTGTAGTTGATTGTCCTTTAAAAATTATAAATGTACTCTTTCTAAATTATTTTCTATTTATTTCTATATTTTTAAAATTTTTGAATAAACCCCCATATTTTTTATATTTATGCATTTTCCCACATTTTTTTGTTTTCTATATTTTTGAAAATATCGTTTCTCCATGTCTGTTTCCCCAATTTTCAATTTTTCCGTTTCCGTGTCCATGCATCTTAATTATATATTTTGCAGAGCTCCATCTTAACTATATATTTTGTCATGAAATTTCGTTTGGAAAATATTTTTGGTTCCCCTTCCATTTCACTTCAAGTAATTTTTAAGGTTTTAGCACAAAAATTAAGTAAATAATTAAAGAACCTCATTTTATGAAAAATTACTAATAATTGATTAAAATACCCTTATAGTACCCTTATTAAACATTTCAAATTAGTATCTTTTTTTTTTCGGAGGGATTCAAACTAGTACCATTAATATAAGGGTGACAGTGAAAAAAAAATTACCTTAACAACATCTGTTGAATTGGGACAATAAAATTTTTTTCTATTCTCTTTCAAAATTGAAAAATTGATTACTAAAAGAAGTGTTTCAAAATTTTTAGCAATTTATACTTTATGTTGATATTAATTTGATCAGAAAAAAATATTAGAAATAAAGAATTTATATAGCTATGCCAAATAGTTTGGTACTAAAGTTTAGTAGTTGTTACTATATCACTTAAAAGGGAATGGATGAAATAATTTTTCAAAGTCAATATTTTTTTTAAGAAAAAGCAAGTATGTAGAATTTTCTAAAATATTATGTGTAAATGTGGCTTTTTTGTTTGTTATTTTTTTGTGTAACTTTTGATTTATGGAATCAATTTTGGTTAAAATCCACAACATCTAGGTGTTTGGCAAAAAAAGTAAATTACTTGGTAACTTGCAGATATGTATCAAGTTAAAGTGAAAAAGAAAATACCAAGAGATTACTAGGAAGAGATGCACTCTTATTCAATGAATATTCAAGAGAAATGGTTTCCTCATTTATAGGCATATAGTAACAAAAAAAAAAAAAAGAAAAATTTGGCACCAGATAGATAACATGCCTTGACTCAGTAAACAGTGAGAAAAAATAGGAGAATTATTAGAGACTACACCATTAAGCGGTTCCTCTGTGCTGCAATAAGTCAGAATAATTTGTTCACTTGAAACTAATTCCTGAATGAAGTGATGATGGATATCTATATGTTTAGTCCTCCCATGAAAAGTTGGAGTTTTCGACATTGAAATTGTGGACTTATCGGAAAATATTTAAGTTGCTTCCTTTTGCTCCTGGTTAAGATCCTTCAATAACCTTCAAGCCAAACAACTTGAAATGTTGAGGCAGTTGAGCCATGTATTCTGCTTCTGTTGACGACAAAACTGTTGTTGGTTTTTTTTTTTTCTTTTCTTTTTGAGCTCCAAGACACTATACAAGAACCAAGAACAAAAGCCTAACTAGAAATACTTCTCTTGTCTTCAAGAGAATTTGCCCAATCGTTATTTATAAAGCCTTTCAAATTGAAATTTGAGCTTGCAGTATATCAAAGTCCAAAATACAACTTTCAAGCTTCTATAGGATTTTCCTCTAGTAGGTTCTGAACTATCATTGGCTTATAGCTTTTCATTAACATTCATTGGAGTTATTATGGGGTTGCAATAAAGCATATTAGATCTTCAAAGTAGATCGGCTACATACTTCTTTTGAGATATAAAAATCTCATCTTCTGTGTAATTAATTTCCACACCAAGAAAATAATAAAGCTTTTCCAAATCTGTCATCTCAAAAGTTCTTTATCATATTCTCCTTAAATTCAGAAATAAGAGAAGAAAATGATCCCATGTAAATCATATCATCTACATAGAGATACACTAATAATAAATCATTCTCTTGTTTTTTAAAATAAAGAGTCAATTCATTATCACTTCTAATGAAATCAGTATTTTGTAAGTAAGAATCAATCTTACAGTACCAAGCTTGTGATGCCTATTTTAACCCATAAAGAGCCTTTTTAATTTGTTATCTTACTCTTCTTACCTTTGACAATAAACTCGTCTGGTTGTGCTACATTAACTTCTTCTTTGAGGTCACCATTTAAAAAGGCCGATTTAACATCAAATTGATAAACATGCCATTTTAGTTGAGCAACTAATGCTAAAGAAATTCTTACTGTCTCAAAACACACCGTAGGAGAAATGGTTCTTCTTAAGCAATACCTTGTTGCTGAGAATACCCCTTAAATACAGCTATGCCTTTTATTTTTTATGATCCCATCTACTTGGTACTTTGTTTTTAAAATCCCACTTTAATCTAATCGCTTATTTTCCTACTAGCAACTTCACTAAGACCCATGTATCGTTTCTTTCAACGGACAACATCTCTTTTTTCATTGCATTACACCACACTTCTTTGCTTGGTACCTTTTCATACGATGATGGATCAATATTTGCAAACATCACAATTTGAATTACATCTCCTTCATCATTTGTCACCATTTGGGATCACCTCAAAATTTCTTAAATAAGAAGTTGGTTGTGTTTGTCGTCTTGGCATGGTAGTTGGTTGGGAAAAATAAGAACTATTAAATGTTGCATGAGAAGTCAAGGGCACTTTTCTTGTTGTTGAATGAGAGGAATCTTCATCATTTATAGGAATTTCAGTAACTGGTGTTTCTTGACACTCGTTCCAACTCCAACTTGCAAGTTCATCAAATACAACATTACTGCTAATAATTATTTTTCCATTAATAGGATTGTACAACCTATAAGCTTTGGATTAAGACGAATAAGCAACAAAATTACAATGTTCTAATTTGCCGTCCAGTTTTTGATGATTATGTTTGTTAATTAAAGCATAGTCAACACACCCAAAGATTTTCAAGTGGCTAACATCAGGCTTCATACCTGCCCATATTTCATATGTGGTCTTGTTCCAAACTGCTTTTGTGGAAGAGATATATAACAAATATATTGTCTTAGCTACTATTAGTGCCAATAGATTATTTGGAAGATTTTAGCTTGTAAGAAACTTTTGGCCATTTCAATAATAGTGCGATTTTTGTGCTTGGCTATGTCGTTTTGCTCTTATGTGTTTGAGGCTGTCAACTCCCTATGAATGCCATTATCTTTACAAAATGCTTTAAATTCACAAGAAAAATTTTGCCACTTTGCTTCTCAACCAATGTCTTGAACTTATGAAAATTTTCAAAAGTTTTCGCCTTGTTTTTCTTAAAATACACCCAGCTGAAATGACTAAAATCACCAGTCAATAACAAAAAATATCAACTTCAACTGGTTGATTTTGTTTGCATGGGTCCACATAGGTTGGCATGTATGAGTTCAAGATATTTTGATGCCTTTCAAGACTTCCCAATAGAAAATGACATTCTACTTTGCTTCCCATAGATATACCCTTCACACAATCAAATTGAATCAATCCTAGGTAGCCAATACAATTCACAGCCATGTATTCAAAGCCTGTTTGATTCTTGATTGGGCTAGTGAGGAAAAATATAACAAAAGAGAGAGGGAGAGAAACACGCGAGGGAGTGAAACACAATAGGAAAATAGATCATGGCGGTGAATGGTGTTTTCTCTTCCTGGCAGCCACTCGTACCCATCTTCAATGGCTAGACATATGAGTTTTGGAGTATCAAAATGAAGACACTCGTCAAATCCCAAGCTGTATAGGAGCTAATTAGAAATGGTTATGTAAATTTTGATTCTGATGAAATTAGGTTGCAAGAAAACATGAAGAAGGACTCCAAGGCCTTGTTTATTCAACAAGTTGTCCATGAAATAGTTTTCTCAAGAGCTGCAGGAGCAACCACATCCAAAGAGGCATGAGAGATACTGCAGAAAAAATATCAAGGCTCAAAAAGGACCATCACAGTTAAACTTCAATCATTATGTTGTGAGTTTGAGAATTTAGCAATGAACAATAATGAAACTATACAAGATTACTTATTTAGAGTAGCCATAGTGGTGAATCAGTTGAAATCTTATGGTGAGCAATGCACTGATCAAGTTGTGGTTGAAAAATTTTTAAGGAGTTTATCTCCTAGATTTGATCATGTAGTTATTACCATCAAAGAGTCCAAAGACCTGTCTACATTCTCTTTTGATGATCTAAAAGGTTCTTTGCAATTTCATTAAGCTAGGATGAACAAATCCTTTGAGAAAGGAGAAGAAAAAGCATTTCATGTCAAAACATTCTCATCAACAGATGAATCAAAGCAATTGACAGTGGCAAAGAATTTAACAGAGGTGGACATGGAGGTAGAGCCATAACAGAGGCAGAGGCAGAAATAAAGGAAGACCCCATGAGCAAAATTTTTATTGGCAAAAAAATGATGAACAAAAGCACTACAAAAATAACATTCAGTGTAGTTATTGCAAAAAATGGGGCCATATGAAAGCAGATTGCTGGAAACTCCAAAAAAGGCAAGTTACATAAAAGGAAAGATAGAAGATAAATTATTCATGGCTTAAGAGTAAGAGGTGAATGTGCTAAGGGAAATATGGTTCATCCATAACAGTAGTTCAAACCACATGTCAGGAGAAAAATCAGCATTTAAAGAACTTGATGAAACCTTCAAGAAGGAAGTGAAGCTTGGAAATGACTCCAAAATCAAAGTTGAAGGAAAGAGTTGTAATGTTGTGCGAACCAGTAATGGTAATGTAAAACTTCTACATGATGATGTTTACTTTGCTTTGATACCACATATGTTGGGCAAAAGAAGTAAATTACTTGATAACTAATAGATACATATCAAGTATAAAGTGTAAAAGAAAATACCCAGAGATTACTAGCTTGCACTCTTATTCAATGAGTATTCAAGAGAAATAGTTGGCTCATTTATAACCATACAGTAATAGAAAAAAAGAAAGATATGGAACTAATAAATAATATGCCTTTGACTTAGGAAACAATGAGAAAAAATATGAGTTATTAGAGACTAACCCAAACAAATGAATCCATAAAATTTTATGGAATTCATTTAGAAATCCATATTTTGGCGTTTATAATAAAAAAAAAAGGTAGATTTCAATTCTATTAATTCAATTCCATGGAATTGAATATAACTATACCAGATGCTACAAAAATAGGTGAAATTTTTAAATGAAATCCACGAAACTAAGCAATCCAATTTTTATGACAAAACTACCTTCTGCTACAATGTAAATTTTTTAAATTTTTACTAATTTAGCTTATTTATTTTATCAAACATGACCAAAACTATTTTAAATTTTATTTTTTAGACAAATATATTCTTATTATTAGGTTTTTTATTTTAATATTTTTCATCTTTATTTTAATATTTTTTCAGCATTTTTTTACTATTGAGGAGAGGTATTTTAAGTTAAATATACATTTATCACTAAATTAAATGTAATAATTTTATTAATATTATTTTTAGGCCTAATGATTAAAAAAGAAACCTAACTTTGGCCTTTTTAACAATTTTGGCCAGTTATTTTAATTGCTACAATTGATACCGTGAAGTAATTTTTCTTAACAATTGTGACATTCATCCATTAACTATTACTACTATGCTAATGTGACCTTTAGTGGGACTCTCGACATAATATGTCACTTGTTAACCATAAATTTGCAAAGTTAAAGGAATTAGCCAAAATTATTAAAAAGACCAAAGTTCAGGATTTTTTTTATTCAATTTCAGGAAAAAAAGTGGTACTCTTTTTTAGTTATTCAAAATTGTCAATACTCATGCTATAATAATTAAATATTAAAGAAGATATAAAAATTCAATAAAATTATCAATATAGTAAGAGAGGGAAAATCAAATACTAGATAATTAATCAATCGTAAATTCGCTTTAATTTCAAAAGTGATAGTATTATTTGTAGGAACCTTTTTAACAATATTATCGCCTTACTTAAAATTTTATTCGCATTATTTACACTAATCTTTTTTCTACACTAATCTTTTTTGAAAAATTTATATGTGAATGTAAATTTTTATCGATCTTCGTTATTAAAATTTATTATATTTTGATTGTAGAGTTTATCGCGTTTCAAATTTTCAAGTTATATCTCCTTTTCAAATTTTTTCTTCCTTTATTTTGTGTCATATAATTATTATTTTAAATTAATTTTTATTAAAATGAAATAACTTCTTTTAAGCATAATATTCATTGTTTCTCATCAATTATTATAATATATCATTTAAAATAAAATACACTAATCTTTCTTTCTACACTAATGCTTTTTTTTGAAACAAATTGTATATGTGATGGTAAATTTTATCGATCTTTCCGTTATTAAAAATTTTATAAATATTTTGATTGTAGGAGTTTTATCGCGTTTCAAATTTTCAAGTTATATCTCCTTTTCAAATTTTTTTTCTTCCCTTTATTTTGTGTCATATAATTATTATTTAAATTAATTTTATTAAAATGAAAATTAACTTCTTCTTTTAAGCATAATATCAATTGTTTCTCATCAATAATTAATAATATATCATTTAAAAATAAAAAATATTTATAATTAAAATTTATAAAAATTCTAAAAATATTATAATTAAAATTTATAAAATAACTATATTTATTAAATTAAATTGGACTATTACAAGTTATAAAATTATTTATTGATAATATTATATAAGTAATAGAAATTAATTTTAATAAAAAAAAGTCCTGGATATATTGCCAAAATTATATATGTACTTACTACTAGACTATGTCTTGGTGTACATATAATAATCACGACTAAATTGGTAAACTAACAAACTTTAACCTAATGACTAAGGAAAATCCTGAACTTTGATTTTTTTAAATAATTTTGGCCAATTCTTTTAACAAATAAACCTTACAAATTTACAGTCAGCAAGTGACATATCATGATGGGGATCCCAATAACGACTACATCAGCATAATAGTAATAATTGATGGATGGAGACCACAATTGTTAAAAAAAAATTATTTGCGGTATCAATTGTAGCAATTTAAGGCCAAAATTTAAGTTTTTTTTAGTCATTAGACCTTATTTTTTTATATATATTTATTTAATAAAAATATAAAAAAATTATATAACATAACACAAATATAATTGCTATTTATTATTTATTTTTATAAAATTACTATTTCAAGAAAAATTTAGGATACAAAAGCGAATAATTTTCAATTATGAATATATTCCATATACATGATTATGTGGAATTCAATTAAATTGCGTATTTTAAATTAATAAAACCAAACATAAAAACTCATTCACAAATAAATTTCAAAATGAATAAATTTCATATTTTGAGTTCATTTATACGAAAGAATTTATTTATAAATAAATTTTATATTTTAAATTTATTTATATTAAACGGAGTGTAAACCATCAAACATGAGCCGTGAACAAATGTGTATTTGAATCAATTTCTAACACTATGAACTTTTCTCTAGTAAAAACATTTGTACTTCCTACTGCCATAAATATAATCATCCCAGAATGATCATCTCCACCTAAGTAAATAATATGCCAATTAGAACTGAACCAAAGATTTTTTTTTTTTTTAATTTTGCTTCATAAAATATTAGAATTTTTTTTTTTATTTTTGAAAATTTTTTTTGGTCTCTCCTTGGAGTCTGGGTCCGTCATGGACATAATAATAACTAATCTCTTGAAGTCATTCTTCAAATTCCTTGTTTGTAGAATCACAAAACAGTTGGTTCTTGCTTTTGCCTGTCATCTTCAACTTCTCTTTTGCAGTTTTGCTATTTTCTTTTGAATATTCCTGTTAAATCGAGGTATATATAGGCATTGAGCACTTTGATGGAGCTGATGTAACTGTTTTTGGCAAAGACCCAATATGAGCACGTTCCCACCACTTCATAGCCTGCCTGTGGAAAGCAATTCGGCCTTCAATGTTGCGAGAATCATATCATAAGAAGAGTCAAACCAGACCTTCTCCACAATTGAGACACAAGACTCCTCCCTAAGCCACATGTACTCGAATCTAAAGGGATGTTGAGTCCTTTGGGAGTTAAAACGATGATTATCCCACTGAATTCGAATTGGGCAATGATCTGAACCATGCCAGAAGAGATGTTCAACATTATAGCTAGGAAACATTCCGATCCACTCGACTATAGCCACGTACCTGTCCAAGATACTATGTGCACATGATTGCCCATTTGTCCAACTGAAGTTATAACCCGTAAATCCCAAGTCTGTAAGATGTCCATAGTCAAGAGCTTCATGAAAAGCCTCGAGTTTCTTAGGGTCCTTATTATCCACCAATATTCTCTCATTGATATAAAATTTCGTTAAAATCGCCACCACAAAGCCAAGGGAGATTGGAATCTAGGGTTATACCTTTTAACAAATCCTACGTCTGAAATTTCTGATTCTCTTCAGCCTAGCCATAAATACCCGTAAATCGCCATTGCCTATTCACTATTACATCAATATGGTGCTAGGAGACCGACAGTTGCTGGATATTAACCCCTTCCATCCATGATAAATAAATGCCGCCCCTTCTTCCTACCTCCCTATTGCATGAAAACACAATCCCAAAAGCAAAACCGCAAGGTTTATATATTCGTTCCATTTCCACCGATAATTGCTTTGTCTCACTAAGGAACAAAATATTGGGAGCTTTCAGCTTAACCAGCTGCCTTAGTTGACGAATTGCATAAGGGTTCCCAAGCCTTCTGCAATTCCAAGCAATCAGACTTATAATGCTCGACGGGACTGCCTCGCAGTCGCCATCATTCTCAATGTCGACTCCCTAACATCTCTTCTACTTTCTTGTCCACATGATCTATGTCCATAGGAATAAAGGACTCAGAGTCTAAGAGTCCTTCCTCTTCCTAGTAGTAATTATCAATTCACCCTGCTCCTAACCAATACCATTGCGAGCTAATCTTTTCTAATTTTTAGTTTTGGAAGCTGGAATACCTGAAGATAGACCCTGAATAGTTTTCGAGCCAGGGGAAGCAGGTATGGGTGATGGACCATGAGGTGACAAAATTTGGATATCTTTAGTTGGGATAATAACAGTTCTAGGAAGGGATAATGGGTTCGGTGGAGTGGTTTGGTTCAGAGGTTCTTGCGATTGAGTGACTGGTATATCAAACAGAGGTGTGAGATTAGGGACTGGAGGAGAAAGAGAATCGTGAATGGATTTCATAGGAGTAGGTTTGTTGAGTGATTGTTGAAGGAAGAAGGCTGGTCAAAAGTGTTTTTGGGATCAATACCAGAGGAAGTAAAATGAAAAGGAATAAAACTAGGGAAGTTGGCTGAGTTAATAACCGGTTCATGGGTTTGGGAAATAGAGATGGTTCGTGTACGGTCACTATCTATAGTCAAAGGCAATCTAACAATTGGAGGGTTTAAGGTTGGGCTAGGAAGAGGACCACTGGTTTGTACATTCATATGCCATAGCTAATGAAGGATGGAGTCAGTAATAGTCTCATTCTCAACACGGATTGGTGAATAGACCTCAGGTGTAGCCACATTATTATTCTGACCTGGTTTGGATTGAATTATAGTCGATTTAAACACTAACTTCCGCTTTGTTACATCACCAAACTCTCCCATCACAAGCCTTCTTGAATTGCGTCAGAGAAGGGAAGCTCCAACGCCTCATTATATTGCATATTATCATGTTCAGTCAAATTCACAGCTTCTACCTCCTCACATTGCTCACATGAGTGTCCACACTTCCCACAGAAATAGCAAATATGGGGAGACCCTCATATTTTAGGGGTATCCAAAGCATCTGTCCAACCAACTTTATAGAAGTACCTTGTAATAGAGCTTTGTTAAGGTACAAGCATACCTTGAAACGAATAAACTTACCCCAACCAAGGGCATCTTCATCATACCATCCTTTGAAAATCCCCATCTTACTATAAATTAACTTTGCAACACCCTCAGTCATGCATCGGAGTGGAAAATCATATGCACATACCCACACTGGTGAATGGGAGAAATGATAGCAAAAGGTTGTTCACTGCCCTTGACTTCCTTCAACACCAAGAGATTATTTTCAAAATGTCAAGGTTCACTCTCAATCACATGTTGCATGTCTTTCTCATGATGAAACTGGAAGAAGAATATATTCTTACCCCATTCACGGACTAGAACCCCGTTCTTCGCCTTCCAGACCCTAACCATTGTATCCATCAAAGCAAACTTATTATAGGAACTCTCCGTCTAAAGTTTCCCCACTAGGCAGAGTGTTTCTTTTGGTTCTGCAGACTGAACAACTTCATCACTAACTTCGGTGACGATAGATTCCTCCGTTGTTGGATCATAACTATTTTGAGTATTCATCTCGACATCCACAACTGATTTATGCCAAGGAGATAGAGAGTATGTAGCGGTAGAGAGAAAGCATGCACCTGAAGCAAAAAAATAAAAGAGCAAACGAGAGAAAACAAAAATGAGAGAAGAAAACCTGACACAATAAAAGAGAAAAACAAGCAATATAGGTAACGGAAGCAAGAAAAGAAAAGAAAAGAAGCACTCACGTAGGTAGAGAACAAATAAGATAGGTGAGATTATCACAGATATCAATATGGCCTCTGACAATGAAGAGAACAAAATCTCCCAAAAGAGAAACTCTAGTTGTATAGACAGCAACCCTACTCTCACATAGGAGAGAACTCAAAAAAATACATAACCGTATCAATTACTAGGTTCGCAATGACAGATTTATCCTATTCAATTTAACGCGTATAAGTTACGCATCCAACTATGCGCGTCTTTCTTTACAAATAGTTAGCCCCATACTTTACATTTTATCCTTTTAAATAATATGGCTCCGATGAGCGATTCCCGCTGCCGATCATTATTGTTGAAAGAAAGGCTTTCTTGCTTTTACTAAAATGGGAAACCATAATTCACCATAGACTCTGCCAAATATGAACATGTGTCCTCCTATAACAACAGAATTAGGAGTTAAATGAGATTCAATTTATTTTATGGAGGAAAATGAAAGATATTATCATAATTTTAACTTGAAAGATTATAGTTTATCAATAAATTTACCATGTGCAACTGAAGCACAAGATTCTATCTTTCTCTGGACCATGATGCTTCAGGATCCAAAGTGCAAGCATGTAATTAGTAATTTAGTAATTTTATGATTTGTTAGTCACATGGTCGTTTAGTTCGTTCTCCTTTTGGGCCTCATCAGTCGTAGCAACTCATACTAACAGTCTCTCTCCCGGTACAACTTTATAACCATTCTAAGAGAATTCTCTCATTATTTCAAAGTGAAAAAATTGACAGATCATGAGATAATGTACAGTGCTAAACTTAGGCTCTGTTATAATGACTTGTAGTTATAATCTTCAGTCAATGCATTATAGATTCAGTCAACGCACTATCAAGAAGCATAAATATTGGTAAAGTGTGATTGTCATAAAATGCTTACAGAATTATTCCTGCGTCTACTTTACACATAAACTAGCAATATATCCGTGCTATGCATGGTTAAAAAAAGTAAAAAAAAGTAAAATTGAGAGAATATATAGATAATTTATAGATTCTTGAATAAAAGTTATTTTATTATGATATTAAAAATATTATTATTGGAGATAATAACAGATTGAGATATTCTTGGCTAGAGTTTATTAAGTTTGAATGAGTTTGTATCTATGTAATCCCTGAGTTTTAGGGACTAACTTGACAGATCATGAGATAATGTACAGTGCTAAACTAGGCTCTGTTATAATTGATTAGTAGTTATTAGATCTTCCGTCATGCATTAATAGATTCAGTCAAACGCACTATCAAGAAGCATAATATTTGGGTAAAGTGTGATTGTCATAAAATGCTTACAGAAATTATTCTGCGTCTACTTTACACAATAACTAGCAAATATATCAGTGCTAATGCATGTGTTAAAAAAAGGTAAAAAAAAGTAAAATTGAGAGATATATAGAATAATTAATAAGATTTCTTTGAATAAAAGTTATTTTATTATGATATTTAAATATTATTATTGGAGATTAATAACAGATTGACGATATTCTTGGGCTAGAAGTTATTAAGTTTGAATGAGTTTTTGTATCTATGTAATCCCTGAGTTTTAGGGACTAACTATGTATATATATTATTTGTATCTCTTTTACTGGAGAAAAAAATACAAAACACTTTTCTATCTTCCTTCATTTGGTATCAGAGCCATCTACATCTCACGATGGCCACTACCCAACAAACACTGATTCTTTCTATCTCTTCCTCTCTCAATCTCCACTATCTAAGCTATTTCTCTTTCAAGCTCCAAATCTCTTTTTCTGCGCCACCTCACGCCAACTCTCTTTTCCTCTTAAAGTTGAAAGAACAATATTATTAGCTTTGGAAAAACGCCAGTTTTTTACCTATCATCAAAATGCTAACACATCTAAAAACGGATATTGATTGGAACACCACCTCCTGCTCCTTTGTTACATTCAACAACGCAAAGCAAGTCCGGATCCTAATACCCAGAAATTATTCTTTTGTTACCAATTCAACAACGCAGCAGTCGGATCCTAATCCAGATTATTTCAAATGGGAGCAAGAGGACCAACTCCTTCTTAGCTGGATCTGTTCTTCCTTGACTGAGGAAGTTATGCCCTATGTTACTGGAATTGACACTGCTTGTGCGGCTTGGGAATCTCTGTCTGATGTGTTTGGAACAACCAACAGTGCCAAACAAGTACAGCTTCACATTTCTCTACAGAATCTGACCTTAGGAGACAAACCTATCTCCCAATTTCTGCGTGAAGCTAAAGCAATTGCTGATGAGTTAGTTGTTGCTGGAACGCCTATTTCTACCGATGAGTTCAACGCCACTATTTTTCGATTGTTAACTCCGGAATATCATCCGGTTATTGCGACTCTCTCTGCAAGCAAAACGAAGGTATCCTTCTCTGAACTTTCTGGTCAGCTATTGGCTCATGAGATTCTTCTGCAGGGATCCAATCGCACATCGCCGATTCATGCCAATGTCGCACGGCAAAGCAATTCTGGATCAAAATCTTATAATCAACGGCGAGGGAACAATTCCCGCAATTTCACTTCTGCTTCCAAGGGTTCGAAAAAGTGGTACCCTAATCCTTGCCAAATTTGTGGCCTTAATAATCATCAAGCCAAATGGTGTCGAAAGCGTTATGATAAAGATGAACAACAGATTTCCGCTAATACAGCTCATGTTTCAGACTCTTTAGATTCAAACACTTGGTTTGCTGAGTCTGCAGCTTCTCATCACATGACGCCAGATTTATCCGCTCTTGAACTTTCAGATGAGTATAAAGGACCTGATAAAGTTACTATAGGTAATGGTTCTGGTTTACATATTACTTATGTTGGTACACGGACCATTCCCACTTCTATTGCACAAATTAAAATGAATAAAATTTTGCATGTTCCTTCTTTGGAAAATCAATTACTTTGGTGGCAAAGGGGTATAATCAAGTTGAAGGTGTTGATTACGCAGCGACGTTCAGTCCTGTTATCAAACCAACTATGATCCGAATTGTATTATCATTGGCAGTTACAAAGAAGTGGACCATTCGGCAATTGGATATTTCTAATGCCTTTCTTAATGGGTGCTTTTCTTTAATGGGTATTTTCAGAGGAGATACTGTTCTCATGCACAACCACCAGGGTTTTTGCAGATTCTAGATGCCCGGTATTGTGGTCACTGACGTTAAGTGTCCTCGTTGGTGAATTGCGTAAAGGTATTACGTAGTTTATGGCTTAAAGCAGGCCCTCGTGCATGGTTTAGGCGGGCTAAAATTCATATTTTATTAAAATGGTTTTGCAGGCTCTCATACGTTCTCTCTTTTCATTAAAGAAACGGGCTGGTGCTGTTATTTAAATCTTGCTTTATGTTGATGATATTGTTATACTGAAGTAGTTTCAGTAAGCCCAATTCAAAAGCTGTTTCAGCACTTTCAAACTAGAATTCAAGCTTCGTGAATCTTGGAAGTTGAGTTATCTTTCTTGGTGTTGAAGGTTCTCTTATCACTCCAAAGGTAATTTTAACTTTCTCAACAAACCAGGTATTTGAGTGATTTACTTGCTGCGCATTCATCATGGATCAAGCTAAGAAGTTACCACACCTAATCGCTACTATAAGTGTCAATATGACCAAATAATGAAGGTGAACCGATTGGCTGATCAATTTTTTGTATCGTAGAACTGTTGTGCTTTACAAGTATGCTTTGTTTAACCCCGTCCAGATTTAGCCATTGCGGTGAAAGATTATGTCCAGTGTCCACTCCAACAACAGCTCATTGGACAGCCTGCAAACGTGTTCTACGCTATGTTAAACGCACGCTAGCACATGGTCTCTTTATTGGGTCTGCGTCAAGTTCTCAATTACAAGCATTTTGCGATGTTGATTGGGCGGGGAATGCTTTAGATCGTCGTTCGACAGGTGGTTTTGCAATTTATTTGGGTTCCAATCTGATCTCATGGTAGGCCAAGAAGCAACCAACTGTTGCTCGATCATCGACGGAGGCCGAATACCATGCTGTGGCTAACACCACTGCAGAGATAATATGGATTAGATCATTGCTGAAAGAATTAAAGCAACCAGTTCAGAATCCTACAATCATTTGGTGTGTCAAAGCAAGAACAAAACATATCGAAGTCGACTTCCATTTTGTACGAGAGCAGGTTAAAGCTGGCCACATTAGTGTACAACATATATCCACGATGGATCAAATTGCAGATATTTTTACCAAACCTTTGAGTTCTCACAGGTTTGCTCAGCACAAGAACAAGCTCCGAATTCTTACACGAAGTTCATACACGAAGTTCATAGCTTGAGCGGGGGTATTGGAGATAATAACAGATTGAGATATTCTTGGCTAGAGTTTATTAAGTTTGAATGAGTTTGTATCTATGCAATCCCTGAGTTTTAGGGACTAACTATGTATATATATATGTTATATCTCTTTACTGGAGAAAAATACAAAAACACTTTTCTATCTCCTTCAATTATTATAAAGATATATCAATAGTTTAAAAAAAATACAGTGAGATTTTTAATTATTAAAATTTTGATTATTAAAGTAAAAATTAGTAAATAGACATGTGTTCAGGAATATGGATTAAAAATGTTGAAATTTATAAAGATAAATAAAAAAAAAAACAAAATGAAAGGTGGTAAAATTCATTAATTTGATTTATTTTAAAATTAATGTAAAAAATAATTAACTCATTATTTCATTAAAATCCATGAATATTTCATTAAAATCATGATAAAATAATTTATTTTATAAATGATTAAGAGTTTGCTATAAATCTTCAATCTTTATCAATTTATTATTAATATTATATTAATATCAATTATATTGTACATATTAATTCTCTAATAAACAAACAAATTTATTTGTTAAATATAAAATAATAATCTGCCATATCTAATAGAAATTTTTATAAATTATGTATATTTATTTGTATCATTTAACAAGTATATATAAATTGATTACTTAATAAACTATTCAATTTCCTCTAACGTATATATGAATCTAATTACATAATTATTTTTCCCCATTTTTTATTCTAAGAAACGGGTTAATGCAATCATATAAATTAATTTTTATTTTCAACATCAAAAATATAAAATAAACAATTAAGTTTCATTACACATTGTCATTGGATCCTACATTGCATATACAAGGGAAGATATTCTTGTTTGCTTATACTACATATAATTACTATATACTATACTATATATAGAGAGAGAGAGAGAGAGAGAAGAGAGAGATGAGCAGGAGAGAGAGAGAGAGAGACATAGAGTGAGCTAGGAAGAGCAGAGAGAGAGGAAGAGAGAGAGACAGATGTAGAGAAAGACGAGAAATCGTACGAAGTTAGCAAGTGCAGACAAGGTAGAGAAGAATGATGAGAGAGAGAAGAGAGAGAGAGCAGAGCAGAGAGAGAGAGAGAGAGAGAGAGAGAGAGAGTCGGTGAGTTTACGGCTACAAAAAAATGTTAAATTATTTTTAAAAAAGAAAAAAAAATTGAGTAAGAACTACTAACCCATTAATACTAAACCATTAATGGAAATAGTTGAAATGTAGAAAATTCTGGACTAAAAAAATAAATAATATATTTAAAAGTAGAGACTAATACACATTTACAAAAAATACAGAAGAATATATTGATACAACTTATATATAGCATTTCTAAAAAAGCTAAAGTGTTTCTTGAGGGTAAATAATATAAAATTTAAAAAAAGTGTATTACTACACCATTTTTAAAAAAAAATAAATGGAAAACATTTAGATAAGAAACGTAAATGATACATTAAAGGTTGTTAGAGGAAATGTTTGTTACTTCACAAATTTGAGAGTAAACAATTGTTATAAAGCAATACATTAATAATTAATTGAATAATTCATTGTTATTAAACTTATCATTTTTTAAAAACTAATAATTGATAATAATTACTTAACGCCATTAATACATTAAATAATCAAATCAAACCAAACCAAAAACACTAGTTCAAAATAAATCCAAACCAAACCAATACATTAATATGTTAAATACTCAAATCAAACCAAAATCAAAAACACTAATTCAAAATAAATCCAAACTAAACCAATACATTAATACATTGAATAATCAAATCAAATCAAAAATACTAATTCAAAATAAAAAAATACTAATCAAATAAATCAAACCAAAACCAAATCAAGTCGAATACATTTAATATTAAGATCAAAATCAAACTCATACCAAGTGGCTAGCCTAATTGGAAAAAATATGTCACATGTCAATTAAAATGCCAAGTGGATACGTTCACAAGTTTCCTTTTTGAAAAAATGTTATATATATATATATATATACGTATATATTGATGGGGTCTAAGACAAGATAGATTTCAGAGCATGCAACCACAAGCGATTCATGCAGCCTCTCTTCTCCAGGCACAACCATTTCATTCAAACTCGCCTTTTATAATATATTGATGGGTCCTAAGACAAGATAGATTTCAAGCATGCAACCACAAGCGATCATGCAGCCTCTCTTCTCCAGCACCAACCATTTCATCAACCCTTTTATAAAAATGAAATGTGGGTGTATAACGAATTTGCGGAGTTATTTCTGGACATTCATCAATATCTGCACGTATGAAAGAAAGCTTAGGTAAATTGTTGCTCAGCTGGCAAACTGCAGGAAGGATCTGGCTACAAACCATACAGCAGAAAAATACACAAAATATAGGATCTTGTTACAAATCAAGAATTGCATTCTACGTCTAATTCTGGATGGAGCAAACCAAACATTGGATATATTAGGCATTTAGGCGAAGTAAGAGTCAAGGCTGAGATTTCATGTAAAAACTTTTTAACAGGCTATACATCCAACACCTTGTGTGCACATACCAAGCCTTGCATCAAAGCATGAGAAGGAAACGTACCATGAAGCGTCATAGTTGATAACAGCCTGCAAGCATGAAATAAAGAAATAAGTGAAAACTGAAGGACAAAATAAGCTCCTAAAGAAAAAGCGATTGAAGGTGAGAGTGTATGGTTACCGTAGTCTTGGAAGCTTTCATGTTAGAAAGAATTTCGAGGAGATTTTGATCGCTAGAAGCACTCTTCAGGTTGCTACGGCGATTCACTAGCAGGTTCATGCCAGTACCCTCTAATCCTTTCGTTGAGCTCTCCATTTCTTTCTACTTCACGTTTTCGTGCTCTGCTGGTCGAAATTCACAGGCGGTGACTGGAAATGGAGCCGACTCAGAATCCGGAAACTTGTACATCAAGATGCTCGAAATTTTATAAGGAATTTGATTCTAACGTCAAATTTTCCTCTGAATACTAATTACACCTAACATAGAAAATCCCCAGTTTAGACCTAAGTCCAACAACAATCTGAATCCACATTGTAACTCAAAATTGAAGAGAAGGAGGTGATATAGGAGAAGAGTTGAGTGGTTTAAGGCCTACCTGGAAACTTAAGGTCGCCTGAATTAATGGCTGTTATAGTCACAGCACCTTGAGGACGCCATCTCCGGTGATAAGAAGCTACACCATTGACAACAAATGGAGGAGAAGGCTTGGAAAGAAGCTAGGGTCTTTCTCGCTGTTCCTTCTGGCCGAGGAAATGATCGGAAACCGTAAGAGAGAGGGAGGGAGGAGAGTGGCGCTGTGATTGCATAGCAACGAAGGGGAGAAGGTGTTTTGTTTTCTCTCTCCTAAACTCCATATCAATAACCGGCCCAAAAACTTTAAACCTGATCCTGCTTTGGTTCAACTCATGTTTCTAATGGATTTTCCAATCGGGTTTTGGGATATATGATTTAATTCTGAAAAATAAATAATTTAATAATATTTTTCTACATTTTTATCAATCATCCCAATTGTTATACGTGGCCAGAATTCCCGACTCATAGTGCAAGGTACTCTCATCGAATGAACTATTGTTATTTAGCAAAAACTTTAGCTCCAAAATATAAATTTCATTAAATTTCATTGCATGATGTATTATTATTGGAGGCAACGACGGAGTTAGGGGTAGAGGTGGCCCGCACCCCTGACGAAGAACTTTTTAAAAAAATTTACTTATAAAATATTAAAATTTTTTTTTTACTCTCTAATAATAATAATTTAAAAACTTTTGAAATTTTTCTTTTTAAAAAAATTTACTTATAAAATATTAAAAATTTTTTTTACTCTTTAAATAATAAATTTTTTAACTTTTGAAATTTTTTTAATCTTTCCTGACTTTAATTTCTGACTTCGTCATTGATTGAAAGATGATTAATGTTGAGATTTGTTATAATACCTCTAATTGTTTTGATATTTGCCTAACTCACGATTCTATTTTCATATCCTAATTAGTATTAGGATTACAATTAGTATTTTTTTTATTCAACTCCATCATT
This sequence comes from Jatropha curcas, assembly GCF_014843425.1. The sequence continues at coordinate 3,397,584 of NW_023590789.1, read as the reverse complement.
TAAGGTCAATATTTATGTTTCATATTTTGATGTAGCTTTCAATTGAAGAGTTTGTACAATGGATAACCTGAGCTTATGCCACTAACTCATACTCTTGCCATTGAACTTGGTGCCAAGCTGACTGAAGTAAGAAAGAGCAAAACTTATGGTTGATGCCTGGTGATAGAAATGATAATGGAGCCATGGTACCGGTTAGGGTTCACATAATTCTTATTTCAACCCAGCACGTTGAGACTGTTACCAATGAGCAGATTGCAGCCGATTTGAAGGAGCATGTAATTGAGCCTGTTGTCCCACCTCAATATCTTGACGACAAGACTATTTTCCACCTTGACCCTTTAGGGCTTTTTGTCATTGGAGGACTCCATGGAGATGTCGGACTTACTAGCAGAAAGATTATCATTGATATGTATGGTGGATGGTGCGTACGGCTGCACATGGGTCGGGTTGGGTCGAGTTTATTAATTTAAAGTATATTATCCATACGTGCAGATCAATGATTTTTTTTTACCTAATCGAATGTATTAAATATATGAACCCGTGGGTTATAAACGGGTTGGATACAGATTCAATGTAAACTGCGGGTCAAATAAATAAATAATAATAATAATAATAATAATTTTAAATAAAATACAATTATTTGAGAGGAAATACTAAAAAATTAAATATATTTAAAAACTTAATTGAAATACTAAAAATTAAATATATTTAAAAACTTAATTATTACGATATAATTTTCACACCCACAAAATATATTATTACACTATACAACTATCAAAAATTAATTTCTTTAACTATAACTCTTCTCATGTGATATAACTTTTTAGAAGTAAACTCAAGAAAAACTTTAGATTTAGGTACTGGGAAATGCAATATGCAATTTTTTATCAATTATATTTAAATTTTTTAAAAAATATAGTAAACACTTTACTATTAGACTCTTATAGTTTAAATATAATGAATTAAAATAGATTTTTTAAAATATATTCTTTCTCTTTGATTTTTTTGGAGACTGTGTGATGGTTAGTACACTTATTTAGGATTATTCTTACACATCTTATTGTTATTATGACTAATATCATGTATAAATGTTTTTCTTTTTTAATACTTAATTATTTAGATTATTTACACATTATTGTATTTGACTAATATCATATTAAAAAATTTTTCCTTTTTAATCTAATGAAATCTTATTAAAAAAAATACACTATAAAGTTTGAATTAAAGAAAAAATGGCTATTTGCGCATATTTGCTATCATTTTCATTTTCAGTTTGTCTATTTTAAAGATGAAATTATGAGAAAATTAAAGAGCTCTCTTTTTATTCAATATTTTATTCTAATTTTTTTTTTGAATTTATGAAATTTTATTTAATTTTTTTTTACTTAATTAGATGTATTTGTTTAAAATAGATATAAAGATAATTAGTCCTTTGAAATTTTAATTTTTTAAACATTTTTAAAATAAATATATGACTTTGAAATTTTTGAATTTAATGTTAAGTATATCTATCTATAAACTTGAGAGATGATATTTCATTATCAATATTATTGTTTGTGCATTGATTTTTAAGTTACCTATTAACATTTATGTATATCATTTTGAATTCTTTTTTAGTCAAGAAAAAATCTTGAAACAATTGAAAAGTAGTTGCATGTTAAATATCAAATAGGATATTGCAAAATTTTTAGTTACCTTTAAATATATTTTTAATTTAACGAGTAGTAATAGTCTTTTTTTTTTCAACGAGTTTGATCTTGTATCACTCTCTTTTTGAAATAGTAGTCTTTTTATTTTTTTATTTTATAAAGTATATTATAGAAGTATATTAATTGAAGAGAAAAAGTACTTATATCGTTAATTTAAATGAGTAATAAAATTAGCATATTAATTTTATTGTTTTTTTTCAAAAACCAAAAATAAATAGTAAAGTAATTTAATAACAAAATTTTCTTTTAACTATATATTTAATATCGGACACCCATGCATAGAATTACAAGTATACATATTAAAAAATATTAATTTATTATGATTAAAAAGGTATTTGAAATAAAATCAAACTCAAAAAAAAATTAAAAATAGTAATGTAATTTAATAACAAAATTTTTTTTAAACTATATATTTATATCGACACCCAATGCATAGAATTACAAGTATAATATTAAATATTAATTATTATATTTAAAATAGGTATTTGAAATAAAATCAAACTCAAAAGAAAATTTAAATTAAAGAGATGAAAATCTTCTAAACATTTATAATCCATTAATTCAAGTTGGATAACTTGAAAACAAATAGCACAAATCTAATTTAGATAATAACTAGTTGAACGTCCGCGGTTTACACGGCTTTATTATTATAACTTATTTAGTATATTGTTAACAGATGTTTCCGGCAGATTACTCCATTAAATTTATTTAAATAATTATATATTTAATTAATCATGTCTAAGTTTCAGTTAAAATTTATAATTTAAACAATTTAAATACCATATCTTGTAATTGATAATTCTATATAGATAAAGATTTTATAGTTCAAATCATTTAATATGAATAACATATACATAAATATTATTTATAATTTAATTATTTAATATTAAAATATCATTAACTTATTATTATTAAATATTAATTCTATAAAACATAGAAAAATGAAAGAAAAATTAAAATGATTCTATTAATATTTTAGGTTAATCTAATATATTTAACACGGTCATTTAGGTAATTCTACCATGTGAATTAAATCAAAATGTAAGTAAATTGAAAGAAAATGAATAAAAAATGAATTTCAAGATTAAAATTACAAATAGACACTAAAAATAAATCAATTAAAAGAAATATCAAAATTAATTTACCCACAATCTCTTAATATGTATAAAACTGATAACTACACGAATGAAAAATACAAAAATGAATTAAACAAATATAATTTCACTAATGAAAAATTTAAGGAAAAAAAATAGAAAAGTTTGAAAGAAAGGATAAAAGATCATAATGAAAAGACATGAATTATGATAAATACGAAGAAACAGTAATTTTTTCAATACAAATACCACTGTGCCTCTATCACATACACTTTCCATATAATATAAATTGAACCAAACTGAATAAGATTATTATACCTAGCTCTTCGATGACATTTTTCGTATCTCCAAAAAAAAAAAATCAAATCCTAGATAATTAACTTTTCCTTCGTTTAGTAATAATGAAAGGCAACTAAATGAATATAGCATGTAATTTGAATCTAAACCTGCATCATCGCATGTCAAAGCCATTAACAAATGCAATTATTGATACCTACATAATTACTTGAAAATCAGATATCAAATATAGCTTGCTTTTACTCTTGATTTAATTTCAATAGTATAATATACAACAATATCCAAGCTTTAAATAGATTACAACAGAATGAATTGTCAAAAAAAAAAAAGAAAAAAAGTCATGCATCATTTATTCATTGACAGAGTAAATCAAACATGAGAGAATAAAAAAATTAAAGAAAAACTCACAAATTTGCACCTCTAAAGAAAAACTCACAAACTTGCTCATTCCGGCCATGCTCAGCTTTGCAAATTCCCTTTAAATAAGTATATAAAGAATAAATAGTTAAAGAGAGATAAAAAGATTCAATTTAAAAGCATTTAAATATAAAGATATAAACAAAGAAATTTGCTTAAATTTATCAAAGAGATATAGCAAAAGATTTGCTTAAATTTGTTAAATTTAATTTTCAAATAGAATCTATATATCAATATAACTCTTTAAAAACATTTTTGTAGGCAATCACATTAAAGTAAAAAAGAAAAAAGCTCAAAAATCTGTAAAAAAAGAAAAAAAGAATTGGTGGGAGAATAGAATGGTCACTCAGCATTTCAAAGATATTTTTTAATTCAAGACTATATATATATATATATATAGATTATTAATATAATGTTTTCGACATTATAGCGAATTAGTGCTTTAAAAAGAATATAAATGAAAAGTGTTATCTTTTAGAGTTTCATAATCATAATCAACAATGCAAAATTAAATTTTCTAATAAAAAAGACAACCAGTAAAATTAAAAATACTTGGTAATATAATTATATAATATATTTTAAACTACAATGTACTCCAATAGAAACAATCCAAAACAAGTTTATACTAAAGGAAAAAAAAAATTTTTAATCCGATATCTATTAAATGTGTAAATAATTTAGTATTTATATTCAAAATTGCAAATCAAAACAAATTAACTAAATAATTGATAATTACACATACATGCATATGTTTATTTGATATTATTATGGATTGGATGGGATCTGTGAATTTATCTAGTGAATCAGTGATCTATGTTCAACCGATCAGTTATAAAGATGACTCGTCCAATCCAACTAATTATATCTTCAAATCCACTGAATGGAATTGAGTTGGATTGGATTGAGTTGCTCGAGTTAGAACGGGTGAGATGCAGCACATTGTCTTAATTTTCATCTAGACGGTGACTTTCATTCTCCAAATGGACTTTGGGCCTATTTGTCTTTCCTTGGGCCCTCTGGACCTTAACACAATGAAGAGCTGTTTGATAGGGCAAAAGTCCACAGGATCAGACGATGAATTTAAATACAAAAAGAAAAAACTTGAACCAAATTTGCATGTATCTTTTTTATAATAGGTAATTACTATTTAATCTAGAGGGTTTGCTTAATTATACAGCGTTTAAAATTATATTTTCTAGTCCCTACATTATTATCTCATTATACTATAAGGTCCCATTATCTTTTTGTCGTTGAGTGACCGTGAAATGCTAAGAACAACTAGTAAATTCCCCTTTTTGATAATGATGGAGAAACTGGAGTTCAAATGAAATTTCTCATACAAAGTTTTATTTCCATTAGAAATTAGGAAAAAGAAGAAGATTTATCTCATTATTTTAATTTAATACTGAAATATAATGAAATTGGTGAAAAACTCATCACAAATTTACTTAACTCATAACTAAAATACAGAAAGTATATCAAACTTCTCATTTCTTTTAAAGGAGGAAATAAAATCATGATTAACAAAATAAGGAAACATATTAGAAAAGAAAATGGAACATTTTCATAGGACATCAATTTAAATTTCTAAATGTTACAAATTTACATTATTTTTTGTTAAAGGGGATAAAACTTTACACTTGATTTATGGATCCACCAATGGACCAAAATAATGAAAATAGACATTTTTTAAAAAGTTATTCTCATTTTACCCATTGTTTTCCCACAGAATGGTCAAAAATATTTTTCTAAAAAAATATATTTTTTATTGATTTCGTCCATAAGTGGAGCCATATGCAAAATTTGGACAAATCTTTTATTTATAAATTTTTAAGATGCAGTATGTATGCATCTAGAATAATATCATACGTCTATCCAACAATCACAGTTTTTCTCCACCCATTATCACATCTATTTATAGATGTAAATTTAGGCTAAACTCAACACCAATTATAGTTCTCTCAACAAAGAAAATGGACAGAACTTCATTCAACTTGGCAGTCTTGGTAGCTCTAATATTTACTATATGCTGTAAGTTACGTTTTTCAAATACATTTTTCTTATTAGATTTATTCTGTTTCATTTATTTATTTATTTATTTGATATAATAATAACTAGTATAGGTAATTAAACAGAAAGAGACTGTTTTTTCTTTCTCTTAATAGGTTTTGTTGATGGGATTGAACCAAGAGAAATGATAGTAAAGTCGAAGATGGCGAGACAGGAAATTTCTTTTAAAAATCATAAGAGACAAGACTTCAATTGTTTTGTGGATGAAAATTGTATTGAAATATGTCCCGATACCTGTGACCATATTTACTGTAAACATGGTACGTGTCTATGTCAGAAATTTCTTCAGATATCAGTACCTTGTGAGCCTTTCTTATAGGGATTAAGATCTCAAATGGAGTAATGAAGCTTTATTTCTTGTTACAAAAATTGTAAGGGATGCTAGAATTATATATATATCATTATATAATTATCAGGTTTCTTTTTATTTTGTTTATTTAAGAGAGGAAATAGCAATATTCAAACACTGTAGACCAAAAAATAAAACAACATAGCTAAGTTTATAATGTTTGTATAAACAGTTAAAGCTTATATCACGCAAATTATAAATAAAACCACATAACTAATGCTAAGACTCACACAAAAGACATGAGTAAAGAAGTAGTTGCTTAAAAGGAACACCTATGTCGCTCATCACCTCAGTTATTCTACTAAGCATTTTTATGACGCTTCTTTAATTGATCCTCACACACAGCTTATCTTAGAACTGGACTAAATTATTTTGGTTTGATTCAATTTATTTTTTATGAAAGATCGGTTAGTTTGTTTTGTACTTTCCCCACTTCAGTCACTCGGCTCTCTAACAACCTCTTTTCTATTGATTAAAAATGTAATATATTATATATAGTGTCTTCATGTTGCCTATGTTGCGCATGCTGGACAGTCTTCTCATGTGATTCTCGAGTTTATATGCCTCAATATGCTTGGTTTGCATTTATGGAAGGAGCTTTCCCCCATGTTCGCGCATGCTGGACAGTCTTCTCAATTGATTCTCGAGTTTATATGCCTCAATATGCTTGGTTTTTGCATTATGGAAGGAGCCTTTCCCCCCCACCCCCCACCCCCCCCCAAAGACCAAAGAATGTCTGAGGTTTTGAGCTATTTTTTAGTGTCAGAAGGGTGTGTTTCATAAGGCAATATCCAGCAGCTTCTCGGTATATGATGAGGTGCAATTGATTGAAGCCTGGCCTAGCGAACTACTATTTAACGGGCTGTTAGTAATATGACAGGTTCAAGATATATTTATAGTGATTGTCAGCCTCTTTTTATGCTTTGTACTCTAATACTTTGGATTTTTTGAATTTGGTGTGCTGGTAGAGGATTGTAAGTTGTTTCTTAGCTGTCGTAATGACATAGATCGTTGGATTAATAGACATGCAAACGTTGGGGCTCATTGTTTAGCAAGAGTATCCTATCAATGTGCTAATCTAGTAGTTTGGGACATGGTCCCATCTATCTTGTATTCGCATTATCAAATTGAATAAATCTCTCTTTGGTTTTCAAAAAAAATAATAATAAAATAAAATATAGAAAAGTATATCAAACTTCTCATTTCTTTTAAAGGAGGAAATAAATCCATGATTAACTTCTCATTTCTTTTAAAGGAGGAAATAAATCCATGATTAACAAAATAAGGAAACAAATTAGAAAAGAAAACTGAACATTTTCATAGGATATCAATTTGAACTTTTTCTAAATATTATAAATTTATATTATTATTTGTTAAAGTGGATAAAACTTACTTAAACCCAATTTACGAGTCTATCAATATACCAAATCAATGAAAGTAGAGGTTTTTTAAAAATTATTCTCACTTTATTTTTTTTTTTTTCACAGAATGGTCGAAATTATCATATTTCAAAAAAAAAAAAAAGTGTTTTTCATTGATTTGTTCATAAGTGAAGCCATAGACAAAGTTTAGACAAATTGTTTTTGTAAACTTTTAACATGTAGTATACATGCACCTAGAATAATATCATACTACTATCCAACATTCAGTTTTTGTCCCCCCATTATCTCTAATATCACATATCTATTTATAAATGCCTAAAATTAGGCTAAATTCAACAGCAATTATAGTTCTCTCAACAAAGAAAATGGACAGAGCTTCATTCAACTCATTCAACTTGGCAGTCTTGATAGCCCTAATAGTTACCATATGATGTAAGTTTTTTCCTTTTTTTTTTTTTTTTTCAAATATATTTTCTTATTAAATTTATTTTGTTCGATTTTTTTTTTTTTTGATATAATAATAACTAGTATGGATAAAAGAAAAGAAAGAGATTTTGGTTTTTCTTTTCTCTTAACAGGTTTTGTTGATGGGATTGAACCAAGAGAAATGACAATAAAGGCGAAGGTGGTGAGACAAGAAATTTCATTTAAAAGCAATAAAAGAGCAAAATTCAATTGTTTTGTGGATAGCTATTGTATTAAAATATGTCCCATAATTGTGACCGTATCTACTGTAAAGATAATGTTCGCATGTGCCAGAAAATTCTTCAGATAACGCTACCCTGTGATCCTTTCTCGTAGAGATTAAGATCTGTAATGGTAATGAAGCTTTATTTCCTTTGTTACAAAAATTATAAGGGGATGCTATATATATATATATATATACCTTTGTTACAAAAATTATAAGGGGATGCTATATATATATATATATATATACATATCAGGTTCTTATTTTATTTTATTTATTTAAAGAGGAAATAGCAATATTCAAACTCTGTAGACCAAAAAATAAAACAACATAGCTTGAACTTATGATGTTTGTATAAACAATTAAAGCTTATATCACACAATTTAAAGGTAAAACCACATAATTAATGCTAAAACTCACACAAAAAATAAGGAAGTAGTTGCTTGAATAAGGAAGTAGTTGGTTAAAAGGTACACACACCTATGTCGTTTATCACCTCAGTTATTCTACTAAGCATTTTTATGACTCTTCTTTAATTGATCCTCACACGTCTTATCTGAGAACTGGACCAAATTATTTTGGTTTGATTCAGTTTATTGTTTATGAAAAATCAATTAGTTTGGTCTGTACTTTCTCCGCTTTAGTCACTCTGACTACCTCTTTTTTTTTTTTTTTTTTTTTTTTTTTTAAACCACCGCGTATCTTACACAGCTGACTAATCCGAATTCGGATTTTGCAGAAGTCTATTATAGAGGCGACCCTCCTAATCCAATTTTTTCCATTCATAACATCATATGTCGCTTAAAGGATCCAGCACCTCATCCTACTGGACCAACTAATAGTTAATCACTCAACTATTAGTTGAAAATGTAATCTATTATATATATATTCTTCATGTTTTCCATAATACAATTATCTTTTATTAATTATGACTAAGTTAAAAGTAAACCGGAAATTATCATGCCATACACTAATTAGCAAATAACTTTTTTTGATTGACAGCCCGTTTGTGGAATTCATTTGGAAATTCAATATTTGTGTTTGGAATAAAAAAAATATATAGATTTAAATTCTAGAAATTGAATTCTATGGAATTAAGTATGCCTAACTCAAATTCTATTAAAATTGGTGGAATTTCTAAATGAATTCCACAAAATTGAACCATTAATTTTTTATTGACAAAATTACCCTCTATTATAAACTCAATTGTTTTTACTCTTTCTTTTCCCTTTTTGTTTTTTTTTTTTTTTTTTTGGGAAAATTCCTACTGAGGTTTTTTTTTTCTTTACTCTTTTTTATTTTCCTTTTTGTTTACTTTTGTTTGGAAAATTCCTACTAACGATATTTTTTTTCTTTTACTCCTTTTTTCCATTTTTGTTTTTTTTTTTTTTTTTTTTACTCCTTTTTTCGCATTTTTTCTTCTGTTTTTTTTTTTTTTTTTTTTTTTTTTTTTTTGGAAAATTCCTACTAACGTTTTTTTTTTTTCTGAAAATCTGATACTAACTAACAATTGTTAATCTAGTAATAACATTAATTTTTTTGCTAATCTAGTAAAAACGTTAGTTATTACTGTGAAACTACAAAAATTGATTATCAATAATTGTTTCCAAATGCAATTGAAAAAACTAATAACTTCTTAAATATTTTTATACTTTTCAAATTAAATACTTAAATTAATAGGACTTTTAACAATTAAAATAATTATTATGATGAATGTTAATAATTATATAATTAATTAAATAATTAAAAATAATATGTTATTATGTTGTATATAATAAATATAATTGGTGTTTGTTATTTATTTTTATTAAATTATTATGTCAAGGGTATTATAAGAAATTAAAACAAATGAATTTTCATTTAAGAATTTATTCCAAACATAATTTCGTAGAATTCAATTAAATTCTTTATTCTAATTTATCAGATACCAAACATGAGAAATTCATTTATAAATTATTCTTAATTTATCAGAATACCATACATATGAGAAATCCTTCATTTAAGAATTTATTCCAAACATAATTTCGTAGAATTCAATTAAATTCTTTATTCTAATTTATCAGATACCAAACATGAGAAATTCATTTATAAATGAATTCTACTTAGAATTCATTTACAAATGAATTCTACAATCATGATTCATTTGTTTCAAACATAGTGTGAGACATTTGAATTTAATTTATTCCAAGTAACAACCTTATACATGGAAATTGCATTCACTTGTAACTCACACCTAGAGAACTCTTTATTAATCAAATTACAATTTTGACAAAAGAAACATGAAATCCACCTGCATTGGCTTAAGACACAAACATTAATATTAATTAGGCATCAGGATTTGCCAAGAGGTAGGCTTCAATAGCCTTAAACAATCCAATAGACTTTTTTTTTCCAGCCTTAATTTCGTCTTGTTTGATCTCAAAATCACCAACAGTGTAGTATTTGCTGATGGACTTGCAAATGGATCCCCATTAGGGGCACCTCAAACTTAATCTCATTACAGATTTTTTCAAAATTTCCCATTAAGGCATCACATTCAATTGTTGTATAGGAATATGTCAACTTCTCCTTGTCTATTGCATCTGTTCTTTCCTTCACATGCTTGAATTGGCTACCTGAAGATGCAATTTTTTGATTAATTAAGTTTTGATTGAGATTTAAACTTATAACTCTATTACATTTAAAATTTTATTAATTAGACTCCAATGTATAAATAAAAACAAAAACAACAACACACCATTTCAATTAAATATTTATTATTAAATGGACAGGGTCTAACTCTGCTTAAGGGGAGAATGATCGCCTAAATCTTATATTTTGAATAAAAACTTTATCTCAAACCAATCTGAGCGTGAAGTTTATAGACAAATAACAGTGACATATGGGACCCAAAGCTAAAAGGTTAGTATATGTCCTACTCCTCCTAAAGTAGGACCGGTTTAAGTGGAACTGGACATTCAGTTGAATTGCATTTTTTGCCTTTGAAATTGAATGAATCAGACATGCTCTTATCCTATATTATAAAATAGACCAGATCTAACTCACTTCCCAAAAGCTAACTCAATGGAAGGAGGATCGTCTATATCTAAAGAACTTATCCCAAACAAATGTGAGATAACAGTATTGTATTAACTGTGACTAATTAATCACCTTCTCCAAAATTAATTTGTTTGATGGTACCAGGGCCGCCATTCCCTTCAAGAACGTCGACACTGTTGATAGCCTGAGGTAAGACCTTGGGAAGGATGGTGTTACCCTCAAGTACAAAGGACTTGAATATCCTAGTTGGTGGGATTGTAGCAGCAACCTCCATTTCATAAGTCACAACATCCATAATGAAGAAATTGTAATTACTGATATTCTGGCTTTGGGATGGAGAGTATGAAAACCCAAGAGGTGCTATTTATAGCAGGTCGAGCTTGTGTTAAACTTAAAAAGAGTTGAATCAGTATACTCTTTTTTGTCTTAATAAAGTTTAAGCTGAGATGACTAGGCAAATGCTTAGTGCTTACAAAGGTCATTCCACGTGTTGTCATGCCAATGCATAAATTCATAGTTATACTTTATATCAAAAATCTTATGGCACTCTCAGTTTTTACTTTGATTTATTGAATACTTTAATTTATAAAATTGTACCAATTAAATATTTCTACTTGCAAAAAATATTCTATTGAATTTTCAAACTTCAAAAATTAGAGCTATTAACACTTATTAGATAGTTGAAAATTTTGAAAATTATTCTTCCAAATACGATCACACATTAAGTGAATATTTTGCAAATAGATGCCAAAAGCACCAAAAAATGTTACTGTTAGAATGGAAAAGGCTATATTATTAGCAGAATTCATAATTTCAGAAGCATAATAGGCCATTTGCAAAGTTTGAAGTGCTACAAGGTTTTTTCCGCATGGTACAAGGGTATATTTGTGCATTTGGCCACACAGTATCCTGCACATAACATATTTAACTTATATGATTGAGTTACCATAATTAATTTTCTTCTCACTGATTCGAGGGATGTGAGGTCTTAACTCTCAGTCCTCTCAATCATAAGAGTTTTAGTCAATTTTATAAGTTAAGAGGTTCAAATTGTTATTTTGGCTTATTAGGTTTTTGAAAGAAATAAAAATATTATGATAATTAACTTAATACCTGAAATAGACAAATATAAAATCTGCTAACCTAAATTTTATTCAATTTTTTTATACATATGAAAACATTTAAAGAGAACCAGACTATTAGCAGTGACAAACGCGAGATTTAGAATTAGATGGAAAGGCATACACTTAAATTTATTACAATATTTTTGGGGGCCAAATATAAGAGTTAAAAAAATTATAGATATATAAATCTATATAATATATAAAAGCAGAGCAGTTTGTATTATATGAAAGTTAAGTGTAAACCTTTAAAATTGCCACGTATAAAGAGAAACAGTAGGGACAAACAAGTTTGATTAATTATTAAAAATTAAAAAATATGGAAAGTATTATATGAAAGTTAAGTGTAAACCTTTAAAATTGCCACGTATAAAGAGAAACAGTAGGGACAAACAAGTTTGATTAATTATTAAAAATTAAAAACCAAAAATAGGAACCATAGAGACCAACAATTCAATTTTGACCGGCAATTAATCATCACAAATATTTTGTACAAAATCAATCGAACTAGATCTTTACATTTACTACAGTATGGACCAATTGAAATATATACTTCTAGCTTTTTATTTTTTTTTTATTTTTCATTTTTTTATATTTTAACATTTTCCACTCAATTATATCTTAACGTTTTCTCTCTCTCAATTAGAACAACAGTAATATATACTTAATTTCTTATTTCAATGACGCAAAAAAAAAATTTGAAAAAACATTTCATTTTTTATTGGTAATAAGAAAAAACCTTGGTTGATTAACTTGGTATGTGGAGTAGTTTCATATACCAGGAGTTAGGTTGCACAAACATGGGACACGAGATACAGGAATATACGAGATACAATCTATATATAAATAAGCAGAGCGATTTGCATTATATGAAAGTTAAGTGTAAGCCTCTGAAATTGCCAAGTATGAGAAGGACAATAATTATTATTATTTAGCACGGTTGTAAGAAGATAATGTGTAATGACAGTAATTGTAAGAGATAAGTTATTTTATATTTTTAGATAATGTATTTATCATAATAATATCTATTAGTTACATCGATAATGGTGTAAGTGACAGTTGTAAGAAGATAATGTGTAATGACAGTAATTGTAAGAGATAAGTTATTTTATATTTTTAGATAATGTATTTATCATAATAATATCTATTAGTTACATCCCATAAAGATAATGCATTATATTGGATTAAAATTTAATTAAAAAACAAATAACCCAAGCCAGAAAATAAGAAATACTTAATTTATACCAGGAGCTAGGTTGCGCGGACATAGGACACGAGATACGGAACATATGGGATATATGATAATAAATAAACAATCATTTGTAATAAATAAAAAACATAAAATAAACATACTTAATTTTTATTTTAATATAATTGGTTTAAATTAAAATTAAATCAAAATTAAATCAAAATATATATAACCAAACTATAAAATAAAAAATATTTAATTTCTTAGATTACTTTGACGTATGAGGTAGTCTTATATGCCAGAAGCTAGACAGACACAAGACACGAGATACAAGAACGAACGGAATATGATAATAAATAAACAATCATTTATAATAAATAATAAACATAAAATAAAAAATACTTAATTTCTTATTTTCTTATTTCAATTATAATTAGTTAAATTTCAAAATTATTATCACTATTGAAAAAATCTATATACTAGTCTATATCCTATTTATGATAATGATATAAAAGCATGGTAGTTTGCTTGTATCTGGAAAGCCAAGTTGTAAGTAGGCACAGTTGTGTCCACTGTGAGCAATTATTGGATTGAGTTGGTGAGAAATGATGGATGTTAGAAATTCACACGAATTTAACACAAATTGTAAGAATTGTAAAAAAGATCAGTTTGTTTTAGGATCATTTTCAGATAATCGCTTCTATGCAAGATATATATATAAAAAAGATTAATCTCTAGGCATTTAATTTATAAGTTATTATATAGATTTATTCTGTCTTTACAAAGATAATTATAAGTAGTTCCACGACACGATTAAAAAGAGTGTGAATATAAGTAATGATATTACTATTAATAAATAATATATAAACAATTTAAAAAATATAAATTGAAACCATAGCGGGATAGTAAATAATTTTTAAAAAGTAGGGACATCCCACACACTTAGTACATATTGACACTAAATTACAGTGAATATAGTTTAATTAATTTCAAATAAGTAAACAACAATTTATAATAATTAATTAAACATAAAATAAAAAATTAATTTCTTATTTTAAATGACAAAAAAATATTTTTTTTTAAAAATATTATTATTTGTTTATTGCTAATAAAAAAAACCCTAGTTTGATTAGCGTTTTTTGTGTATAGAGGTAGTCTCGACATATAATGGAGCTGAGTGTGCAGAAAACGGGACAACGAGGGTACGTGATACGATAATTTTTTAAAAAGATAGGAAACTTCACGTCGCTGTAAAGACATACTACGACTAAAATAAATAATATATTAATATTTGCAAATAAATAAACCATCATTTATAATAAATCATAAACGAAAAAAATCAAAAAAGATATCTTAATTTCTTATTTCAATAGACACAAAAACAAATTAAAAGAAAACTTTAATTTTTATTGGTAATGAAAAAAATAAAACTTGGTTGATTAGCTTTGGTGTAGGGAGTGGGTCTGCATGATAGCCAGGAAACTGGATTGCACAGACAGAGATACGATGATACGCGGAACGTACGGATATGATAATTTGTTAAAAAAGTATGCACATCCATATACTTAGGATACAACTATAGTAATAATATTAATACATTAATATTTCAAATAAATAAATAATCATGTTATGAATAAATCATGGACACCTAAGAATAGAAAAATAGCTGTAATTTTTATTTCAAATTTGTTAAATTGCTGCAATAATTTTATCATATTGAAAAATATATTAATAGTGTGTATGTGCTCAATATTGAAAAATATATTAATAGTGTGTATGCATTTTTTTATGTAGGTCATACCATGCATAATTTTTACTATTGCATATCTTATGAAAAGCTTCGCATGATACTTAAGGAGATATATATTAGCATAGCAACTTTTTAGCATATCTCAATAAGATACAATTTATCTTTTTATTATATAATTTTACTATTTTTGAATGATGTTACTAAATATTATTTCATCTTTTAATATTACCCTGCACATCGTTTGGATTATAAGGGAAAAAAACAATTATATTTTCAGATAATATCAAATAGGAGGAAAAAAAACTAAATTAATATTAATAAGCAAAAACTATTTTATTTGAAAATAAGAAATGAATATTAGGGAAAAGAATTCTGATAATTTTCTCTTCAAATTAGAAGGAAAATAAAAAACTATAAAATTAATTTATAGAGAAAAATTAGTTTTATTTTTCTTTTATATTCAAAAAAAATAAGTAACAAAAGTTTTTCCGAAAAAAATTTAGTCCCTTCATATTTTTTTTGATTATTCATTAATAAAAAAATATACAAATAAATTAAAAAAAATGCTTCATCACGCGACACGAAAATGTATGCGATACTAATTTTTAAAAAAGTAGGAGATCCACACGCTTAGGACACACTACATAAGTATAATACATTAATATTTCGAATAAATAAACCATCATTTATAATAAATCATAAACATAAAATAAAAAAAAAACTTAATTTCTTATTTCAATATAATTAGGGAATCATTCTAAATAATTAAATTTTAAATTATAATGCTTCGAAAAGCGAAACATAAAAAAATATATTTACATGCCAAATTGAATATTACCGCCAAAATACAGCAAGGAGCCTAACAAATTGAAGAAAAGCACCGAAGTCAGTTGGACTCCACAACAAACTTTTCCACGTGTCACCAGTAGTTAGAAAATTAGTTTAAGAGTTAGTTTCCTCGCTCATTTATGATACGAATATAAATGTGTTGTGCTGCAGGTTGACACGCAGGTTAAATGAGTGACCTGTTTATTTAAGAGTAAATAGGTAATTTTAGTGTTAGATATAAATACTCCAACAAAAACCTATTTAAATTTTATTGTTGTATTATATTTTAATTTTAATTATAAATCTTGAAGAATTTATGTATTTTAGGTGTGAAAATTTATTTTTAAATATGATTGGAGTTAAATATTTATAAATCTTGAAGAATTTATGTATTTTAGGTGTGAAAATTTATTTTTAAATATGATTGGAGTTAAATATATTAAAAGTTAAAAATACTATAAGCAAAGTAAGTGGGTCGTATATAGATCAACACATATGCTTAACTTATTTATGATATTAAGCGGGTTACAAGTGTTGTATATGATCAACACGACCCACTTAAACTATTTATGATATTAAGCAGGTTAAACGTGTCGTATTTGTATCAACCGTCTAATTTTCGTGTTATGTTTGTGTCGAAATTATAAAAAATTATATTATCCTTAAATACTGTTGCACGCATCGCTCGGGTTCTAACACTAGTAATTTTTAAGGAAGGAAGAATATCCACACACTACACTAAATAAGTAATACATTAATATTTCAAATAAATAAACAATCATTTATAATAAATCATAATCATAAAATAAAAAAACACTAAATTTCTTATTTCAAAGACACAAAAATAAATTAAAAAAAAAAACCACTTCATTTTTATTGCTAATAAGAAAAACCTTGGTTGATTAGCTTGGTACATGAAGTAATCTCATAGACTAAGAGTTAGGTTGTACGAACACATGACACGCATATACGAAAATTTTTAAAAAAGACAGGAACTCATATGCTTAGGACACAGTACACTAAATAAGTAATACACTAAAATTTTAAATAAATAAACAATCATTTATAATAAATCATAAACACAAAATAAGAAAAATACTAAATTTCATATTTCAATGATACAAAAACAAATTAAAAAAAAACTTTGTTTTTATTGGTAATAAAAAAAATTAGTTAATTAGCTTGGTGTATAGAGTAGCATCATATACTAGGAGCTAGGTTGCACAAACACAGAACACGAGACACAGGAACGCACGAATACAACAACTTTTAAAAAGTAGGACATCCTCACGCTTAGGATATACTACACTAAATAAGTAATATATTAATATTTCAAATAAATAAATAATGATTTATAATACAAATAAATAAATAATGATTTATAATAAATAATAAACATAAAATAAACAAACTTAATTTCCTATTTCAATGACACAAAAATAAATTAAAAAAACATTTCATTTTTTATTGGTAATGAAAAAAACATTGGTTGATTAGGTTGGTGCATAGAGTAATATCATATACTAGAAACTAGGTTGCACAGAAACGAGACACGAGATATAGGAACGTATGAGATATAATGATTTTTTAAAAAAGGTAGGATATCCACACGCTTAGAATATAGTATACTAAATAAGTATACATTAATATTTTAAATAAATAAACAATCATTTATAATAAATAATTAAAAAATACTTAATTTCTTATTTAAATGACACAAAAATAAATTAAAAAAACACTTCATTTTTTATTGGCAATAAAAAAAACTTTGTTGATTACCTTTGGCAATAAAAAAAACTTTGTTGATTACCTTGGTACGTGAAGTAGTCTTATATACCAAAAGTTAAGGTACACGGACAAAGGACACAAGATACAAGAATATATGAGATACGATAATTTTTAAAAAATATAGGATATCCACACGCTTAGGACACACTACACTAAATAAGTAATACGTAATACATTAATATTTCAAATAAATAAACAATCATTTATAAATAAATCATAAACATAAAATAAAAAAAAACACTAAATTTCTTATTTCAACAACAAAAAAACATTTCATTTTTATTGGTAATAAAAAAAAAACTTGATTGATTAGCTTAGTATATAGAGTAATATTATATATCAGGAGTTAGGTTGCACGAACACAAGACACGAGATATAGAAACGTATTAGATACAACAATTTTTAAAAAAGGCAGGATATCCACACGCTTAGGACACAATATACTAAATAAGTAACACATTAATATTTCAAATAAATAAACAATCACTTATAATAAATCATAAACATAAAATAAAAAAACACTAAATTTCTTATTTCAAATGACACCAAAAATAAATTTAAAAAAACCACTTCATTTTATTGGTAATGAAAAAAATCTTAGTTAATTTAGCTTGGGTATAGGAGTAGTCTCATATACCAGGAGTTAGGTGCACCAAACACATGACACGAGACACGAGAACATTACAGATACGACAACTTTAAAAAGTAGGACATTGCACCGCTTGAGGCATACAGTAACATTAAATAAGTAATACATTAATTATTTAAAATAAATAAACAATCATTTATAATAAATAATAAACATAAAATAAAATAAAAAACTTATTTCTTATTTCACTGATTCCAAAAACAAATTAAAAAAATACTTCATTTTTATTGTAATAAAAAGAACCTTTGGTAAATTAGCTTTGGTGTATAGAGTAGTCTCCATATATCAGGAGCTAGGTTTCACGGAAATAGAACACGAGATTAAAGGAATGTACGTGATATTGATAATTTTTAAAAAAGATGGACATCCACACGCTTAGAAATTAGTTACACAAAAATAAATACATACATTAATATTTTTAAAATAAATAAATAATTATTATAATAAATTATAAATATAAAATAAAAAACAATACTTAAAAAAATACTTAATTTCTTATTTTAATGACGCAAAAATAAATTAAAAAAAAACACTTCATTTTTTATTGGTAATAAAAAAAATCTTAATGATTAGTTTGGTCTATAGAGTAGTTTCATATATCAGGAGCTAGATTGCATGGATACGGGATAGGAGATACGGGAAGAGATACAATAATTTTTAAAAAGTAGAACATCTACACGCTTAGGACACACTGCACTAAATAAGTAATACATTACTATTTTAAATAAATAAATAATCATTTATAATAAATCATAAACAGAAAATAAAAAAATACTTAATTTCTTATTTCAATCGCACAAAAAAAAAAAAACACTTCGTTTTTAAAAAAAAAAAAACACTTCGTTTTTATTGGCAATAAAAAAAATCTTGGTTGATTAGCTTGGTGTATGAAATAGTCTCATATACCATGAGCTAGGTTGCACGGATGCGGGACATGAGATACAATAACGTAATAATACGACAATTTTTTAAAAAAGTAGGACATCTACACTCTTAGAATACACTGTACTAAATAAGTAATAAATTAATATTTCAAATAAATAAACAATCATTTATAATAAATTATGAAGATAAAATATACTTGATTTCTTGTTTCAATGACTCAAAAATAAATTTAAAAATAAACACTTCATTTTTTATTGGTAATAGGAAAAAATCTTTGGTTGATTAACTTGGTGTATGGAGCAGTCTCATATACTAAGAGCTAGATTGTACAGACACGGGACACGGGATACGATAATGCAATAATTTTTAAAAAGGTAGAACATCCACACACTTAGAATACACTACACTAAATAAGTAATACATTAATGTTGAAAATAAAACGACAATCATTTATTATAAATTATAAACATAAAATAAAAAATACTTAATTTCTTAGTTCAACGGTTAAAAAAAATAAAAAAAGAAACACTTCATTTTTTATCGGTAATAAAACGAAACTTTGGTTGATTAACTTAATGTATAGAGTAGTCTCATATTCTACGAATTCGGTTGCATAGACAAGGTACACGAGATACGAGAACATACATGATATGATAATTTTTGAAAAAATAGGATATCTACACGCTTAGGACACAATATACTAAATAAGTAATACATTAATATTTCACATGAATAAACAATCATTTATAATAAATTATAAACATAAAATGAAAAAATACTTAATTTTTTCAGTATAATTAGTTAAATTCTCAAAATTGTTATCACTATTGAAAAATAAATCAATAGTATCTATGCATTTTTTAATGAGGTCATACCATGTATGACTTTTGCTATTGCATACCTTATGAAAATTATTATCACTATTAAAAAATACATCAATAGTATCTTGCATTTTTTAATGAGATTATACCATGTATGACTTTTGTTATTGCATACCTTATGAAAAGCTTCGCAGGATACTTAAGAAGACATATCTTAACGTTGCAAATTTTCAGCATATCTTAATGAGATACAATTTATCATTTTATTATATAATTTTACTTTATTATATAATTTTACTATTTTTAAATGATATTATAAAAAATTATTTTATCTTTTAATATTGCTCCGCGCATCGCGCAGGTTCTAACACTAATATAAATACATATTTAAAGAGATAAACTTTTACACTTGTTAGAATATTCATAATTATCTTGATATTACTTCTAGATTTATAGGACATTCATTTTTTTTATAACAAAAAATTTAGTATCTTTTTTTTTTAGAATAAAAAAATTCGTATCTTAAAATGCTTGTGGTTGATTCTAAAACCTTTTCTCCTTTGAATTTAATATGTTATTGTAATATATTAGTATAAGGCATATGATATTATGATTAGCTAATACTGAATCTGCGCGTATAATTTTCTGTTTTTAAAATTAAATTTAATGTAATTTTCAAGAAAATAATTTTAATTTATATTTGTTTTGCTTTAATTTAAATAATTTGCTTATGTACTTTTGATTAAATGATAGAAGCTAAAACAGGTTCTTTTTTAAATTCTCAAATATTGAACTGAAATATTAATTAGCACAAATAATTATTGTAAGCAAATTATTGTTATTCAATTGATATATTTAGTTAATTATTTTTTTTCTTTGAAATTTTCATATATTCAAATTAAATAAAGTATAAGAATATTTAATCTTAATGAATAAATTTTAGGGAATTGAAATTAATATTTTAATTATATTTATTAATCTAATTATATTTAATTAATTATTTAACTACGGGCTCTATTATAACCCCATTAGTTTTTTATAGAATAAAAACTATTTTTTTTCAAAAAAAAAAAACTATTTAATAAAAATTTATATTTATTTATAATATTAATTATAAAGAAATCTTATTGTTTGATTGTAACTCCATATTTAAATAAAGAATATTTAATTTCTATTTAAATATAAAACTCCATTATTTAATAAAGAATATTTAATTTCTATTTAAATATAAAAAATATTAATTATAATAAAAAAATAAAATATCATATCTTCACTTTCATATTTTAACAAGTTTTCACGTAAGCGTTTAGGTTTTAGTAATTATATATTTATATAGATGTGGGACGAAATCCAGAGGCCCAAATCAAGAGGCCCTAAGTACATTCTATACCGTTTCACATGAAGCCATTAGATAAAAGGGGGACCTTGGCCCAATGGGTAAATCTGGGTCTACCTGCATTGGATTTAAGCCTCATAATAGGCCCATAAGAATATTAAAGAGGTTCCAATCGGCACCCGAGAACAGGTACCAGTATCGGTGTTTGCACTTATCTCATTTGGGCTATTTCCCCCGGCACCGGGGAACTATAATTAGAAGCAATGAGACCTTTTTTAATGTACCTTATACGGTTTTTAGTTCAGCTAATTTATACAGCTGATATTTAATTTGAGCCTAACTGGTAGGTTTTAGGTATTCAGAAAATATTTTAATGAGCAGTTGATAAATTGTTAAAAGTCCTAATGAGGTGTTGATTCCATCAACTAACATTTTAGAGCTTTTTTTCGTGTCAATTAATAGCTAATTTATACTTATATTATTTAGAGTTTGTTCGGCAATATTAGCTGTTGTAGTTGCTGTTAGATGTTCTATTAGCGGTTAATTATTAGTTGCCTTGATAGTCGTGTGTTTAATTAGCTGTTTACTTAAAATAACAAAAAAATGATATTAATTGTTTAATTAGCTGAATTCAAAGGAAAAAAATAATGGAGAAAATTGTAAAAAAAATAATAATAATTAAAAGTTTAAATGCAAAACGTTAAAAGCAAAGCGTAATCGTGTTTAACGTTCCATACATTATCGTGTTTAATATTTCATTTCTAAAAACTGTTATAAAAGCTATGTTGGCGAACGCTATAATTAAAGAAAATTATTTGGCTATACTAGGTCCATAGCCACACTTATAAAGCAAACCAATGACAATAAGGATTGTTTAAAAAATGTTTCAACTTTATTCTTTTTTTTTTTCTCAATGTATGGTCAGAAATACCATCATTTCAATAAAAAATTTTATTCTCATTGGATTGGTATATGAGTGTGGCCATGGACCCGGTCTAGGTCAAATTTTCCCACAATTAATAGAGATAGAGTTTTGATTTGGTCACAACGCTAAAAACTAACTCAAAAGTTGTTACTAAACCAAGCCTTAGGCTCTATTAACCTCATAAGAATAATTGCTAATACTTTTTAATTAATATATTTTATCATTTTTTATAGCTATATAAAAATAATGATTTTCTATTAAATATTATTTTAAAATTTTAATTAATATATTTTTATGTCACACATTAAAATGAAAAGAAATATATTCACTTTAAAATTTGAAAAAAATTATATATATTATACATCGTAAGAAATAAAATCTTTAATAGTCATTTTACATTTTAATAGTAACACTACTAAAATTTTATTAAATACCAACATTCACCGTCTAACCGTTATTAGTGACTAGATATCAACAACCACTGTCATTTATCACGTATGAATAGCTAAACCAAATGATCCCTTAATCTACATTTGCAATCTTTTAATTTTCACCAAATTATGAATCAATTATTTTAAAGGTTGATGTGTTTAGTTTCCAATTCTATTTCTAGAGGTAACCTGAATGGAGGTAGCTCAACGACAAAGAGTATTTGTGGGGTTGATCACCATTGCTTAGGTCATGAGTTTGATCCTCCGCAATGCAAATTCCTCCCAGGCCAGCCCCTTGCCTCCGAGAGTGAGCAGGAATTAGTCAGGTTTATAAACCAGTAAAACAGATACGGGCCTTGATACCTTATGCAAGTATAAAAAAATTCTATTTCCAGAGGCTTTCTTGATTGATAGAATTTAAAATCAATGGAAAATGAAATTTTTGGAATTTAAATTTTATTGATTTTGAAATTAATAGAATTTTACATTCCATCATTTAATCACTAAACAAAATTTATATATCTAAAAGATATTTTCAGATTAAATTAAGGTCATATTAGATTAAGGTCATATTAGATAACAACTTTTAGATATCATATATTATTTTGATATGGTGAAAGCACTACTTTTATTGTTTATAGTATTGATGTAGCGTTCTATACCGGTGTTTAGTCGGTGAGAAAATGCATTATGTAATTTCTCTTTTAACATTTGATGGAACGATAGCAAAACACTTGACCACTATTGTTATAATTAATAGCTATTAAAACACTTAGAACGGGGCCTAGGTGTTTTAGATTTAACCATTAAATAAAAATGATGAATTTAAAAATCTCATCTTTAATATGGATTTTGTCTTTTTCTAATATGGTACTGGATTTAAAATCTGTCAGTTTCGTATATTGCTGCAGATTTTTATATGCCAAATAAATTCAAGTACCATAACTTAAGCTCTAATTACACGACTTAAAATGCAATGTTCTCCTAAAAAAAAAAAAAAAAAAATTAAAAAAAAAAAAAAAAATTGAGATTGAGAGTTGGATATCATGGAATGGACTAAATACTCACAAGAAGTACTTTATTCATTTATGAGCCGAGTCGGTGTGAGCTGGGTGGATGCTAAATCAAATCATGGTATGGAAGTAAAAAAAAAAAAAAAAAAAAATTGAGATTGAGAGTTGGATATCATGAATGGACTAAATACTCACAAGAAGTACTTTATTCATTTATGAGCCGAATCGGTGTGAGCTGGATGCTAAATCAAAGTCATGGTATGGAAGTGCTATTTTAGCTGTTTTAACTTTAAGAAGTGTATGATTATAATTTAGCATTTCTTGTATGCATGGGCCACAGAACATTATATGTAATAAATTACTATAATAAATAATACTGGCTTTTTCAAAATAATAATAGTAATAATTATGAAAAAGGACTTGGGAGAGCTAAAGATTGGATTCTTAACATCTTTTCATTAAATGAAACATTGAATTATGATATGTTAATTTCATTGTCCCTAACAATTAATACAGTTCCATTATATTTGCATCTTATTTTGGAAAGAAACCTCTATCAATTTAATCATATAATTTTTAACAAAAAAGTTTTATATTTCATCTCAAGAAAAGGAAATAATGACACTTTCTCATAATTGAGATATTTAGAGGATCATATGATTGCTTAAAAACTTTTTTTTAATTATGACATGATGTGTAAAATTCAACTGGGCCATTATAATCAAAAAGTGTATATATATTTTTTTTCATTTGATTCCTATTAAAATTTTAACTCAAAATTTTTTAAATTTAACGACCATCTTGTTACCACTAAATTACAAATCGTTTGTTAATTTATTATTATCTTTTACACAAGGTTTGTGGAAAAATTTTGGTAAATATGATATCATCCTATCTTTGAAACCTATGACCTAGGAGATTTTTCACCTCAATCATTGTGTCGGTTAGATATTTATTTGTTTATTTATTTTTTCATATAAAATGAGTCTAAATGTCTAATGGTGTATTTTTTCACTCGATCTTTACATGTAGAGGTCACTTTGCAAGCATCGTCTCGCTAATCAAACCTGCTTCGTTTTCATTGAAATAATAATAATAAAAAAAAATCCTCCATCACCCAATTAACTATTGGCAGAAAATGAACAACTTGAAAGCTGTAAACCGCTTGAGTGCTTAATTAATTAAACACACTAAGGTATTATATAATATTAAATCTACTACTAGTGGGTAACCAGCACTATTTTTGAAATGAAACCTTAGACTACTCAACTTATGAACTAGTTAGTCAAACCAATATAATTTGGTTATACCAATTTACAAATCAACAATTTTCATATAGTCTAATCCAACTGGAGTTAGACTTATTTTTCACTTTGTCTTTTAGTTAAATAATCATAGGATTATATTAATTTTAAAATTTTTAAAAATGCATGACAGTTTTTTCACAAAAATAAATAGTTGATTTGATATATATATACTCCTTCCCTTTTAAAGTATAAGTTGTTTTTAAATGATATTTTTTAAATATTATCTTTATTTATATTAGATATAATATAACTGTCTTTGCAAGTTATTTTTTATTTTGAGATAAATTATATTTGATTTTGTGATAATTTAAAAAAATAATTATTTTCTTAAATCATTTATATTTTGAGAGATATATATAATGAGCAAAATACAGTGAAATCTAACGAACTGATCAAAATTAGTCTGGTTCAATTTTTCATATAATCAATTTGATTTCTTTTTAATAAATAGAAATGAAAATTTTTCATTTGATTTGGATTTTATTAAGTCAAAAAAATATAGTCAGCCATTCTCCATGAAAGAAAAGACAAAACATGATAAAAGAAAAAAATTATGAAAGAGAAGACAGAGAATGATAATAATGGCGTAAACAAATGTAGAAAAGGAAGTGGTGGAGAAGAAAAACATGATTGCTTGAGAAGAAAGGAAAAAGGAAAAATTAAGTACTAAAAGGCCAAAAACAAAATATAGAAAGAGAGCAAGAAAATGAAGCACGCTAGGCGGCAGTGACAGAAAAAGTGTAGAGGCGGAGAAAGCACGTCCCCGACAAGCCCACTCCCTGCGGTGTGCACTTTGTCTCCTTGAAATATGTGTAAGATGAAAAAAAAACCAGTCCCCTGCCCACACCACACACACATTCCCTTTCAATTCAAAGCCAAACCCTCTTTTGTCCCTTCTTTTTTATTCTTTCTTTCTCATTGCAATGTCTATTTGTCAGTCGTCTTTTTGCACGCCTCTCTCTCTCAATCTGTGAGGATACTTGGGCATGTTCTTATATGGATTATATGGTAGACATTTGGTCAAATTTAATAATAGTTATTATTATTTGAGATTATGAATACTCGATTAAATTTGTTTAGCTGTTTGGTTGAATTAGTGGTTAGAGAGAAATCATTATTGGATATTTTTTTATCCACAAATTTTGCAATATTTTTAAATTTAATAGTTAATGATTTGAGATGATTATTATTGAAATGTTAAAAATTTGCATTTTGACCATTAATTTTAATTTGGTTATTCAAACTAACAGTTAGTAGCATTAGAATAACAATTAATTAGTAATATTTAATTTTTCTTCAAATTAACAATTTTTAATCATAATTTTCAAATTAAACAAGGAAAAATTATAATTTTAATCCATGTAGTTTGCTATAAATTATTAGTCTATCCCTATATTTTAAAAAATACAGTATAATATTCTAATAATTTTGTCCATTAAATACTTTTGCCATTCAGGCCCATTTTATTCTATTTTTCAGTACAAGTCAATGGAAAAAGATAGTCAGAAGAGAGAGATAATATTGTTGCTCAAAAACCTCCCTAACAACTTAGTCATCATCTTCCACTTCTTTGTCGCCGTCAACCCTGTAAAAAGAGCAATAAAATTACCAAGGCAAAACACCAATGCCCTATTTATTGTAAATGAAGCAGATCCCCAATAATTTGTGTCTTGACACGACAAATCAGATTTTATGTGTAAATTCTAAATCTCAAATTATGGCTTTTTTCTCGGATGAAATTACGGATTTTGACTCTATAATCAACTAGAAGTATGAACCAAAGATATCAAGGTGAACAGATGAATGCTATAAATATTAATTATCTTTGATAAGTTCGAAAGCAAGTTTAATGAAGAACCAAAGAGAATTTGTCTCTTTTGAAATAAAACTCATAAACTAAAGTATGTCTCAATTGTCTCCTGAAATACTGAAAACTAAGTATTTATAAACTAAGAAATCCTAAAAATTAAATAAAACATAAAGCCCAATTTAAATAGACCAATTATGTTAATTAAAACATAAAACTAATTCCAAGACTCAAAGCCCACATGTTTGGATCATTTTAATTAGCCTTGGATATTTTTTTAGGTTAATCTCTTCATGATCATAGCTTGTTTATTTTCATTATTGAACATGCATCTTACCCCTTTTCTTGAAAGGGATTTGTCCTCAAATCCAAATCTTTATTGCTCCATAAGTATGTTGGTGTGTCGCTTCCCTTAAGTGTAACTAGATTAATGCATACTCCTAGATCAAATGGAAAGTTCTTAAATTCTTTATCTTGCATCAGATTAGATTGAAAAGAGTATAGAATCATCTCTACTAGCCAATAGAAGTGCTCTCCTTTTAGTTTCAAAACCTTCTTTTTGTTAAAGTATGTTACCAATTTTTGTACTTTTGAGTACCTGCTCTATATATTACAAAAAATCAAAGTGAACATTATCGACTTGATGTGTAATTCCTTCGATAGATAGTGTTCCTTTTGTAATTCCACCTGAGCTACAATAGAATTCTCTTTAACTAGTTGTATCTTTCCTCTTTCTATTCAATTAATGGCTCTAAATTATCCTTGATAAAAAATAAACTTTCCCCTTTTCTTTTCGCCAACAAAAGATTATTAGCTTGTAGCTATTGTGAATCAAGAGGTACTAAGGTTATTTGTCTTCCATCCTTCATTAAAGAATAAGTTCTTTTGATTTTATCATGATTAGTAGACCTGTTAACATGTCGTGGTCTTCCCAAAAGCAAGTGACTAGTACTCATTGGAGCCACATCACCTAATATCTCATCTTTGTACCTTCCAATTGAAAATGGAACAAGAACTTGCATAGTCACTCTTACCTCACCACCTTCATTTAGCCACTAAAGCTTGTATGCATTATGGTGTATGGTAGTAGATAACCCTAGTTTTTCTACTAAGTAAATAGAAGCTATATTGACACAACTATCTTCATCAATAATAATTCTACCAATCTTATTACTCCTTACTGAGAATGTACTGAGGAATAACCTCACCTTTTGTTCATCATCATTATTTACATAAACATTAGGAACATGCCTTGGTTGCCTCCTTTGCAGGTTATTAATAAGTGCATCCTATTTTTATATTCTATTTCCTATTTCTTCAAACATCACGGTCATGTGCGTGAAACGTTGTTGTATATCTTAAAGAATAGAACATCTTGTTTCATTACATCACTACATTTGTTAAACATGATGATAAATGGACAAGAACTCAAACAAATAGAATCAAAAGATAGCAAGAAATATAACAATTATTTTTCGATTTCAATAAAGAATAAAAATTAGACGATTTAACATGAAAAAAAAAAATCAAAAGCAAACGAAAATAAATGAAAGCAAATGAAAGAAAACAAAAACAAACGGGAACAAATGAAAGCAAATGGAAACAAACGGAAACAAGCTGAAGCAAACATAACAAATAGAAATAAACAAAAATGAACGGAATCGAATATAATCAAACAAAAGCAAATGGAAACAAATGGAAATAAATGGAAGTAAACAAAAATAAATGAAAACAAACAAAATTAAACGGAAACAAACAGAATCAAATGAAAACAAAGGAAGCACATGGAAATAAATGGAACAAACAAGAACAAATTAATACAAAATAAAGGTAGATACAACCTGATTTGAGCCAAGGCTCTAATACTAAATGATGCGGAACCCCAAGAATTGTGTCTTGACACCCCAAATGGGATTCGATATGTAAACCTTAAATCCCAAATTAGAAATTTCTTCTTAGATGGAATTGCGAATCTTGACCCAATACTCAACTAAAGTATAAACCAAAGATATCAAGGTCAAAGGATGAACGCCATAAGGATTAATTATCTTTGATAAGTTGGAAAACAAGTTCAATAAAGAACTAAAGAGAATTTTCCTCTCTTGAAATAAATCTTATAAACTGAAATCTGTCTCAATGTGTCCCCTCTAATACTGAAAACTAAGCATGTATAAGCTTATAAACCCTAAAAATTAAATAAACTATAAAAGTCCAATTTAAATAGGTTCAATTACGCTAATTAAAATATAAAACTAATTCAAAGACTCAAAGCCCACATGTTTGGATTATGTTAATTAGCTTTGGATCTCCTTTTAGGTCATGTCTTCATGATCACCATGAGCTTGTTGATTTTCATTATTGGACATGAAACACCTACATTTTAAAAAATACACTACAATATTGTTATAGTTTTGTCCCATTACATACTTTGTCATTTCGTCCATTTTATTCCATTTTTCAACACTAGTTAAAGGAAAAAGATAGTCAGAAGAGAAAGCTAATATTGTTGATTAAAAAAAACACTTAACAACTCAGTCATCATCTTCTTCTTCTTTGTCACTGTCAACCCCGCAGAAAGAGCAATAAAATTACCAAAGCAAAACACCGAAAACCTAGTTATTGTAGAAATTCAATAACAACCACATTATGGTTCAAAACAAAATAGAGACACTTGACAGAAAAGAAAATGAGAAACGAAATGATGAGATGAGGGAGAAAACAAACCTTAGAATCGTAGAAGCAGTGGACAAGAATGGAGATTGAGGGATCTTGCCAACAAGGAGAGGAACAAGATCAGAACTTTCTTTTTTCCTTTTCTCCTGCTTGTTTTAATTATTATTATTATTATTATTATTATTATTATTATTATTATTATATAATTTGTCTATCGTTTGATTTTGGTTTATCCAATGAGGAGATAATTTTCATTTATTACTATAATTATTATTATATAATTTGTCTATCGTTTGATTTTGGTTTATCCAATGAGGAGATAATTTTCATTTATTACTATAATTATTATTTTAGTAGAAAGTGATAGAGAGATGTTCAAAAGCAAGGCAAAAACTTATTCTGTTTTGAATCATTTATGGGGTTTTGACTGTTGTATGCGAATTTTTTTTACTTTGACAAAGAAACCAAAGGTGGATTTTGAAAATTGAGTTTTTTGCATTTATTGATTTGTTCTTGATATAAGTGGTTTGTTAATTAAGGGCATTTTTGCACGTTTATGAAAAATAGTTGAAAGGACAAAAATATGTAACGGAACCAAATTATGAGGATATAGGAACGTATTTTTTAAAATATAGGAATAAACTAGTAATTATCACAAACTACATGGACAACATTATAATTTTTCCTTAAAAAAATTCTAGTGACCTAAGGAAAGAAATTCTTCTATAGGCCATAAGTTGAGTAAATAAATAGAGACCTAAACTTTGCAAGTTTAATCTTTTGGTATATTGAACTTTGCGAGAGACTTATTTGCCCTTTAATTTCATAATTTTACAAGCAGACACTTTTTATCATAAAAATATAAGTAAGCGTGTTTTCAAATGCTCTTGAGCCTCTCTCTCTTCATCATTAATATCAACAAACCTTTTGCTCCATTACAAAATTTGTAATTTATCACTAAACCTTACTTTTCCATTACCAAATTTCTAATTTCTCGCTCTACAAGAAAAATAGCATTTACTGATAGATTATCAACAACAAACAAGCAAAAATTAGTGTGAAAAATGCAAAATTGTCTCATTTATATAATCAAAGATTACTATTGGAATTACAATGGAAATTACTAATAGAAATTTTTTGGTTGGTAAACATGTGAACAATCAAAAGACATGAGTTTCACCCATGAAAGTACTGACCATTTTAGCAAGGATATTTACCAAAAGTAATGTTGATTTGACATGCAAGGAATACCAATAGAAATATATCATCGGTAAAATTACTAATAGATATTTAGGACACGTGCTTTGTATTTTATTGACAAAAACAATAAAACACCGATAAAACTCATGTTACACATGGAAGAATTTCTCTACTTTACTTATTTGCCAACCAATTTTAGCATTTACTGATAGAAAATTCTATTGATATTATTTCAGGCACAAAATGAATAGTTCTCTTTCTTGTTCATGCATTTTTACTCCCTCCCTTTTCTCTGTCATTGTCAACCACCCACAACTTGCTCTCTCCCTAAAAATTAACATCTAATAGTCACCAGTTTCTGTTTGCAGTCTCACTTCCTCTTCTCTTTATTATTCATCGATAAAAATTATATCGTCTAGTGGATACATTGATTGGTGGACCTAAGGTATTACAATAATTTTAATATTCAATTTCTCTCAATTGATAACGTAAAATAAAAAATTACATGTACGACTTATGTATTTCTTTTCTGTTATAATTATACAATTAATACATACTTTCAACTTGTGCAACTAACATCCAATACTTTAAAGGGCGACAAAATTATCAGCAAAATGAGTCCTCTTATATATTTGGAGGTAGCTAGAGAGAGAAGGAAAAGATAAGTATATGGACTCGGGTTATAGGTCTCAACATGTTACGGGTCTTTAGGTGCTTCTTATGAAATGTAGCATCGAGTTCACATCACATTGCCTACCCCCTCCTTAAGACGATTTGTTCTATGCATGGGAAGCTTGAGGAGTAGAACCAACTACTTTGACTTTATTTGTGCTACTATTTTAGTTTTTTAAGTTCTTACTGTCCTTAATTTTGTTTATTTTGGTTATTTTAGTTTAATTATTTCTATTTTCTGATTTCGAGTCAAAAAATGATGGAATATATGACTAATTTTTACCCCAAAAAGCTGTTAAGTGTTGTTGATGTAAGATAAGACTATTATAGATTTACAATTGAAAGAGTTTTAGTCTCAACACAACCTGCCATCAGAGGTAACACACTCATGTATAATGAGACAACAAGTTCTAGAGAGCTACACAACCTGTAATACATCCGTGTTGAGGTTGTGTTTTAAACTCTGTTAGATAGAAGGTCAAACACAAATGGATCACATGACAACACGTCCATGTCAAACATAGAGTTTCAATTTCCTTCTCTCGTCGTCAGTCGACACATTTGTGTTAAAAGTTTATTTGTATATGTTCTTCATGATCTTTTGACATTTTATGTTAGAGAAGATTGTGGAGATGGGATTTTTTTTTTTAATTTTGAATTCTTTTGGAGCATTATAAGGAATGAAGAGACACATAACGAAAAGGGCATAACTTGGACACTCTCTCATCACAAACAAGAGAGCGAAAAACACCAAACACCACCATAAAGCATTTTGGAAGGAGGGATTCCTTTATTCATTTTGTTTTGATTTTATAAGAAAAATTAGTTTTCTTTACTTATAGGATCATGTTTGATGGTGCTCGAAATGAAGCTTCTTTACTTCTCATTCAATTTGTTATGGGTGTTAATGGATTCTTAAGGTTTAATTAATTCTTCCCTTATTGGATTTCAAAATCTATGTGTAGATGATCAATTTTTACCCAAAAAAACTCAGTGATGATAACCTTTTTATGATAAAATGAGTTTGAGACATCCGATGAATTTGATTCTTAAATCAATGATCCAAGTTTAAGAAATGTGATATGTCGGGTCATTTTCACGTTTTCAAGTTTGCATCGAAACAGAGCATGGGAAGCGTCTCGGGTGTGCCCGTAATTTTATCCCGTGCACTACCTCATTTTTGCGTAACACTCGGGCTGATTTCGTGAAAAGTGAGCCAAACTTGTTTTGGGGCTATCAGTGGCCTACGCCACATAAGCCCTAAAACTAAGGTTACCTAGCCTCTTTTGCCTATAAATAGACCAAGGGTTTAGGCAAATGGGGAAGAAAAGTTGATTGCCTAAGGAAACTCTTAAATTTTTATTTCACAAAACTCTGTTAATTTAAATCTATAATAAGTATTATAGATTGGTTTTAAGGGAGAACAATTTTTTATCAAAAACTTCAGTGGGTTTGCAATCAACCTTCTCAAAACACTAATCAAGTAAAACAAATCTCGGATTCATTGATCAAAGATCAAAACTTATAGGGTATTTTTTACCATTTTCAATTCAATCTCAAGTTTTTCTTCAAAACAAGATCAATTGAGAGTCTAAACCCTTATTCCTCATCCTTTTCTTTTCTTCGGTGACATAAATCACCATTCTTAAGCCTGGTTGTGAGGCAAACCTAGGATCAACTAAAAAGGGCTTATTTGCATTGAAGTGGCACCATAAGTAATTAAGTGGTGCAAGCCACTATGTGTGGTGTGCGCCACAAGCAGTGGCTCTGAGCTACTTCTTCATGGACAGAGTTTGAGGCTTATTTCCTGAGTTTTCTAATCAGGGTAAGACCCGCACGCCACTATATATGGCGCATGCTACTTTTACTGGTAATCGAGTCTTCATTTCAGAAGCTCAAACACATAAAGCCTATAATCTAGCTATGATTTCGGTATCCAATTGAGTCAAGCCTTAAGCTTCCTTGCTTAAAGTGCAAATAAAACTCATTTTGGCCCGAATGAGCAAATAACCAACAAGAGATAGGTAGTGACAAATGAATTTGTTCATCAACCATGATGAACATCAAGGCTTTGAACTCAAATCTTGCTTAAACCTTTACATTAATGCTTTTAATTTATTGTTCTTTACTTTTATGTACTTTTTAATTCCTGTTGTTTATCTTTATGCCCTTCACTTTATTGTCCTTTAATTATTGTTTAGCTAACCCATTTGATAATAACTCATTATATGTGGACATTAAAATTCATCATTTTATCATTTTGAATGAATGTGTTTTGGTTTAACTTTATGAATGTTTATTTAATTCTGTGATCTTCATTGTTCATTTATGTTATCTATTCCTTTATTTGTTAAGCTCCATGTAAAGGACCTTGATGGGTCCTATTTATTATTTATTTGTAATCACTTAATTGGTTGTGAAAGTTTAATGGGTTAATGGATAGAATGTATATTTAGGAGATGGTTGTAACTCTTTTCTCCTTCTCGCATTCTTTGGATGATTTACTTTATGCAATAATTCTCATGCTTAATTGTCATACTTTCAAAATTGCATAAAAGTTTTTACATATCAAGTAGGGTTAATTTTATTATCAATAATTGTGAATGAATGGACAACGAAGGAGGCCGATTTCTAACTGATGTTTCGAGTACTTAACACCTTCTCGAAACCTTACCTAACTGCCTTACTCGGTTTTTGGTTCAAAATCGAATTATTCGATTCTAAAGAACCGATTAATTCGAGAAATTTTCCCTAAAAAAGTTGTTGACTCCAAAATGAAAACTCTTACCAAAGTAAGAGTCATTTTTAATCCATTTTAAAAGGATTGCCCTTCTGAGGACTAATGAATATGTATAATAAGAGAAAACCGCTTTAATAAAATAAAATGAACCAAGCCATTCTATTTGCATTTGTAGAAAATACAACATCCTTAGCCTGGCGACTCCACTAGAGATTGAACCTAGAAACTTTAGTTTTCGGTTTTGGGTTCGAATAAGGAGTTGACTCTAATGTATTGTCCACTTATTCACAATTGTTGATAATATCAAATTGAGTTTACATTTTTTTATATATAAATGGCATTCATGCATTATTCTCTTCTTAATTTCCTTTCTACCCTAAACCCTAAAGGTGATATTGGGGGATGTGGTTCTTTCACTTTACTCAACCATTGGGATCTGCCATTAATATAGAGCACCCATAAGTCATGTACCTTTTGGTATATCAAAAGAATTGACATAATCTATTATTACCATTGGCTTAGACCCAAAGCTAAATGGGAGGAAACAACCAATTCTCGCTTTTGGAACCCAAGACTTGTTTAACCCGACCAAAGCTCACATAATCAACCCTAATTTTCCCTTAGGGTTACCATAATAAATAATTATATATGTCATTCATCCAATAAATGTGAGAGACGTCGGTCCAAAACCCCATGATGGTTTATGGGCCCATCCAATATGTCCTAGGGTTCTAGTTTGGACTTTGACCATGAATCTTATGTGGGGGATATAAGGGTGGAGATCATGCATTTCCCCAACTCTTGTCTCTATTGTTTGTATATGTTTGTATTGACTTGTGATCTCCTCATGCATCACCCAACATTTCTTTAAGCCATATAGGAATATTCTGTCATGTCTCATTCCAGTTGTTTGAAACGTTGAAGAGGGAAAGATTTAAGAGAAGTGCTTGAATAAAAGCGAGCTAAGAGAGCTCTTTCAAATGTGACAATAAAGCCAAAGCTCAAGTGCCTAAGAGGGAAGCTCCTTCGGTCCCAACACGATTAATAAGGATCCCCTACAAAAGGCTCATCGACTCTTGCTCGAAATTAAGCAAGCACCACTTGAAGCCATGACTCCCTTTCAAGGTGTTGAGGCACGTTTCACTCTCGTGTGCAACATTGCCAATCCCTTATGGAAATAGGGCGCTTTGCTTTAGAGGATGCTAGACTATATCAAAGGTCTTAGGCCTTGAATTCTACAAGCAGTGTAAATGTTTAGATAGGGCCCAAAGTTATTATAAGAAATCAACTTTTAGACCAATACATGAGATCTCTATTTTTGAGCCGAATATTATTTTAATGTCTTTCAAAGAAAAAAAGAAAAGAAAGAAAAATCTCAATTGTATATAACTAAAAGACCATGCTCAAACGTCATCACTGTTTAAGGTAAAAAGAAAGGGAATCAAAAGAAAATAAAGAAAGAGACATTTCAAATATTTGGCTACAAAATATGGCACGTTTTGATTCTTCCAGTTCTTAAGGGCCTTTCTCTAATCTTCATTTTGAATGGTTTCGACCAAGTTATGACAGAATATAACATTAGTTGCGTTTCACTATGTTGTGTTGCATGATCACATTTTATGTGACATTTCCATCTTCATGCATTCATGCATATATGCATCATATCTAACCTTGCAGCCACCGTAGCTCGCACAAGAAGTCAAACCTCTCAAAGGTCAAAATTCTATTGGTTAAGGCCAAGGAAAAAAAGGGGAAGAAGAGAGAAACGAAAAAGAAAATGAAAATGAAAAGAAAAGAAAGAAAAAAAAAAGGAGGAAAAAGAAGGAAAAACAAAAAGAAAGCTTAAGGTGTTGAAAGGAGTCGAGCAAGAGGAAGACAACCTAATAGGGAATTCAAGTAAAAGAATAAAGAAAGCACCGAGGAGTTTGTCATTGATCCTGCAGATAAGATCTTAAGATCTTCCACAGAGGAGAACTTTGAAGAAGCTGGATCCCCTTCCTTGATGTTTCCAATCTTGAATTTTTCACTGACTGTAAAAAAATTTCTTTATTATTCAAATTTAATTTTGCTTATTTTGTTTGACCTTTTTCCTTACGGTTCCATTCATCAACTAGATAAGCTCATGAACATTTTTGACATAAACTCATCACACATGCTTGAATTTAATATTAGGACAAAGCACAATGCACAAAATTTGTTAATTGGGTCTAACCTTATGTAAGAATTAAACATGAAATTTCAAAACCTGCTCATGGATAATAAAGAAGCCTTAACATGGAGATATGAGGACATGCCAGGTATTGACAGATCTATAGCTGAGCACACCATTCCACTATATCCTAGGGCAAGCCAGTGAAACAGAAGAGGAGAAGGTCGAGACCATAATGGGCTGAAAAGATTAGAGAGGAAGTGGCCAAACATATTGATGCTGAATTTTTAAAAGGGTTCACTATCCTGATTGGCTAGCGAGAATCGTTCCAGTTCCTAAAAAGGACGGACGGGTCAAAATGTGTGAAGATTACAGAGATCTAAATGAAGCATCACTGAAATATGACCAGCCATGGTTTCATTGTATTCTACAGTGGATGACCAAGAGAGTGTATCCTGATTTGGCTACTAGAGATGACATACGAGCCTTATTTGGCATTACAGTTTACAGTTCTAGATGGTCAGCTTTATAAGAGAATGCCAGACAGTGTATTGTTGAGATATGTATCGATGAAGGAAGCTGAGGAAATGATGGAATAGATCCAAGCTGGAGTTTGCGGGACCCACATGAATGGAAAAGCTTTAGCAAAGAAAATTCTTAGATAAGGGTTCTTCTAGTCAACAATCGAAGAAGACTATATTTCTTCTGTGAAAAGTTGCTTCAATGTCAAATTCATAGAGACTTAAGTCACATCCCACCACTAGAATTAAATCCTCTTGTTTTTATCAGAGGGTGGAACCTTCAAAAATGATTTTCAAGCAATAAACGAAAAAGCAATTACTATATTCAAACTGAAACGGGGAAAAGGAAAATGATTTTACAGTTTAAATGCTCTACCAAAAATCAAGTCTTCTTTTGATCATGTTAGACATGAACGATTAAAAAAAAATTCAAAACGATTTGCATAAAAATGATTACTGCCAAAAACTTTTCAAGAACAGAAACAAAACCAGGTAGTAGAGGTTCAAAATTAAACCAATTCTATCAAAATGAGTTTAGTTGATTTCCAAAAAAAATTTGAAAACTAATAGATTTCATCAAATCTCCATTCTGTTGAAAAATGATTTTAACATGAATTAAAACCAATTTCATTATGGCAGCTAAAATGATTTTACTTATATATCAACCATCAATACAGAAACCATATATTATCATGTTTCAACATCAACAAAAACTAGATTAGGTAGGCCACCTATATACATGTTTTTATGGCTCTTATACCAATTGATGGGAACACCGATATAAACAACGAAAGTAAGCCAAGAACAGAAACATACACATAGGCAAACCAGACACATATTTCATAAACAATAGATTCTACCTACCTCTTGTAGCGTAGAATCGCTCACCATCTTCCTTTTTTTGCACGAATGGAACACCGAAACACCATTTATATTTTTTTGTGAATCACCCAAGGTCTTTTGTTGTGTATCCTCTGTTAAAGCTAGAAACCAAGTCTATGTGGGCAGACTTTTCTATATGAGAAGAAGAGGGAGAGAGAACTGTTTCAAAGGGTGTGTTTTCTTCGATCGGTAGAAAACACGCTATATAGACTTCTCTATATTATCTTCCGTGAACAAAACGATTGATAAGACTTATCGATCTGTTCCGGACGCGGTTTGCTTAAAATTTAAAACGAAAAGATTTTCTTATTTTAAATTAAAATAAAATATTTTTATTTATTAAATATT
Source organism: Jatropha curcas (assembly GCF_014843425.1). The sequence goes on along the minus strand of NW_023590789.1, from coordinate 3,359,504 downwards.
AAACAACATCTCAAACTGGATCTTATTAACACAGGCATAACAGGGACCATAGGAATAAAATTAATAAGACTACTAATTATAATAAGAATGTTTATAGAACTAGTAAATTCTTATTATAATTAATTATGAAGCATTCCACTAAAAATCTATAATTGAACTCCTTATTAATTTCAAATTTCTAAAACAAAACATAAATATTTATAAAACTCTCCATGTTAAGATTACAAATGCATGTCAATTAAATTAAATTACTAACAATTTAATTAATTAGCAATTTAGAACCTTAAGAGTGTCGCTTAACTTAGTTCATATGTCGGATTCAAAATCCATCTACAAGGTTTACACGATGAAAACTTATAAGCTTACTTAAGGAGCATCATCATCCTCTATACCGAGACATGGATTCTATCATCAGTTAGTAATTTACAAATGCACTCTGCTTTTGTCCAATTCACCAAGTTTATTATTCTAAAAATGGAACTCACTTTTTAAAGAATCAAAAAAAAAAAAAAAAAAAAAAAAAAAAAAAAAAAAAAGACAATGTACATTTGATCATATTAATTGAATCAAGATTAAGAGTATAAATATTATTCTAATGCCCTAGAGAATCTTATTTTATTAAGTCAGTGTAAAAATAATATTCTGAACTTGGTCCAGTTCAATACATACAAAATGCACTAGCACAAGAAGTTGGAATTTTACAATTCCCATAATCAAGATGAACTACATATAATCTTGTGCTATCATACCGGCAGTGTGTCAATTCAACCTTAGACTGTGAATTAAACTTTATATCTTATATGAACTTAAGATTTAATCTTCTATGTATAACTTAATCTCTATACATTAAATCAATCACAAATATAAGATAAGTGACACACATTATTATTAAATGGACTACAAAATAATATATTAAACTCAAATCTCAAATTCAATATATTAAATAATTATCCAAAAATAATCATTCAACAAACTATACTATTACAAAATGCATGGTTAATAATATAACTCTACCATTTTCTAGAGATTATTTTAACACTTTTTTACAGTGATCAAGTACCTTAGAGTCTTGGACAACTGTTAAAGTATCACAGACATAAGTACATTAGAATGAGCCTTGATTTTCAATAAATATGTTAATCAGTACTATTTGACATTTCATATTTAATTTCTAGGTTAAGGTTTTGAATTGGTAAAACATTATTTCATTTGCTTTTCATGAATTGTACAAAATGAGTATGAATAAGATAATCTCATGCCAGTTGTGAAGTACTTATTATCTCATACTGCTTTAATAGACAATACATATATAAAAATGCTCATGCTAAGTTTATGAATTGACAAAAATATCATTGAGAACTTTAATTTTATTGGTTGAAAAATAAAAGTAGTTTAATTTTGACTGGTTATGTGTTGGCTCAAGGGTCAATTTTATCTTGAGATTTTGATGATTATACAAAACAAATAAATTTAATATTCTTGTATGTGCTAATATTATTTTATGCGATTTTTTATAAATATGAAATTATTGAGAAATGAAGTTTCCTACAAACCCAATTAACTTTTATTTTTAATGACCATGAAGCATTATATTGTATTTCTATTGCTATATTATAATAAGTCTTTAAATAATTAGTTGGTAGGATTATATGAGTATAATAATTTTATAACACTATATCTATATCTTCTTCTCAAAATTGATTTTAAATGGTTTTTCTATATATTATTAGAGATATAGCCCAAAAAGTCTACTCTTCACATTTGTCCTCTTCTATAAAATCTTTTGAGAAAAGTATCCTTTTGGCTATTAAAATAAATTCTTTGCAAAAAGGGCTAGTTCTGATTAATTTTTTTACACAGTTCTTTTTCAATACAGCTGCGTTCTTACTGTTAAGATTTACCACTATTTCTAAACAATCCGTTTCATACCTGCCAAAAAACCTTTTGCGTTGTGATTATAAAATGTCTGACAAGCCTCTTTTATTTATACCCAGCATTTGTGTCTTATTTTAAAAAGTCAGTAAACTTCCATTATGTGCCTCATAAAAAGCAATAAGTCTCAACGTTAACTTCTAAAGAGAGAAGTTATCATCTTTCATATAAAAAACCATTTCCTCTTTAAAAAGAATGGGTTGCAAAAGAGTATGATCCATTGTTTTAAAGTTTAAAATCTCTCAAAGCTCTCTCCTTAATCCCTCCTATTTTCTTTCGTCTTTTTGTCCTTCATAAAAATTTTTAAGAGAATAAAAAAATTTATTACATTTTTGAGAAACAGTTCTAATCTTTAAATACTGTTTCTAATCCGTTTCTGTTTCTTCCTTGTGCTTTATATTGCATTCTCTCTGTCTATATAGATTCTGTAATCGTTGTAGACAGCTCTTTATTTGAAAAACTTTTGGTGTAATGCTTAGTGAAAAGCTATGTTAATAGGTTATCAACGACCTCTCCTGTGGAGATTCTTAATTGTCTGATTTAAGTTTCTATTATCTATCAAAAGATAGAAAGGATTGATGTGCTAGAACCTTTTGAAAAATCTTAGTGGATAAAGTAATCTAAGTGTTGATCATTTCCTTGTATGTTGTTTTTCTCTTACCCTGAAAAGAATAACATAGTGGAGGAATCTCAAGATGCGTCTTGGATGGTGTAGGCGATTAGTGCCGAACCATCTATAAATCCTGTTTATCTATCTTTATTTTTGACAGTTCTGCGTGATATATTCAATTACTTACAACTGCTATCTATTAGAAATGCACAGTTGTTAATGATTTTCTGATTCTAATCACGTGAATAAGCTTTACTCTATGTAACCTATAACTCTGATCTCTATATGTGATGTATACCAAGTTTCTAATCTGTCCTTCTATATTCAGGTTATAATCACAATAAGAATTTATAATGCAGTTTTCATAATCGTGCTTAAAGCTTTTTGAACCAGCTTCTAAAACAATAATCATTTTTACAGAGTCTTTCTAAATAGCAATAAGCTTTGTAAGCCTGCTCTAATTCACAATAGTTGTTCTTCATGGATTTTCTAAATGCTCTTAAGGCTTCTGGAAGTTTCTAATCATCAAAAACTATCTTCACAGAGTCTTTCTAAACAGTTAAGCTTTGTTAAAATAGTTCTAAAGCAAAACTATCCCCCACAGAGGTTATTCTTAAAAATTGTTTTAATCTGTGTGAAGCATGTTCTAAATCAATAATATTTGGTCTTCATAGTAGTCTTTCTATATTTGCAACAAGCTTTGTGAGGTGGTCTAAACTTGATAACTATCTCCACAAATCTTTCTAATTCGCTGTTTCTAATTCCGCTGCAATAGAATTCTGATTTTTATTTTTGAAAGTTAAATTTTTAGAAAACTCAATTCACCCTCCTCTTGGGTTATGCCATACATAAACGGGACCCACAATTTGGTATTAGAGCCCTTGGCTCTTGACTTACCGAAGCTTAACAGCTTGAGAGAAAAGATCCCATGCCAGCCCCACTTCCTCGTACATCTTTAGAAGGTCAATCTATTTCTAGACAATCTCTGTTCAATGGTTCTAATTACTCTTACTGGAAAATCAAAATGGAAAATTTCATAAAATCAATTGATATAAATTATTGGAGAAACATTATTACTGGTCCTCGTATTCCTATGAAAACTGTAGACAATGTAAGAGTTCAAAAGATAGAAGAAGAATATAATGATGCTGATTGGATGATGCTGATTGGAAATGACACATCTATTTAAAGTCAAAGTCCATTAATTTCTCACTGTGCATTTAGATCCAACAGGTAATATAAAAAAGTATTTGGATGTAAGTCTGCAACAGAAAGCCTGCGAAAAAAACTTAGATGTACCTAATGAGGGTACTACGATTAAGGAATCCGAAATTCAATATCCTTTGGAAGAATCTGAAATTTTAGATATGAAAAAGGGGAGAACTATAGCTGAAACTGAAATTCCAGATTCACACAATATAGTTAATTCCTTTGGAAACTCTTGGAAAGGAAATTTAGCAGATGAGCTTGTTAAGAATCCTTAAATTCTACCAAAATAATTAGGATCTATAGAAATTGTAAAGAGACATTATAAAGAAAACTTCAGCAAACCTATGATTATTTGGAAAGAGAACATCTTAATTTACAGTAAAATAAAATCATCTAGTATAACGATAGAAGTAAAGAAAAAGAAAGACTGGTCCTTTGAAAAGTGAGATATTCTGTGAAAGAAAGTCTATCTAATCCTTCATAGTTAATGATTAGCATTTGTATAGCAAGAGATTCCAATGAATCTATAAAAAAGTGAAAGCCACAAGAAAAAAATATGTTAAAATAAAGAACTTTTCAACCTAAAATTAGCAAGACTTGCCAAGAAAGACCTTCTAAATGTATTTTATGCGATATATGCAACAAGCCCGTATCAAATCAAGCTTAATTGCCTAAGCTGAAAAAAAAGTCAAAGAAAATAAAAGCTCAAGCATGCATTGTAGCTGCTTGGAGTGACTCAACGATTCTAAGTTCTGAAAAGGTCAAAGTTGAATCGGAGGAATAAGCGAAATAATAATAATGCCACTATCGATACATAAGACCCAAGAGAAATAGCACTCTGATTCAAAAAGGCTTAAAAGTACTGTGAAGCAGAAAGGCAACAGCCAAAAAAACTAATGAATCAATTAAGTTATTCTGACTTGAATCTTCGAAAGTATCTATCTAATACAATAAATATAGAACATATGCATCTGAATTTGAAAAGCTTTAGAGACAAGCATAAAGTTCTAAAGAAAATTTCAATAAAATTAAAAAACTGCAAGCAATCATTATAATGCTTTTATTAAGTAATACATGCAAAGTATCTTATCGTAAAAATCAAAGATATCTTAAAGAATATTAAATAGATACAAATTTTTATTGAATAAATTAAACACTACATAAGAGAGAAAAAATGTAAAAAATCTTAAATATTCTGGAGAAATGAAATACTTTAGAAACAATAGAAATTAGAAATTCTAAAAGTAAATTTCTAATTTTTCTAAGAAAGAAAAGACAAGTTCTAGCTATGATAGCATTTCAAGACAAAATCATGTTTCTAATAAGAAAAATGCTATTTCTAATATTGTGACTTTAGAACATCAATTGCAATTTGAAAAATCTTTTAGTCTCAACAGAAAGAAAAATTATAGTAAGTTGAATACACCTGTTACCACTAGCCCTCCAGGACCCAATATGAGTTGGTTACTTAAATCTACATGATTTTTTTAGGTATGCCTAAGGAGTGATTGAAAACAGAAATGTGGTACATGGACAGTGCTTGCTCTAGGCATATGACTGGTGATAGAAAGAAATTCACCATATTAGAAAAGAAAAAGGGAGGTACGTGAGTTTAAAAGCTAAAGGTTAAAAATCATCGGTATTGGTGGTAGGTTCTAATCCTTTCAATAGAAAATGTATCTAGTTAGAGATTACATTATAACTTGTTAAGTGTAAGTTAAATTGTGATAACATAGAAGATGATCTTTGAATCCCTCTATTGTGAAGTTAAGAAACATGCATGATAAAACAAAACTTTTATTTGTTGGAAAAAGGTTGGAACATATACCTATGTAACCTTTCCTATATGCATAAGCCTGAATATGCTTGTTTCTATTTGACAATTCTAGTTGTATATAGCATAAAGATCTTGTACATGACAATCATGCAACTTATTTCTAAACTGTCTAATGAAAGACTTGGTTCTTGGTTTGCCAAATCTTTAAAGTTTGAAAAAAGTAATCAATTTTATGCTCGTCAATTAGGGCTAACAAAATCAGAACATCTTCAACCTAATGCATGTTCTATCTTCATAGACGCTTTTAAAATTGCTTATACCTATTGATTTATGTGGACCCGGTTACTTCTTCTAGTCTTTGGAGGTAAATCTTATTGCATTTTTTATTATTTTATGATTACTCTAGATTCACCTGAACACGCTCCTGGAAATAGGATGAGTCATATGACATGTATGTTCATCTTTGCAAGAGGAATAGCAGAATTGAAAAATGATTAAACATTCTCTGCGATTAGAAAGCACCATGGAAGAGAATGGAAAATCAGAAATTCAATGCTTTTTTCAACAGAATTCAAGAATCTTCCATAATCTCTAGCCATCCTAGAACACCCCAGTTTAGAATGATTGTATAACGCAAGAATAGAACACTCTATGGAATAGGCAAACCATGCTGAGTAATTCTAATTTTATGAAAGTTATTTCTGGGCAAAAGCCAGATAATATACTCCTGTTATATTCTTAAATAGGCTATTGGAAGATCTTAAAACTGATAAAAGACTCCATATACTAACAAAGTAGGAAAACCAAATTATTGATTTTCACCATCATTTGGTGTATAATGTTTTATTTCTAGGATAACAAGAAGAAAAAGATAACAAGAAAAATCACCTTGCTAAATTTGATGCTAAATCTTATGAAGGAATTTTTCTAGGATATTCTAGTAAAAGTAAAGCATATAGGGTGTTTAATAAGAAATCTCTAGTTGTAGAAGAATCTATCCATGTTGTATTTGATAAATCTGATTCTACTTCTAGAATTTTCGAAAATGATGATGTTGTAGATTTCGATCAAGAAAAGCAGAATGAACAATCAGAACAATAAGAACGGCAAGAAAATGAGCAGAATGTTGAAAATCAGGCTGAACCAAAAAATGAACATGAATATCAGAATGCAACAGAAAGCCAAATGCCAGAAACGGAAAATGAGAATTCTGAATTACCAAAAGAGTGGCGATTCCACAAGTATCATCCTCAAGTGAATATCATTGACAACCCTTCAGAAAGGATGATGACTAACCCTTCAGAAAGGATGATGACTAGAGCTCAACTTAGAAGATATTTTGGTAATGTTGCTTTCGTTTTCTTAATTAGAAACCCAAAAATTTAGAAATGATGCCCTCAGATGAAAGTTGGAATTCTTGCCATGCAGAAGAAACTAAATCAGTTTGAAAATAAACCAAGTTTGGAAACTGTTTCTAGACCTAAAAATCATTCTGTTATTGATACAACAATGGGTGTTTAGAAATAAAGCCTAATGAACAAAGGTAATGTTGTGAATAAGCTAAAGCAAGGAGTGGCGCTTCAAAAGGTACAACCCAATGAGAGGGAATCGATTTTGATGAGAACCTTTTGCTCCCGGTTGCTAGACTAGATGCCCATTAGAATGCTTTGTGCAATTTTGCATGTTTTTAAAAACTTATGTGTATCAAAATGGATGTGAAAAAGTACTTTTCTAAATTGTGATTTTCCTTGAAGAAGTGTATGTAGAAACCACTCGATTTTGAAGTTTTACAAGTACGAGTTTTAAAGTTAAACTACTAAGGCACTTTATATGGGTTTCCCTTGTTGGTAGAAATTAATAGTTTTGTTAGAAATGTTTTTTCGTAAGAGGAAGGTGATACTACACTATTTTATTAAGAATAAAGCACCTCATATTATAGTTGTGCAAATCTTATGCTTGATGACATAATCTTTTGGTTTTACTAAGCCTTTCTTTGTAAGAATTCTAAAGATTAGCAGGGTGAAGTTTGAAATGAGTATAGGGAGAATTTAAACTTCTCCTTAGACTTCATAAATCAAAACAATGTGACGATGGAATCTTTATAAACAAGGCAACTATTACTCAAGAATTGTTAAAAGGTTTCAAAAATGGAGATGCAAAGGTAATGTAGTACACCAATGGAGTCGATTCCTCAAAAATTAGAAAAAGGATGAAAATGGAGAAGGATGTGGATATTAAATTTGATTTAGAGTAGATTGGTTATTTACTATATTTAACTGGCAAGCAGAACCTGACTTTAGTGTTTGTTTATGTGCTAGATTTCAATCATGCCCCAAAGAATCTCATTTAATTGCTGTAAAAAGAATTCTAAGATATCTTTGTGGAACTTCTAATTTAGGTCCGTGGTATTCTAAAGATGATACATTTGATCTTGTTGGCTATAGTGATTCTGATTTTACAGGAAGCAAAATAGATAGAAAAAGCACGTCTAGAACTTGGCAGTTTCTAGGAAGTGCCCTTGTATCATGGTTCAGCAAGAAACAAACATCTGTTGCTCTTTCTACTGTAGAAGCAGAATATATTGCTGCTGAAGCTGTGTTGCACAAGTTCTGTGGATCAAACAACAATTGGTAGACTATGGTCTGAAATTAGAAATATGGTCTGAATTAGAAAACAGTTCCAATCAAATGTGCACATAAGCAATAAGCACTATCAACTTATCTAAGAATCCAATCCAACACTCTAGAACCAAGCATATAGAACTCAAACATCACTTCATACGTGATCATGTTCAAAAAGGTGATATAGTGATCGAGTTCATTCCTACCGAAAAGCAATTGGCAGATATTTTACTAAACCTTTAAATGAAAGCCAATTCTACTTGATTAGAAGAGAACTGGGTAAGTTAGTTCTAAACTCTTAATTTTAGAACTCTGTGAGTATGTTCTAAAATGCTTTCTATATTTGAGATTTAAAAAAAAAAAACTTGTTCTGTGTTAATTCTATTCTGTGTGACTTTGAAAAACGTTTTCGTGTTTAGAAGAACTATATAAGGTTCTGATGTGGATTTCTAATGTCACCGATTTCTAATGTTTCCATCTACATCAGATTCTACTTTTTTTTAAAATAGTCAATTTTTTTAATTATTTCATCTTATTTTGTTTCTTTATTTTGTTTTGTTTTATTTCATTTATTTTTTATGGTATTTTGTTTCAGTTATTTCTTTTATTTTATTTTTTGCTTAGTCTTCTCTTTAAGTTGGTAATGGAATCAAAGTCAGAAAAAGAAAAAGGAGATACTTTAGAAAAAGAAAAAGCTAAGAAAGACAGAACCAAAAAAAAAAAAAGGAAATATTAATTGTAGAAGAAAAGAACCTGAGTCAATTGGAAAGGGAGAAAAAGTAGAATTGAGGATGCTAGTGATCCTCAAACTGAAAAATTAGAAATAAGTGATGAAGAGGAAAAGAAGTCTGAAACTGAAGCCAAGAATGTCAATGAGAGAAGTCAAGCTATTCTAAAAGTTAAAGCTATGCCCTACATTCCTACTTCTGAGAAGCCTAAAAGAATTAAGCATACTCTGGGAGAAACAGAGTTCATGGAAGAAAACCTCCTCTGCATCCCTTTTCTAAACGATTTGAGAAACCAACTAAGACTTCACCTATTCAGAATCTCAGGAGTTCTAAAAGATTCAGAACTGATTCTAAACCTGTTTGATTTCTTTTTAATTAGCTCTCTGACTGTGTTTCTATTTTGTTTTGTGAACAATTTTTTGTTATTTGCTCTGATTTTTATTTGTGTTTGTCGTTTAGTTAGATTTTTTTTCACTTTGTTTATATTTTTTTTCTATTTCTGTTTTGCTCTGATTTACTAACCCTTTTTTATGATGACAAAAAGGGAAGAACCCCTCTGACTCCCTTCTAATCTGCTCTGACTATGTTTTGTGAACTATTTTCTGTTCTTTGTTTTAGTTCTTTATTTGTCTTTGTAGTTTGTATTATTTGAATTCTGTTAATTTTTTTTTTATTTGCTCTTTTTTTACTAACCCTTCTTTATGATGACAAAAAGGGAGAAAGCACAGGATATTTTGGTGATTAGGTACCTAAGGAGTTTTAGTACTAATCTTTATATGCTTATCATGTTCTAATTTGTCATTTTGTTTCCATATAAACAGAAAATAGAATATGGGTTATTTACTTTATATGATAATCTGATAGTTAGACTTTGGAACTCAATTTTTAATTCTAAATATATGTTCTAATATCAGTTTCTAAAACTATTTTCTGTTATAATTCCCATAGATATTTTACTGCACTTATTCAGGAAGAGCCTTATATAAGTTCTAATTTTGCTAAAATATGTTATGTTTTAGGACTTATAATTTATTGGCATGCATAAATTTAGGGGATTATGTTTGATAAATTTATTGATTTTGTCATCATCAAAAAGGGGGAGATTGTTGGCTCAAGGGTCAATTTTATCTTGAGATTTTGATGATTATACGAAACAAATAAATTTAATATTCTTTTACGTGCTGATATTATTTTATGCAAATTTTTTAAATATGGAAATTATTGAAGAAATGAAGTTCCTACAATCCAAGACTTTTATTTGAAAACCATAAAGATTAATGAAGATATTTTTTATTGGTTATTTTTTATTGGTTAGTATTATAATAAGTCTTAGGAAATTATTGTAGGATAGAGAGTAAATAATTTTATAAGCACAAATCTATTTTATCTCTCTCTCAAAATTATTTTGAAATGTTTTTGAATAAATTTATTAAGAGGATATAACCAAAATCTTTACTCTTCACTTTTTCCCATCTAAAATATCTTTGGAGTAAATATCCTTGGTGGCTGTTAAATGAAATTCTGCAAAAAGCAATTTCTAATTCAATACAGCTGTCTGTTTCTAATACAGCTGGCTGTTTCTGCTGTTAAAGTTACACTATTTTCTAAACGAATCCTTTCACCTCCAAACCTTGCGTGTATGAGTATTAAAAGTGGTCTGACAGCCCTTTTAATTACAGCCTATGCATTGTCTCTTTAGTTTAAAAATATCAGAAACTTCATTGCTCATTAAAGCAATAATCTCAACGTTAACTTCTAAAGAGAATATCATCTTTTCATATAAAAACCATTTCCTCTTCCCTCTTTTAAAAAGAATGGGTTTTGCAAAAAGAGAAAGAGTATGAGTCCATTGTTTAAAGTTTAAATCTCTTAAAGCTCTCTATTCAATCTCCTTTTCATCTTAAATACTTTACGTTTTATTCTTAAAAGAGAAAAGAAACTTTATAAGAGAAAAGAAAATTTAATAACAACATTTTCTGAAAAACAGTTCTGAACTTTAATTCTGCTTTCTAAATCTGTTTTCTGTTCTTCCTGTGCTAATAATTGCATTTCTCTCTATCTATATAGTTTTTGTAATCTGTTGTAAACTAGAGGTTTTTAAATGAAAACTTTTATGTAATAGCTTAGGTGAAAAGCTATGATGTAATAGGTTATCAAGCAACATTCTTCTTGTGTGAGTTTCTGTTCTCTGCAAAAATAGAAAGGGTTGAGGTTGACTACAACCTTTGGAAAAATCTAGTGGGACAAAGGTTAGATCTAGGTGTTGATCTATTTCCTTGTAATATTGGTTTGTCTCTTACCCTTGAAAAGAGATAACATAGTAGGAGATAACATAGTGGAGGATCTCAAGATGCGTCTTGGGGAGTGGATGTAGGCGAGTTAGTGCCGAACCACTATAAATCTCTGTGTTTATCTTCTTTTTCTTTTTGAAGTTCTGCTTGGTTATATTCTATTTAAACAACTGTTAATCTGTTTAGAAATGCAAAGTTGTTAATGAGTTTTTGATTCTAATCGTAAATAAGCTTTATCTCTGTGGAACACTAGAACTCTGGATCTCTGTATTGTGATTATACCAAGTTCTAATCTGTCCTTCTATATTCAGTGTAATTCACAATATGAATTATAATCAGTTTTCTAATCTTGTTTAAGTCTGTTTAAAAGCTTTGTGAACCAGTTCTAAATAAATAATTGTTTTCACAATGAGTCCTTTCTAAATAGCAATAAGCTTTGTGAGCTGCTCTGTTCACAATCTGTTCTTCACAGAAGTCTTTCCTAAAATTGGCTTAAAGCTTTGTGAAGCTGTTCTAATCGGCAATAACTGTTCTTCAATAGGAGTCTTTCTAAACTTAGTTTTAAGCTTGTGCAATAGTTCTATAAATGCAACAGACTATTTTCACTAGAGTTATTCTAAAGATTGTTTAAGCTTTTGTGAAGTGTTCTAAATGCAATATTAATTTTCATAAGATCTTTTTATTGCAACATAGCTTTTGGTTCTAAACTTGATAACTATCTCTCACAAGTGCTTTCTAATTCCACTGTAATAAAATTCTGATTTTTGTTTTTGAAAGTTAAATTTTTAGAAAACTCAATTCACCCCCTGTTGGGTTGTGCCATACATAAATGGGACCCATATTATGTTAATTTTCTATTTGAATCTAAATTTTATTAGAAAGTTTAACCTAATTATAAATAAGAAATAAATTATAAATAGTTTTTATTTAATTTAGGAATCTTAAAATAAATAGGAGAGTAATTAATGTTAAGTATTTGCAAATAAATATATTTTATTTTTAATTTTATCGATAATGTCATTACAGATAATTTAGTCCCACTCAAATCAAGAAACTTTTAATTTTATTTTTTATTAAAAATATTAGTTATATGAATAATTGGTCGATTAAAGATATGATTATTATATGAATAATTAGTTATATATATATATATATATATAATATATATCATCAAGTAATAAAAAATAGTGGAGATTAACTCATCAAGTAATTAAAGAAAATAGTGGAGATTAACATTCTCATGTAAAATTATTTTTAGTAAAATAGATTTTCAAATAATATTGCATGAGTAAATGTGAAAAGTCTTGAACCAACTTAAAATTTTACTTAGAAAATGAAAATCAAGATTTAATTTGTATCTCAGCAAAGTCAAGTGAAAGATTTAACGGTTTTTAAATTAAGTCATGTTATATTTAAAACTAACATATATATATATGAATAAATAAACAATCTCAAGCATTGAAATTGAAATAAATCGCAAAATTATACATAGCAAGCATTTAGAATTTATATACAAATGAATTTTTCATGTTTGATATACCTTAAATTAAAATATAAAATTTAATTGAATTCTATATAATTAATATTTAGAATAAAAATAAAAGTTTTAATTTATTTATCTTTATTTTCTAAAATATCCTTAACACAATAATTGATATTTTGCCGAATATGATCTATAGTACCGATGTCAGAATTTGCAAGAGATAGAAGAAGAAGGAAGAGAAAAGGATTGGCCTATCAGCCTACAATCACTCTGATACTTAAGTTTGTGGAGAGGATGAAAATAATTATAATTGAATGAGATAAATTGAATAATTGTACTTGAGTAGAGAGTTTATAAGTAGGAAAATAATGATAATCATTGAGAAGCTTATAAGTTTTTATTTTGTAAAACCCTGTAGGTGAATTTTGTACCTGACACATGAAATAAGTTAAGTGGATTTCTTGAGGAATTAAATTGTCAATTGAATAAAATAGCCGGTAATTTAATTTAATTGACAGGTATCTATAATCTTAACACGTGGAGTTTATATATTTTAATGTTAGGAGATTCGAAATTAATAAAGAATTTAATTATGAATTTTTAGTGTACTAATTCATAATTTATTATAATAATGTTTTACAGATTGTATAGATACATTATTATTATAAGGTAGCCTTATTAATTTTAATCATGTGGGTTCCTGCGGTGCTTATGTTATTTAGAACTATTTAAGAGGTTAATGAAATTTAATGTTAATATTACAAAATGTGATTTTTTTATATATTTATATATAAATCGTTTTTATTAATATTATTTTTAATTGAAAAAATATATAAGAGACGTTTAGGCGGATCTCTATTATTTTGGTTTTTTTCCTCTCAATAGCTATCTGCCCACACAGACATTTTTAAAGAAATAACTTAGATCACACAACAGAAGAATGCAGACAAAAATAATGTGTTTTTGGTAGAACAAGAGTTGTTGCTTGAAGTATAATTGAAATAAATATTGATTTCTTTCATTTAAGAGATATTTATAATTTTATAACTTTAATTTATATTTTATGTACCTCTATGGTTTGTCTGTATATTATGAATATGCGATTTTTGTGGTTTCCCTTATCCATTTGGGGGTTTAGTTACAGTAGGCTAAATAATCACAGATCCAAAAGTAAACAAAAATAATATATACAATGAAGTAGAAATTACCTTAATTGAATAAAGAACAGAGGAAATTTAAGGTAACTTCTCTCATACTCTTCTCTTTCCTCTTTATACTTTAGAGTTTCCCTAGAAATCTACTTTAATGTAATTTTCCATAAAAATATTGAATTTTTAGCAATTAAATGCCTCTTAAAAAAATGGTTTTTTTTACTCATAAATTGAATACATGTGGCAACATAAAATATAAAATACATTATTAAAATCGAGTTGAGTTAAGGTAAAGAAATTGGGTGTAGGAACGTATAACAGGGTAGGGATTTTCCATTGGCAATGGAACGAAACAAGGGTTGGTGGTGAAATTACCATATTGTAGAAAAATCTTAACAGGAGATATTCTTGTCTGGTGGTTGTCAATTCACGTTAGTCAACTCAATTTTGTAGAATTTAATTTCTTGGATAAATCTAAGAAATTTAGGCATCAAATCATATTGATGCTTCACTTGAAAACATATACAAGGAACAGCATAATTTTCTATCCAATAATAATTTAAAGATATGTCAGGATCGGATTAAAATTACGGGCGGATCAATTTACTCATATGGTCAACTTATAAAATTATTTTGTATTAAATTTATGGATTTATTTCAATTAGAACACTTCAAATACAACAAAATAGTCCAATGCCTCAGCTTATTTGGTTAGAAACTACTAATAATTAAAATTAATTTTTTTAATAGAGACGTGCTAAACGGCATAAGTAGCACAACCTGTGCATAGTAAAACAGAAATATGCATAATACCCTTAATATATTCAATTATTTTTTTAGTGAAATGAGAAAATTTTTTTTTCTCATCAAATTAAATTATCAAACCAAGGTGGATTGTTGTCTTTGTCGCTGCCACCGCCGTTGGACTGACGCCGGCCACCGTGTATGGTGGCCGTAAAAATCGAACAAACTCTAAATTTGATCATTATATATCAAAATGATGAGAATTTCATGAGGGCCTTGATTGTGTTATCAATTTTTATGAATTTTATGGATTTCATCGAAATTCCAAAATTCAAACTCAAATTTCAATTCACATAATCATTCACCAAATCCTTAAGTGAACACAACATTTAGTTTACTTTATAGAGAACTATGAATTCAAGATTACTTCAACAAGAATTGTAAAATCCAACTGGAAAATTCAAAAATAATAAAATTAAATTTCATAGTCCGTAGAAATAGGAACTCGATCTACCAAATGGTGACCGAATATAAGCTTACCGTAATTGGAGGAATATTTTGTCATCTTATTGTCATTAAACGGTGACCGAAGTTCGATTGGAGAATGAGAGGCAGTGAACCTCTTTCATTTGATGTAAAAAAAAAAAAAAAAAAAAAAAAGTTCGATAGGGGGGGGGGGGGGGGGGGGGGGGGGGGGGGGGGGGGGGGGTGGGGGGGGGGGGGGGGGGGGGGGGGGGGGGGGGGGGGGGCGGGGGGGGGGGGGGGGGTGGAAGAAAGAGAGGCAGTGAAGACCTCTTTCATTGATGTAAAAAAAAAAGAAAAAAAAAAAAAAAAAAAAAAAAGGAGAGGAAGAAGAAAACGTGATTTTCTTTGTCCTCTTAAACCATTTATAATTCAGTTTGGTCTGACAAGAGTTCGATTCGGTCTGACTCACAAAAATCTTGATTCATTTGATTTTTCAATGGTTTAACTTGCAGTGTTATAATTAGATTA
>NW_023590789.1:3161614-3343465 GCF_014843425.1 Jatropha curcas | reverse complement strand
AGAGAAAAAGAGGATTAAAACCAAACCAAAAAAAAGGCCTTTTTCGCTTTCCCCCACCCCCAAATCATCTTAAGGCCAAAAATTAAATTCCCAAAAATACAAACGTCCACCAGAATAATCTTTTAAATTGGAATTTTTTAGGAGCACAAGATCAAAGAAACCTAATCAGTCATAAGACATTGTGGGATAAAAGAAGGACCTCAACCATATCTTTTTTGAAACCACCTGAAGCCCAAATTCCAATCATGAGAATGGCAAATCTCGTTATAGTATGACAGAAATAGTTTAATGCGGCAGTGTTGAGCACCGTAAACGGAACAACTAAACCACTAAGAATAAAGTTGGCGACATCCATCGTTCAAACATTGGTGCAGCAATTAATTGTGACTGTACGCAACAATAAGAAAACTCTCAAATGGACTGACACCCCGTGCATTTCCAATATTCCCCCTTGGAGGATTCTCACATACCATCGCTAGTTATCAAAAAAACTATAATGTTGAACACTGATAGACAAATCTTTTCGAACAGCAAGGAGGGCCGATCGGTGGCCACCTAGATCCGAGGCTCTGTCAGTTTTGGTAGTTGTCAAAATGCCCCAACTAGCACTGGTAGCTTTTCCAAGCTCAAGTGAGGGAGCTAGAATGGTAAGATCATCTGCAATATAATTCCGCGGTAGATTAGTTTCGAAGAAGGCTCAACTATCCTATTGTACCGCCCTAATTCACATAAACCGGAAACCATGCTGATTTTCACATATAGTTTGGAATATCATCATCAGTAAATTATGCGACTTTTACCGCGATTTGATCCATGGATCGATTAAAAACGATCTCGAGAGGATCCATGCAGGCCAATAAGACCAAACGTCCAATTGCGAACAACATCTGAATCATAAGATTTTGCTTCAATTTCCCTTAACTACAACCGATAGATTATGACCATGAAAGAAGGTAGGGCATAAGAGAGGTAGCCAAGTCTATCTTCAAGCACAATTACCTGGACCTAAGAGACCTGACAATCATGGCATTAACCCCACCTATACGTTTCATAAGTCAGCCATTCTTTGGAATCCAAGCCCACCCATTAACTTAGGCACTTGAAACTTGTTCCCAAGGAACATAAGCCACCTTAATGCTACATATTAAAAACCCCGAGACAATTGTCTACAAGACTTTTCGACCTCAGAGAAAATTTTATAAGGAAAGTTTTAGTGTTTGCATTGGAATATACTTGGCATTGGTGCTACTAAAAACATAATTGAGATAAGAGTAAGTCGACAGACTAGAGAGAGTTTGAGTCGAATTCCAATTCCCAAGTCAATTCACGCACAGACATCAGGAAATATGTGCGTGCTATGTGCTGCTTCGTCGACTCTCCAGTAGGACACCATCGAACATGCCCAAGTATTTCCGATATTCTTAAGTCTCACTTAAAACGCCCAATGTAGCGTGTTAAAGTTCTTTGCATAGTCGTAGCCGACCAATTCATGGAGTAAAAAACACTGAGAGTCTTCGAGCATTAATTCTTTGACTTGAACAACGCGTAAAATCCACTAGAATATAGACCTTTGAACTAACGTCTTGCCTAGCTTTAATTCGAGGCTTTCTGCAAAAAGAAACAAATCATCCGCAAAAAATAAAATGAATCTAAAGGGGACCTCTTCTTTTAAAAATACAATGGTTCCAGAACGCGTTAAGCTAAAGCCAAATTGATAGCAATGAGCAGCCTCTCCATGTAAATCACAAATGAAAACAGATCATAAAGGATCCGCAATTGCCAAACGCCCTGGACATCCGACGAGAAGCGGATAAGATTGATCTGTTTAATTACGTCCCCATTCCATAAAATTTTCATAAAAGCCGAGAAAACACACGGACATAATTAAGCTAGAATCAATCATATAGGGAAACCAATCTTCATAAAGGGAATTTGCCAGAAACTCCTAACGGATTCTATCAATAGATCTTTTCAAGTCGCACCTTTATTTCCATAAATCCCTTCTACCCTTTATTTTTTTTCTCATGTGAATTGAAAATAATTCCTTGAGCAATGAAATAATACTAATCAGATGATTTTTCGCCCTGGAACAAAGCTTTGATCCTATTTAATTGTTAATCCGTGATTATTATTATTTGGTAATAAGTGGTTTGATCCTATTCACAAAATTGTTAGTAATTAATTTCATACACTCACTAACACAACCTTATAGACTATAAACTGTGATATTGGGATAATAGGATTACTATACTTTTGGAAATAATAGGACTAAAATTGTGGCATATTAAGATTCTCGAATCAATGTGTACTGAGCGGCAAATAATACCACTGAATCAGTCATGAACAGCAATGTAACAGGGGGCTATTACTGTCCGAGTAGTTTTTTAGTTTATGGGAAAAGCCATACACGAATAGGCGAGTAGAAAGCTAATAGCTAGAGCTTTCCAAGGTTTTCATATCAAACAGGGCTAAGTAGTTGTGGTTGGCGAGCGCTCCTCTTTAGAGACCGTGTCATCAAGGCCTGTACAGTTAAAAACGCAAGTATCAGGCTTAAAAAGCGAAAGCTATAAGAGTTATGGAAAAATGGAAGGCACATCGGCTGTTTCTTCGAAGTAAAGAGTAGTAAAAAAATCCAAACTGCCATCTAGCGTTGGTAAGTCTGTGGTGCCCATCATATACTCAGTTCACCATTATTATCCCAAAAGGCATTTTAATAACAATTTTGTTGTCTATGTTTGAATTGTATATTCAAGTGGAAATAAGAAAAGTGTTCCTATCTCCCCATTGCAATCCATTCAATCACAATGACTTTTTTGAAACCATGCTATTAAGTTCTTCGTGATAGAGTACTTGATTCAAGTTCAGCTTCGAAGGAAATGCTCAACATCTACTTAAACTTTTGAGAGGGTTGGGGGTTATCAATAACACGTGTGAACACCAGCTAATACTAGCTTAAATCAACTTCTTTTTAAACATTGCCAAAACAGAGGCATTTCTGATTTCCTCAATTTATTGGTTGAACGATTCAGAGTAGCAGCTAATAGAATGTTGTGGGATCCAAGATTCTTTGACAAAATTAGGGAAGCCACTGTGCATTTCAACCAAACGCTACTTGAAAAATGGAAAAGGGGGCTGTCATCAGGCGAAGCCAACATGCCTATATAAAACTTCTCAGTAATAAGAGACCGAAATGGTGCCGAACTATATCTTAAGCAAAGTGGAACACAGCAGCTTCAAGGATATTTCATTTGCCAAGCAGTATGGCAGAAGGCGTACCGATCAAAGATGTTCAAATAAAATATCCCTCTCTTCCATAATAAAACTTGGGCCCTTTCAATCCTAGGGTTGATCAAATTAGACATCTAGGAACCAGGACACAAATACCTACTATATCGATACCATACTGATTTGCGTGATCCACCCTGTCTTTCCTCCAAAGAGAGAAATAGGAATTGAAGTCGCATTGCTAAAAGTCCGCAGTGGCTTAGTAACCAATTCATCATTAATTCTTTGCAGGCTATAAGACGCTATAAAATTACCTGGTAGTTAGACTTTCATAGTGAGCGCCCATAAACTGCTAAAAAATGTGTGCGACCAGTGAAAAGATAACTCCCTGTTTTCAATAACCTGGCAATGGATAAATTGACCGATGGCTCTCTGAAACTGCAGTCCAAACATCCTCTCCATCAGAATCTGAATCCCCCCTACAAAACTAACTGCTTACTGTGACATTCTCGACCCGGCAAAGCGATCCTATGAGGGCGGGTAGACGCGAGCTCCTGGCTAGCTTCCTAAGAAATGGGCAGGCTAGCTAGGGTAGTGGACACAGCGAGACACAGGAATGAATCGAACTTCATATATCGAAAAGCGGGGAAACTAATCATTAGAGGCGCCTTTTGGTGCGAATGGCTTAGAGAGTTGGAAGAACTCTCAGGATTCAAGCGTATGCTGCGCTTAATCAGCAAATCATCAAAGATGGGTGACTGCCTGGTGGAAGTTTTCCCATTTCCACGCTGCCGGGAATAAAAAATCGTTCGTGGGTTTGCCAATCTTGTAGTGGGGATTTGGCTTGGATCCATAAGCGGCAGACAATTTCCCTCTAGTGATTAGAGTCGGTGGCCATGACAGCTTGCCACCTGATTGTGAAAAAAGAAAAATTGAGACTTTTAATAACTTTATCGTCTTTTAGACCACTTATCGAATTTCCAGTAAAGACCAAAATAAAAGGATAGTAATGACCTGCATGCTATCAACTTCAAGTGACGCAAAAAAATTGGTGCTAGCAGTGACTTGGCTCATTCCATATGAAAATCAAACAATAATAGAAATAAATATGAAAAATTAATCAATCAAAATAGGGATCCCTATTTTCCTCAGAGTCAGAACACCTCAATCTAAAATTTCATTAACCCAATTGGTTTGCAAAAATATCCCAGCCTTTCAGATGACTTTCTCTAAAATCTGTAATGTTACATAATGTCCATTGAGTGCTGTAGGACAGTTGGGTGGCCTACAAATGACTGAACTACTCAATTTTTCCATGCACAAAGATGGGCATCCATAATCTATGCTCCGCGCCAATGTCCATTGTCAATGCCATTATGAATAGACAACATGATCCATTGGAGGTTAACTCTCGATGAGCTAAAGGATCTAGAATATGAGTGAAAGCATAGTATCATGTGTGCCTTTTTAAAAGCAACGAAGTCTCCAAAAAAGTTTCCCCATGTTAATTATGAGTCCTGCCCATGTGGGATAAGATGGAGTTGTCATCAACTACTAATGATTTTCATGTCCAATCTTGGCAAGATCAACGATTGGTGATTGTTAGTGCTCTTTTATGTAATGCTTTTGCTTACGAAGCACCATAAATTCATGCACAGGAACATTAACTGTCGCTAACACTTTATTTTAGACCTTGAATTTTATGCGAAGGTTCTATTTCCGTCATCATGCAACACTCTCCATAATCGGTTTTTGCCGTACCACCTGATTGACTGAAGATCGTCTTGAAGCCAGGCCTCTCCCTTTCCGCCATAAAACAGCATCCATGGTCCCAAACTTAGCACCTATGTTATCTGTCAATCTGACAGTATAATACAAGTTGACAAAGGGTTTTCCTGTTTCCTAATTAATTGTATCCTGCTTCAAAGGATACATAAGAAACCCAATGTCCAAACTCTACGAGCAATCAATAACACAAATCGTGGTAAAGCTTTCATAACTCCACGTTTTTGCAGCCTTCCCATTAGCAAGAACATTCCTAATAAGAGGCTGCTGTGGTAATCGATACTGTCGATCCCGAGCAAATTTTCCTCGCACTACGGTCACTAAATCTCTGTAATCAAATCTTTACTACTACTTGCTATTGTTGCCCCCTATCGCCCGTAGAAGAACTGCGTTGTCGTTTAAAAGTGAAAGAGAAAGGCCCGGTATTATTTCCCTATATAGTTAAAGATTGTAGTGATGTATCTGTGATAAGTCAAAAACCAGCGTCTCATGGTTCCACATAGCTAACTGGCCAATCGCTGTCAGGTCCATCAAGCAATGTGTGTTTGATAATCCGATTTCGTTAGAGAAAATGAACCATGAAATAATTCATTCGCCAAAGCTCCCAACTTGAGGTTTTGTCCAGAGATTCCATAGCACTTTGATTTAAGGTGCAAAAGGCTTTGTAATCAATATATAGCCCAATCACCCTACACACCACCTGCACTTACCAACATTTAGACAATTGGTCCATAACTCTTGGAGATCATAACTTGGCGGCATGCTTTGCAGTTTGCAAACTCTTGCAAATATGAATCTCCAATATCTCAACGCTCATCTTTCCCTCCTTTCCATGTCGCAAAAATCCTTTAAGTTATCTTCCTTGACCTCTCATAAAAAACTAACCTTGCGATTTCTACAAGGGATTCCTCTAAGTTTATCTCAGTGACTATACCTTTTTGTAGCACAATCGGACTCAAAGGCGGAGGAGGGGCCTTTCCGGCCAACGCGACTCGTTTCATGGAAAACGCTATGCTGTTACGAGAGAAAACCATAAAAAATTTGAGAGCATTGTAAGTTTTAATTACCCTAATATGCAAATTTTTTTTTACTAAGTTCAGATAATAAAGATTTTTTTTAATAAAAATCGCAATTATTATACAATAATGCATAATTATTACTAATGGTCCGCATAAAGGAAATAGCGATGTATTCAAGGGCTTCATTTGTTTTTTATAAAATAATACTTGCAAAGAAAAATAGTTTTTAATAATTTTACTTATTTGGGGCGTTCAAGAAAATAAATCAAGCCGAAATCATTTTTCGTAGATCAAAGGTGAAAACTAAGTCGTTTTCACAAAGTAAAAATGACTTTGTTACAATTTTCAGAAGAAAAATATTTTCTGATAATTGGACAAATTTATTATAACCGTATGAATATAATGGCTTATATTGTTATTTTTTAATCACTTGTAGGTTACTAACCAGCCCCGGTTAACCAAATCAACACGTATATCATCAACCTAACACATTGGCCATCGATCACTGTCGAACTTCTTACCACTCCTCGTTCACCAATGATCTTTTGGTGACTTTCATAATTTCTCTTTTTTTTTTTCATTTTTTTTCTCATATTCTACGCAATAAATTTTTAAAATATCAATGTTAATATATATTATAAATACTTTATGGTCTTATACCAGTTAAAATTTTTAATATGGTTTTAGTAAATTGTTTCTAATATTGGCCAACAATACAAATGAAAGAATATAGATATATTGGTAAAATAGATTTTTCAGGAAAGGAAAAATTATTTTTCTCCAGAAATCATTTTCTCAGAAAAGAAACAAGAGGCGAACAAATTTGCCTACTTGAATTATAATGAATAGATTTGGAGTTTCGAAAAACGAAGGTACTGAGGATCTCGAGAAGAAAAAATACTTTAAAGTTTGAGCATGGATTACTATAAGGTGTAGTAAATTTAAAAGGTAGGTGATGATAAATTTGCTTTTTTTTTTTTAACCATTCATCTACTGTGTACATAACGACTCACTGTAGGCATTCATGCGCGAACTATTGAATGCATGCAATTATAGACATTTCAAAGCCATAATACACAGGCGCGTGGATTAAAAATTCATATTACAATAAAACCTTAAGGTATAGGCATCACCCCTTCATAAATAGGCTAAGGGAATCATTCGAGATAAATTTGCATATTTTGAACATATGGTGGATTGATTTAATGAAATTAATTTAACATTAATTTATGTGTTCTTATACAATTAGCAGCGCTGTTTAATTTTAAAATATATTCCCATCAAAAATCGGATTTAAAGACAGAGAAGATTATATATTCTGGTAAGATTATGGAGATTATGTCTGCAAATTCAAATATTTGAAAAATTGAAAAATGGCTATGGCCCTCCTTCTTAGCCAATGACAATGATGGGTTCTGGTCCTCACTTTAACCAGCAATACATGGTGGGTTTACTATACCAGTAATTTTTTAATTATTTGCTCTCATTGCAATGCCTCTTCATGAATTTTTTCTTTAATTTATTTTTTGGCACCACTCTTTTTTCTATCTCTATATGTTTTTGGTGTATATTTTGGCTAACAGAATGTCCTTAGGTCTATCAAATGGAGGACAAGACATATATAGAAAATTTATAACTTTAAAAATAGCATTTATGGTTTCACAGTTCAGTTCGGTTCGATTTAAAATTTTATTCCCCTTGTTCGCACTCAAGAGGCGAGGTGAATGTGTTGGTTTAATGCGCAGAATTATGGACACAGTTTTTTTATTTTGCTGCAAAAAAGACAAAGATAAACATGTAAAAGGTGAGAGAAAAGGAGTTGAGCCACATGATAAATATTGGGTGCGCTGAAGCAGATCGTTGGCAAATCGCTCTAAATGGACCATGTTCGTGCAAATTAAACTATTTTGAAAGCATTTAATATTTAAAATAGCGCATTAAACTTATTCTGACGTAGCTCGAACGCTATTACAAAAATGAAGCGTATTTTAAATATTTTAACAGTCAAACCCGCTAAAATGTGAAATTAATAATGAGTTATTAAAAAAATTTAAATCGATTAAACGCATAAAAGGATACTCAACACTAATCAAACCTTATCATATAGTTTTAAATTCAAATTTGAAAGTTTGGAATAGTTAAACCAAATACACATTGTCATGAAAATAAAATAATAAAAAATAGCTTTCTTCAATTAAATTCTTATGAATATAAAGAACACATACTGACTTAAACATATCATATAAATATATATATATACTATTATATATATATATATATATGAAGAAGATGACACATTATAGCTATTGAAATACATTAAACTGAATTTTTACCCCTAATTAGATTGAAACTGAACACTGCGAATGAAAACCGAATTTCATCCACAATCAACCAAACTGAACTGTATAATTAAACGGGAACCAAATATTGATCGAAATAACCCCAAGAAAATTGAGGGGGAAAAAAAAGAAATATCTGGCAGTGCACTTTTCTGTTTAGCTAATAATTTAGAAGTTGTTCAGAATTTTTCTATGAGCCATCGACTATATGCACTCACAAGAAGCATGAAGATTTTAAGCAAACCAGCTTAAAGAAAGGAAAATTTACATTCGGAGGGTATTGTTTTGGTCCGAATGCAGCAAATAAGATAAATAAACTACACACAATTTGCTGTTGTTAAGACCATGAGCCCAAGGGTGAAAAACCACCACACATGAAAGTCTTTCAATAGATGTTTTCTACGGCAACTGCAATTTATCTGTAATAAATAGCAACCTACTTTCAACATCAACCAAGACAAAAGTTCGGTTAAATAATACACCCATGGAAAATATGAATAATCAGAAACTTATTATCTTGGTTCAGTACATTTCTACGGCAAGCAAAGAAAAAAAGAAGAAACCAATTCTATTTTGGAAGTCTAAAGTGTTCAAAAATGAAGTTGCTGGGTTTCCTCTTCAAACAAACTTTAATGTTCATATCCTAACATGTTCTGTAAAAAGTTAAAGGCATAATACTGCACCATCTTAAAGAACCACGCTTTCCTTTCAATTAATCCTCTTTACCTATATAACGTCCTTTACAAAGATAATTGACTCGACTTTACCATAAAAATTCAAGTAAACATTAGTTCTGTGACGGAATTTGGCAAAATAACAGAGTTACCTGATCCCCTGCGTGTTTAGAATCTTGGCTAGTAACTTAAAGTGCAGCACCTTTCGCCTTTCGCATCTCAAATTCAATGCCATTTCTAACTTGTATCAAACTATAAATATTACCTGCCATGCAACTTTATATATGAGAATCTAAAATACATCAAAAAGTTATCAGTAGCATTCAATGTCTCTCTTACATCGACACGGCAATACATGCACACACTGTAGATGATGGTCCAACAGTTTAATTAAAGTCTCCAAGATTCCAACACAATGCTCATGACCAGATACCACTTAAGTAGGCACTGACGAATTGAATCAAATACGACTGAGAAACATTCTGCATGTTAATTATTTTTTCCTCCAAAAAAAATATCCCAACTATAAGAGTAATCTCTTTACCAGCGCTCCAGCTTTTTATTGCCATTCTTTTCCTCTCTCAATGTCAGTTTAAGTTATAACTGATAGACCTGACTTTTTATTTCAGCATTCTCTTGTTATTGGCAAAAAAAGGGCTTTGTTTTTTATTTGAAGGAAAAAAAGTTTAAAGAAATGTCATTCTAATCAGTGAAAGGGATTGAAATAGATTGTGGTTTGCAACAATGTAAATCAAAGGTTAATCAAAATTAAAAAATTTTACCATAGAAAGCTTCCTAAGGAAGCAATTCAAGATTGAAACCCATAATCAAGAGTCTAATGCAGGAGTTGGAAAATCTCAAAGTTTATAAAGAGGTTCTGGAAATCCATCTTACAAGACAAACTCTAGGACTCGAACTGAAAAAGACATCTGAAAGTGTTGAAAGATAATATATAATTTCTAATCTAAACCTGTGTGGCAAACTTTACCTTACCAACAGAAGAATAATGCACTCACAATTTGAAATAATAGTATTTAAGAAATTTGTTGATTACTTTAACCAATAGACGTTTTGAATTTTCTGGCCTGACCTCTAACATCTAAGGGAAACACAAAATCAACAATCAATCTGGAAAACCTGAATGCGCTACTTCCGGAACTCATTCAGGGTAAATTATCTATGATCGTGAGCAAAATACGAGACTTCTGCATATGATGCCACGTCTAAAACAGATAAAAGAACAAAGTAAAGCCGTCTTCTCTTCTCCTTCGGTCAGCATTCTCAACCAATTCAATGGAAAATAGAGAGAACAGCAGCAAACGAAGATGAGATAATGAAAGAGAAAGAGCCGAAACCTCAGAGAGGACCGAGCCATAGAGAAATCTTTGTATTTAGGGTTCACATGGGAACATGCACGAAATCTGGAATGTCCAAATGAAAAGTCCCTCCAGGAGCTAAATGGGAGTCCAATTGATGGTGAATGAGAAGAACGCACTGGGTGAAGAACTGAAGCATGCTGGAGGTGTGGAGCAGGTGCAGCAGGGGTTGGAAAACTTGTCACTTTGGCTTCCTGTGAGCCTGTGAGACAGAGAAAGAAAACTGAGGATCCCGACTAAACTGCTAAATTTTCACATTTTCAATGCTAGCCTCTGCTTAAAAACTGGCAAATTAGAACAGGCCCAAGCCATGATCCAACACGCAACAGCCTTGCCAATAATTTGCATTCTGCCACTAATTCACAGAAATTCTATCAGACAGCTAACACCTTAAGAAGTAAGCCAAAGCTTACTCCAGAAAGATGATTGCAGCTGCCCCAGTATTGAGACAGTTTGACAATTTATGTGTATATGCTGGAGCATGAGCCTAAGGTTGAAAAGGTCTTTAATATGATGCAATTGGCTAAACTTCCTAAGCAGCGACCTGTGATTATTAGCTTTAAACTGCATTATCGCCACAACCCATGTGCATCTAATCAGGCCAACAACGTAAGCAGCAGATCCAAACTTAGAAAGTAAAAGTCCTCGAACAGAGCTGAAATTCTCTCTCTCTATCTCTTTATATCAATTTCTGGATTCTCAGTTTCCCAAGGCATTGAGACTTATTTTCACAGAAACAAACTTAAACATGGATTTCCATATTCACATTTAACAAAATATAAATTCCCTAAGGCATGACTTCACAAGTCACTAGCATGGAAGTATTATGCTTATAGAGGTAATAGAACTATAAATTATTAATCAAGAAAAGAATAAATAAATCTAGACATGCCAATGGAGTTCAGAAAGTAAATGATTTCACTATAAACCATTAAAAGCTTAAGCATCATATACTACTTCACAATATGAAGGCATAATTGGTTACCCATCGAGAAATTAACTGCTATTTACACAAGTCATATGGTTTGCATAAACGAACATTAAAGGAGAAATGTTCTTGGCAGAGAAGGAAAAAGAAAATAAAGGAAACATATTGAACAATTTTTGCAATGAAAACGCAATTCAAATACTTTTGGATTGCCGTGAGAGAAAACATGCACAAGCCTAACTAAGTTTTATAGTGGAACGTAATTCCTTGTTTAAAGAAAAAAAAGATTAATCGACTGAAACCAAAGAAAATTTCTTTCATCAATTGAAAAGGGTTCAGCCTCAAGCTAATACCAACATTGCCATGCTGTTTCCAGGAAAACAATATACATATCCTGTTTTTTGCGAGTTAACTAACTAAATGCAAACATAGAGAAAGAAAATAAAAAGTGTGTTAAGCTTCCCTCAACATCCTACCGCTTAAATTAGGATAATTTACTTTGCACAGCACCTCTTTTTCATTCCTCTCACCTGTTCTTAAATATTGGGAATCCTGCACTACTGTTTCTTTGCCAAACCATTTACACTAGATTCTCTAATTTTCTTCTTTTTGAGCAAGTTCACCGAGGACTTCTCTACCTCCTTGGTAAAGGCTCCAATGCTTGACAAAAAAATCTTATGACTTTGCAATCAATTAAACCTGCTGACAGTAACGAAATTCACTTAAATAATCAAGAAGTTGGAAAGTACATAATGAGGAAAAATAACAGCAGAACTAATATCACTAGCAGAAAAATTTATTCAATATTTCAGAAAAATGACTGTGTTGATAACATAAATATCAAAACAATTGAGTTGTCTTGTACCCTAGTCTTCTGATCT
Organism: Jatropha curcas; assembly: GCF_014843425.1. The sequence goes on along the minus strand of NW_023590789.1, from coordinate 3,331,238 downwards.
ACAATAAAAACCAAAAATTTCCCTCTCTTTGGAATATAATTTGTTGTCCTCCGGTTGAGAAAGGAGTGGGGAAACATGAATAAAGCCTCAAAACCTTTATGTTAAGAGGTCGCTTCCATGTGTGAGAGGATCCAGAAACTTCTGCTACCATTTGAAAAACATACTAAAATTATACGAAATTCATACCACCTACGCATCATTCATAATTCATATGCTAAATCGTCCCTCTTCCTGGCTTCCACAAGATTGCAAAACACAACAAAATTTTTTCCAATGATCACATCCGATTAAGTTTGTGGGTGCATTGGAGAGGTAAGATTGGAGGAACATTAACCCTCTTTCTTCAAATCAGAAAGAAAGATGTCCAGCGTGAATAGATTTGAAGCAGGATTGCGGGTGGCTTCATCTGCAAACGACGAACATATGCGTGGAAGTTGTTTGACGTCAATCCAGCTGTACCCAGGCACTTCTGAACACCTTCGTTCTTTCATTAAACTTCGAATTTACGGTGGCATAGAGGTCCAGTACCCGCATTGTCCAGCATCAGCATGTAATATTATGAAAGTAGTATATAGAAACGCAGAATTTCTGGTCAAGTCAAGTAGATATTGTGAAGCCACTTCAGCAAAGATCATATTTCCAATGGAGCTCGACAGGCTCCCACAAGGTTAACCAGACACCTGCATCCGGGTGAAGAATGGCATGCTCTTTAATGGTTTTCAAATGCTTCAAACAATCGGTCCTGCCACGACCAAACAAATCTAACCATGCAAGCATAATGCTGCCTTCTGAAGCTGGGATCCCATACTCCTCAGTCGATGTGCACCTAAAATACTGAATCCCCTTATCAACGCTGGCCGGGGGGGGCATGTTCCACAACCAGACAGTAATACTGAGAAAGGTCACATGATCAGCTGAATCCGCATCATTTAACATTTATTAACAGGATAAAGAGAAGTCCTCAAGGTGACCATGGCTCCCAATAGAAGCATCAATGATACTGTTCCATGAAACTTTATTCTTCTCTTTTGCAATCATATCAAAACACACAACGAGCAAAAGTTAAGTTTCCAACATTCCCATAACATGTCTATTAGTGCAAACTTTCAGCAAAAAGATCAGAGTCAGAATGCACTTTTTAATCCATGAAACTATGAATCGTCTTTCCCATAACGGAGTGCTGGTAAGTTTGCACAAGCAGAAAAGGGCAGCTGATATACTACACAATTAATATATCCATTCGCTTTCCACCCCATTTTGACGAAAAAATGAATTGGCCTCCTGTGGTTTGCCATTCTGGGAATGGCTTCGTGATTAATTGTGTTCAACAAATAGCATCCTTTTCAGAAATTCCTTTAAAAATTTGATGTTGCAAGCTCCAACTCTTCCACATTTTGCATACAATGATCGACAATTGACTTCCACATGACACTTCCCTGTCAAACCCATTCTTGAAGGATTAAGCCATGCAATTCTTTCCCCAACTTTAGATTAGCCAAACCAGCACATGCAGGTAAATACTCACTTGCCAGAGTCACAGTCATTTGGACTCATTTTCCCTTCAAGTAACAACCTAAAAACTCTAAAGCATCATTAATTCAAGACCCATTAAGCACATAACCTGAAATCAATTGCTGTGCAGACTACAATATCAATTATGGTTAATTTGGTTAAAGATATTGCGAAAGCATCTTCAACATCCCTAACACTTAAAAAGTATATGTGCCATTAAGTGGCACCTCTCCAAAGAACAAGATGCTAAAGTTACACAGTGTCCTCAATATATAACCATGGATTGTCTTAAATTGCTTCAGAACTTGCTGATTCAATATTGATTGAGGAAACATAGCAAAAGGTGATTGAGTCGGTTGAACAGCGGCAAGCACATATCTATCTCAAAAACAAACTTGAAGCCTTTTCATAAACTCTATTGTAACATACTCGCAGCATTCATCCCATTCCAAGTGACAACACTAGTCTCGGTGGCATTGTTTTAAAACAGTTTACAGGCATCAGGAATTGCCGGCATTTAGAATACATAGCCAACTAGTGTGGTTCGGCTACCCTGATAGATCAAACTGAAACCCACAACTAACCAAACAAAAGCCCATGAAGTGCGTACCAATTAACGCATTGCCCTCTGAAGCACAAACAGAAAGAACACAAGCAAATCGTTGACTGAATTTCAGGCTTAGTTTCATAACTCCTCATTTCCTCAACACTTTTATAGCAGTAATGATTCCCCACATTTAAAAAACTCATTAAGGCATCACATTCCACAAAACAACAATCTTTTTTATGAGGCATTTTGGTCAAACAAACCAACGTTGCATCTTCTATACGACGCATTTCTCTGCATACACTTAATCAATGAACTGCCAACAAACTCATAACACTAAAACCCATTCAACAACATTGTACAACAAATAATCTTACCTTAATCTCAAATTATTTAAAGAACACTGCAAGCCTTAATCAACTGGATGGGAAAGTATACTTATCAGGAAAACTCCACAACTAACATCTAAAGTAAAACAACAAGGCAAAAATCAAAACGACCCATTTATTAAACCCCTCTTATCATCCAATTCAAGGCCATGGCAAAAGTATTAATTGCAAGCTGATAAAATAGTTTCTTTAGCGTCTATGATATTATCGCAAAGAACATAATTACCGCTGGCAAATTTTTGCTCCCAGTAAGCATTGTTAGTGAGGCTATTAACAATGGATTGGGCATGAATTTTGGCTTAGCTTGTAGGAATATCAGAATGGGTTTGAAACAATTTTGCAAGAGAAAGTTCTCAAGTCTGAGCGCTGCTATAGACTCCAAAGCTAAAGCCTCCTTATGGACATTTATATGCACTGAGGAAGGAATAGGGCATTTGTCGCTCTTTGCTAAGCAGAGTGAAAGTGTTTCGTTAAGGTTTTAGTCTGAAAAATTTTTGATTTCTGCCTTTTTCGAACATTTCAGAGACTAAATTATATGCTTTTTGTAGCCAGTAAGGTCAGACGAGTAAGCATAATTCAACTGATCAATCTTTACTCCACCAATAGAGACCTGTGAGGAAAACCAATACAAGCTTTTGAAGTCATTAAAGTTACCCAATGCTTCATCTACTTGGTGACGTTCCAAAGAAACTCAAGCCTTTTTCAAAAGAATAAGAGGCAAGAAAAAAGCAAAGAAAGAGAGCAGGCGAGAACCTCCCCAAGATATCCTTTCAGACTGAGTGCCAGTAGAAAAGGTTGAAATTCACAAACTGAATGTCCACTAACAGAAATAACACTAAGGCAGTCTCCGAATACCTATAAACCCATTACAAATCCATGCAATAGCTCCTGATGATGTGCTTATGCAACAAAAACTTTTTCTTGTTGAAATTAGTGGCCATTCAAAATATTTATTCTGCCAAATAGTTGTCATTGAAAAAAAAAAAACAAAAAGTTTTTAGCTTGGGCAAATGAACTTAAACACTTACTAATTTATATCATTAATCAGCCACATGCTATCAAGGCAAACAAAATCAAACAACATATCCAAACAGCTAAATTTCCCCAATGCTTAAATTTTTTAAAAAAATCCGATATCCTTTCAAGGCAATCTGTAACAAAATACATTATGCACAAGATTAAGCATACAAAGAAAAATTTTTCATCTCAATTGCAATACTAAACTTCATAATGTATAAAACAGAAAAGTGGTATCAAAGGAAGAGATTGACCTTAAGCATGTGTGATGAAAACTCTATTATGGTAAGGGGAAAATTCAGTGAGACCGCAATCAACAAATCAGGTTAGTAGTTCAGCAGCAAATAACATATGGAATATCATCAATACCAATCTTTCTCAAGAGATGATTATATTCAAACACCCAAACTTAATTTTCAAATTAATTAACATAAAATTAAATCTCTTGGCACTTAATTAAAGAGTCAATCCACCTGATTCAACTTACTCAAACCGAGACTCTTCATTCCTCTGAATGAGAAATTTATATGATATACTTTGTTCAAGGAAAGCGCTTTTGAGAAGAATAGGAATTTTGCCTCACTCTTCTGCAATGGACAAACGCTAGAAGGAAGAACTTCTGGTAGATAGAGAAAGCCAGTGAGAAGCTTAGCCTCTTTGAAACAGGGAGCCAAAAAGAAAAGTTTTACCTGAAAAACTTCCAAAATATTCACTGAATTAATTTCTAAAATGATCTTTAATTAATAATAAATTACTTAGTTATTTTCATTTTTCGGGAGTTGGCATTGAGGAGTTAATAAAATAAAGTAATTATTAGTTAAATTTTTCCTTTTTTTAAAAAAAAAAAAAATGAATTACACTTGCCATCTACTTATCCATTTAAAGAGCTTCAGCTGAAAAAGCTTAAAAAAGAAATTGATATTTAAAGCCAAATTCAAGTTCAAGCATCAAAGCTACTTAGGAAAAGTGTTATTTTGTAAACAATTTCGCTAATGAACCATATTGTCCTTGAACTATATTATTTTCTTTTAATTCATTGATATTTCAATTTTTATTTTCAATTTAATCAATAAGAATCTTAAATTCATTATTATTTTAACCATATTTTTCTTGTCAAAATCACACATCGGTCGATGGACACGTATCAATGGGTAAGTATGATTACTTATAAGTCAAATGTCAATTCAACCCTATCTGAGATATTTAGCTCGCAAAACCTTTTAACATTGATTCAATTTTCATTTTGACTTATTAAACATTTCAACTTAATAATATTAATCAACTAAATACTATTTTCTCTATTAAATTACTTCAAATTTTAAATTTAGATTAATTACCATACTTATTAAATATTGAAAATGTTGAAAATTAATTATTCTAGAAGCTGTGGTAACCAACATATTAATTAATATTTTTGGCATGTAAGGCAAAATATACCAAAAACTTATTATTCGGTTAGTATGATAGGAGAGGTGCGTAATGTTCCGATAGGTTCCTCATAAAGTTTAAAGGATTACCCACAAAAGTTTTTTTTTATAATAAACTACATGAAGTGAATTTACACTTTGGCCATTACTTATCATATAGAAGAGCTTAATGGAGACATACAATTTGAATTAGTTATGGGCGTAATTTTTATAAAAATCCAATATAAAATCAATTAATTGAATAATAAATCAGTAAGGCGGTTAATTCTAATAATTTCATTGACTGTCTTGTGTAGAAGGTAGATCCAATGGGCAAATATTCTGGTTTTAATGGTTTCGGAACGACATCGTCATAGAAGCTCTCGGAACTTGTTGAGGGGCTTTAAGCTAGAAGAGATAATAAACCTTGGCTTTGTTCCTGAGGATGTTCAGGATGATATTGTTTTCTGTGAAGAAAAAGAGGGAGGGGTGTCACAACGCGAGTTATTTGAATGATGTTTAAGGGAAGCCTTAGAAAGATTTGCAGGCTTAAGTCAGATTCCTACTATATGGTCCATTTTTTTACTAAGGATAATGGTCGTGATGGAGAATCAATAAGAATTAGTTGAAGCTCTGATAGAGCTGTTTTCAATGAGGGAGTGGGCACAGAAATCTTTAAGTTCGGCAGTCTGTAATGTGGTTGTCTGCTCAATCTCGGATCACTATCCGTTGGTAATTCATACTGCGGCCAAAAGGAGGCATTAGGAGGCGTGAGTAGTAAATTCTGTTTCGATAATGCGTGGTTTTAGAAGAAGACCTAGATGAGGTGGTTTCACCGATTCTTGGACTCTTAATAATTCAAAGTAACGTGATGTGATAAGAAAGATGATATTGGTGGAGGAGTTATCGGCCTAAGGGTAAAAGCAGAATAAAGACATACTGAGCAAATGTAGAAAAATATCATAAACGCATATTGGAGAATTGCAAATATTCAAGATAATTCAGGCCTCTATTCGCTCATTGAAGGAGGATGGAACATGTGCTGACTCAGGAAAATTTTGTGTAATCAACAAGCTTAAATTGTTTTGGTTTAAGCAATGGTGATCGCAACACCAAATGTTTTCACGCCCATTATTAAAACGCAGGCCAAGCTAAATTGTTTTGGTTTAAGCATGGTGATCGCAACACCAAATTTTTTCACGCCCATATTAAAACCAGGCAAGAAGGCACTTGATTCAGAAGCTTAAAGAGTCTGATGGGATATGGATTGAGGATGAGCAGCACCTGAAATCGCATTATTGATTATTTCAATAGTATTTTTGATGGGGGTGTTTCAAATTGTGATAAAGTGTTGAGTTTGGATCCTAATAGGGTTGGTGCGGCAGATAATGATTGGTTATGCGTAGATTTCACTAATGAGGAGTTTAGAGAGGCCTTATTCCAGATGCACCTAGATAAGGCTCCTGGACCGGATGGACTAAATCCGGCATTTTACCAAATATTTTGGCACTTGATTGGTGATGATATTTCAGATGACTATCGGCGGTGGTTATAGGAAGATACTTTTCTGACTAAGTTTACTGAAACTTTAATTGTTCTTATTCCAAAAATAAAGAACCTTAAATTTGTCAAAGATTTTCGTCCCATAGCGCTATGCAATGTATTATACAAAATTGTGTCTAAAGCTATAGCAAATAGATTCAAAAAAATTTTGCCTGCTATTATTTCTGAGAACCAATCTGCATTTGTTCCTGGTCGACTTATTACTAATAATGTGATGGTTGCGTTTGAGCTTATTCATAATTTGAGGAAAAACAATGGGAGAAGTAATGGTTCTTGTGCTTTGAAAATCGATATTAGTAAAGCTTATGATAGGGTGCATTAGGTTTTTCTGAAGGATTTGTTGTCTAGATTTGGTTTTGCTGATAAGTGGGTTAACTGGTTGTCTATGTGCTTCATGGAGGTGTCTTATTTTATTAGCTTAAATGGGGAAGCTATTGGTCCTGTTAATCCTTGGCGTGGATTAAGACAAGGGGACCCTCTTTCTCCGTACCTGTATTTGGTGTGTGCGGAAGGTCTCTCTTTGCTTTTCAGAGAGGTAGAAGTACGTGGGAGCATTCATGGTTGTAGGGCGAGTGTGAGATGTCATAGAGTTTCCCATCTTTTATTTGCAGATGACTCGTTGTTTTTTCAGGCTAGTGTGGAGGAGGCAATGCTGGTGAAGAATATTTTAGCTACTTGCGAAGCTGCTTCAGGTTAGGCAGTTAACTTTAATAAGTCAGGTAGCATATTTATTCCAAATGTGTCGAATAGTGTTGAGTCGTCTATTTGTAATCTGCTTGATGTGCATTTACCCTTGGGGCATGGTTCTTATTTGGGACTACCTTCTCTTATTGGTAGAAGCAAGAGGCAGATTTTCAATTTTTTAAAAGAAAGGATGTGGAAATGCATTAATGAGTGGAATAACAAATTTTTGTCTCGAGCTGGTAGGGAGGTGTTAATTAAGTCAGTGTGCCAGGCTATTCCATCATATTGTATGAGTGTGTTTTTGTTACCTGTGACCCTGCTAGATGAGCTTCATAAGATAATGAATAGATATTGGTGGGGAGGTAAGAAGGAGGAGAGGAAGGGTATTAATTGGCTGGCGTGGGAAAGGATGTGTGGGAGTAAAAAAGAGGGAGGAATGGGTTTCCGTGATTTTAGATGTTTTAATATGGCATTATTAGGGAAATAGGCGTGGAGATTTTTGTCCAATACTGACACTCTTGATATAGAGTTTTCAAAGCCAAATATTTCCTGGAGGGGAATTTTTTGAATGCCGCTGAGGGTCGTTACCCAAGCTGGATTTGGAAGAGTGTGGTTTCCTCTAATGCTATTCTTAAGAAGGGTGTGAGGTGGAGGATTGGTGATGGGAAGAAGATTAGAGCAACTAGTGATCCATGGATTCCGAAAGATAATTCTTTTCTTGCCAATGATGGGGTGGAGTTCTGTTATAGGGCTGCTGAACTTAGGGTAGTTTTACTGCTATTTACGGTGTTTTTATTTAGTTATTCAGTGTGTATCATGTTATTATCAGTTTCTTTGTTAATGGATATTAGTGGGGTGGTTAAGCAAGTTATTTATCGTCATGGGTAGTTATTAGTGGGTAGTGGGTAGTTTTAGCTTTGCATTTAGTTGTTTAAAAGGTTGTGATATCAGGAAAAATGTAAGCAAAATTTTATGAAAATTAGTTTTTTAAGCTTTGGCGATTTTGAGGTTGTTATATAAAGGCTATGTGGATATCAGGAAAAATGTAAGCAAAAATTTTTATGAAATGTTTTTGGGAGTTCCTAAAACTCGAGAGATTGTACGAGGTTCTCTCCTTATGAACTCTAGAGATTGCACGATTCTCTCTAGAGCTGTCAAACCCAACTGAAATAGAAGGAAAGAAAACGTCCTTCTACAGAATACTCATCTCAATACACCGGTGATCCCCTACATTCAAAGACCCAATTAAACTAGAGTTCCCAAATTTGGACTGTCACCACTGATAGAAGGAAGAAAACTCCTTCTAAGATACTCATCTCAAACCTGATCCCCTAATTCAAAGACCCATAACTAGATCCAAATTTGAGACCATAACAAGTTCATTGATCCGGATGTTAGAGTTTCTAACCTATTTGATGGGAGCCGAAAGAAGTGGGATATCGCAAAGCTCTTAGAATTGTTTTCGGTGAGAGATATTAGAGCGATTGTGGGTATCCCTATTAGTTGTTTTGATAGAGAGGATGTGTTTATGTGGCATTTTGATAAGAAGGGAGTGTATACGGTCAAATCGGGTTACTATGTGAGTTTTGGGGTTTTGGGGAGAGAGCCAACTAAACAAAATGGTGAAATTTGGCAAAAATTATGGAAGTTGGATGTAGCTCCAAAGGTGAAGGATTTTTGTTGGAGGGCAAGTAGGAATATATTGCTTACTCATGATAATCTTAAACGTCGGGGGGTTGAGGTTGAGGCCAGATACTTATGGTGTATTGGTGATGAGAGTAGGGATCATGTGCTTATTCATTGTCCTAAGGCGAAGGAGGTATGGAGGAATGTGGGGTTGGAAGGCTTGCAGACTAACATTATTTTTTTTGAATTTTTAATGCAGGTTTTGTCCTTAAAAGGAATTGGAAAAGCATCGAAATGTGCAATTATTGCATGGAAAATATGGGCTGCTCGTAATAATGAGCTATGGCAGCACCATAGTCTATCTCCTACTCAAATACATGTTGAAGCAGTTAAGTGGTATGAAGATTCGAAAAGTGCTCAATTTGAAGAGACTCTAAATGCAAGTTCGCTGTGCTCTCGTCAACATCCAAGTGGTACAATTTTAGGCCTACAGGGTCATTGTCACCAACATGCAGCTAATGTTAGTGGTTCATTCGATTAGTTGTGCTGAGTCGATGGTGCGATTTTCTCTACCCTAGACTATGTGGGCTTCGGGTTTGTTATTGAAAATGCTGAAGGTATATTTCAAAGAGCTGTATCTAAATTCTCGGAAGGTAAAGGTTCGCCGGCGATCATTGAAGCCCTTGCTTTGCGTCAATGTCTTTTGTTTGTAACTGAGTTTCTACCTCCTAATGTATGTGTTATTTCGGACTGTCAACAAATTGTCCAGGCTTTGCTCAATCCTACTCTTGATTATTCTGAGTTAGGAGTTTTGATTTCTGACTGTAGACATATTTTATATTCTCGTGTTGATATTCTGTGAAATGGGTTCGTAGGCAAGCAACTTTAGCCGCTCATACTCTAGCTAGAGCTTCCATTTCTCATTCTTGCTTTCAGGTTTGGGATGATATTCCCGTATATTTGCTGGACTATTATTAAGTTTAATGAAGCTTTTGGTTTCTTCTTCAAAAAAAAAAAAAAAAAAAAAAAAAGCACTTTTAGTCCGCTCATACTCTAGCTAGAGCTTTCGCATTTCCTCCATTCTTAGCTTTCCAGTTTTTGGCGCGGATGATATTCTCCGTATACTTTGCTGGAGCTATTATTACGTTTTATGAAAGGCCCTTTTGGTGCTAATCTTCAAAAAAAAAAAAAAAAAAAAAAAAAACTAACAGCAAACAAAATGGAGCCTTATGTCGCGACTTGAGCCTTGCCAATTAATAATCATCAAGTGGACTTAAGAGGATAATTTAAAAGGAAGACAATCAAAAACAAAATTAGAATTACTTCTAAGGTTAATATGCCAAGAGCATAAAAACTGCTAAATACCAATGTATTCGAAAGCTTTGGCAAATAGAGATTGGGGGCAATTCATTTTGGGGAATTGAACCTAATTACAAGTCTTGACGAGAGAAAACAATATTAAAATGGAATTTATGAAATGTATATCTCAATTACAAACACCAAAAGGCTACCAGATGCAAACATCTCCCTACCAAATTGAAACATAATATTTCCATTTCCTACTTTCCCATTCCTTTCAATAAATTACTAAATGCTAGCATAATGGTCGAATATTTGAATTTTTACATATATGTCTGTCGCAAAGTCAACATCTGCGCAGATACCAGCCAATATAAAACAAAACAGTAAACATATATATATATACCCGGATAGTTACTCACTGATTTTCCTTCAACTCCCAGGAATGCAACTCACACTTCAACAACGAATTACCTAGAAAAAAAAAACAAGCCATCGGTCCATCTATAATCGAAAATATCTAACAGTGCGCCACGCCCACGCATAAGCACCAACATTAAAACACAAAAGGAAAAAAGTTCTAGCAAAAATTCTCGAATTAACATAAATAAGCAAACTGACAGAATGAAAATAATGCTCTACTTTTGTTATGACTCTTAATGAGAAAAGGGAAGGGAAAAAATTTACAAATTAGTCATAGTGTATTTTATAGAAGCAGTATATGTCTTAGACGTATGTGCACAGAGAGACTAAATTATATAACCTACAAGACTCTTTGGCTGTTCTCGCGAGGAACGGGAAAATTATCCAGAAGCTTAAGTTGGTAGAATTGCAGACAGAATCAAGAAATTTTATATTTGTTTAATGGGGGTCAGCGATATATAATACAAAATAACTCATCCTTTTGAACTTTGATAGCCGACAACGTGTAATTTCTTAGTTCTTTTGCTCTACTTCGTATTTTTTCCTTTAAACAAAAGACTAAACAGAAACACTAATAAAATTCTAGCTTCCCAGACTGGACAGAGACTTTCTAACAACCAAAGTCTAGCTAAGAGATCCAATAAATACAGAAAAAACTGAGTGGAAAACCAAAACAAATAAGCCCATATAAAAAAAAAAAAAAAAAAAAAAAAAAACTACAGCAAACAAAATGACCTTATGTGCACTTTATAGCAAATTAAATATCATCAAGGGATAAGGATATTAAAGGAAAAAACAAAACAAAATTAAATATTTAAGTAATATGCAAAGCATAAAACTGATAAATAAATGTATTCAAAGCTTGCAAATAGAGATTGCAATTCATTTTGGGAATTGACTAATTACAGTCTTCAAAAAAACAATATTAAAATGGAATTTATAAATTAATTCAATTACAAACCAAAAGGCTACAATGCAAAATCTCCTACAAAATTTGAAACATCAATATTTCCTTCCTACTTCCAATCCTTTCAATGAAATTACTAATGCTAGCATAGTGTCTATATTGAATTTCATACATGTCTCTCCAATCAAATCTGCCAGTATACAGCAATAAAAACAAAACAGTAAACATATATATATATATATTACTCAAACACTGATTTTCCTTCAATCCAAATGCACTCATCACAACACCAGAATTCCCAAAAAAAAAAAAACAAGCATCGTCATCTATAATCGAAATCTTAACGTGCGCACGCACGCATGCACAAACATAAACACAAAAGAAAAAAGTTCTAGCAAAATTCTCTTAACATAATAAGAAACTGAGAATGAAAATATTTACTGTTATGACTCTTATGAGAAAAGGAAGGGAAAAAAATTTACAAATGCAAGTGTATTTATAGAAGCAGTATAACGTTGTGCACAAAACTAACTATAACCAACAGACCTTGCTGTTCCAGTGAAGGAAAAATCCAGAAGCTTAAAGTTTGGTAGAATTCAAGAAAAAGAATCAAGAAATTTATATTGTTTAGGCAGCATATAATCAAAATAACTCATCTTTGAATTTGATACCGACAACTGTAATTTTTAGTTCTTTTGCTCTCTCCTTTTTTTCTTAAACAAAAGACTAAACAGAAACACTATAAATTTACTTCCAACTGAAGAGATTCAACACAACCAAAATCTACGCTAAATCCAATAAATACAGAAAACGAAACCAAAACAATAAGCCATATAAAAGAAAATGAAGCCCATTAGCATTTTCAATCAAAAAGCAGCAAACCAGTTCAAACAAAAATACAATTTGCTTATATCCCAACACATTGTCTACACCAACTAACCAAATTTGCAACAACAGATCTGTATTCCAGAAAGAAAACCGATTTTTGACATCGAACAGACTTTGAGCTCCAAAGCATACATTCAGCCCATATAATCAACACTGTACAGAAATAGCACTAGCTTTAAATTCAAATTCCAACTTCTTACTCCGATAAAAGCAATTATAACCAGGCAACGAATTGCATTTTTTTAAAAGCAGAATTGAACAGAATAAGACTTCATAACCAATAGTAGGTAGAACTTATTAGATATCAGAATCCAAATACATATTCATTTTCTACCATTTAGGACTCAAGTGAAACCTTATATGAACATTAGCTAAAAAACAATATAGACAATAACAGCAACACACGAAACTGAACGCATAAAAGAAAAAATTCAGTGAAATTTCAGCTTATACATATAAAAACAAATTAAAGATAACAATAAGAATAACAGAAGCTTTTCAAATACTTTTTCAAAGTTTAAATTTTTTTTTAATTCCATGTTAAGACCAAACTAAATTAGATTACAGTCTTTCTCCATTAAACCCATAAACTCGCATAAATTTAAGAAAATCAATTAGAGCTCTGATTTAGAACTGGGAAGGGTAAAATAAAATCAAAAGCCAATAAATGGAAACAGAGAGTTCCGAATAGACCCTTACACTTATTAATTATTATTTGTTCTGAATCAACAGAACTCGCGTTTTACTTGCTAAGCGACAAAATTTCTCCACATATCAAGAGCAACCCAACACTCGAAGCGGCGGCGAGCGCGCGAACAAAGGTAAAAGCAAGATACTTTAATATGTTCCGAAGCAGAGGGAGTCTTACTGTTTTTTTTTTTTATTATTTTTTATTATTTTTTTATCGAAGAAGAAGCATATACAAGGGAGAAAGAGAAGAAAAAGCAGCTGCATATTTTTATATATGTAACTTTTAGTACTTTTCTAATGTTTCTCCTCCTCACAAGTGTGAAACTTTTCATATTTTTTTTTTAATTTTTAAATTTCTAATATTTTTATATATTTATTTATTACTTGCAACAGAAATTATTTTCCCAATAGTCAACATATATAATATATCATTCTCATCAAATATCCATCCAATATAATAAAATAACATAAAATTTTAACTAATAATACCACAGGTCAAATCGAATAATGATCCAACACTCATAAATTCAAATCACATTATTCAATCCACGGTGACAGCTCAAATAAGTTCTTCTAAACACACAAATTAATTTCCTCAAACACACAAACCATACCAAATACATATAAAAATAATAAAACTTTTTCTTTGAATCAGCAACATATTGTTGTCAAAAAAAAAAAAATCCGATTTTTTCAAAAAAATCCATTCTCTTCTTTCAAAAACCGAGCCAACTTCATTATTGAACCAGGCAGCCAGCCGATTCTTGGTTTAGCCAGTCCCGCCCCTTCCAACAACTCCGAAGTGATCTTAGAGAAGTGATCTGAGAGACAGACTATCCAAACTTGAGGAAGACCGCTCAGAGGATCATACAAATTGAAGTAGATAAAGAACTATTGGAGAAGAAGCTGATAAGTATGGCGAAGAAATAATCGATTTGAAGTCCAAGCTGATAAGACCATAGCAAATGCTACTCAGGTTTCACTTACGAAGGGTCACCTATTTGCCTTTTAGCATGACCATTGCAGGCTTGGTTATTCCAGTTGTTTTAAGGCTTTTCTTCACTTCTTTTAGAACTGATCTAACTGGGGTGACCCTAATCTTTCTTTAACAGAAGAAGGCAACATTAATAAGAAGCATACTTGGTAATGATGAAACTTCCCTTGAACTCTCTTCAGTATGGCATAAAGGCTACATGGATGGAACGACCGACCTGAATGAAAATAATAAGAGCAAGGGAAGTAAGCACATTATCATTTTGGTATGCACATTAATTAGTACAATCTCTACAAATCAAGGAAGAGCAAGCATATATACTACTTATACAGTAAGCCAGTTTATTGGTCGAACAGTGAAAATTAGCAAGTAAACCACTAAAAAATCCAATTTGTTAATGATTTTAACTAAAGTGAAAGTCTAAAAATGTCTATTAATCTTACAATTAATGAAAAATTAACGCCCAACTCCTCATAATAAAAGTTTAAATTTCTTGTCATAAAAACTAAAATAGTTGGCAGCTGTCCTTCCTGCTGCCCATTTAATTCAAAGGAATTTGGATTGCTGCAGAAAAAAGAAAATGTGTTGTCTCACCAAGTGCTATTTCATTCAAGCAAAATGAGCAACAGAAAGCTAACAAAAAAAATTGCAATCTTTTTCTACCTCCAGATTTAAGAAAATGAGCTCAACAAAGCCAATAAACTCCGTTGCAATTACCATCTTTAGTTCTCCTGTTAATTAACCTCATACAATCATAATTAATAATAAAAACACTGAATTAATCCATAATTTTCACAAACTACTAAAATCTTCAAGAAAGTAAATACAAAAACAAAAAGTACATGGCGTGATTCTAATTTTTCTTTTTTTTTTTTAATATATATATTTCATATTTTGAAAGTTCAAAATGTAAAATAAGAAGTTACTCAGAGGACAGAAAGTAACATCAGTCCACTATCAATATCAATAAGAAATTTTCTTATAGTCAAGAGAACAGCCACAGATGACAGAACTATCAAATTAAGATTACATTAATATCAGTTTCAGAAGGTGATATATACCAGCGAGTTCGGAAGAATAGTTTGAGCTGTGCCTCTGGGATGATTCCCATCAAATCAATTCCTTTCTCGATTATTAGTAATGAATAATTGTTGTTAAACTCAAATTGCTAGCGATAATTAAGGTTTTACCGGGAATGTAGGACTTGAAAATGAAACCCATAGATGCTACAGAGCATCTTTCTTAGGTGCTCTGTGTCTTTTACTTTGGCGCATTGTGTTAAAATATAACTAGAAACTTGTAATATCTCATTTTTCTACTTTGATTCAAAACTGAAAGTTAAATTAAGTGTGCTACCATACCACCAAATCAGGAAAAAAAAAAAAATCAATTACCAAGTCACAAAAAATTATCTAATTTGACAGAAAAACAAACCAATAACAGCATAAGCAATATTGCTAAACAAAAATTATCAATTTTGTCCAACATCCCATCACCAAGACAACAAAGACAAAGAAGAGGACCAACCAAGATAGAGACAAAAAAAAGACAGCATTAGGCACCCACATTGAATAAAAAGAACAAAACAAGACAAAGGAAACTAGATAATGAACCTGTTTTATCTGAATGCAGGAGCTAAAGTTGGAGCTGATACTGACACTGAAACAAGCAGAGCTTAATGGAGCTGTGGAAGTTCATTGCTATGTGATGTGCTCAACCTCTAGTAAAAAATGCAAGTACGAACTATATATAAGTGTAATTGCCCTAATAAATAATATTAATTGGCAGTTTTGTTGAAAATTTCATTAACCGATGGAATCCTTGATCTATATACTATATATGTCCAGAAAAATAATAAAAAGCTACAAAATGAAAAGAAATTTTCCATACACAATGAAGTTTACTTTTGTGCATAACTTGTAAAGCCATAGATGACACAGAATAAGAGAACCCTAAATATTTTGTACTTACGCTATGCACAATCAAGGGTGGCAACAAAGAAAAACAAAACGCTAATGGGTACTATAATACTGCATGTTCATGTTATTGGGATTACTGGGTGTATATTAAATTGATTAAAACAGGGGAAAATTAGAGTGTGGTTCTAAATCCATTGTAGTCACCACAAGGCACAGCTGTGACTCCATAGAAACCAAACCCTAATAATTAAAACAAACAGATACCAAAATATATAAACCCTCAGAGACTATAGACCCTAATAATAAATCAGATCGAGCACAAGCTTTACATAGTTCCTACCATCAAAACAACAAAATTAGTTGGACCCAATCAATCAACAAACATGCATGCATATATGCATTTTGCACTAAAGGAAGAGGAGATCGAACCTTAAAAATAATAACAGAGGAAATCGCTTGGATTGTTGATTTTTGAAGCTAGAGAGCAATCTTCGCTTTGGATTCTTGATTTTTGCTTTTGATCTTGAAGCACCCCTGATTTCACACGCCAATTTATGAGCAATTCTTTCTATCAACAGAGATGATAGCAAGAGATTGCAAGAGAGTGGAGCTAGGGTAGTGAGGAGAGATGACAGACAGACTTTAGGCTTTAGAAGCAAAATCGGTTTAGAATAGTGGTATCATTAATGAATATTCATTTAACCTGAAAAGTTGGCTCTTTATATTGAATTCAGCCCAAATACAATTAATTAGTCCAAACCCACAAGTCTAAGCTTCGATTTTGCATTCAACATGGGTCAGTCAGGCATTTAAACATATGAACACCGTTAGTGATGCCAAATCTTCCAACTGGGAATTGACAAGTCAAAGAACCTTGCTTTTCAAATGAATCATGTATTTACAAACTTCTGATTGAACTTCAATCAATGCCAACCCATTTCCTAAATGTCTGAACAAACTCAAGCCTCTTTCTTTGAACCTCATTTCTCACTGTTGATGCCTTTACACCCTTGTATAGATTCTTATGAAGCTTCAAGAACTCACTCTTATACATTTCTTTGTCCATGTGCATATTATGCTCTTTCATATAACTAATAACTTCCATCACTCTCTCAAAGTAACCACCTTGAAGGAAGTTCATCAGCAAGGTTTCATATAGGTCCCTGCTCACAGCCATACTTTTGTTCTTCATGTTCCTCTTGATATCTCCCCATAAGACTGTGATATCTCGATACCTTCCAAGAGAAGAATATCCATATGCCAGATAGGCAAAAGTTTGCTCTGTGGGTTGGATACCCACCACTTGCATTCTTCGATATGTCTTCAAAGCATCCACCATCATTTTGGCTTTGCAAAAGAAGTAAATAGAAGAATTCAACTCATAAACTACAGGAGGAATCACCACATCCTCCTTTCTCATTTCTTGAACCAAGAAGTCAGCCAGATCTGATTTACTAACAGAAGATGATGTGTTATCTGCTGTTTTTGAAAGATCATTGGAAGCAACAATTTCACCAGGAATATTTGTGACTATACCAGCCTTCCTCATTTGCCTTTGTAGACCCTCTGCTTCTCTGGACATATCCCTACTATAATAAGCTCTTAAGAGTACCATATATGCATTCAAGCCCACAGGAACTCCAGATGTTTCCATGTCATCCACAATGTCATGAGCAGTTTCCAGCCAACCTAAACGAATGCATGCATCAATCACATCAAAACATAAATTGGATCCTCCCAGTTTCTGAAAGTCCTTTTGCATGCTCACTAACACCTTTGGAAGCTCAGCCATTCTCCCATGTCTCTTGTAACCAAGGATAAGCTTTGTTAAGGCCCTATTGCTGAGGAGAAGCTTCCCATTCTCAAAAATTACAAGTTCTTTTTTATCTTCCAGTTTTATAACAGAATCCTTCTGCAGCAGCTCTGGCATAATTTGTATCTTTAACCCAGCCCTCAGATTCTGAGATCCAATAGAAACTAGGTAAGGCTTTTGAATGTCCTTCGTAGAATTTTTATTAGGAGTAGACACCCTGAATTTATTCATATCTAACAGAAGTTCAGCGGCAGAATCAAGGTCATCAAACTTGAAGTGTAAGTTCAACAAGCAGTCATAGAACTGCCGGTAGTAACAAGCAAAAGGTGACGATACTCGATCAATATGATCTTTAAATTTCTTTATCTCATCCCGTAGACCATTTGTTTCATAGATCTGGGCAATAATGATGATTGATTGTGCATCAGCAACAACACCAGTTTGTGCCATCCACTCCAGTATCTCTTGGCCTTTTAGAGATGACCTAAATCTAAAACAAGCATCCAGTACTAGGTTGAAGATCATGGTATTAGGTCTTATCACCTTTGCATGATCAATTTTATTTTTCCTTAAACACAATAAGCAATCACAAACTTGAATCAAGATATTGGATGCAAGATATGTCCCAATCTTTGACTTCACCATGTGCAAAAGAATAATCTGAAATACACTTAAAGAGGGCATATTCTCTTTCTCTAGCATCAGTCTTAGGATCATAGAGGCAGGAATAGGCATCTGTGCTCTTGCTAAGCACAGTGAAAGAGTTGTTAAGATTTCAGTCTGAAATAATTCAGATTTCTCTTTCAAAATTCCAAAGACTAAATTATATGCTTTTTGTAGCCAGTGAGGGTCAGACGAGTAGCACAGTTCAGTGATCAACCTATTCACCAAAGAACTTGTAGGAAAACCATACAAGCTTTTGAAGTCATTAAAAGTCAACCACGCTTCGTCTACTTGGTGATGTTCCAAAGAAACTTCAAGCTTTCTCAAAAGAAGAGCACGTGAGGAAACTCCCCAAGATATCCTTTCAGACTGAGTGCCAGTAGAAAAAGGATGAAAATTCACAAACTGACGTTGACTACAGAATACATCTACGACTGGAAACATTCTCAAACTCTCCTCAACTAAAAATTTGCTTGCACAATATGAAATTAAGGCAGTCTTCTGAATACCATAAGCCATCACAAATCCATGCAAATAGCTCCTGATAATGTGCTTATGCAACAATGCTTTTGTTGTCAAAAGTAGTGCCATTCAAATATTATGCCAAATAGTGCCCCTGAAAAAATAATTGACAGAGTTTAGCTCAGGCAACGAACAAACGACTTCTATTCACCTGGTTAGTTTTATTCTAATTATATCTGACTTGATGGAATATGAAAAATAGAATTCAAAAAGGTAAAAAAATAAAAATAAAAAGTTAAATACACATCCTTTAGAAAGTCATAGAACAGAATTCATGCAGGCAAGCCCAGACAGCCAGTATAAGGTAGTTTTGGGATGATTCATAACTACCGTACATGCACAGCATATGCAATAACATATTAATGATTCAAGATACAAACTCTAGCATGAGAAAACAAAAAACTCAATCCTGGTCATAAATAACTATAAGCAACCATATACTTATACCGAGGCCAACGATGTTATGTTTAACACCCATTCATTTCAAAGATGAGATGAATTTTATAATAGGAAGCTCAACCACTGAAATTAATTCAAAATACAATAATTAATTAATCATAGATTAATTTCTATGCTTTAAAGAGTAATCTGCTACTCTACACCTTAAAACCACAGTCAAGTAGCGAAAACAGAATACAATGTCCTTGTCCCTTCAATTTCTTAAAAAACAAAGCGGTATAGACTGAAAAATACTTGAAGTTCAAGGTACAACAGCCTAGTGCAAATTACTTAGGGCTGAAAATGCAATGCAAATTAAACATAATTTATCACCCAGTTCAGCAAAACAATGGTTTTTGTCCACTAAGGACATATACTAACTAGCAACAATCCAGGCGATGAAAAAGAATCCATCAAATACAGTTTAAGCCTGTCGGGATTTTTTACATAGATAAATTCAATCTGGAATTCTTTTAGGCTCAGAAGCTTGAAAAAAAAGGGAAAAAAACCCTATAAAATAGAATCGAAATAATTAGGTACATATATTACCCTTGATATCATCTACAGTGAACAACACAGCAGCTTGGATATTCCCATAGCCATCAAGAATTATGAGCTTAATTGCAAGGATTTAAAAAATTAAAGCTAAAGAATCAATATCCATCTGAAATTGCAATATAAATAGATAAAGAGTAAAAATGAATAGTGAAAAATCAAAGAGAAATTAATCCTAAGCATATATGATCAGAATCATATTGAATGTTAGGGGAAATTCAGTGAGACAAATCAACAAACAGGTAGTAGTCAGCAATAATTACATGTAGATATATACCATTATTTCTCAATGTTCATTACATTCAAACACCAGGCTATTTCAATTAATTAACATCAAATCAAAAGCTCTTGCACTTATAATCTCACACAGAGAGTCAACCTACCTATCCACTATCCAGCCTAATCAACCAAGGCTCTTTCTTAATCAATGACAACTTTAATATGATATACTTGATCAGTAGAAGAGAAATTTGCCTCACTCTTCTGAAATGGAAAAGGCTGGATGAAGACCTTCTCGAAAAGAGAGAGAGAGCATTAAGAAGCTGAGGTTCCAATCTCTTTGGAATAGCGAGCTAAAGAAATTTCACCCAGAAACCTCTAACTATAGTCACTGAATTAACTAGTAAAAATATTATTTATAGAGTACTAGACTATTTCCATTTTTAGGAGTTGCATTGGAAATTAATAAAATAAACAAATAATATTTTTAATAAGAAATTTATTCTTAATATTATTGTTACTATCTGAACCTGAGAGCACATCACACCAGCACCGCATAGGTAAGCATAGAGCTACCAAAGCCAGTAGTAAGAAAAACTAGTAATTCATCTACCGAAATAACTTTTAAGATTCAGAAGATAACAAAAATAAATTAATCCTTAAACTCAATTTCTATAAAGTCTAGAAAATTTGGTAAAATTTCATCAGAAACTAAGACTATACAGCCAAAATCTACACAGATTTTAAATCAATAACACAAGATTTAACCCATACCTAGGCTCTCAACAAGGAAAATTCATTTTAATACATATCAATACAAACTAATTACAGAGATTTTACAATTATAATTTAAATGTGATTCAATTTTCTAAATCTACTAGGTCATATTCAGACTCATTCTAATTACTTATATTCTGCTAAAATTTCTGCAGAATCGCTCCTAAGAACATGGACATTAACCCCCTGTAAACAAGCAAAGAAAACAATATGCAATAAAGCCCTCAGTGGTAACCACAATTAATCAGCAATTAAAACCAAAATAGCCAAGCCAGCCTCCAAATTACATGTTTCTGTCTGCCTTTCATTACATCTCAATCAAACATGGAAATGACAATTTTTAATATCAGTCATAACCTATACTAAATATAATAGCTTTTATATTATCCTTGTCAAGCTAGCAAAGGAAAGCTTACTAGTCATCCATAATTCAACTACATCTGAATTAGCATTTGTACATAGACAGTAAAAAATAAATAATAATAATAATCATAATAATGATTAAATGAGCAAACCTCAATAAAAATGGCAACCTTGACTCTGAAATTTTCATTTCGAGTGAATTTAAAGCCAATCTCAAAGATAATAATTACATAAAATAGTCAACTTTCTTATTTTTCATTTTCCTTTTAATTTAACTGTTGTTAACACCCAAAAATTCATCCCAAATTAATCTGAGATGATTAATACTATAATTAAGGGTGAATAACTCATTGAGAATAATTTATGAAAAGTCCCTCTTGTAAACATAGATAACATCCACATGAAACCTTCCATTGGGACAGTTGACTTGGGATAAAATGATTCATATATCCATCAATGCATAAAAATATCATCATTAGCATTATTGATGCGTCCCACATCGCCCGTGGAGTACATCCTGGGCTAGTACATAAGGCTGGGCTCAGTTCTTCCTCTACAAGCTAGCTTTTGGAGCGAAGTTAGGGGTCTAGTCTCTTGTAAGAGTACTTGCAAGAGCCCCTTATCATTTGGTATCAGAGCTCTGACTCCGTAGGGTCAGTGTCTCATGGGATTCGTTAGAACGCCGACTGAGGCAGTCGGGTCTTATGGAGGTGGGGATGATGCGTCCCACATCGCCCGCGGAGTACATCCTGGGCTAGTATATAAGGCTGGGTTCAGTCCTTCCTCTACGAGCTAGCTTAATTGTAAGCCATCTAAAGAATAATAATTACATAAAATAGTCCAACTTTCTATTTTTCATTTTCCTTTTAATTTAAGCCTGGTTGTTAAACACCCAAAAATTCATCCAAATTAAAATCTGAGATGAATTAAATACTATAATTAAAAGGTAGAAGTACGTCATTGAGAATCAATTTAAATGAACAAGTCCCTCTTGGTAAAATAGATAACGAATCCACCATGAAACCTTTCCATTGGGACAGTTTGACTTGGGAATAACAAGAACTTGATCATATATCCCATCAATATGCATAAAAATATCTATCAATTAGCAATGTACTTGATGCGTCCCACATCGCCCGTGGAAGTAACATTCCTGGCTAGTAACATAAAGGCTGGGCTCAGTTTCTTACCCTCTACAAGCTAGCTTTTGGAGCGAAGTTAGGTCTAGTCTCATTGTAAGAGTACTTGCCAAAGAGGCCCCTTATCATTTTGGTAATCAGAGCCTCTAGCACTCCGTAGGGTCAGTGTCTCATGGGATTCGTTAGAACGCCGGACTGAGGCAGTCGGGTCTTATGGAGGTGGGGATGTGCGTCCCACCATCGCCCCGCCGAGTACATCCTGGGCTCACGCTATATATAAGCCGGCTGATGCGTCCCACATCGCCCGCGGAGTACATCCTGGGCTAGTATATAAGGCTGGGTTCAGTCCTTCCTCTACGAGCTAGCTTTTAGAGCGAAGTTAGGGGTCCAGTCTCTTGCAAGAGTACTTGCAAGAGTCCCTTATCAATTATGTTAATTAAAGATACGATAATGCACTAGTGAAAATGCTGTAAATGAAGCAAGTAGAGTAATATTTAAAGCCGAAGATTTGTTTTTGCACTTTTACGTGTTTCTTATTTATTTGAAGGTTAATAATTATTGATTCGAATAATATGTTCTTTTTCCTTAAATTTATATAAGCTTGCCCTTAACATAGCAACTACAAAGAAAATATTCACAGTAAATGCAAAAGGCTCGTCGCTCTAGAAAATGGGAAACAACGATTTCTGGCAAAAATATGTAGAAGAAGCCAATACATTGTTAAATAATTTGAGTGATATTTCATAATACATGCTTAGGATATCTGAAATTTTCAATCTTATAAAAATTGTCATTCAAGAGGATGCTGTAAAAACATGTAAAACACAATGCAAAACTAATGTTATGGTCCCGTAGTATCCAGAGAAAGAAATCTAGCTTCATTGCCAGAGAACTTTCAGATTGAAAAAAAAAAAAAAAAAAAAAAAAACCTCAAAGCCTCTTAAGTCTTCAAGCATATATGAAAAATGTTAACAATGCGAAGTTTCCTTTGCATTAATGGAACTTGTGCATCAATGGGATGACTATGAGAATTTTGCACATACAACCGTTTACCCTTTGGAACGAAACATAGCACTTTTAATTGTTATTGTAGATCATCTAACCACAATACATTATCAACATAAAGGGTGACCAAGAACCAATGCACAATGCCACATCAATTGAAAAAAAAAAAAAAAAAAAAATCAAGCTCTAAGCTTAAGCATATAGAAAAATGTTAACAATGCGAAGTTTCTTTGCATTAATGGAAGCTTGTGCATCAATGGAATGTTGAGAATTTTGCACATACAAAAGTTTACTTTGACAACATAGCACTTTAATTGTTATTGTAGATCATCTAACCACATATACATTTATCACATAAGGGTGACCAAAACCAATGCAAATGCCCATCATTAAGGTACGTTATTGAAGAATTCAAATTGCTTCCAAACTAAGGGTAGCTGCGTCTTACATAATCAAATAATCAACAAGCGTACTGCATCACTGTTAATAGCTTCACAAAGAGATTTCCTTTCACCTAAGCAATTCTTGCGGATTTGCAGAGAATTAGCTTTTGAATGTAGAATTAAAAGCACTCTGTCTGTCAACAAAATTACATTTCTTGATTGAATTTCCAAATACTTGCGCGTAAAGAGCACAAATTACATGGATTTTAGCTCTCAAAAACAAGTTATATCTCCAATGCATCAGTTTTTCCTAAAACCTCAAAGAAACTCATGCAAACCATGGTGACAATAGCAGTAAAGTACCTGATTGAGCACTTGAGGAGGCAATCAATGAGGTTGGTTTGAGGCAGAGACTAGAGGTCAGCCGGTAAGGAGCCGCGATTTGAGTCAATCTAAACCTCGACCTTGATGATACTGACAGCTTTAGCTTCCAGGAATCTGTTGAGCCAAGCTCTAGCCATTATCTCCCTACTTCTCCAAACACATCTCAATCGAACTAGAAAATTCTGGGTAGGGCAGGATAGGAATAAGAAGCTAACAAAATGATGTTGTTCTTGGGAAGAAGACGATTTTTTTAACATAACAGTCTATTAAAACATATATTCACCATTTGGCATGTAATAACCTTAGCCGCTTAGCCCTCAGCATTCTCATCCACTAGTACTGGAGAAGCTCCTCCTAATTCAATCATTATTTCAAACTATCTACCCACACGTACATTTATCCCATAGGGGAGACCAAAACCAAGCCAAATGCCCATCACTAAGATAAGTTATTAAACACCCAACAAGTGCATTAATAGCACTGCAAAGTGAGTGTCTTGTTCCTAAGCAATGAATTAGCTCTAGAATATAGAATTAAAAGCACTCTGTCAACAAAGTACAGCTTTTGGTCGTATTTCAAAACATTTGCACATAAAGAGCATAAATTACATGGATTTTAGCTCCCAAAAACAAGTTATATCTCCAATCGCATCGGTTTTTTCTGAGACCTCAAAAAAACTCATGCAAACCATAGTTACAATAGCAGTAGTAAAGTACCTGATTGAGCAACCTAAAAAGACGATCAATGAGGTCGGTTCGAAGCAGAGACTGGAGGCCAGCCAGTAAGGAGCCGCAATTCGAGTCAATCCAAGGCTTGACCTTGGTGATACATTATCTCCCTTCTTCTCCAAGCACATCTTGATCGGACCAGAAAATTCTGAGCAAGGTGGGACATGATAGAAGGAAGAAGTTAACGATGCCGTTCTTAGGAAGGAGAGGATTTTTTAATATACAGTCTATTAAAATAAGAAAAATTGTTATATACCAATAATTTCTATAAAATTATATGATACATGAAAATTTTCTTTTTTTTTTTATTTATTTAAAGGAGGATTGTAAATTCTATCAACACTCAAACCGTTTGAGATAAAAAAAAATCCCTACACAATAAAATAATTTTATTTACTGGATGGAAAAGTTGAAGAAAAATATATGTTAATTGATTGGGAAAATTGAGTAAAAAATAATATATCAATCTTAAACTTTCATTTACTCTTTACATATCCCTTTAACAAGAATTCTGCAGTATTCCTTAATAATTTATGTTTCTTCTCTTCTTTAGGAAGCTTTAATTTATGGCTTATGTCTAATATATGCAATAGTCTAAGGATCTATGCTCGATATTTCCTCCTACTCTCTGACTCATTCCCAAGGCAGAAAGAATATTCTTTTCAACCTTATTATGATATAGTTTAAACCTTTCTCTTCTTATAGGTAATATTCTCACCTTACCGAAAAGTTAGCCCTTTCGTGACCCCATCACACCTCACCTTACTTCTTACTGACCTTCATTAGTCTCGAAACATAAGTTTACCACTTCTGTGGTACTATGACTTCAATTTCCTAGCTAAAGATTTTCTTAATACCCTACCGATTCTAACTTATTCCATACTGTTTCTAATAATTAGGCTCCTTTCTACTTTAGGAAACATTTAACTTACCATATGTTCCCCCTTATGTGAAATATTCAAAGGAATTATCACTCACCATTCTTTTCTGAATTCTGATTTGTTTCTAATACAAATGGAATATCCCTTTATCTTTACTACATAATAATCTTGTTCTCTCGATAATCCAACAATTTCGTGCACCTGCCTTAACATCATTTCTAAATCCAACATCATCACCTAATCACAAAACTTAGTGTTGCTTAAAATCTTCCACCATCATGCTCAACACTTCATTACCATTTTTCTATTTTACCAAGGCATCCACAGTCTATGCTCACAAATAGGTCTTCCTATAAGATTATAGGCTTAATTACCTACATAAGGACACTACTCACTAGGAAGGAATCCTATGTTCCGCAATTACTTGATTAAGGCCCTAACTTATGCTCTCATACTGTCTTTGTCACAACCTGTCTCCTTGGCCGGACAAGCAATAGGGCTTGGGTAAGTGTAAGACCCCCGAAACCCGTAGTAAGTCTTTCTTGACCATAACTACTTCTAAGCCCAATATTATTTGGCCCCAATAATTGATCCATAAACTTTAAAAAGTCTTGTTTATAAAATATATGTATGAATATAAATATTGACAAACATAACCAAAGACATGGAACATCTCTAATATTAGAAATTTAAATTTTATGTTTACTTTGTAATTCTAGAACTTTACAGTAATTGAGAAACTCTAACTATGCATAGACAAGCAGAGTCCTCCATAAGAACAAGGCTAGCTGCTTCAGAGAAGACAATAGTAGTTGAAAGGGGGACCTAACAACCTGGAAAAACTAAATGAGCCGGCATGAGTGCCACAGCTCACTGAATAGTAGTAAGTA
Organism: Jatropha curcas; assembly: GCF_014843425.1. The sequence continues at coordinate 3,304,614 of NW_023590789.1, read as the reverse complement.
TTATAAACACCACACATGGTCATGCAAATGAATTGTCTAGTCTCTCGAATGTCATATGCTTCAGTCACACAATGCTATATATTAGTCCATTACAAATTTATACAAAAGACAAAAATGATCATGTTGGTGTGGTCCTTGGAGTAGATTCACATCTAATAGATATACCCACATAGTTACATCATCAAAATCATAACATTCCACATGACAATAAATGGATTACACATCACATCTATGTCAATTCACAAATCCGTTATTCACGTTTTCACGATAGAGGAGCCCATCCCTCTACTTGGCAAGAGGAGTCCATCCCCCATATATAGACCAAGGAGCTCATCCCCAAAATACGAGCCGAGGAGCCGATCCCCCATATGGCCAAGATACCATAACCCACATGGCTTTTATTTTTATATTTCCATTTTTCTACATCTCATATCCACAGCACACAACATTCATCCATATACACATCCATAAGTCAAAACAAACATTGCAATAAACCACAACAGTTACATGATCAAACATTGACAATCACATCACAAGTTTGCAAGTAACCACAAGTGACAACAATCTAGGTATCAAAACATTTACACATTTAGTAAATGCAAGTTTCATTTCACGTTCAATTCAATCAGAATAAGCAATTGCAGATAATAACCAATACAATGAATCATATAAAAGCATAAAATATAAAAGAGCACTTTGCTTAAATCAACAAACACATCATTCACACTAAAAGAATAATATGTTTAATGCCATTACGATGTTAAGATCAATTATGGGAATGCAAGTGGATTTGCATGATTTAGGAGTAAATAATACTTAGTACTACTCACAGTGGCTGAAGAAAGAAGCAAGTTACTAACTCTGACTTTGATTTCCGGTAGTAGACAATACCCAAACAATCTATAGGAAGAGAACGGAGGAACTTAAATCAATGCAAAATATTTACTCATATATATATACCCTATCCCTTGCTCTTTCTCGTTTCGCGATCTCAACCAACAAAAAGAAGTCGAAGGTCAAGGAAAGGAAGGGCAGGTGGTGAGAGTTATTTCTGTAGCTTCAAGTGCCAGTTTATGGCCTTTGTTCCGCCGGAAATGGAGAAGGAAAGAGACTGATGGAGGTTGAGAGAGCGAACTCAGATCGCGCAAAGAGGAAGAGGTGTCTTCTTGGTTCGATTTAAGGATTTCCTTCTTAAAATTTTGTTATGCTGGTTTGATTCGGATGACTCGGTTCGGTTTGGTGGTTTGTTCGAGGTGCTGGCTTGATTTGATCTTTTTTGGTTTTCAAGTGGTTTAATCATGGTTTCCTTTCCGATCGTTGTTGTTCTAGGTCTAGAGGTTCTGTATCTTATTTCATTAAAAATTTATTTTATCCAATAAAAACATTCTTTACAAAACTTTTATTCACAAATTAAATTAAAATTCTTTTGAAAAAAATAAATGGGGTTATTTCATTTTATAGATCAGATATTTTAATCTCACACTTTCCTTTGTTGAAATTTTTGTAAGAAGATCAATCAAATCAAATAATTATTAATATAGTGAATAAAAAAATTGACATTAGTAAATTAATAAAGTTGATCTTTAACCATCTTCAATATATATATATAGTATATGTCAGATTTTGAAACTTTATTTAAAAAAATATTAGTTTGACCTAAACTATTAAATTAATGTCAATTTTATTATTCATTTATCTAATTACCCTTTTAACCTATTGCACATTATGTTCTTTTTCGTTTTTTCTTCTTCTTTTTGTTTATGACAGGCGTGAACTCTGTCATTGCAGGTGATCGCTTCTCTGGGTTTGATTCCATTTCTATTTCTGTGTTTCATTTATGTTCTTCTTCTTCTTCTTTTCTTTTTATCAATATTTGATTTCGTTTTCGTTTTCATTATGCTTTCATTTATGTGGTTTCATTTATGCTCTTCTTCTTTATTTATTTATTTGATTACCTTTTTTTATTTCATTTTTATATAAGCTTATCAATGACTTAATGCTTGCCGGAAAACTATCACTATTATAAATATTGTCTATGTTTTAAAGAGATAAGGTAGGATTTTCGATTCTGCTTACATTAATATTGATGTAGTAAATATACATATATACACGTTTACTTAGTTGATTTAACGTGCTAATTGGTTCTACATATATACACACTGTGTATACCTTGTATATACTATATATGTATGTGTATGATATTATATTTATTATTGCTACTATGGGTCGGCAATTATTATCGTTGGTCAGCCAATTGTCACCGTGGATTGTCATCGCGGTGGTTAAATCATATAAACTATATAAGGTTACTTTTGGTATATATTAATTTATAAACCTTTTTAACATTTTCTTTAATTTTGAGATCTAATTTCTGATATTTGTTAAGTGGAAAAAAAAAAAAAAAGAAAAAAATTTGAAATGGGCAATAGGTGGAAGCCTTTTCAACTTTCAAGGCCCAGTGGGAGTCAAAAGTGTAAGATGTGGAAGGCTTTATAACAGTTTGGGTCAAATACTAATGGATTTGTGGAAGGCCTTCTCAACTTATAGGCTCGCAAGTATAAATTCTACATTTGTGAATCCATGTATTCATATAGACTTCCCTTTTTTCGTCTTAAGAAATACACATGGGGTAACAAGTATAACCGCTCCGTTGTCATGGATGAACTCAAAATGTGGAATTTATTTATAAAGTGAATTTTAAATAGAGTTCATTTGTAAGTAAATTTTTTATATTTAAAATAAATTTAAAATTAAAAATCGATTTGCTTTTATTCCTAAAATAATTTAGCATAATAATTTTAGAAGACTTGATGAAGAGTTTTATCATAAAATTATTTAAAATTGAAAAATTCATTTAGAAATTCCATTATAAAATTTTCTATTTAAATCCATAAAATTTTCTATTTAAATATTTAATTTTCTTATTGATTGTAGAATCCATTTATTCCAAACGAGGGTAAATCTTGTGTAGAAATTGCCATTTTATTACTTTTTAAGCCAAAGCAAAGTATATGTGAATATTACAAGCAAATGAATGATGAATGAATTTTAGTACCCTATTGAATAGTGGAATCCATACATCTAACAGTGCACGTTCATTCATCCACTATTATGTGTTTGTGCGTTTGTGCTATATAGGAGAATCTCACACCATATATATATATATATATCATAATTATTAAAAAGGCCAAAATTCAGAGTTCATTCATCCACGAATTCTTTTAATTGCTACAATTGATACCTCAAAGTAATTTTTTCTTAACAATTGTGGCTTCCATCCACTAACCGTTATTACTATACTGATTTGGTTGTTAGTGAGACCCTCGTCATAATATGTCACTTGCTGACGGTAAATTTGTAAGGTATAATTATTAAAAGAATTAGCTAAAATTGTTAAAATGATCAAAGTTTAGATTTTTTTAGTCATTAGACATATATATATATTAAGATGTGTATTAAGAGAGGAGATTCGAATCTATATCTATTATTAGATTATATATGCATTTACCGCTGATCTATACACCAATATATGATTCTTTTGGTACTAAAAAAATATGATTCTTTTGTGGGTTATTTTTATTTTATTCTCTCAACGAAAAATATTTACAATTAAATATTTGGATTATCAAAAACAATGCAATCTTCATGTTAAATTTTGCAAGTAAAACTGAATTTATTCATAATAGTAAAAATGTAAAAAAATGAAAAATTTTTTTCCATACAAAACATGAAATTTCAAATTCCTTGATATATCATATTTGAAAACAATTTGCTTGACAAAAGCCATAAATAATGCTCAATTTTGCATGAAAAAACTGACCTTAAGCCATAACATGGATCTTAATTAGTTTTTGTTATCTTTATAATCCCAAAGGCCTCAACTAATGATTAAAAAGAAGCTTCTTTAAACAATTTATTTCAAAGTGACATAAGAAAATAAAATTTAAATAATAATAATAATAATAATAATAAAAGGTGTGAATGGATGACTATGGTTTTTTGAACTTGAATTGCACTTAAAGTGGGATTTATTGGGATCTCTAAATAATCCCCCAATGAAAGGCCAAAAAAGATTTTTAAGGACTTCCCAATTATATATATATATATTCATTGAAATTAAAATACCTTCATATTCTATTTATAACAGTTTTTGAGTATTTTAACTAAGTCAAAACTCCATACCGTAATTTTTATATTAGCTTTTAGAGATTGAAAGAGATTTTTATCATACGAAAAAACACTCTAACCTTTAGTGTTTAATGTTTAGTGTTTAATTTTTAATTAATTTTTTTAAAATTATTTTTTCCTTCGAATTTAACTAATTAAACAATTAATGTCATTTTTTATTATTTAAAGTTAAATAGCTAATTAAACAAGCATTTTTATCGAACATTTTTAATTTAAACCGCTATATATACATATATCAACAAAAAGCTAATAATTATCAATTATCAGCGAATAGAATAACTATTAAAACAACTAGTAATTCCGAATATATATATATATATATATGAAACTTGTTTGTAAGTGTTGAGTTTAAATGATTTGACCCTAATTAATAAGATGAAAAATAAAATTATGCACCAAGTCAATTTATTATTATTATTATTATTATTATTATTTGGTGTCAATCATGTTGTGGAGGTGTGGATCACCATCTTGTGAAAGTGGTTTTGCACTACTCTGGGCAGCAACTTCCTTAGTTGATAACATTATACAAAAATTGTATCACTTTTGTATGGTCCAAGCTTTCCAATTGCTAAGCCTATGCAATATAGGCACTGTGGTTGGTAATCACTAACAAGAGCCCCACAACCCAACCCGTCAACCCCCAATCTTTTAGGAGTCTTGCAAAACTCAATCTAATTCATTTTTTACCAATGTCAAAATTATCTTCCATATATTTAGCCAATAGTTTTTTTTTTTTTAAACGGGAATGCTTATATATTATTAATATTGGAGTGCAAAACATCATAAATATGGTGGGACAATTCAATCTCATCTAATCAGACATAGAAACAACTGTCGTTGCAAACATATGAGCACACTGATCTAACGAGACAACCACGTTTCATCAATAGTTTTCTATTACAAGCGGCAATAGAATTCACTTTTTTTAATATAATTTACATTTTTCTTCTTCTTAAAAAAAATCAAGATCAGATCAAAATCAAACATCCACGCACCCAAATTTCCAAAAGTCAAAATAGAAAAAAAGTCAATATGTAGCTTATTGAAAGGATGTATGGACCTCTACTTTGATCATGCTCAAAGGGGATTAGAATAAGGTAACTAATGACAGAATATAGTTGTTACAGTAATCCAAGCCGTCCATGTAGACAATCTCGACGGAAAAAACAAAATGAATGTCATTATCTCGAGTATTTAGCTTTTATACATGCCACGTATATAATATTTATTTTAAATTTATTCGATTATCGAAATTTTTTTAGTTGAAATTGAATTTCAAATCGAACTCGAGCTAAATTTAAGCTTTCATTAAGCGTAAAATTTTAAAATTTGTCGAATTTTAAACCGACTTAAATTATATCAACTCTAACCTCGAGTTTGGCAGGTTTGAGTTTGGTTTGTTTATACACCTACTAATGACAACATACAGTTGTTAGAGTAATCAAGCCGTCCACGTAAACAATCTTGACGGACAAGATGAATATGACCGGTGAGGTTGCCGGTGGACAGCTGACGTGGGATGCTTAGGCAAGTAATTAGCATGCGTATGGATTGATTGTATTGTCACAGACAAAGTTAAGAATGAGGATTAGAGGCACCCCATTTTGGATTAGTTTAATAAAGTGCAATCGTCAGCTAAGAAAGAGGATTTTAATTAGCATTAATTAATTAATTAATTAAATGAAAGTGAAATTAAAATATCGGAGTGATTCACATGGGAAGACAAAAACTTATAGAGTAATGGTCAGAGAATCCCAGTTTAATTTGTTCTCTTGTGATGGGGCTGTCATGTAAGAACGTGGGGTTAGTGTTTGTATATTAGTGTATAGACCCAATGCCAATCAATGATTTATAACTAAATAACTATATTTATAGTTATTTTTATATTCTTTGGGATTGGACAATCAAAAGAAAATCCCAGTGATTATTTTTTTAAAACTAATTTTTAAAATATCTTAAATCATAAGAGGGTAGCTTTGATGTATACGGGTGTAAACAAGCTAAGTCGAGCATGAAATTTACAAAGCTTAGCTTGATATACTCTAGATTGGCTCACAATTCGATGAGTTTGGAAGATTTAGGCTCCAGCTTAGCTCGATGGAAGTTCAAATTGACTGGAGACTTGATTAAAAAATTTTAAACTCAAACTAGACTCGATAAATGTTTAAAACTTGAGACTTAAGTCCGACTTGAGGCTCCAGGTATATATATAATCTCAAGAAGTTTTCGAGCAATATATTTTTAATTTTGAACCCGATTAGAGTTGAACTTTTTCGAACTTTCTTCTAGTCGAGCTCAAATAATCCACAAGCTAAGTCAGTAGCAGAGGACCACCCACCAAGACCCTAGCTGGTTGGAAATTTTTTTATATGAAAGATATATTTATTCTCATGTTGCTACTGATTCAAATGGCAGAATTTAAATAAATATATGTATAGGTTAGGAGGCCTTAATTAGACCCCATATTCTTATGTTGCCAATTCATGTGGGAAATTTATTAGGCTAGAGTGGCATTAAATTTATATATTTCTTATATTCTTCATTAATTTCCATCAACTATACTATAAATATTACTACATGAATTAATGTATTCAATTATAGAACCTCCTAAAAACCATATATTATTTATTCAAATTGAAATTATATAAAAACTTATTTTTAAAATATTAAATGTGTATATATATTATAAGAGAAAAAAATATAAGAAGGAGGATAGGAGAAATGAGGGGATTTATAAATGTGTATAGGTGTAAATGGAGTCGAGCAGGCTCTAACTGTTAGGCTGAAGTTTCAGCTTCAAAATTATATGGACTTGTGCAAAGTGTATAGAGTTTCAGCACGATTCCTTAATGTAACTCTTATCTATCTTGAATTCAGGGTCTATTCACTAATATTTTTACATAGTCAGATGCTCAAATAAGAGTGTGTTAAATATCTTTTCAATATTACTAATAACTATATTTTTATATTTATCCAGGGTGAGGTATATGTGAATTCCAGATTAATAATCTAACTATAACTTAGAGCTCCTACCACATTCATTTGTGATATATTTCTGAACTCATAGATTGTGTGACTTTACGTACGTTAATTTGTAGGCTGCGAGTATTGTTTCGGTTCGACTTTTTCAAATTCTCTTGGGCTCGAACATGAGCCGTTGAATGCATTGTCTTGCTTTCCAGGCGAGGGGATAGAAAGAGTGTGAGTTGGTGCATTGCATTCTACACGCATTCGCTATAAGAGAAAAAAAATATAAAGAGGAGGATGAGGAGAATGAGTGGGATATAAATGTGTATAAGGGTGTAAATGAGTCGAGCAGAGCTCTAACCTGTCAGGCTTGAAGTTCAGCTCAAAATTATATGGACTTGAAAAATTTTAGATTCAAGCTCGACTCAATGAAAGTTTGAGCTCGACTTGAAATTCAAGTTTAATTCAAAAAATTTTAAAATCAATGCTCAAATGAGTTTAAAATAAATATTATATATATATATATATAAATTCGATAAGATTCAACAAACTTTTGAGTTAAACATCATTAAACTCGAACTCAGATTGTTTACTAACGAGCTGACTCGAGTTTGATTCGAGTCGAACTTTTTCAAATTTTTTTCGAATTGAGCTTGAATGATTGACGAGCGGGCTGGGTTGATTTATACTCCTAGATGTGGACATATAGTATAGTGATGTATGGAAAGGGAGAGAAAGTAAAAGAAGAGGAATTGAAGGAAATAGTATTTAGTAGGCAACAATGGTCTTTTCAAGTAGTCCAAAGCCAAAAACTGAAATAGAGGGAGCAATATGTGAGAGGGAGAGGGAGAGCTAGTTCTTAGCCACGCAAGATTCTCAAAATGTCTCATCAAACATAAGAGGTCGGTGATTCCCTTCATCATCATTGGCCCATCCAAACCCTTCAATCTTTCAAATACTAAACAAAACAAACAAAACCCATCTCTCTCTCTAACATCCCATCTAAATTATTTTATACATTGATGGACAGATTGAAACATATATGTATATAGATTAGATTAGATTAGATATCTACATTTATTGAATGAGAGAGAAAATTAAAAAAAAAAAAACGTTTCTTTTACAAAGAAACCTTAAAGTTTTGTATTCCTTTGTCTCATAATAAGTGTTCATGTTAGGTTGTTTGCATGCCAAGTTGCTTCTCGAGTATATATATTAACATATTTTGTTGAAATTATCACGGTTTTGATAAAGAAAAGGTATTTTTCTTTTTGTTCTATGTGTGTTCTCTTACAAAAAAAGTTATTTATCCTTATACATGTGGTGTGTTTATTTCAGTGATCAGATGCACGAAATTGATTTTAAAATTTCACATCGTTTATTGAGTGTGTAAGATATAAATTAACTTGCTTATCAAAATAGTTATGATTACAAACAGATGTTGGTTTAAATGGAAATGATTCAGATTTCTTAAAATACAAGATTGAGTTTGTAATCTTTATCGATAGAGAAAATCTCAATTACAAACTCTTTCTTTTTAAGAACATAGCGTGGTGTGAGTAGAATTAGGTTTGGCTAACCTATAAATTGGAGACACCTTTCTTCTAGTAAGAAAAAAAAAAATCATGATTCTAACAAGAAATGTGCCATATCTCTCCCTATACATGTCTTTTTCTTTTTTTTTTTTTTTAAAGTATCCATATTTTTATGTTTTTAATTAATTGAGTTATTATTAATTCATTTTAATTTATGTATTGCTTTCCACTAAAATTATAAATAAAAGTAAAAGTAATAAATAATTAACTAATAGTGTACTTCGTTCATATAATATGACTTATTCTTAATTCCATGCCAAATCAGACCTAGATGGATGATTATTAATTAATTAATTAATTAATTAATTAATTATATTAATTCAATATGTCTCATCAAACATGACTTTTAGCTAACACTTGAATCCCTCCTTTGAACAAGTCAATACCCAATTCAATGTAAATGAATCTAGAAACCCTAAATTCATTTTAGACTAACTAAAATTTTAAAAATTAATCTTTGTCCTTTATCATTCCGACATGATACATTAGATTAGACTCTAGTTTTTATGATCAGAATCACCTTTTCCAAGCTTAATTATATGATTAAAAGCTCTTAGGGCACTAATTACTTTAATTAAATTTGTCTTTTAATTGTATGGATCATGCATAGAGATAGAGTTGGTCGTGCTCAGGCTAATATGATGAGTGGGATATAAAGTAGATTCTCAGATGGAGAAAAAGGCAAAGATAAATCACACCCACAATCTATCTACTTAGCTTCACAAGTTGACACATGTTCCCTGTTCATGGGTGTATCAGAGGCTCCTTTGCGTTTTATACTTTTGCATTTAGTTACTCCATCCATCCCTTACAAAATGATAGTCCATCTTTCCTTTTTGATTTGTTCTAAAATATAATTCATTTTTAATTTTTACATTATAGTTAAACTTTAAATTATTTATTATATTCTTATTAAATTTTATCTTATTTTCAATAACCCTTATTAATTCTTATTATTTCAATATGATAAGTGCTCATGTGTTATTTAAGATGCGCATAATTGAAAAGTTATAAGAATAAAATTAGCCTTTAATCATAATAATTGTTATTTCTTACTGTGTGAAAATAGAAAGTGAACTATCTTTTTGAAATGGAGAGATAACTGTTTAACGCTACTTCTGCTGTCCCAAAATATAAATGTAATTAAATCATTTAAAGTTTTTTTACGATGATTAAAGAAGCAATTAACTCTCTTAAATTAGGGATAATGGTATTTTTGATATCTTTATGTGAATTTTTTTTTTATTTTGGTGTCTGAATGGAAAATTGTAATATTTGAGGTATAGTTTGTTTTCGATTATGTTTCTTATTTTTCGTTTTTTTCTTTATAAAATAAAAAAAATATTTGTTTAAACTTGTTTAATTTTTTTTCTTTGCGATTGAGAAAACTTTTTCTAAAACAAAAATAAATTTTATGAAATCACAAATAGTGGTTTATGGAATTGTGTTTTCTATTTTTAATTCTACGTTGCTCATTTTTTTCATTTTTTATAAGATCTATCCTCGTAAACTTTCTGTTACTGTTGTTATTATTATATATTATTATTATTATTATTTTCCCTATCTATATAAATTTAATATCATTTATTTATCCAAAATATACAAACATATATTTTTATCTCTATTCAAATTTTCAGCTTTTTTTTTCTATCTCTTCTCTATTTAGTAATTGTAATTATTTGAGGAGTATAGTTTTGTTTCGATCTTTATGTTTCTTTATTTTTTCGATTATATTTATCATTCTAAGTAAAAGATAAAAAAGTAATATTAGGTCGATTTAATATTTTTAAAGTTGTTGATTTTTCTTCATTTAGCTTTTGTAGTTTGAGAAAACTTTTTCTAAACAAAGATCATAATTTCTATCGAAATCTAACTAGACATATATAGGAAGTTTATGAATTAGTGTTCTTCTATTTTAATCTACTACCATGCTCATTATTGCTTATTTTTTATCAAAGATCTATCCTCGGTAACTTTCATGTTACGTAGTTGTTTATTAGATAATAATGTCATTATTTTATTATTATTCTCCCGTAATCTATATAATTTAATAATCATTTTTATTTATCCAATAGTTAAAAACATTATGTTATTTTTTCTCTATTCAAATTTTCAGCTTTTTTCTTCCTATCTCTCTCTGATTTCGTATTATTTTTATGTGTTTCTATTATTTTCATCATTTCATATCTATATTAAATTTATTAATGTCATTTAGTTGTTATATATTATATTTATTTATTATATTTAAATTTTTAATCTCACATAATAATCAAATAGTAAGTAGATCTGTAATTTTGAAAATTTTAAAAATCAAATTATTTTTAACAATACTTCTTAATTTATTTTGTTAAACTTTGGAATTCTGTAAAAATTCCTCTTAATTAACTAAAATCTTTATATTTACTCATAGATCGAGGATGATATTAATAATTAGATAGTAATTTTCACGATCGATGAATAAAAAAAATAAATTTTAAACAAAACTAATTTTCAAAAAATAATATCAAAAAGTGGAAATTGCTTCATGTTTCTAATAAATAAAAACTAAAACAAAACAACCTTGTAACCCAACGGACCTTTGAGGTAATGTCTCAAATAGACTGACTATATTTCATTTATTTATCCAAAATATACAAACATATATTTTTATCTCTATTCAAATTTTCAGCTTTTTTTTTCTATCTCTTCTCTATTTAGTATTATTTTTATGTGTTCTATTATTTTCTCTATCTATATAAATTTAATGTCATTTAGTATTATTTATTTATTATAATATTTAAATTTTTTTTATTCAACATAATAATCAATAGTTATTGTAATTTTGAAATTTTAAAATCAAATTATAAAATATTCTTAATTATTTTGTCTGAAACTTTGAATTTTTAAAATTTTTATTATTAACTTAAAATCTTTATTTAATAAAGGAGAGAATTAATAATTAGAAGAATTTTTCACATCATGAATAAAAAAAAATAAATTTTAAAACAAAAATAATTTTCAAAAAATAAATAATCAAAAAGTGAAAATTGCTTCATGTTTCTAATAAATAAAAAACTAAAAACAAACAACTGTAACAAACGGGACCTGAATGTCTAGACTTATATTTTTTTTTCAATTTGGTGTCTCCTAATGATATGGACAATCATATTGTCTAATGAGACTAAATGAGACCCATATATGTATGTGTTTACTTACGTGGTCTGACATTTAATCCATTTAGACTGTTCAACGTGGTAAAAATAATGAAATTACCCATTTAATCCATTTATGTAATGAATGGGAATTAAATGTAATAAATGGGGGATAAATTAGATAAGTATGTTTTTTTTTACTATGCATCAAAATTCACTTGTTCTTCGAGTAATTTCGAGAGTATACTAACCTGCATCGTCTTGATATATTAAAAAATATTCTGAATTTATTTTTAATCCAAACTATATGATAAAATTTTAGTATAAAATCTAAAAATTAACTCATGATTATCACCAAATTGCAATTATAATATGGGATTAAATTGTAGATACATAGACTTTATTTATTTATTTGTTTATTATTATTATTATTATTATTAATTTTTTTGAAGTTAGTGATGCATGCACTTGCATCAGAAAAGATTTGAAGCCTCCAAGTTGAGAAAACAAGTAAAAAGCATTACCCATGTTTGGATATGAGTGGCTGCTGATGTTTGATCATTCTAATTAATCCCATCACTAATTAGTTTCATACTATGTAAGCAAGTCACAAAATTATAATTAAATAAATTAATTTATTACTATGAGCCATTAGGATAATGCATATATTTGTTCTTATGACAGCATTGCACAGAAGATAATTTAAATTATAAATTTATTTTTGTTTAATTTCAAGAAAGAGACCACCTTATTCTAAAACAAAAAAAAAAAAAAAAGAAAATGCTTTTAAAATGCTAATCATATATATTTTTTTTAAATTTTACTACCATTCTCGTCCCAAACTTGTTTAAAATATTCCTTAAACAAATAGAGTTGTCTCGAAATTTTAAACTATATAAATCGAAACTTATTTAAAGTACATTTTTTTTAGTAATTGATAAGATACGGAGAGTATCTATAACTAAACCCATTTAATATAGCGAGTAACCGGTAGTAGATATTTAGAAAACTATAATTGTATCAATTAAAGATAATAATTTTATTGTCCGTACCCATCTTAAATTCATGTATAATTACATTTTTCTAAAAAAAATTCATGTATAATTACTCGTATCTTTACCAAACGAATAGGAGGACGTAACGTGCCTAAAATATCCATCTTGCTTCTATCCGTGATATGGTTTGCACCCATTAGACTAATAAGTCCAACATTAGTTTAACGTGTAAACTACAGATATGCATTCATGTCTTTGAAAAGACAAGAACTAAGCAGTCAATTTCAATAAACAATAGGGACCAAATGGTAATTTAATCTCATAAATTACGTACACCAAACTAATACTTCATAATATTTTTTTAGTCATGAGATAATTGTTTTATTAAAAATGATTTTTTTTTTTACAAACGAGAATTTTCAAGAATATTGTTGACATTTACTAAACAAAAAAAAAAAGGAATATCTTTTGTATGAGAATAAAAAAATAAGATGTTTTTCTAAAATTAATAATAAGACAAAAGAATTTCCAAGAATATTTTGACATCTACTGAACAAGAGAAAAAGGAATAAATTTGACGATATAATTTTTTTTCTTTTTACCTTTTCTCATTCTTTTTTTTTTTTTTTTTTTTTTTTTTTTTTGATAAATAATTGTTTTTTTTGCTTTTACTTTTCTCAATTCTTTTTTTTTTTTTTTTTTTTTTGTTTTTTTGTTTTTTTTTTTTTTTTTTTTTTTTTTTTGTCTTCATCTTCTTACAATAATATGCTAACCTTTTATCCTGGCATAATGCCAAGAGAAAAATATGCTACCAATAAGTTACTGGTTGGTATGATAAGCGATCTCAATTTAATTTCTGTAAGGATGAGAATATGAATTCAATCTCCCGAAAGCACACTTTGTTGGGATAACCTGAGTTTGATCTCCGGGAGTCAAAAACCTTTACGCTAACAACCTCTAAAAATAAACAATAATATAATGAAATATTCTTTTTTTGATTATTATTTTTCAAGATTTTTAGGTGGCATAAAAAGAAAGAAAAAAAGGCAAGATATTTTAAAAAAAAAAAAGGTAGAAATTTCAAATTATAATAAAATGAATAAATGGAATTTCTCTCTCTACTGTTAACTCAGCTTGTGAGAGAAGTTGAGTAATTGAAATTTGGTATTTCATCTTATGCTTTTGACACAAACTATACTTCTAAACAAGCAAAGATGTAAATGCTCAACAAAGAAAGCCAAGAATGTTTCTTTCCAGGAAACAAAAATAATAAACCATATTGATAAATAAATACCTAAAATCTCTCCTCAAATCTTTAATATTTCCAAATTAATTATTTTTTCTCATCACCTTTCCCTCCTAAAACAATCTTTCTTTCCCTCATAATCAATTACCATAATTTGTAACTTTTGATTATGGAAACTCAAATTAAACTTTAAAAATTCCTAACAAAAGATATTCTTTTGTCCAATCTTGTACTGAGTTTCTTCTTTCTATTTAACCATTTTCATAAAGAAAAATTCTGAAACGATATGGCATCCATTTTCTGGACAGAAGTTTGCTCAGACATTCATGGCGTCCATAGAGAAAGGTACTACTTTTACATCCTCTGTTTTTTTTTTAAATTCTGTTTGGAACAGTAAATACTTCCATGAAACTAAAAGCAAAAAGGTATTTTCTTATCAGTATTTTTTAAAAAATCCCATTTGATTATATTATCTGTTTTTGTATCTGTAGAACATGTTTCTTTCATATACTTTTATGACATTTGCAAATCTTATTCTTAATAATTTATTTTCGATCGCTTTGAAGGGACAAAAGAAACGTCTTGTTCTTTCTTCAACAATTTGGTGACCTTAATAAAAGTTAGTAAAACTCGCAAATGAAAGTGTAAAATGAGAAAATTAATTAATTATATATAAGTGTAAACAAATGAGAAATTAATTTTTAATTATATATTATATTATATTATATATATATATTATAAATATCAGTATTAGTAATATATAATGAATTAGTTTGATGGATAGTTTTTGTAAAGAGTATATTAAGTTTATGAGAGTTTTGTAAAGAGTCAATTTTCAAAATCTAATTAGTGTAAAATCTCTTTGCTTAATACTAAAAAATGTTATGGGAATTAGATAATTAAACGAAGTGGAAAATTAATTTATTGCTTAAATAATTAATCTTTGATTGAGCTCAATAATTTTTATTTTATTTTTTAAAATTTCCAAAATTAAATAAATATAGAAGTACCAGTAATTCCACCAGAAATTGTTATATGACCTCGATTTCACAAAAGAATGAAGGGTTTGCTTTCTTATTAGTTTCTTTCTTTGAATTTTACTTAATTATGGTGACCTTTATAGTTTATATTCTTCTATTTATTCGACATATGCACTTGCGAGATTGATCACTATAGCTTTAGATCATGAGTTCAATCCTCCACCAAATTGCTTCTAAAACGAGCGAGATTAGTCCGTTAAAATGGACACGAGCCAGAACATCTCGTGGAAGTATATAAAAAAACATGTTTAATTATTGATTGAATTGGTTGGCAAACTATTTGTAGCAATTGGTTAGGTGGACATATCTTTGCTCCTGTTTCTCATAACATGTTCAAGACTCTCAAAAATTTATTTTCCTTCACTTTCAAAACCTTTCTTTGAAACAATAAGTTTGGCATAAAGATTTGATATAAATAATTTCTTTTTTTTTTTTTTTGTTGTTGTTTTTGTAGCTTAGGTGGGGGAATGTGGGTGGGGGAAGCTACTATGCACAAATAATAAGCATAATATCACAAAGGGAAGCTACTCATGATTAGGTTGGCAATTGCTGTATGTATTATGGAGAAAATAAAGAAAAGAAACGGGCCTAAACTTAAAGTTTCGAAACGTTTTCCGAAGAATGCGGCTACTTGCCGCCTCTTTACTTTGCCATCACTTGTTTGTTTTTGAAAGATAGATAGATACATAGGTGGTCTTTTTTTTTTTTTTTTGTTTTTTTTGGCGTGAAGTCTTTTTTAAAAAAAATAATAATAATAGATTTTTTTTTTTTTTTTTTGGCTGAAGTCTTTTTAAAAAAATAATAATAAAGAAAGAAATCTTCTTTATTAGTTTTGAGAGAAGCAAAAAAAAGAACAAACCTAACACTAAAATAACATTAAACAGTTACATAATTTTGACCTCTTTTGTTTCTATTCAATACCCTCTTCTTTATAACTCATTTTACTTTTACTTTTAGTTTAGTTTATTTTAGTTTATAAACAACTCTCTCTCTCTATCTCTCTCTATCTCTCTTTCTGTGTTGTTGTTGCTTAAGAAGATAGCTGTTTTGTATGAAAAGTCAGCGACTATCTCTCTCTCTCTCTCTCTATGTATCTGTCTCTCTTTCTCTCACTTGTAGAAACCATTCTCTATCTTTTTTTTGTTACTGAAAGAGAAGAGCAAGAATCAAGAATCAAGAATTCAAGAATTCAAGAGTCAAGAATCAAGAATTCAAGAATTCAAGAATCAAGAAACTGCATATCTAGCTCCTACCTTGGAAAATTCCCTTTTTTTTCTTGTTTTTAATTTCTTTTCTTAATTTTCTTGCTTCTTCTTAATCACTAAAATAAACCCATCTTCCAAAAACCAATTATATCCCACAATTTTGCATGCCTTCTACGTTTTGTTGGGTGCAAGAAGTTATACCAGACTATGTACATAAACTTACTTTCTTCATGTTCTTGAATTAATATAGTATGTGCAGTTTCTTTGGTTTGGATATGGACAACTATCAAGGTGATTTAACAGATATACTTAGAGCCAGTGGTGGAGCTTTAGGCCAATCAGATGTATCCAACTGGGAATTTCCATGTGATCCACTCAATCTTTCTTCTTCTTCTTCATCGGCAGCTGCAGTAATGGAAGATTCCAGAAATAATAATAGTAATAACAGCAATATTTTTGGTGATCCTTTTTGTAATATGAGAGATCCACTTCTTCATGAGCTAAACGTCGCTGTTTCAGGTTCTACCTATTTTAGCTCTCCAAATCCTACAGATCATCATTTGCTTACTCCTACTTCTACTGCTGCTACTCCTATTGTTGTTCTTGATGACACTAGAAATGATATCAATAACCAGAATATTAATCTTGCTCGTAAAGTCTTTGAAGATCAAGAAATGAGTAAAAGCTTATTTTCGCGGATTCAGATCTCACAGAATGATAACAATAGTGACAATCCTACTAGGTTGCCTGTCTCATCTTGTGATTCTGGTGTTATAGCTGCTTCTTCGCGGGGCTTTAAGCCTGCTCCTATGGTTTCAATTGATATGATTAATACTAATAGCTCTTCAAAAGGTTGTTTGATTGAGAATCCTGGGCCAGTGCAGATCTCATCTCCGCGGAATCTGGGTATCAAGAGAAGGTAATTAAAGATTATTTGTTTAATTTAATTTTGTTACACTTGTTTCTATGAATTTAAAACAACTAAATTTATGATTTTAATGTAACTTTACTTTATTTTATTTGTTTATGTACTTTTATATTATTTATATCATTAATGAAGATTATCATACCATTATTACACAACAAAGTTTTGAGGATCTGGGGAAATTAGGGTTTGCAAAAGACTCTACATTAAGATTGATTTTTACATATATAGTTTCTTATAGGGATACTATGCATCTATCACTTCAGGTGAGATTGTTTACTGTTTTTTTTTTTTTTTTTTTTTTTTTTTTTTTTTTTTTTTTCACTTCAGGTGGATTGTTTTACTGTTTTTTTTTTTTTTTTTTTTTTTTTTTTTTTTTTTTTTTTTAATTATAAATATAATCAAACATGAAAGAAAATCTATTGATAAGCTAGGCTTTAATCAATCTTTTTTTTTTTTTTTTTTTTTTTTTTTTTTTTTTTTTTTTTAATTATAAATAAATCAAAGCATGAAATCTATTGATAGCTAGGCTTTAATCAATCTGATAAAAAAAGTACAGCCCGTAACTGTTGACTGTCATAATAATGTTCAAATACTTAGCTTTCATTTAAAACCTTTTCAAAAGGAAACAACTAACTGTATTTTTGCTGAGATATATTTGTTTTTAGAATATGAAAATTTTCCATTCTTTATCTTCTCTCAAAGAAACATTAATTAATTTGTTGCTTTATACATAGAATTGAACATTCTAATTAATTGCGTTAATTCTTGAATCACTAAATCTTGACAAGTTTGATTCTACATCAAAAAGACTTTGATCTTCATTTTCTTCAAATTTTTGTTTCTTGTACGCTCTTGGATTGTGGAAATGGAAAAACCCAATTTTTGTTTTTTGTTAATTTTGTTTAGGAAGAGCCAGGCAAAGAAGGTGGTTTGTATTCCAGCACCAGCAGCTGCAAATAGCAGGCCTAGTGGAGAAGTAGTTCCATCTGATTTATGGGCATGGAGAAAGTATGGTCAGAAACCCATCAAAGGTTCTCCTTATCCAAGGTATGTAAAAATTTGTATTGTCATTCTAGATTCATAACAAAGATAAAGTTCCTAAGACAAAAGAAAAAACAAAAGCTGAACTCCCAATTTTCCTTTCCTTTCCTCCGACATAAATATGATTACCTAAAACAAATATGTTTCTTGCTTTATAATTTCTTCCTTTTTCCTGCATCAATTTATGTGCTACAAAACAATCTTCTTTAAAGTGATTCTACACCGACTAAATTTTCCTTTCAGAAAAACTAAATTCAAGCAATTTTGAGTGAACTAACCAATCAAAGCTATTGTGTTTTTTATTTTCATTTTTTGTATGCATGGACAATCCTGAAATGGAATGAGCTATCAGAATTTCAATTCCTGATATCTTGCGCTGCAAAATAGACTTTCATTAATTTTTTCTGCTAAAACTCATAGCTTTTGCATGTAATGGTAGGGTAAATTTTTGATTGTTGATTTGAACTTATGAACTAGGATTACAATGTAGAATGTTGATTTAATTTTTTATTAATGCTTGAAGAGTTCCTATTTATTTTTTTTTTTTTCATTTTCTTTGTTGAACATTGCAAATTGAATTGATTGTTAAACCTAATTAGTCATTCAATTTTATTCCAGGGGATATTATAGATGCAGCAGCTCAAAGGGATGTTCAGCAAGGAAACAAGTGGAGCGAAGCCGGACCGATCCTAACATGCTAGTTATAACCTACACTTCTGAGCATAACCATCCATGGCCAACTCAAAGAAATGCTCTTGCAGGATCAACAAGGTCACAGCCACCAAAGAACATTGGTGCTACTTCTTCAAAGAGCTCAACAAGCTCTCTGCAGGCTGAAAAGACAGGAAATGCAAAGGAAGAATATAAAGAAAGCAGTAGCAATGATACATTTTCTCCTACAATGGTTTCAACTGCTTGTGGTAGTAGCTCAACAGCAATAAAGGAGGAGATCAATGAAGAAATTGAAAAGCAATTGGAGATGGATAATGACACTGAATTAAGTGAAGGAGGTTTTCCTTATAGACCTGCAATGGCAGCAGAGTCGAGTCTGCAACAATCTGAAGATTTCTTTGCTGATTTGGGTGAGATTGAAGCAGACTCACTTGATCTTTTATTTAGCCAAGGATTTAATGCTACTAGTGGAGATCAAGACCAGAAAGACGGCAAATCCTTGGATCCATATGGGTTCTTCGATTGGTCAGGAAACATAAACAATAATATTTCATTTGGTGAAGCCAAGAAGGGTTTATAACAAGACCTTGATCGATGATGAAGAACAAGAGAATAACATATTCCACTCACTTAAAACACTAGTTCCTCTCTTATAGAAATTGTAGTTATTTTTGTGAAATTTCTATTACACATCAAGGTCCTGGTATAAACCCTTGTCTTTAGGCTTTTCAATTTGATGATGTCCTAGGGTTGGCTTGGAGGCTGGAGATTTTCCTTTTCGTTTTTACTTTTTTTCTTATCTAATGTTAAATTCTTAAAAGAATGGTGGTTCATCATAGACCCTTTTTCATAAAATGATATTTATCTGATAAATATATTTTGATTTCATGTACTACTAATTGGTCTGTGCTTAACCATGTTCTAAACAAGAATTTTTCATTAGCAAAAGAGTACGGAAAATTAGGAAGGAATTGACATAGGGTTTTTCTTAAAAGAAAAATACTAAAAAGAGGCAGAGAGTGCTGGTTGATTGGGAGCAGACCCAAGGAGTCCCACATTCCTTTTGGAATATTGGTGGATGGGACAGAAAGCTGAGGAACAGAAGGTTTCAACAGTTAAAACAAGTACATCCATCAGACATGACTGGAAAGCTCATAAGAGAAGAGATTGATACACACAGAGATGGGACTTGCCCTTCCCCTCTTTCTTTCATCTTTTCAAGTGGGAAAAATTATTCAATTGCCCACTTTTTATTTTCTTTTCCCCCTTTGATCATGTGGGTATTAATTCTTTTTTCTTTATTTTTTATTGCTTTGATGGGAAATAAATAAGAGAAGATGACAAAAACCATATGTATATACATGTGGTTCATTAGAGGACAACAGCAAGAAAAAAAAAAAGAAGAAAAAGCTTGACTTTTCTTATCAGTCTTCTTCTTCTAGGGATGTGTATTTCAACATAAAGGCTTTGGGTTCCTCAGCTTTCTGTTTCTTTTGTTATCCATCTCAGACTCAAATCCTCAACCCTGTGTTCTTTTTTTTTTTTTCTTTTAATTTGTTTTTCAGTTATTTACTTCTAGTGTTAGTTATTAAGGATGTTTCTTTTTATTATTATTTATGAAAAACAAAATTTCACATCAGAGTTCTGTTATCATCTACCAGATCATATATATATAGATTTGTCTTCATCCAGTAGCTATTTATATATAAATATAGCTTGGCTTTTGATCATCAGCCTGTCAGTGGTTATCCATTTATGCATGTTTACTATATTTTAGTACGTACATATTTTGTTATTAATTAATTACTCTTCTTTATGATTTTTTCTTTCCCGTTTGTTAATATTTACTATGTACTTATATGTTGTAAGCACCCAGCAATTCGCACTTTCAAGAAATTTTCGGGAAAAAAATTGTTACGTTTTCAAATAGTACAACAACATAAATTTTTCACAATATCATCTAGAATTTTATTTTTTAAAAAACTCGTTATAACTAACGTTAGTAGAAGAGTTTAATATATCAAACTTTAATGGATGAATATATCACGCTACCAAACTTTATTAATAATAAATATTTAAGTGAATTTAAAGATTTAAAGTCTCCAATCACAGAGAATCCACAGTCCATATTATATTTCAAACTGTCGAAAAAGTAAAAGATCAACGAAAGAACTCCTCAATAACACTTTTACTATTGTTACAATTATTAAAAGGTCAAAACCTAACTTTACTTAAGGAGGTTGTAATAAGATTTATAATAATCATTGAGGAAATTTTGAACTGAGCCATCAAATCAGGGAGTTCGTTTATTTTTTTATTTAATTTATAAATAAGTTTCTTAAAAATTTCATTTGCAAAGGAACTTTTAATATTATATTCGGAATGGTAAGAATTAAATATATAATTCATTTTGAATTATAATTTTCTAACTAGTACCCTTATTAATTTTAAATTTTAATAGTGTTATATTTTATGTTTTTTATAATTAAGTTAAAAATTCAATTAAAAATTTAAAAATAAAAAATTCATTAACAAAAAAGCAATATTTTTTTTTTCATCAAAGGAAAGTAGAAGTATATATATATATATATATTTAAAAATAAAAAAATTCATTAACAAAAAAGCAATATTTTTTTTCATCAAAGGAAAAAGTAGAAAGTATATTATATATATTATAATATACACTTTTTGTAAATGTTGTCCACAACCTGGTTAAAGTAGAAGTATATATATATATATATATATATCTTTTTGTATGTGTCACAACCTGGTTAGATCACATTGGAAACTTTATGCCTCTAATAGTTATGGAAGCAACTTTTGTGCTCTATTTATTACCAAACAGTGACACTAAGTTCTGTCATATCCATCAACTTTAATGAAAAAAAATTATTTCATACCCCTTTCAAATGAAGTCACTTCAATGTAGAAAACAACAGTCTAAAGTGTTTTTTGTAATTTTATTTTTATAATTATAATTTTCTCGATTTGATGGAGGTGATTGTCATAATGCACTTCAAGGAAAATTTTGATGCAATTGGGTTTATGGGAGTGACTGTAGTAATGATTTTGAAAAGAAAGAAAATGGAAAGCTTAATGACTCTTTTGAAACCTTTGGTTCTAAATCCTTAGCTTTCTTTAATGAGTTTTCTTATCACACACAAATCCTAAAAGAACATGCACATAATAGATCATTTGATGCTTTTGTTTTTGGATATTTGGTCAAATTCATTAATCTTAAATTATAATGTTGTCATCACATCATTAGTTGAAATTATCCTTTTAGGGTTTTCAACACTAGAATCTATTTACCCATGTTGTCCTATTAATTTATGATGCTACCATAAAGTTTACACTAACCAAAAAGCCTTGGTTTATGTTTATATTATTCTACAAGGGAATAATTAAACACAAATAGATTTGGAACAATCTAAACTTTCAAAAATTCTCATGAATCACCAATAATAGGTCAATCAAACTAATTTATATTAATATACAATTAACTTACCTCAATTAATTATTTATAATGTGTATGGATGATCATTAATCTTTGCAAATTCATATCCCAATAAAACATTATTTACATGTATAACAAATATTAAAGTTGGAGTTTCTTCTTCTCTTATAATACAATCACATATATAAGGATTGAGAGTTGAGCCAATCCTTGGAATTCTTCTTGCAAGTAAAGAAATTGTTAGTCAAGGTATTTAGAAATTAATTTTCTAAATGACATTTTGGTACCATTTTCTAAAAACCTTAATAATAATATAATACCTTAATTTTCTAAAGTAAATGGTATTTTAGTCAAGGTAATGAATGTTTTTATTATAATTTAGATTAATTTCTCGCTTTCTTAATCTATACTATATATAAATGTAGTAAGAAGAGAATAATGAGATATTTGATATCACCCTTAATGAAATTTAGAATATCCTACAATAGTCTTAATTATAGCCAATAAAAAAAATTACATTTTTATTAGTTGATTGGATACAGTTTTTTAAATTATTTTAAATAAATACATATAGATATTTAAGCATTTTAAAATTTTAAGTTTTTTCTTTTTTAAATTTATTTTTTAAGAAATAGCTATGATAATGAGATGTTTAAAAATTTTTATATTTCATTTATTAAATATTTGATTATATTTTGATTATAATTTAAATTATTTTATTTAGCAGAGAGATTAAAAACTATATATTATATATAAATAATTTTATAAAACTATATATTATATATAAATAATTTTGTTAAAAAAAATTTCAGTTGTGCAACTGCGAAAAAATTAAAATATAAAATTTAAGTAATGTTACCTTAAAAGTATAATCAGTATATAATTTAGTATGTTACCTTAAAAGTATAACAGTAATATTATATATTATTAAAAATCTTAATCAAGAAATTTTGTATGCTATTATTTTCATCTTTTTTTTTACTGTTTATGCTATTATGTTTATTTATAATATTTTATTTGTTTAACTATAAATAAATATTAAAATTTATAAAAAAATTTTGCTATTAAATATAAGTCCTTTAATGACATTGAAAAAAAAAGTCTTCATATTATGTTATTAAATGTTATTAATAAAGTACAAAAAAAGTTTATATGATCCTAATAAATTTTTTGTTTGAATAATTTTAACAAAATAGAAAGATAAAATAATAATTTTCTCTTATTTTAATGTTTTTTTAGAAAAAGAACAAAAATATATTACATATCAATTATTAGGGGCTACCATCAAAAAATTCAAATTAAGATTTTCTATCCGAAAAATTCCTATTCAAATTTAAATTTTGTTGAATAAACTGAGAAACTATATTATATACTAAATAAGGTATCTATTAAATGTGGTAAAAGAATATAATATCTTTAAGATTTTAATACTATTGGTTGAAAAGTTAAAGGTAATTTGATTTTGATTGGTAATACTATACTGTATAAGGCACATATTAAATATGATAAGAATAAAATTTTTTTTTTACTTTTATTAAATAATTAATTTAATTAGTTATACTAATTTTTAAAAAATAAATATAATATATTAGTATTTATTGAGGACACATATATTTGATATAAAATCGAAAATAAAAGCTAATAAAAATATATATCTATATCTATAGATAGTTTATCTATCTGTAAAATTTGGAATATATATCCAAACATAATCTTACTCATAATTAGAAAATTATATTTTATTAGTTGATAATTATAAATATCATTTTTTAAATAATACATATAGATAACTAAAAATTTTAAAATTTTTCTTTGAGATAACTAAAAATTTTAAAGAAATTTCTTTGTTTAATTTATTTTTTAATATATATATATATATATATGTGTGTGTGTGGTAATAAGAGATTTAAAAATTTTTAAATATTTGATTATAATTTAAAATAATTTATTTAATAGGGAGATAAAAAAAGAAAAAAAGTATATCTTTTATGTTTATATGATTTGATTGGATATATTTTTTAAAAAATAAATATACATAATATTTTATTTAGAAGAGAGAGTAAAAAATAAAAAATATATATTCTTTTTTGTTCTGTATGGTTGTAGAAAAGATTGGGGGTTTATTTGGAGATGATATAATGTTTCTTTTATGTAATCTTTTTTATTATTTAATTAAATTATTTATTTATTTATTTTAAATTCCAACTTAGAACAATAGAGAAATAAAATACTTGAATAAACTCATTTTATTTATTTTAAATTCCAACTTAGAACAATAGAGAAATAAAATACTTGAATAAACTCATTAACTGACTAATATTAGATCTTAGCAGGATTTGCTTTGTGATTTTTATTTATTGACCTGACTTTATTTATTTATTTTTTTCCATAAATATCAAATTTTATTAAATTATAGTCCTTCCAAAGTTGATTTTTGAAATTCAAATTGGTAATTTTTTTTAATATAATTTTTTTTTTGTAATATGTTGAGTTCTTAAAAGAGTTTTAATTTTAATAATAATTTTTTATTTTCTTTTTTCGTTATTGAATTAATTTGTAATCACTGTCACTTTAATTTAGTAAAAGATATATATCTCCCTTGCAATAAAAAGATGACCTCCTGATTAAATATTTTTAATTTTCTTGATATTTTTTCTTTTATATCCTAAATCTATTTGACTTGAAAGAAAATATTGTTTAAGAAATTGAAAAAACCTAAAACTATATATATATATGTTTTGGATCATTTTTTGGATTTTAAGAATTTGTATATATATTCATATATTCCTTTCTCTAATACACTGGGTAAGTAATACTATCATTATAACCAAAATTATTACCATTATCAATTCAGATGATTTTCTCATTTTTTTTTCTTTTACCTACAAGTAAAAAATAATTTATTATTATTTTTCATTATAGCTATATATAGATATTGATTGAGGATTGATGGTAATGGGTTGAGAATTGAGTGATGACTTGATTTTCATTTTGAGCACCTATCAAGGTTTTAAAAATCTGCATTTATGAATTAGGAACTGAATGATTCAGTAAATGGATTGGATTGAACTTTATTTTAAGACCACTTCATTATATAAAAATAGAATCAAGTACATAAAAAATAAAATTGCAAGTAGTTTATACAACAAAGTCTAATACAAATTAACCAATTGTTTTATTTTAATCTAAAGAAAAACCTATGCTTTAATATTATATAGGTAAAAAATTAAAAGAGTATAAAAAATGAAAATATAACGAGCATTGTCAATGTGCAATGCACGTCATAAAAAATACTAGTCATGATATAAAAATTTTAAACGAATTATATTTGTAGACAGAGTAATACTATAAAGTTAATTATTTTTTAATAAGCTTTGTACGAGACTGTTCCATTATTTGTAATTGGGTTTTGTAAGATTATTAGGGTTTGCAATCAGAAAAGGAAACTGAAACTCGTAAAGGATTTGATTTTTACCTTAAAAAAGATTGATTTAGTATAGGAAATTCTCAAGGAAGATTTTGAGGAAAGAACGTATGCTTGGTTAAAGGCCAAACCTCCACAAATTCTCTTTTCCTTCTCCTTTATTGTTTTTAAAAGAATCCAATCCCTACAAAGGAGTAATCCCATCTATATATTAGTAAAGTTTATTTATTCAGTTTAGTAAAAAAATAAATCACTTAGGCTAATAATAAAATGATATTACAAACACCTTAATTTTTATTTCTTGAAAGTTTCAATGAGCTGAAATAACATTTTGAATTATATAATATGAGATAACCCTTCCCTTAGCTCACCAATTATTGAAAATTTTTATGGTAAAAAAAATTCAAATTCAAAATTTCTCATCTCACCTATCATATAAACGAGAAGATCAACCATGACCATACCTAATATAAAATATATCTAAATTTGTAATGATATAAAACAAACTAACTCTCTTTCTAATTGTGTCAACGTGTTGCCTCATTTATATTCTTAAAAGATCAAGAATGAGAATGGGAAATTTACATTCTTTATAACCTTTTTGTCTTGCAAACCGAACAAAGAATTTATTTTTTCTTTTCTGAATAAGAATAATTCTAATCAATAACAAATTAACCTTATATTTGATTTAGGAAAGAAAGTATTCAAATTTGATCATATATAGTAATAAAAAAAAGCAAATTATTTGGTTTTGTTAAGCATCAAATAACTGATTTTGTATAAAAATTTATGAATAATTTTGTTGGCCTAATGAATATAATTACATGCAATAGAATTTTTACATGTCCCTTTCCTCTATTTTGATATTTAATGTATTTTTTAATAGATGATATAGTTCCATAGCAACTATAGTTTTAATAAATATTTATATAAAAATTTATTCGTTGTAAGCACGGTGAAAAATCAAGGGTTATATTGGCCGAAAAGGTGAAATTTGACTTTTTAATCATTCTAAATAAATTCAGTTGTTAAATATAATCTTCTCAATCCCTTTAAACAAATTATTTATGTTACTAATCTTTTTTATAATGTGCATTGAACGTTGACTATGTTTATTGTATACTCATTTTTTGTACTTTTTTAATTTTTTATCTATATGATATTAAAGCATGAATTTTTGTTTAGATTAAAATAAATACAATTGGTTAATTTGTATTGCACTTTTCCATACAAGTTACTTGTGATGATGCTTCTTATGTACTTAATTCTATTTATATAATGAAGTGATCTCAAAATAAAGTTCAACATAATCTCTAAACCTAATATTTCAATCCCTAATTTATAATGCATATTCTTAAAACCTTAATTAATAGGTGCCAAAAAGAAAATTGAGTCACCACTCAATCTCGAGCTCTTTCCCTCAACCCCAAAATCAATATCTATATATAGAACTAGAATAAAAAATAATGATAAATTTATTTTTTATTGCTAGGTAAAAGAAAAAAAATGAGAAGATGATCTGAATTGATAATGATAATTACTTTGGCTATAGTAACAATATTACTTACCCAGTGTATTAGAGAAATGAATATATGCGCCCATATACAAATTCTTGAAACTGCAAAAAAATGACTCAAAATAGAAATATATAGTTCTAGTTTAGTGTATTAGAGAAATGAATATATGCGCCCATATACAAATTCTTGAAACTGCAAAAAAATGACTCAAAATAGAAATATATAGTTCTAGTTTCTTTTCAATTTTCTAAACTCTATTTTCTTTTAAGTCAAACAGTCTTAAGATGTAAGAGCAAAAATATCGAGAAATTAAAAATGCTTAATCATCGTGAGACCATCTATTTATTGCAAGAGAGATATAAATCTCTTACTAAATTAAAGTGATAGTAGAAACAAATTAATTCAGCAATGAAAAAAAATAAAAATAAAAAAAATTATTATTAAAAATAAAAATCTTTTCAGAACTCAATATATAACAAGAAACAAATTATATTAAAAAAGTTACCAATTTGAATTTCAAAAATCAACTCATTCTTCGACTGACAAGACCATAATTTAACAAAATTTAATATTGATTGACAAAAAAAAGAAGACTAAGGTCAAGTCAGTAAATGAAAATTACAAAGCAAATCATGATAGGATTCAATATTACCAGTTAATGAGTTTTTCCAAGTATTTTATTTCTTTATTGTTTTAAATTGCAAATTTAAAATAAATAAATAATTTAACTAATTAATAAAAATGATTACATAAAAGAAATATTTTATTTTGTTCAAATACACTCTCAATTTTTCATACAACTATACATAAAAATTTTTCTACAATCATTTCCTAGTTTTTTACTTGTTAATTATACTCATTTCTATTTTTATATTAAATATTGATTACAATTTTTGTCTTATATTATTTATATTTTACAATGTTAAAACAAAATTTTATATGAGATTTATGTGAATATAATGGTTAGTGTGTATTTACACACACTTCTATTTAATTCATATCGTCATTTGAAATTTATTATAGCTATATATGTACAATTTTATAATATCACCTAACAAAAATCATTTCAATGTAAATATATATATGGATATAATAATAAAATATTATATATATTTTTTACTATATATGCGATTATAAATAATATAATAAAATATTATATATATTTTTAAAAATTAAAAATTTTAATTATTCGTCATCCCATATACATATATATTCATTTTATTTAAAATTAAATTTTGAAAGACTTAATTATGTATATTTTATTTGAATTTATTTTTAAAAAAATATATCCAATCAAAACATATAAACATAAAAAAATAATTAATAAAGAGAATATACTTTTTTCTTTTTTTATCTCTCTCCTAAATAAAAAAATTAGGTTTGCGCTATTCGAAAATTTATTTTTTACAAAATATATCCAATCAAATTATACAAATATAAAGAAAAAAAGAATATTAAAATCTTTTTTCTTTTTTTTATCTCTCTCCTAAAATATTTGATAAAATTATAATAAAAATAAGGAATCAAATATTTAAAAAATAAAAAAAAATAGAATCAAATATTTAAAAAATAAAATATAAAATTTTCAAATGTCTCGTTATCATATATATTTATTAAAAAAAATAATATGTTTGTACTATTTTTCTTATAAAATAAAATATCATGTGTTATATTAAATTTTTAAATTATTTTTTCATGTTTTTCCTTTTACATTTAAAATATTTACATTGTTTTATATAATAATTTAGTTTATACAAAAGTTAAAAGAAAAAGTTAAAGACATACTTTGGTATTGCAATAAAATAAATAGAAATTAAAATTTAAATAAATACTCCTGAATATCATTAAAAATAAATATAATTATTAATTGATTTAGTAATTAATTCATTGTGCCGAAATTTAATAAAATATAAACTTTTAAATCAATTAATAAAGTTATTAAAAAAATTCAATTGATTAATAATTTAATATCATAATTTATTAATTACTAAAGTTAAAAAATAATTTTACTGATGGAATGCTTTCCGTCATTATTTTATGGACAAACTGAATTACCGACCAATTTTTATATTTTATGGACGGATTTATACGTGGATAGTAACTAAATTTTTGTAGTGCTTACCCTTTCGTGCACTCTATTATTGGGTAGTGACTAGTGGGGCCATTTAATATATGGCAGGTAGGGTCCACCTCTATGATTATGGTTCATTAGTGATGGTTGGCCATAATTTTGATTTCCATTAATTAATATATACATCAAAATAAATGTCATTGACTCAAATACCCCTAAACTTTTTTTTAAATAATTAATTAATATATATATTGTTGTGAAAATTTTAATAGAATTAATTAATTTTTTTTAAAAAAAAAGAGTGAAACTACTATAATTAATTTGCTTTTTTCGAAACTTTTTGCTTTTTTACCCATGAGAACATCCCGTTTTTTAGATGCTTAAAATCTCTATTAATATATATACTGAAGGAATTTATTAGTTGTTATATTTGAGGATAAATTAGGATTTTATTAGTTGTTAATTATTTTTTAATACAAATATTTCTAATAAATTATTTATCAATACAACTTTTATAATGATTTAATTTTAATAAATAAAAATTTAATTAAAGATTAAACCCGTATGCATAACATGCAAAGATCCAGCTAGTTAAAAAAAGGTCATAGAGTGCCTTTATTGAATTTATTAGTTTCGCAATTCAAGAAAATATACTTCTCTTGTTACTGCCACATATGGTGACTTTCCTCAACAGTGGTTGTTCAATTCCTTAATAATTTATTATAATTTAGACAAATTAAATATATTATATATAGTAAATTCATTTAATAATTTATTATAATTTAAACAAATTGAATGATTTTTTTAAGAGACGTGAAATGTGATTGGTATTTAGAAATGGAGGGAGTATATATTTCCTAATATTAGGGGCATAATACCATTAGTTTAGATGTTACTTCCTTTGTGGCAAGATACAAGTCGTTAATGTTTTTATACGGGATTAAGGAAATAATCAATTCTCTATATCAAAACAAATGGTAATTTGATCCAATTGTTTTTTATCTCAAAACCAAGAGTAACTTGTGAAATTAGTTGTATCTAATATAAATAAGAGTAACATTGAAAAAATATTATTTATTACTCTTTAAAATAATCAAAATGAATTATATTTTGGAATAAAATAATCACTCTAAAACGATATATATTTTGAGATGAAAGGAATATTGTTTTATCTTCTAACAGGAGGAAGCTAGCACATTGCGCGGGTTGCCTTATTAATTTATTATTATATATTGCATAGAGGTTTTTTTTTATTGTATGTATAAAAATAAATATTTATAAAAAAAATCCTACAACTTCAGAGAAATGAAAAAAAGCAAATAAAAAAATGCATGCAATACAAAAGTCCCAGACAATAAGTATTAGTTAAATTTTTTTTGCAAAATTATAAATTTGAAAAACATAAAAAAATTCCATCTATAAAGCAATAATAAAGATATATAGATGTAAGCATAGATACTCATTATAAATAAATGAACAACAAAGATTAAACCACCCAATTTAAAACTAAAAGAAATTCAAACTATTCAAATATAAATATAAATATGTTAATTATTTTAAAAAGCTAATAGTTTTTAGACTTTAAAAAAATATCTTAGATGATATAATAAAAGAAAGGAAAAAAAATACAAATTCAAAATTGAAATATAAATATAGATATTTATTGGAAATGATTATTAATTTTTAAATATAAATTAGATATAATTTTTTAACATTTAGATAATAAAATTAAAATTAAAATATATAAATTAGATATAATTTTTTAACATTTAGATAATAAAATTAAATTAAATAATAAGGAATCTTTTTAACTATAAATCAAAAGTATCTACAATTCCTTTTTAATATTATTTAAATTATATTATATTTTTTAATTATAAGATGCCCCATGTTATTTAAATATATTTATTTTGAATTTAATTATTTCTTTTCTTTTTTTTTTCATTTTTTAATCATTGATGTAGAAATAATTCACCATTTGCATATATAAATATAAGCCACTTAGTACAGAGAGATTTACTCTTAATTTATTAAATATATTTATTTTTTAATTATAAGATCCCCATGTTATTTAAATATATTTATTGAATTTAATATTTCTTTCTTTTTTTTTTCCTTTTAAATCAGTGATGTAAATATTCACATTGCTATATATATAACACTTAGTAGAGAGATTTACTCTTTGATGTAAATGGAAAAATAATAATAATAATAAATAAAATAATATAAATTGTACTTATATTTCTCTTTCTAATTTATTAGCTAGTTTTAGTTTCAAAACTCAAATCAAATTATATGAAATACTTGAATTGTATGCAATATACTAACTCAACAATTGGAGAACAATATATATATATATATATTAATATATGAATCAAAATAATTATAAATAATTATGAATTTACATTTATGAATATGAAAGCAATCAATGAAAAAATTTACAATTTACAATTTTATACAATTTGTAAAAAAATAATAAATTTTAAAAATACATAAATAGATTTATAGTTAGTTTTTCTTTCATTTCATCTCCACATGATATTTCTTATATCTGTACTTTCACACATACGATTGGTAAATAGTAAAGAAAATATTATTAAATAAATAATATTAAAGAGGAGAAAGGTCACGGAATGCAAAAAAAAAACAAAAAAAGACCATAAAAGATTGCACAAAAAAGTTAAAAATGTAAAAAAGAAAACAATGATATATCTGAATTGGACATACATACATGTAAAAAATAAATAAAAAAAACAATAATCAAAACTCAAAGAATTGAAAAGCAATAAAAGAAAAAAAAAGACGACAATCACTCTGAAAGAAAATCATTGGAACTAAGGCACATATAGATAGGTATAAGTGTATGTAGATAGATATAAAAAAAATTCAAAAAGTTTTAAAACTTTTAATTTCAAAATTAAAAAATTTTATAAGTACTAATTATTTAAAATTTTAGGTCACATAATTAGTACTACGTTTTTTTTTTTAATTTTTTATAGTAAATAAGATCATATAGTTATAATAAATCATGGGTAATAAGTCCTTTAATACATTGGGGAGTCGAGTTCCATAGATGGAAACAAGAATGTAAACATGCCACACGAGCAAGTGCATATGCAGGCTTGTTGCCTTGCCTCCTAACCAAAACCAATTCACAACATGGTATTTGAGAGAGCAGATGTTTAATCTCTTCTATCACTGGTGCCCAATCTGAATAAGAATCAAGACCAGTAGTTACAGTTTGAACCAGTCGCAGGCAATCTATTTCCACCAGAACCCTACCAATAGATCTCGTGAGCAATCAAGATAATACTTCCCTAAGGTCGATGACCTCTGCGATGTGAGGTTTTAGCACCCCTGCAAAATGACTCGTGCAAGTTACCAAGAACTGCCCAGCCTCATTCCGCACAAGGCCAGCATACGATGAACGACCCTCAGTCGTATGGACAGCTGCATCAAAATTACACTTTACAACCCCAGTCGGAGGAGGAGCCCATGTCAGAACTGAAGCCAACGATACAGAGGGGAGGAGGAGCCCATGTCAGAACTGAAGCCAACGATACAGAGGAATTGCTTCGATCAATCTGTGCATTCTTCCATTCTCTAAGGAAGCTGGTGGCTGCCATGACAATGTTGTAAGGAGCAATATTAGTCTGTTGTCAAACCCACCGATTTCTGTCAAACCAGATAAAGTAGCACAACACACCGAATAACAAGCAATGCTCGTTACTGCACTGATCAATAAATCTAATATTCCCTTTTAAGTACTCTAGATATTACAACTATTACAGATTTGAGAGACTAAATTTAAATTTTGTTCTAAATGATTACAAGTTTGAAAATTATTGAAAGAAAATCAAATAAAATAGAAAAAACGATAGGAGTGTACGAAAAGAAACCATCATCGACCAAAGAAGATGGTCCACAGTGGTCTGGAAAATAAAATCTAATATAAAAGAATACCAAAAAAGAGAAAGACCGGAGGGTTTCATAGTAAATGACTTGTATGTGTTAAATCCACACAATGTACTGAAATTTTATTTATATACATTAAAATTTAATAGATACCAATTTTTTTTTTTAACCTGACAAATTATATATACAAAATTATATACTATACAATATATAATACATAGATATATATATATATTATATTTATATATATATTATAATATATTAAAAAATTATTATGATTGATATTAAAATATATGATATTGCTATAACAAGAAAAGCATTGAAATAGAGGGCTACTGGCTAGCCTAACCTAATGGTGACCCATAAAAACTTTTTGTTGTTATTTTTGAAGAATTTCTTGAATTAGTAAATTTATTATTTATTAATTAAAAGTTATTTGAAATTTCAATGATATAAAGAAATGTTAATATTAGAAATGGGCTTTAACAAACTTATACACCATAAAAGATCTTATGTGAGTTGGGCTAAAGACATCAAAAACTTTTTTAATTGGGTTTTAAATTCAGGGCCTGAAATTAGTAGGCTAATGCTTTCCCTCTTTCATCATCCACCGATTCAACAGTCAGTTTCTCAGTTTAATGGCAGTTAAAACAGATTCATTTAAGAGCTACAACAACTTTAAAGAGCTTCCATGGCATTAACAGAAGATCTGAAGCTAAAAAATGAAGCTTTTTGTTCTGAATTACTGCTCTGCATTTGTGGCTACTCCAATGGCTCCCAATTCATGTAAAAGGGCATTTTCTGTATTATCTTCTGCTTCTATTTCTGTCCCTAGATGGGAAGGTGGGGTCTCCATGGTGCAAGGAGCGTCTAGAGGCATTGGCCTTGAATTTGTGAGTTTCTCTTCTTTTCCTATTTCTAATTTTGAGTTTTGATTATACCTCTTTTTTTCTTTTGAAGTACTTGAATTCTGTCTGGCCTTTTATGTTCTCGCATTTCTTAGCTTCCTCTAAAATGGGTCGGTAGTTTTTGTCTTATTATTTTGTTAATTTTCGATAATTTGATAATTTCCTTATATATAAATAAATATGTTTATATAGTATTTATTATTTATTTATTTCGCTCTGGAGATAATTTTGAAGAGAATTTGCAAGTTTGGTGATTCAATCCCGGTAATTGAACTTATAATCGTTGGATATATATATAATTAATATATTGAATGAGATTTATCAATATAATTATTTTTTTTCCTTGTATTAATTTGAACTATAATTTAAATCAATTCATTTTGCTACCAACAGTAATAATTGGCCACCAAGGTTATAAAGGAAGTATATAATTTCTTCTGCAAAATTTCTTTACTCGATTCCACTTTCAGAGATTGTGATGGTCCTTTTTGTTATCTTCTAATTTGGATGAGATATTCTCTTCTGCTTTTTGTTCAGTTTCTTTTTGTTAGTCTCCCTAATGTTATTACTTTGTGTTTTCCAGTTCTGCTTATTATATTTGATTCTTGTACTGTTCCACTTTACTTTTATTTTGTCCTTGGCTTCCTTTTTTTTTTTTTTTCTGTCTCAACTCTTACTTTTATCTTCTGTCCCTTGGCTTCCTTTTTTTTTTTTTTCCTGTCTCAGTTGGCTTGGTGTTGGTCCACACATGCATCATTATCCTCTCCTTTTTTGGTACATTTTTGAGTCCCCCTCTGTTTTTGGCTCCTTTTTTTTTTTTTTTCTGTCTCAGTGGCTTGTGTTGTCACATGATCGATTATCCTTTCCTTTTTTTGGTACATTTTGAGTCCCCCTCTGTCTTTTTCTTTCTCTTTCTCTGTTATGTCACGTGATGGATTGCACTTCTGATCCTCCTTTTGTTGATGCATTTCTTTAATGCTTTTACCTTTCAGGTTTTCATGAATCTATTATTACTTTAACCAAACTAATAATGGTAAATCCCATCTCAAGTTAAGATAACCTCTTCTCAATTGATAAATGTTATGGGATTGTCATCTATATTTCATTTTTGCTTTCAGAAGAAGTGTTCTGACTTAGCCAGAAGTATTATCAACATTTAATTCCAAGTACTCTGGTTAGAGGATTATTGTTATGTTCTAGCTTAAACTCAATGCGTCATTGCTATGTTTTACATAATATAATTAAATGCAAGTTAACTAATAAGAGGAAAAATTAGGTCGACACTAGTAAATCTATAAACTACTTATCAATAGTCCCATGTACGATGATGCAACTCGGGCCTAGAAACATTAGTTCTTTGTAACGCTAGTTTTATAATGCCTGTGTGTGGGGTTGTTATTTAGAATGAGATGTGATGTTATGAATCTGGGAAATGTACTCTGTAGATGCAACTTTTTTGTGGGAAATAGTATGAATTACTAAGGTCATTAACAAACCTGTTATCCTTTGATTTATTGGAATAATATAATGATTATCTATGTGAGAGACAAGCTATAATTTGAGGTAATAAGTTTGTGTTTTTTGTGTTGTACTTTACTTTCTTCTTTATTATAATACTGAGAAACTTATTTTTTATGAGACTGAATTTCTTATTCATTTTTCTTTTCTACCTTTTTGTAAATAAAGCTGAATACTTAAGTGCTCAATTTCCATAAACAAGCAGAGGTTCAACTCATTTGCAATGCTAATGATCTAAGGACAAGTTTAGCATGGGCTAAGCCCAAGCTTAATAAAATTTGGACAAGCTAATCTTGAGCTCTATTATCTGTAATCATATTGTTGAGCTTACTAATATTTGACGAGCTAAGCCCAATGTGTATGTCATGTTTATTGGTCAAGTGAGAGGAGCAAAAGTTTCGAGGTATTTCATATCGCTCTGTTGAATGCAGAGCTCTTGGAGTTGTTCAGATGCCGAATAACTGGTTGCATAATTTTTTCATAGCTTTCTTAATGATATTAAGTTCTATTGTTGTATTAGAACTTATGTCTTAACAATGTCTGCAGTACTATTTTTCATGCTTGCTGCAGTCCAACTGGAAATGAATTTTTGATTCCATTTCAAATTATTCATCTTATTTTCACCTATATCAGAGAATTACTTTTCAATAAGCACGTAGTTTTCTAATTCATGAAAGTAGCAAAACTTTTGATGCAAATTAATTAACTATATTACTTGGACTTGGTTTTAAAGATCCAGTTTGGGTATGTGATATGACTTTGGGAGAACCATATCTCAAAAACTAGCTATTGAGGTTGGGGACCCAGATTCATATGAACTCCATATTGAAGTTCTATATTTTCATATGTGGGATCAAATTCAAATCTCATACCTTGTTTTGCAACTAGGATTATGTTCCATATTCTTAGCGCCCACGAAGGATTGACTTTGCACTAGGATGGCTGTGCTCCAATTTTTTTTTTTCCTAGCCCTAGGCAAACATTGTAATACTGATGTCACCTACTAGTCCCAGGCGAACAGTGCAATGTCAGCATCGCTACTTGCGCCAATCAATTGTAACTGGGAGAAACGGTGGTTGGTCTAATACCAATTTAAGGTTGCAGAGTCCAAGTTCATATAAACCCACATTGAAATTCCATGATTTGAATGGGATTTCAATGTGGGATCTAAGTCAAGTCCGATACTTTGTCTTGCAACTAGGATAACAGTATGTTTCCACACACAAGGCTTTACTTATTTTCAAAATGTCATAGAGTTCTTACTAATCTGGAGTGTCAGAGTATCATATCCATGTCTGAGATATCCGTGTTTGATGCTGGTACTTCAAGGATGTAGTATTGACTTGGTTAAAGTGAAGAGGGTGCAACTATTATGGTTATATATATATATATATATATAATTCATTTCCTGGACTTAATTACTTTGTTATAGAATTCTAATTAATGGTGCTGGGAATCAGTCAACTAGTTGAACAAACTTTGATATTTGTATTTTTACCTTCCTGATACAGGTTAAACAACTCTTGGAAAAGAATGAGAAAGGACATGTTGTTGCTACTTGTCGAAATCCTAATGGAGCAACAGGACTCCTTGATTTGAAAAACAAGTTTTCTGATCGTCTCAACATTTTGCAGTTGGACTTGACCGTTGAAAGTTCCGTAGAGGTTAATGCGTCTTCTTGGCTCATACCCCTTGCTTATCTAGCACAGAAGAAAATTCACCTTTTGCTTTTGTTTTTGATAATCAAATAAGTTGTGGTTTTTTGGCTAGATGATTTTTTTCCAAAAGCATTAGCTCCTTTAGTAATCAAATAGAGGAAGAACTTGGATCCTACTGTCACTTTAGGGTCAGAAATGTTGTGAATTAATGAATTTTAGCTTATCCTCTTTAACTTCTTTTAGGTGAAAATATTATATACTAATTATTTTGATTTCTGCCTTTGGTTTCCTTTTGTTTATTTTAATTTGTTAATTAACTGGCCATAAACTGACAGCTATTTAGGTTTAGCCTTGTTTTTTCTTTCTAATCACCTGACATCAATGTCATATTTCAGGCCTCTGCAATGTCCATAAAAGAAAAGTATGGCGCTTTGAACCTTCTCATTAATGCCTCAGGCGTCCTTTCGGTACCAAATGTGATGCAACCAGGTAGAACTATTGCATCATTGTGTTCACAAAGATTTAGGATCAGTAGTACACTTTAATAGTTGCAATATTTTTATTTAATAATAAATTAAATCATCTAGTTTATAAGCTTCTGACCAAGTCTAGGGGATAAAGTTAATTTCTTTGGCTTCCAGTGCAGAAACAACATTGAACAAAGTGGAGAAATCATCATTAATGCTTGCTTATGAGATCAATGCTGTGGGTCCAATTCTAGTAATCAAGGTATGTGGATACAACTTTTAGTTGATAACTCGACTCTTTTAGAAAACTCAGTTCTAGTTTCATTTAAGCAAAATATGGGAATCATGCCTTTTGATTTTTATGCATAGTCTTGCATTAAGAGCACCTACATCTGTTTTCTTTTTCTTTTTGTTTCTTTTTTTTTTTTTTTTTTTTGAGACCTACATTCTTGTTTCTTTTTCTTTTTGTTTCTTTTTTTTTTTTTTTTTTTAGGTTATCTTGTAGCCATTAGACAGTTAAGATGTGGAAAAATTGTACACAAGGCAACTTCTTAGCAGAGACATCTTCAAATAAAATGTTGGCAATCAACACAGTGAATGAGTTAATTTTTTTTTTTTTTTTTTTTTTGGTTATTCTGTAGCCATTAGACAGTAAAGATGATGGAAAATTGTACACAAGCAACTTCTTAGCAGAGACATCTTCAAATAAAATGTTGGCAATCACACAGTGAATGGAGTTATGAGAAATAATATATTACATGTTTATGTATGCAATAGGGTTTTCTTACATGCCACGTTTCTGTTTTCAAGCTCAGTGGTTCACCATTCACATGTATCTAAGTATTGTTTCATAC
The DNA here is from genome assembly GCF_014843425.1 of Jatropha curcas. Next base: position 3,265,814 of record NW_023590789.1, on the reverse strand, counting down.
CATTCGCAGCATATGTGGCCTCTTCTAAAAGCTGGAGGAGGCTTAGGAACGCAAAGGGAGGTTTCAGTGGTTGCCAATTTAAGTGCAAGGGTGGGATCCATTGGAGATAATCGTCTAGGAGGTTGGCATTCTTATAGGTCTTCAAAGGCTGCCTTGAATCAGCGTATGACTTTTCTCTAGGCTTTCAATAGCATTAATTTTCATGATCTATGGTTTCAATTTGTAAGCATCTGGTGCTTCTTGACTACTTCCAAGCAGCAGTAGAAAATTACAATGTATTTGACTTGTTTCTGATCCAGGATATTTTCTGACCCTTGAATCTAGGATTGGCATAGGTTTATTTTTCATCTTGGTAAAGTAATGATTTTATATCAACTTGTAATGAACTTCTCAACATAAATCAATAAACTCTATCATGACTACGTAGGTTAAATGTGAGATTGTTCTTGCTAGTGGAACATACTGGTTTGCTTTGTTTTGACAGTTCAATTTATAGGCTAGGGAAAACCTATGAAAATAATATGCATCTAGCGCCTGAAGCATGTTCCAGAAATCTTTCTGTCAAGCCCATTTGAGACTAGAAATAGTATTAAAAATAACAACTAATAAAGTTCTCCATTACTAATTGCTGGCTTCAGTGCATGCCCTCAGTCATTAATTTTGGTACATTGTTTCGTAAGAAAACCCAATCTTCTGGCTCACTGATATTACCTATAGCTTGAAATACCATTAACAATCGAGAACCTTTGTGAAGAGGGAAAATTTACGTCAAGAGTATGGTATGATTATGTTGTAGAGAAGTATCTAGGGTCCATAACTTTGGTTGGTAATGGTGACGTGGCTACCTTAACATGGTCTCACCTGCATTTTCTATATGAATGCCTTGTTCAGTTGCACACTTCCCATTTATTGTATCAGCTTGCAGTATGTAATGGAAATTTTTGATGTCAAGAACACAAGTAGATTCTCTTAGAAATTTCATTTACTTGATTTTGCTTGTTATAATTCTTCTCTCATCTAATGCAAGCAGTGACAAAGACCGTGAGTGTGGAGTTTGCAAGAAAGAGAGATCCTATAATATGCATTCTTTTGCACCCAGGTACGGTGGACACTGACCTCTCTAAGCCATTTCAGAGAAATGGTCCTGAAGGCAAGCTTTTCACGAAAGAGTTTTCAGTACAGAAGCTCTTAAACATCATCAACAATGCCAAGAACCATGATAATGGCAAGTTCTTCGCATGGGATGGTCAGGAAATTCCATGGTAATTGATTGTACTAAGTTGAAATTATGGCTTTTTGTCACCCAAAATCACATGTCAGTGCATTTCATCAGTCGTAGTTGATGTGAAAACAAACATATGGGCCCTCATTGATTGCTTTGGGAACATTCTGCATTATATTTTATATTTCTGCAGCTTTGAAACATTATGTATTTTATTCTTTAATTTAGATATTTAAAAAATATATATCTTTTTTTCTCCTCAAATTTTCTGCTACTGAGGTGGACTAAAGCTGCGAATTATATGGAAAGAAAGTAGGTAAGTTGTCATCAATCAAACTCTTGAGTATATGAGGACATATGAGATGGTAATAGATTTTCTTATCTTTTAATTGCAGTGTTCAAATGTTCAGGGTTAAAATTGAACAAACTCTTGCAATTTGTTAACTTTAAGGAGTATATGATTAGGAGCATATGATAACAAATTGCAATTTGTTGAACTTTTCCAACTTCATTAACTTAATTTCTTGAAATTTGGGTTATTTGGTTTGAACTTTAGAAGTTTCAGACTAAAATTTGGCATCTATACCTACATGGTCTCTGAACCTGTTAAAATCTGAAGTCCACTGAAATCTACTGGCATATGAGAACAGATAATGAAAATGATATGAAAAGGAAAACTGAATGATCTTAGAAAAGCCAACATTTGTTATTAAGGCCAAAGTAGGGTCTCAAAGGGACCAGATACATTGCCCTAGACTATTTTATTCAACTTCTTCCTGTTTCTACTTTTCTCTCCATGACACTACAACAATGATAACTGCCTCAACTTAGCTCCATTGCAATCTAGTGAATCCTGTAAAATCAAAAATCAGAAGCAAAATCAGTCCCTGTCCTTCTAACATAATTATAATTAATCAGTGAGTTGATGAAGGTTTTTTATTTTTTGTGATTCTCTTTTAAGGGTGCTTAAAACTTTATGAAGTTACATGAAACAAACACTAAAGAGTACCTCAATTGGGACTTAAATTTGTTTCGTATAGGTTTAGTTTTTAGGTTAGCTTTTTTTTGTAGGATTCTTTAATATCCTTGGATTCTGATTTAGTATAGTGTATAAATTAAAAATCAATGTGATGCTCGACGACTAGATCTAATGAGCATGTGAAATTTTAGCTTATGATATCACTATAGGTGTTGAGCTCGAGCATTCGAGTATTCTACTGAGTTGAGTTGGAGCTTCATGATAAAGCTTGATATGTTGAAGTTGAGTTGAGTTTCATCTAAATAATTCAAGCTCGAGCAGTGTACCGTATTAACTCGAGTACACTGCTAAGTATCACCTAAAAAGCAAAAGAAACGGAAAACGATTGTTCACTCACGTTTCACAGTTGGTGGCGGTGGAGACGGGGAAGCCAACTTTGATGTGGCAAGCATCAGGAATTTTGCTCAAGAACTGATCTTTTATTCCCAAAGACTTGGAACTAGCCTTCAAGCACCTGCAAATAGCCTTCTTGTCATCAACTGTTTTAACAGTTGATGCAAGCTGTTGCAGGCCACTGCAGCATGCTTTTGAGGGCTCTGGGTCTTTGCCAGTGGCGAATCCAACACAAGCTGCTGCTTTCATGTCGACGGTGCTGCATGGAACTGCTGCATCGTTAACATTGGCAAGGCAGAAGAGAAAGGAGAGGAGAAAGAGCACAGAAACGAAGATGTTCTTCATGGTTAGGAATCACAGTAACTATATTCAATAAAGCTAGCTGTTGGAGGCTTGTGTTGCTTTTAGAGACAGTGCTAGATATTGTTGGTGATGGGAAATCTATGTTTGGTTGCTGGGTTTTTATAGGGAAAGATTGGGTAGTTGGAATTTGAAAATGGATTGAGATTTGAGTTTCCCAATGAAATCTGATGATTGGGTTGCATTGAGATTGATGAAATGTCCAGTGCTTGATATTTATTATACATGGGTAATCATTGTCGTTGCAGTTATCTTGATATTGTGGCTCTTAAATCTTAGTACATGTAACTTTCAACTGTCATATTCTGCAAATATTTGACTCTGCATTTACATTTACATGCATCTATATATAACTGCGATTAGATTATGCTGGAGAAAATTAGTCTGCAATTTTCAAATATAAAGATGAAAATTAATCATGAAGTGGAGAATAATTAATGAGAAAAAAGAAAAGAATTTTTTGATAACCAAGAAGTTAAATTTTTGGTGCATCAAATATTACATTAGCTTGGTGGCTCTGGCTCTCTTCTTTCACACCCTTGCCTGTTTAGCCTAGTAGAATTAGAAGTTGGAATAACCTTTTTATTTATGAAGATCCGAAGCATTGACATACACAGTACTTATGCATGAGATCTCCTAATCATGTCCATGTTCTATGCAAAATATAATATTTGGCCTATAAAATATAATTAAGTCTTAGATACAAATCACAGTTTAATCCTGATAAATAATTTTATTCTATTAGATATTATTAGGTTATCTTTGCTTTTCATAATTCATGAATCAACAAAAAAGAAAAAAAAAATGATACTAATGAAGCTTTTGGTAATTTTTATTTTCCAGGAAAATTTGTGACTCATATTTGGAGAAGTTAAATAAGAATGGGTTTATTCTAATTTGATCTTGTAATGCTATTATGACTTAGAAAAGTTAAAGCATATTAGTAGAAAAATGAATTATATAAAATTTTAATAAGAAATTGATTTATAAATCTCTCTAGTAATGCTCTTTAAATTCCACAACTCCTGCTAGATAGACTTTGCTAAGGTTTAGTTATATATAGGAATAAAATTGAAAATCGAAATTAATTTGAAATCGATTCTAATTGAACTATTGAAATTTGGGATGTCAAGCTTTTGGTTTCATTGAAATAGAAATCTTCTGGTTTTGGTTTTAATTCTATTGAATGAACTATAAAGGCCAAGCCTGTTAGGAGCTGTTTGTTTGGTTCTGTTAAATAAAAGTCCTATTCTTTAGGAAGTCCTATTCTTTTGGGATTGTTAGGATTTTTCTGCTGTATTTTTTCTTTTATCGTTGTGCTATTCCTGTAAGGCTATATATTGCCATGTCTGATTTCAATGCATGAATACTGGAAATCCAATTGTTTGAGTTCTCTGTTCAATAAGTTTTTCTGTTTAAACTTAACAATTGGTATCAGAGCCCCCACTGGGTTTTTGAAAAGGAAGGAAGATTGCAATCTTCAAGTAATCAAACACAAAGAAAATGTTAGACGACAAAACCTTAACAAAAATTCCTCACTTTGATGGTCACTATGATCATTGGAGTGAATTGATGGAAAATCTGCTCAGAGCAAAAGGTTTATGGAGTTTGGTGGAGAAAGGTTTTACGGAGCCACTAGAAGAGACGAGATTGACCAAGGCTCAACAGACGCAGCTTGATGATGATAGAACCAAAGATTATTAGGTAAAACATTACCTGTTCCAGGCAATTGATCGAACCGTCTTTGAACAAATCTTGGACCGTCGCACATTCAAGATTGTTTGGGACTCATTGAAGCGAAACTGTTCCAGGCAATGATCGACCGTCGTTTGAACAACTCTTGGACCGTCGCGACATTCAAAGAGTGTTTGGGATTCATGAAGCGGGAAAAGTTTGGTGGAAATTTTGGTGGAAATCAAAAGGTGAAGAAATCACTTCTTAATGCATTAAGAAGAGAGTTTGAAGTCCTGGATATGAGAAATGATGAAACAATCACAGAGTATTTTGCTAGAGTAATGTTGGTTGCTAATAAAATGAGAAGCAACGGAGAAGAAATGCCAGACAAGAAAATTGTGGAGAAAATTCTACGCACCCTAATTGACAAGTTTACATATGTTGTAGTATCCATCGAAGAATCAAAGGACACGGATACTATGTCCATTGATGAGTTACAGAGTTCATTAGTGGTGCATGAACAAAAATTTCGTCGACCCAGCAACAATAATGAGGATCAAGCTCTAAAAGTTGAAGGTAGATCGAACACAAGCAACAGAGGAAGAGGAGCTTATAGAGGAAGGGGGCGTGGAAGAGGCAGAACAAGTTTCAACAAGGCAACTGTTGAATGTTAGAGATGTCATGACTTGGGACATTTTCAGTATGAATGTCCTAAGAATAACGAAGCAAATTATGCTGAGCTCAATGAAGAAGATGAGTTGCTATTAATGGCCTATGTTGAACTTTATGAACCAAAGAGAAGAGACGCATGGTTCCTAGACTCCAGTTGCTCAAATAGCATGTGTGGTGATGAAAGTATGTTTTCAAGTTTAGACACAACTTTTACTCACAGTGTCAAACTTGGAAATAATACCAGAATGAAAGTTACTGGGAAGGGTACTGTGAAACTGTTTTTGTAGGGAAACTGTTACACTGTTGGAGAAGTGTATTGGGCATCGGAACTCAAGAAAAACCTTTTAAGTGTTGGATAGCTTCAAGAAAAGGGGGTAGCAGTGCTGTTCAAAGGTGGAGCATGTAGCATAGCATTTATCATCCACAAAAGGGAAAAATCGCAGAATCGATCATGAGTGCAAACCGAATGTTTATTTTGCTGGCAGAATCATCAAACACAACAGGTGAAGGAAGATGCCTACAAGTTTTAAATACGGATCAATCAACACTTTGGCACTATCATTATGGCCATCTCAGTTACAAAGGCCTCCGTATTTTCAAACACAAAAACATGGTAAAAGGTCTGCCATAAATTGTTGATCCAAGCATCACTTGCGAAGCATGTATGAAGGGAAAACAGCATCGGACTCCCATTCCAAAAAGAAGTCAGTGGAGAGCTTCTGAAAAATTGAGTCTTGTTCATGCGGATTTATGTGGTCCAATTACACCATCTTCAAGCAGCGAAAAAAGGTATTTGCTGTGTTTTATAGACGATTTTTCCAGAAAATCATGGATGTATTTTCTTCTAGAAATCATGGATGTATTTTCTTCTAGAAAAATCAGAAACATTCTATCTTTTTAAATGTTTCAAAAATCTGGTGGAGAAAGAGATTAGAATGCCCATAAAATGCTTAAGAACAGATAGAAGAGGAGAATTCAATTCTGCAGAATTCAAAGACTTTTGCAAACAACATGGAGTAAAGAGACAACTGACCACAGCTTATACTCCACAGCAAAACCGAGTAGCTGAGCGCAAAAATCGCACGATGATGAATTTGGTAAGAGCTCTGTTGACAGAAAAAGGGGGTACCCAAGAAGTTCTGGCCTGAAGCTGTCATGTGGGCAAATCATGTCTTGAATCGATCTCCAACACTTGCAGTAAAAGATATGACACCAGAAGAGGCTTGGAGTGGAGTGAAACCAGCAGTAGACCATTTTCAAGTTTTCGGATGTGTGGGATATGTTCATGTCCCAGATGCTAAGAGAAAAAAACTTGAAGACAAAAGCGTGGTTTGTGTTTTATTCGGAATCAGCGGCGAATCAAAAGGCGGCGAATCAAAAGGGTACAGGTTGTTCAATCCAGTTGAAAAGAAAATCATAGTGAGCCGTGATGTAATTTTTGATGAAAATTGTAAATGGGATTGGGAGAGTTTTGAGGATGAAGCTGATTTAGATTGGTAAGAAAGCATCGAAATTCCAGCAAAAGGAGAAAACACAAAACAAACAGGCTTTGCTTCACATGATGCTACTGAAATTACCGCCGAACCTGTTGTTACTGCCTCATTTGCTGATGAATGTGCTGCACCAAATAACGAATCAGAATTAGCTTTAAGGGAGGGCAGTAGTCGACGTCCACCTATTGTGAACCCTCCCCCGAAGGCAAAATTATGCTAGAACGAGGTATGCTCACGTGAAGTCGCCACCTAGTTTATTTTTATTGTTTAATTATTTTAGGGTAAACTAGGAAAAAACCCTAAGTTGACTCCAATTTTAATTAACCTAATTACTAGATTAATTATCCCAATGTTTAAGGTATAGTTTGCGAACTCGAGGTGGATCCCGAGACCATATCAGGTTGATGAACTAACCAATGAATGAATGCTTTGCAAGGTAGATTATGTAATTGGACCAATGAAATGTTTAAGTGATTTCGACTTGCCGCTCGGGATTAAATCCCAAACGTGCCTACGTACTCTAGTTTGAATGAGAGATCAAAGCCGACATAGTTCGATAGGCCTTTTTTAAAGGGCTTTGAATGGGTATGCTTAATGCATGCTTCGTGCATTTTTTAGGCATTTCGCCAAAGATTGATTGATTCAAAGATTGATTGATTTGTTGTTTAGGCAATTCTTGCCAAAATAGCGTGTTTGATTGGCAATTTATTGCAAAAACTTGATGTTTGGGCTATTTGTCGCTAAAACATGGTTTGATAAGGTATTTGTGCAAGTTGATATTTTGAACTTAGGCAATTTTGTGCCAAAGATTGGTTAGGCGATCTTTGTCGCCAGGAGTGATTGATTAAGGGCATTTGTGCAAAAGGGTTTCGTTGTGGCGATTTGTCGCCAAAAGATTAAGGCATTCGTGCAAAAGACTGATATGTAATTTAGGCAATTTATTGGCCAAAGAAAAAGTGATATTTGGGTGATTTTGTCGCCAAAAAAAGTGGTTATTTGAATTATCAGGCAATTGGGTGCCAAAGCGATTGATTAAACCGTAGGCAATTTGTTGCCAAACGTGGATTTGATTACTGTAGGCAATTTGTTGCCAAAAAACGCGATTGATTCTTTTAGTCACAATTATTGATTAATGGACCTTTAGCCGAACTGTTCGAATAAAGGCAATTACAAAACCGTAGTTATTAATTAACTAGGCCCCTTTAGCCTATGTTCGGATTTAGCATTAATATCACGGATTAATTGAATAACCGGGCACCTTTTAGCCTACTTATTTAACTTAAGGCAATTTGCTGTCAAGATGACGATGGTGTGAATGCAAGTTATTTAATTAGAGTTTTAGAGTAGAAGAGAATAGTGGCACAAAAATGCTGAAATTTAAATGGTCAGAGTTTCGTTATTAACTGAGTTAATCGGCGGCCGCTTCTTAGCTTAAGTTTGAAAATTCTCAGAATTAAGCTCTTTCTTTGGGGAATATTTAATTTAAAAATTAATTCAATTAAGTGACCAAATATCACAACAAGCAGAGTAATAAGAGCCTAAAACTAATTTGCAAGAAAAGTAGTAGAAGAGCAAGGAGCGTAGGAAGGAAGAGAGCGTCCGTCACACAGACCCGAGCCTAAAAACTGGTCGATTTGGGGCTGTATTTATAGGGAAAAACCAGGCTGGAGGCTGCGGGTACTGCCGCGTGGAACGGCGGGTGCTGTCACTGGCGCCCTATCCTTGTCCACTGAGCTATTTTTTTGCTAATTTTTCGTTCCAAAGGCTTTTTCGGGAGTTCCGTACCTCCAAAAAATATTTCGGGACCAATTCTGCGATCCTCGTGATTTTCCGGACGTTTAAAGTACCATATTGGCATACTTTCGATGAACTTTTCGACTGGCCTCCGGTCCGGTCGGACTGTTTACAGTCCGGGAAAATGGGCTTTTTGAGCCTAAAAATTTGAGTATTCACACCTATATGGTCAACTGATTATGTGTCCAGTGAAGGATTGTCTGAAGAAGAAGATGTTAACATGGAAGATGATATTAATATGGCTTTTTTAATGGTTTTAGATCCTGTAAACTATGAAGAAGCAGTCAATAGCTCAAAGTGGAAATTGGCCATGGATGAGGAGATTAATTCCATCGAGAAGAATCAGACTTGACATCTAGTCATTCTACTTGCTAATGCGAAGAAAATAGGAGTTAAATGGATTTATAAAACTAAGCTAAATGAGCTTGCTGAGGTTGATAAATACAAAACGAGGTTGGTGGTGAAAGGCTACACACAAGAGCATGGAGTTGATTATATTGAGGTTTTTGCGCCCGTGGCTAGAATGGACACTGTAAGGATGATCATAGCATTTGCGGCACAGAATGGCTGGACACTTTATTAGTTAGATGTCAAATCAGCCTTTTTACATGGAGAACTGAAAGATGTTTTTGTGGACCAACCAAAAGGCTATGTCAAGAGAGGGAATGATCAGCTGGTATACAAACTTAACAAGGCTCTCTACGGGTTGAAACAGGCACCTAGAGCCTGGTTTAGCCGAATTGAAGCCTACTTCATCAAGGAAGGATTCGAAAGCAGTTCTAGTGAGCACACACTCTTTGTTAAAAGGAAGGGAGGTAAAATTCTTATTGTAAGTGTGTACGTTGATGATTTATTGTTTACCAGTATTGTTTACGAAAGCAGTTCTAGTGAGCACACACTCTTTGTTAAAAGGAAGGGAGGTAAAATTCTTATTGTAAGTGTGTACGTTGATGATTTATTGTTTACCAGTAATGATGAACTAATGTTGGGAGAGTTCAAATGTTCTATGAAAAGGGAATTTGATATGACTGATCTGGGTCAAATGAGGTTTTTCTCGGAATTGAAGTCATACAACATTCAGATGGCATTTTTATATGTCAAAGGAAATATGCTGCTGAGGTTTTGAAGCAATTTGAGGTAGAGAATTTCAACTCTGTTTGTAATCCTATTGTTCCTGGACAAAAAATCAGCAAAGATGAAAATGGTGTCAAGGTGGATGCAACTCTTTACAAGCAGATTGTGGGAAGTCTGATGTACCTTACTGCCACTTGTCCTGACCTAATGTTTATGGTAAGCTTAATAAGCCATTTTATGGCTTGCCCAACGCAACTGCACTTTGCAGCAGCGAAAAGAGTTTTGAGGTACTTGAAAGGCACAGTTAATTTTGGTGTGTTCTATAAAAGGGGCAGAGTTAGTGAATTGATTGGTGTAACTGATAGTGATTATGCCGGCGATATGGAAGACAGCAAAAGTACTTCGGGCTATGTGTTTATGATGAGTAAAGGAGCAGTAGCTTGGTCATCCAGAAAACAACCTATAGTCACCTTATCAACCACAGAAGCGAAATTTGTTGCCGCCGCTGCGTGTGCATGTCAAGCTGTCTGGATGAGAAGAATACTCAGAGAGATTGGACATTTACAAGTGGAAGGAACAAAACTTATGTGCGATAATGCTTCACTATCAAACTGTCAAAAAACCCAGTTTTACACGGACGTTCTAAGCATATCAGAGTAAGGTTTCATTTTCTTAGAGATCTTACCAAAGAAGGAACAATTAACTTATTGTTTTGTGGCACTCATGATCAACTTGCTGATTTATTTACAAAGCCTCTCAAGTTGGAAGCATTTCAGAAATTGCGCAAGAAACTTGGTGTGTGTGATGTTTCAGACTTAAACTGATTCTTGTCTAGAGAAGAATAAGTTTAAGGGAGGGACTGTTAGGAGCTGTTTGTTTGGTTCTATTAAATAAAAGTCCTATTCTTAAGGAAGTCCTATTCTTTTGGGATTGTTAGGATTTTTCTACTGTATTTTTTCTTTTATCGTTGTGCTATTCCTGTAAGGCTATATATTACCAGGTCTGATTTCAATGCATGAATACTGGAAATCCAATTGTTTGAGTTCTCTGTTCAATCAGTTTTTCTGCTTAAACTTAACAAGGCCGTCAATTTAAACCAAGCCGATAATTGTTGCGAGTATGTAAACACTACAACTATTTCCATCCATCAACTTGATAAATATTAATAATAAAGTCAGTGTTTGGTTACCGGAATTCAACTTTTCTATGGACAATTACTTTCTTAGGAAAGTAGATTTCCCGGAAAATATTATAGGAAAGTCGAATTAGCGCATTTGAATGATAATAAAAGTTTTCTAGGAAAGTAGTAAATTTGTGACAAAAAATGTTATTACGTAATTTAAAATGTCTTATTTTCTATAAGAATCTAATTTTTCCACCATTCGAGAGAGAAAGTAAGGACGAGGTCTACATACTCAGAAATTTAATTTTCCTAAGAAATTACCAACTAAATAGTGGATCCTAACTTTCCAAATCTTTTTTCCCGTGAGATTCCTGCAACCAAATGCCCCCAAAAGATTGAAGCATCTCATAGAAAACCTTACATATATACGAGTTGTCAAAAGTATGGTCAAGACGGTAATTCTCTCTATAAGGAAAAATCTCAGAGATTCTTGAAATAAAAAATGAGCCAACATCTCAAAAGAAACCAAATTTCTTCAGTAACTACCTGCTTTATCCTTTAAAAGTGCTATTCCACCTTAGTCTTGCAAAGCTAGTGCATAACATGCCTGCATAAGAAATTAGCAACATAAAAATCTAATGAATAATGAGATTTAATGCTCAATAGCATAGATTATAGATGACAGTGTATGCAATTGCTATATTATTGGTATAAAGACATAGCAAGAAGTCTTGTTCCAAGATTTTTTTGTCTATGATGAATAGCTTCACAGAAGCAAAATGAAAAGATTAAAACATGTGGAATGGTTAGGTAATGTACCTTATCCCTTGTGGTTAAAGGAGCCTGTATAAACTCACGTAATTGGATTTCTAATTCCCATCCACCTCAAATTCAACATTCAAACCCCAAGACAGAATGTCAAACCATAATTGTCCATATCTGGAAGAGAAGCAACTCCTTGGAGTTGCTAAAAAATTTTAGAATCCTGCGCTGACTCCATTGGATAAGGCAAAAACTTGAAATTGTTAAGCATAAGCTGCAGAAGGATCCCCAAGCTTCAATGAGAATCAATTATCTTTCAAGATAGTTGAGAAAGGATTTGGTAGGCACTTGGAAGCTATGCCTTTTATAATAGAGGCATATATACATCTTGATTCTTAAATTGAAATTCAGTGTTGGACAAGATCCTTGTATATTTCAATCAAATATAATATGCTGAGGCAAGATATTCCACTGGACTTGTTATACAAATGAATCATTAACCATTTTCATATTATTCTCCACCATAAATGATTCCATCCCCCTCTTATATTCAATCCAGCTATAACCAGGATCCTTAACAACCTCATTATCACTCATCAGCTCTCTTACAGCCCTTACATCATCCCATCTTCCTAAGGAAGTGTAGATATTTGCTAGAAGCACATAAGGAGAAGATTTTTGGGGGTCCAGCCGGATGAGTTCAACTGCTGCCTTTTTTGCTAAATTCACATTGGAATGAAGTCTACAAGAACTAAGCAAAACTTCCCATACAATTGGATCATCTTTATATGGCATCTTATCCACCATCACTTCTGCTTCATGAAGTCGACCAGCTCGTGCCAAAGCATCAATAATGCAAGTATAATGATCCAAAACTGGTTCCACTCCATGGTCTCGATGCATTGAGTCGAATATTTCAACTCCTGCATCAACTAATCCTGAATGGCTACAGGCAGTCAAAACAGCAACAAAAGTAATCCTATCAGGTTTCTCACCTGAATTAATCATGTTTCTGTACAGATTAACAGCATCATGTCCGCGTCCATTTTGAGCATACCCATGAATCATTTCATTCCATGTAACAGTGTTTTTATCAGGCATCATATCAAAAAATTGTTGGGCCTCATTCACCTCACCAGATTTACAATACATATCAACAAGAGCACTACCCACATAGACATCATTCATAAACCCATCTTTTGTTATCTGAGCATGAATCAGCTTCCCATGAAACAATGAAGATAATTTTGCACAAGAGCTCAAAATAGTAGCATAAGTGAATTCAGTAGAAGACATGCCATTTTGCTGCATCTGCTGAAAGAAAGTCAAAGCTTCCTTGTCTAGAGAATTAAGGGCAAAACCTGCAATCATGGAATTCCAACAGACGATATCCAATTTGGGTATTTTCTCAAATATGCATTTTGCCATTTCCATCTTCCCGCACTTCGAATACATACCAATAAGTCCACTAGCAACATATAAATCATTATAAAGGGCAGCTTTTTGTGAGGCAGCATGGACCTGTTTCCCAGCATCCAAAAGTTCGAACTGTGCAAGCAAACTAAGTATAATAGCTAATGTAGTTCGGTCAGGTTTTACATTTCGGAACTGCATTTCTCTAAATAACTTCATTGTTTCCTCATGATTTCCTAATTGAAAATAGCCAGATAACATAGCATTCCATGAACTCACACTTGGGCAAGCCATGTAATCAAACATTTGACGACCAATCTCCATATCACCAGACTTGACACTTGCTGCAAGCATATTAATATAAGTGACCTCATCTGGTTCAAATCCACAAGACTGCATCCTTTGAAAATACTCTACAGCTTTCTCACTTCTGCATTTCTGGCCGTAGCCAGCTATCATTACATTCCAAGAGACAACACTAACTTCAGGCAAATTAGAAAAGACATCCTCAGCAATATCCATATCGCCATTCTTTGCATACATATCTAGTAATGAATTGCATAAATGAAGATCACTCTCAAACCCAAGTTTAACTGTAAGTCCATGCACTAGTTTCCCAAGCGCATTACTCAAAGATCCATCACTCAGATCATAAAGACCAGACTCTTCTCTGGTGCAAACACCCAAAACACTAGATAATGAGACACTATCAAAACGAATCCCTCGCCTAAACATCAGCCTAAACATTTCCAACGCCTCCAAAACCCTATCCATTTGTGCAAAACCACCCATCATAGCCGTAAAACTAACTTCATTAGGTTCTTGCATTTCTTCAAAAACCTGAACCGCATCTCTAACAACTCCACATTTAGCATACACACATAACAAAGCATTACTCACATACACATTCTTTTCAAGCCCAATTTTAATCGCAACATTATGACATTTCCTTCCATACTCCAAATCTAACAAAGTACGACACGCACTCAAAACACTTGCTAACGTGAAATGGGTAGGCATTAAACCTTCCAAAATCATTTCATCATAAAAATTCAAAGCCTTTAGCTCTAACTTACCACGCACAGATGCACTAATCAAATTATTCCATGACACAGTATTTCTTTCAGGCATATTATAAAACAATCTGCGTGCATTTTCTAAATTTCCCACTTTACAATAATCAGTTAAGACCGTATTCCAAGAATAAATATTCCTTTGAGTCATGTTATCAAACAAGTTGTGAGCATAACTTGCATCGTTGCACTTGAAATAAAGCTCAATGAGACGGTTCGAGAGGAAAACGTCTGAAGATAAGCCAATACGGTAAATATAGGCATGGAGAAGCTTTCCACAGAAATGGGCTTTCTTGTCTATGCAAGATTGCAAGAGGTTTGCTATGTAAAGACTGGTTTTTCCTTGCATTTTTGCTGGAAGTGAAATCTGTTTGAATTAGGTGAGAGACAGAGACCAAGTGTCATGACAAAAGAAATCCAAACTGCAGTTTAAAACCTTGCCTCTTCTAGTGACATTTTAGCGCGCGCCCAATGAATATATAGGCGTTTGCAAAAGAATCTCAACCAAATCAAACCGAACAAGAATCACGGTTTCAAGCGATCGTTTGGTTCGATTTTAATAATATTAAATAGGGAAAATTATAATTGTACTCTATATTTTGTAAAAATAACTACTTTACGGTTATTTTTTAAAAAATAGATTGTTATACAATTGTATTGTATTTTGATTGCATTCCACTGTGTTGCCCTTTCATTAAATATTTATGATTTTAAAATACAAATCAAAGAAAACCTGACACTCTAAAGAGAGAGAACTTTTTTTTCACTAAAATACCCTCTTCTCATTCCTCTCTTCATATTGCAAATCGTTCTCTTCAAAATTTTTTTTCTACAATGAACACCACCAGAAAGTCACCCAGCTCCTCTTATCTCATAATATCAAGGCTCTTTGATGTCGTTTCTCAAATCTCTTTGATGTCGTTTCTCAAATGCTTGAACTACTTCACTCTTAGGCATCTCGTAGGTTTTTTTTTTTTTTCTCTCTTGTTTGATTTGTAAATTTTATTTTTATTTTTGGGAAGAAACTGATTTTCATGACCAATAATTCTATGAAATCAAGAAAGTAATACATTAAAGTGTCTGAAAAATGCAATCAAAAAGCTAATTGAGAAATCTGCAATTGTGTGACAGATTTGAGCTAACTTACCCTTTTGGGTACTTTTAATTTATTAGGTTAATTCCTTGAATTATTGTTAAATGTTTGTTCTTGTTAAAATGTTGTTTAATGATTTAATGTTCGTTTAGTGTTAGTATTATACCCGTCATCTGGCCTTGTTTAGGTTAAACAAACAGTATGGATAGTTACTTATATTATTAATGTCTTTTGCGGGCAAACGCTTATTTGATAGAGAATAGAACTGAAGTTTGGGAGCAAACTGCAGTGAGTTGATGATTCTTGTTCAATATTGTTTGATATTTTTGTTTAGTGCGAATTAAAATTTAGGGTTTTGAGGAAGTTTTGGAGGAGGGGAGGATTAGATCTTGGAAAAGGTGGAATCAGGGCAATTGTGTCATTTTACACATATTTAACGGACGGAAGGACATTGCAGTATAAGGGACTTAAAATACGAGGTTAGAGTAGTCTATTTTTAAAAAAACAAGGGCAAAGTAGTTTTTTGTACAAAATATGGGGGCACGATTATAATTTTCTCAATTATATATCCAACTCTAAAGGTGATGTATTGGATTAGGATTGTATTATATTTTAAAAGAATTATTAAGTTTGATGGAATTGAAAGATTTCTTAAGATATCTACAGATTCCGTTAGAATTCTATATAGAGTTTTATAGAATTGGTGAAATTTTTGGTTGTATTATATTTTTAAAAAGAATTATTAAGTTTGATTGGAATTGGAAAGATTTTCTTAGATATCTACCAGATTCCGTTAGAATCTTATTAGAGTTTTATAGAATTGGTGGAATTTTTTTTATAGATTTTGATTGACTTTGATGAATTGATTGACTTTGATGAAATTACAATGATTTTTATATATCCAATCAAAATTAATTTCAAGACCTAATTGAACAAATTAAAAGATTTTCGAGTCCAATTGAAAAATTGAAAAACAATGAGGTACCAAAAAGCAAAATGCGTCATCTTCTCCAAAATCGTTTTGTTCCTTCATTAAAACCTTGCCGCTACTGACAGTGAAAGGCCTGCAATGGCCAGTGTCTCATCGGAAAATCATATATTTAAATAAATAAATAAATATGTATGTATGTATTAATTTAAAATCGAAAACGAGCAACCACCGCTACCCCAGACCTGTGTGGGCTGTCAGAGCTCGCGCAAGGAGGAGGCGCACATTGAGATAGGCTCGATGCACGACCCGTTGCCTATGGCTCAAGGAGCCTGGCAGTCCAGCCACAACAGAGGCAAATAGTATTCTTTAGTTCTTCGACTATTTCAAAGCTTTTTTTTTTTATTTGATTAAATTATTATCTAATTGAAATCAACCCATAAAAATTTCAAAAAATAATCAAATTAATTTTGAAAACTCTGTAGCAGCATTAATAATAATTTTTGTCAAAATATCGAATTCTCAGCACACGAATTAATTCGAAACTAATCCAATAATTAATACATTGTTTTACATATTAGGGTAGGAAAGAAAGTGATACGGATATTTTAGGGTACCCGTTTTACTACGATCCATTTAAAGAAGATATGGGTAGTTATAAATGGGTTTAAAACGGATATAGATAGTGAGATTACTATCCGTAACGAATATGAGTAGTGAAATTATTATCCGTAATGGATACAAGTAGGGCATGGATATAGATTTTTGGATACCCACTACCCGTTAACCACTATATTAAAAGAGTTCGGTAGTAGGTACCCTATTCATTATTAGTGAAAAATGTATTTTAAATAAGTTCGGATTTGAATAATTTAAGATTAACACGTACCCACCTATTTAAGAGGTACTTTAAACGGGTTTTGGATAGAGACGGGTAGTAACATTTAAACGGAATTGGGTACTTAAATGAATATTTAAATGAGTTTAGAATAGATACGAGTAGTAAAATTTTAAACGGATATCTATACATGTAGTTTAAAATTGCGGGAACCTGCCCTACTTAAATCCTTATTAAGGGGTGTATTGGATCAATACTCTATTAGATTTTAAAAGATTTTTGAAATCATTGGGTTAGAGGATTGATTTGTGAATGACTCTTTTATTCATATCGAGCACTCTAACAGCCGATAAAATCAATAATTTTATAAAATTCTTCTAAATAAGCAATTTTTTGAATAGCATCAAATTTGTATGAAGATTTTTGAAATCATTGGGTTAGAGGATTGATTTGTGAATGACTCTTTTATTCATATCGAGCACTCTAACAGCCGATAAAATCAATAATTTTATAAAATTCTTCTAAATAAGCAATTTTTTGAATAGCATCAAATTTGTATGACTTTTAAAAAGTCATAATTGAATACTATCGGATTTTTATGGATTTGTAAGAGTCTAAACAATAAAATTTTAATAAACTCCAAAAAAATCTAGATTGAATATTATCGGAATTTTAAAATATTTTAAAATCTAACAAATTTTTAATCCAATGCACCCCTCTAAGTTTGGTTTACATTTTACTTGTTTGGCAATATTAACTGTTTTAGCAGTTCTTGTTTTTGATTTTGCCTCCAGATTTCTCAATTTCTCTCACAATCTTTGATCACCCATGGTGTTTGGCTTTGATACCAAATTGTTATATTCCTTATACCAGGATCTTGTCACATGGCCACATGGCGATTTATTAGAAAATCTAGTTTCAAGTGTTAAAGCTAATACTCTAAGAGAATAATTCTAATATTATTGACCTGTATATATTAATGGATATAACCTTATATATAGAGTATAGGTCCTAATCTAAGAAGGAAATAAAATTGGCCTACTTAATAGAGATATGAAAAGATATATACGGGTTTACAAAATAGGGAAACAGATATATTCTTTAACAATAGGAATTACAGAATAAGGAAAGGGATATATTCTTTAACACCCTCCCCTCCCTCAAGCTGAAGTACGAAGCTGAATCAAACGAAGCTTGTCCTGAAGCAACAAGAACGAATGATGAGCAAGAGGCTTTGTAAGGATGTCAGCGAGTTGATCATCTCCCGAAACATGCATGTTGAATCTGAAGTTATTTCATCTATACTTGTGTCACGACCCATTTCCATGGACCGGACCGGCACTAGGACCTGGGTGGGCTTAAGGCCCCCGAAGCCCGTAGTAAGCCTATATTATGCATAAGCCCCCGAAAGCCCGAGTTAAAGCCTATATTTGCAATTCTCATTAACTATTCTTAAATGCGCTGATACAGGTCCTCAATAATCTAATTCAATTATTGTAATCATAGTACAGTTCATCTACAACCCACTAGAGTACATTGCGGAACTCTATACCTGTATTATTTACCATCATCATTTATTTAAATTTGTTTATCAGTGCTTCTATAACTTATGTTCTTCAACTCCATAGGATTTTTCTTTCTTCTATTACGTGGAAAAAAAATAGGCAAGGCAGGAGTGAGCGCCGAAACTCTAATGAGTAGTGGTTAGAATATTACCCTCTCACCACACACGAATCATACAAATGCAAGTTTTTGAATTAAAATTCTTATTTAGAAATTTCTTGTTTATTTTAAAGGCTTATAAAATACAAAATGCGAGGACAAAAGCTGGAAGCATGTGGCTAAAAAAGGCAGTCCTTTTAAAGGACAATAAAGACTTTAAAGAATTAAGTACGAAAATTAGATCGAGGTGCTAAATAGAATGAAATAAAGATTTAATAACATTTGGAAAGGGATAAAGGTCAAAGATAACTTATAATAATTAAGTAGAGATTGAAAAATCAGAAAAATGGAATCTAAGACACAATGACCTTAGGATGTAATTAAATTTTGTGTAGAATGATAGTTTTACGCCATAGATTCATGTATCCATAATTAGACTCTTTTAAGGATAAGACATATACGAGGAGAATGGAGGATCAAAGAAAGATAGAAAAAAAAAATAATAAAAAAAATTTAAAGAACTTGGAGACAACTAGGGGATGTTAAATAGTAAAAAGCTGATGATGATAATATGGTCAGTTAATTTATCTACTGTGAAATACTACAATAAATAATTAGAAACAAATAAATAACTACAAATAAAGATAAAATAATAATATAAATATAAATAATAAATATAAATAAAAAATAAAAAATAATCATAAAATAACAATAACCTTTGAAAAAAAAAAAAAGTTAAAGTGTGGACCAATTTACTTAATAGACTAGTAATAGCGAAAGTAACAGTACTGATAGAGATTAGAATGTTCTTGGTATAAGGAGATCATTTAGAGATGAAATATGTAACAGTAGACTGGAACTAGATGACTTGAGGATCGTCCTCGTGGAGATAGACAATTTATTTTTGTTAAATACAAAAAGGTTTTAGAAAATAAACTGAGTAATAATTTTCAAACTTTTCGAAAATATTTTATATTACCATTGATATTGGTTTTTGAAGGAAATAAAAGTGTGATGCAAATTTCGATTATAAGAATTTCAAAGTTATATATGAGTGACATGCCGATATTTTTAAAAGTGGAAAAGGAAAATTATTTTGAAATTGTTTGTAATGGTCAGTTACCCATAGGATGGTCGAATGGTCGACCTAATGAGAGTATAGTCGTCAACGATCATTAGTCGAATTTGAATAAACGTTAATTCTGTCAGTGAAACAATGTATAGTGAAGAGTATTAATAAAATGAGAATTGGCATAATAATAGGCTTACTAACGGGCTTCGGGGGCCCTTAAAGCCCACCCAGGTTCTAGTGCCCCGGTCCGGTCATGGGAGAATGGGTCGTGACAACTTGCTCCCCCGAACTAAATGAGAATTGCATAATATAGGCTTACTACGGGCTTCGGGGGCCTTAAGCCCACCCAGGTCCTAGTGCCGGTCCGGTCCATGGAAATGGGTCGTGACAACTTGCTCCCGAACAAAGTGGTAGTCAAGCTCAATATGCTTAGTACGAGCATGAAAAATAGGATTAGCATAGATAGACAACACCAATATTATCACACCAAAGCATAGAAGGTAGAGAAAGAGGAAAGCCAAATTCAATAGCAGAGAACGAAGCCACATTCAGTAATGGCATTAGCAACTGCTTTGTATTCAATTTCAGTTGAAGACTGACCAATGGTGGGGCTACTTCTTCGACTGCCGAGAAATAAGATTACAACCCAAATAAATGGCATAGCCACTGGTGGATTGACGATCATCCTAGCAGCTTCCCCAATCAATATTAGAAAAAATTTGCATGCGAAAATCATCATTTCTAGCAAAAACTAGCCCAAAATCACGAGTGCCATTGAGATAATGCAGCAAGCATTTGACAGTCCTCCAATGTTCATCAGTAGGAAAATGCATAAATTGAGATAGCTTATTCACACTGAATGCAATATCAGGTTGAGTTAGAGTAATATACTACAAAGCACTTAAAACTTGCCGATACAGCTAAGGATTGTCATCAGTAACACCTGTGGATTTAGACAAAATTGATAGCCACAGGCGTGATACTCGACTTAGAAGCCTCAAGGCCATGATGCAAAATAAAATCCCCAATTTAATGTTGTTGGCTCAATAACAGCCCCCCTAGCTCGACTGAATCTCAATGCCCAACAAAAAGTGCAACAGACCAAGATCACGCACAGAAAAGACACCCTGCAGTCGACACAAAAACCAATCCAATTTGGAAGCATCTGAACAATTCATAAGAATTTCATCCACATAAATTGAGATGTAAAATTTGAGGTCATTCTTGTTCAAAATAAATAATGAATGATCAGCTTTGGATGATTGAAACCCCAGACGTAAAGAAAAGAATCAAGATGATGAAACCAAGCCTGCAGAGCCTGTTTAAGACCATATAAAGATTTATTTAGTCAGCAAATATAATCAGGATGAATAGAATCAACAAAACCTTGAGGTTGATCCATAAAAATCTCATGGTCTAAAAATCCATGAAGAAAGGCATTAGAGATGTCAAATTGACGAAGTCGCCAATTATGCATAGTAGCAAGAGTGATAACAGTACGGATTGCAGTCATCTTGACAACAGAACTGAAAGTTTCAGAATAATCAATACCAAATTTTTTATATAACCCTTGGCTACTAACTGTGATTTGTAGCTTACATTAGATCCATTAGATTTTCGTTTAATACGAAACACCATTTATTGCAAATAATATTTTTACCTGCAGGCCTTGGGACCAAGCTTCAAGTTCTGATGGCAAGGAGTGCAGCATTTTCAGATTGTATAGCTCTCTTCCATTCTATATAGGGGACAGCTTACTGAAATATTTGAGGCTCAATGTGAAGATAATTTTTTTTGACATAAAGCAGAATATGCTTCACTTCTGGCCATGGTAGTGGGGCGTAATTACATAGGGTGAGTGCGGGATGGAGAGGTTGTAGTGCGAGGTGGGTCAGTGGAAGGTTGAGGCTGATCATATTTGGGAAAGATAATGACTAAATTAACGGGAGGAGGAGAGATGGGGGTTATAGGTGAGCTAATGGCAAGAGAAGAATCATTATGCAAATATGGCAAGGATAAAGCGGACGATGTACCAGCAAAATTAGAAGCTAAAATATTTGAAAAAAAAAAGAAGGTGATGTGCTTGAAGGTTGCACAGGAGCCTCAGGAGAACGAGTTGTATGCGAAACAACAAGCCATAGTGACAACTCGGATGAATAAGATGAATTTTGCACTTGTACCAAAGATGAAAATGGAAAAGATTTTTCATGAGAAGTAACATGTCTAGCAAGAAAAACCCGATTTGTAGTGACTTTAAAACGACTATCAGCAGAGTGGGACGAACTATAACCCAAAAAGATACAAGGAGTGGACCTAAAGGCAAATTTATGTTTGTTGTATGGACGAAGAAAGGGATATACAACACAATTAAAAAGTTTAAAATCTTACAAGGAGGATGTTTTACGAAAAAGCATAGAGAAAGGTGATTGGTAGTTATGGATATATGACAAATTATTAATTAACGAGACACTAGATTCAAAAGCATAACTCCAAAATTTTAGTGGCAAAGA
Source organism: Jatropha curcas (assembly GCF_014843425.1). Next base: position 3,243,679 of record NW_023590789.1, on the reverse strand, counting down.
AGCAAGTGATAATAATATTAGGCTAGTATCCACAACATATCGAATTTTTCGTTTAGCTACCCCATTTTTTGTTCATAAGTGTATGGACAAGCAATGCGATGAATAATGCCACAACTTTTAAAATAATTATGTAATTTCTGATATTCACCACCCCGATCTGAACGAAACACTTTAATGGATATGTTAAATTGTTGCTGAGCATATTATTGAAATTGCAAGAATATGGAATAGACATCACTCTTTTACTTCAAAAAATAAATCCAAGAACAGCGAGTGTAATCATCAACAAATAAAAGCATATAACGAAAACCAAGGTAGACAAAATGGGAGTAGGTCTCCAAACATTTGAATAAATAATATCAAAAGGAGTAGTGTTTGTATGTTCAACAGACGCTAAAGGAATTCTAGACAATTTTCCTAAACAACACGTAGACCAAGGACTTAATTTAAAAGATGAACTACGCAAATTTGACTGAAGAACACTGACAAGAACACGTGAATTGGGATGACCTAAACGAATATGCCAATCATCAAATGAGGGAATGGTTACCATCATAACATGTATTGTTGGAATCGTATACACACCATTCTCATTGGGACCTTTAAGCAGAACCTCCTTGGTCACTTAATCCTAATGAGGCCAAAATTTAAAATAAACAGAATTATCAGCGACACATTTTTTAACACGTAGTAAATTTTTAGTGATGAATGGAACGCAAAGAGTGTTATTTAATTTAAGAGAGCCCTTTGTAGAAGGAAGAGTAATATTACTAGTGTGAGTGATGGGCAAACATCGTCCATTTGCTAACAAAGAGTTGATCATTACCTTGATACAATGTGGGAGCCTACAATTGATTGAAATTGGGCATGAGATGATAATTAGCTGCTGTGTCGGAATACCATGGCATGGGAGGAGGAGATGAATTTTTTACGATACATAGGAAAAATTTATTTATGGATAAGTTGACCGTGGTGGTGCATATTGTAGCAGAGGGGCTCCAAAATTCTAGTTCATCTGATACATGCGTCTACAAGTCTGTAGCAATATGATTTTTCCAGCCGCAAATTTGACATGGGCCTTTGTGTTTGATTAGAACAATAAGAATTATTGTTGCACCGAGAACCTGCATTATTAGGAGTGAAAGATGTAGAAGTAGATGGTGGAACAACAGCCGTGGCCATGTTTGCCATAGGAGGCTCTTGAGAGCTTTTAATCAAAATTTCATGAGCAATTAACTGGCCAAATAATTCATAAAACGAAACAGGTTCAACTTTTAAATTCAAGGCAGTAATGATACTATGAAATTCATTATCAATATTGGCGATAAATAATTACATTGAATTCAGCGAAGATAAAGGATGGCCTACTGCTTCAAGTTCATTGGCAAGGGCCTTCGCTTTTTATAAATACTGAGCAATAGACATACCATGGCGCTTTAATTCTTGAAGTTCAATGTAAATTTGAAGCTGGTGGTTTTGAGAAACAGAGCCAAAGGCTTAAGCCAAGGCGTGCCGGCTAGAAGATGCAGAAGTGAGCCTAGTAATATATGGATAAATTTCTTCGGTCAACGAAGAAAAGAATCCAAGCCAAAACTATTTGATCCTTTTTAAACCAAGAAGCATATTATGGATTATCAACTTGTTAAGAAGGATTTATGGTGGAGCAAATTGTTTTAGGAGGAATAGTTGTGATTGAATCAATAATATGGGAAAGGCATTGATAGTTTACCAATGAAACAAATTGATTTCTCCAGGCCAAGTAATTTTTGGGGTTGAGTTTAATTGTAAAAGAATGATTTATAGACATGGATGGATTAGAGGATCCTATTTAAAAATTCATGTTTTAGTGCATCCTATCTAAGCTTATAATCTAACTAACTAACTTTAAGGATCCTATACTAATTAGGAATCTATATTTTATTGAATCATATTTAAACTAAATAATCTAACTAATTAATTTTCATGAACTCCATATCTGCCATATGTACATAACAAAAACATTGCATTTAAAAATTACCATATGTCCATAACAAAAACATTGTATTTAAAATTTGCCATCATAAAAAAAAGCTTAAAATAGAAAATAGTAAAACAAGATCGATTCAAATTACCAGAATGAGCTTTCTATAAGCATCACAAATCTCAATACAATGGTTAATTACGTAATCCAACCACCGAATAGTAATTGGGTTGAATTTGTGAATTGGGTTATGAACGCTAGAGTTAGAAAGCTCGTCGGTAGCAGGCTTGGTGAACTGGATTGTGACCGTAGTTATGAACATTTCGGCTACCAGATATGGATTCAAAGTAACTAGAGCTGAAACTCGATGCGGTGGTTGTAGTAATGCTAGTGGTAATGGTAGTGTTAAACCCATATTGAGTTCTCAAAAATCAATATGGGTTTCCAGGAATGTAACATTTTCTCAATAATCAAATAATCAAAAGAGAAGATGAAGAAAATATTTCGTTGGAATTTTTTTCTCTCTCCTTCGACTATTAGGTTTTTCTTTGATTTGTACTGTAAAATTATAAAAATTGGCCGAAAGATTAATATAATTTAATATATTTAAAATACGAGGTGTAACAGTTAATTTTAAAAAATACAAGAGTGAAATAGTGTTTTTACAAAAGATAGGGTGCAATTATATTTTTCTCTAAATTAAAATTTTAAAGTTAATAATGGAATTTATTTTAAATTAAATAAGTAGAACAACTTGGAAGGCATTTGTTTTGGTTTTAGTTTTTGGTTTTTTTTTCCTTCAAAAATTAACAAATCGTGTTCGTCTAAATTATTTAAATTTTCAGTTCAAAACGCTGTCGTTTAGTTTCAGGAGTTTTTCGACGTTGCAATACCGATCGGTAGCTTTTAGGTTCTGAATTCTCATGGAGCTCGATAGATATGCAAATATATGCTGCCGCGGCTTGTCGTTTCCTCCAAAGTTGGAGTCTTTCCCTTACCCTTCCCTGTCTCCTGTCTTCCTAGTTCCACAAGACTCAGCCCTTATTTTCCCTCAAGAGCGTTTGACATGGAGGTCGCTGGGTTCGATTCCGATGGCCGAGAATTCAAGAATGCAGACGAAATGTGGAGAGAACACACGGGCGACGATAACAAGAAGAACCAGTGGTATCGTGACGGTGTTGGCTACTGGGAAGTACGTAAAAGTTTGAAACTTTTTTGTTGAATTATTAGTGTATGAGATAGAAAACGAATTTGAGTTTTTTATTTGTTTGCTTGTTTTTTTGGTGGGAGAAAAGGGAGTGGAGGCATCGGTGGACGGAGTGTTGGGTGGTTATGGGTGTGTGAATGATGTTGATGTGAAGAGTAGTGAAGCTTTTTTGCAGACGCTTTTCTCTGAACTATTTGTAGATGGTGGAATTGGCCGGCATCTTGTTGCTCTTGGTACTCTATTTTTCTCTGTGTATAAAATATATACATATGTAAATTCAGTTTTTTCTTAATAATAATTCTTATTATCGAGTTTAGTTAATTTTTCTTTGGATGGTTGAAATCTGTAGGCATGATTGAGTTTTATTAGTTAATGTAAGTAGAGTGACTCAAAGCATTAGAGTTTCATGCTGTAGTTTTATCCTTTTGTGTCAGTGTTCTTGTTGTGGCAAACAGAATAACTCTCAAAGTTACATCTAACTGTTAGAACGCTAATATGCTCCTCCTGATCATTTGATTCTTAAAAATTCAATCACTGATTGAGGATATTAAATCTTTTATGTACTTTCATGTTGATACTTTATAGCACATGTAATTGAAAGCTGAACTAGGTATGAGCACTCTACTAAAGCCCACCTCAGTAAATAACTAAAATTGAGCTGGTTTGTTTGAAAAAACAAAGAACTTTTAAGCCTGATTTCAGGCTCAATAAATGGATATACAGAGTTTGACATGCTAAATTTTGGTTTGATGGCAGTTTGCAATTTTATTGGTAAACTAAAATCAAAATTGATGCAGATTGTGGTTCAGGCATTGGAAGAGTGACTAAGAATCTTCTCATAAGGTACTTTAATGAGGTAAGGTCTCTTTTAACTTTAACTTACCTTTATATTCAAGAATATAGCCCAAGTATGGTGCTTCTATCTCATAAAAAATTGAATTTGACTTCAAATTTTAAGAGTTTACAGTTCTTCTATGTGTTATTAATGCTGCATATTTTGTTATAAGCTTTTACCATAGTTGTCAAATCAAGATTAGGATCGAGAGTTGGAATTTTTACTTTTAGAATTGAGAATTGAGATTAAACCGAATTGTAAGAATAAATTTTCAAAATTAATTAAAAATAATACATATACATTTATAGAGATATTTCCCATTAATTTTATCAAAAGGTACTAAAAAATTACTTGTAGATAATGTATTTATATAAATTTCAATTCCAAATCATGTACTAAACACAAAATGAAAGTGAACCTAATGACTTGTTTAGTTTCCAAGTTCAACATATCAAACTATTTAGTTAAAATTTAAAAAAAAAAACCAAAGTAAAACTATCAAGCCATTAAATTTCCTATCCAAATCCATATTCATTCATTATTGTTTCCAAATTCAAGCTCTTCATCATCTTCATCTTTCTAATATAACTATATCCTCTTGCTCTTCTTCCTCTATATTGACTTTTTTACTTTTTTTGTTTGGTATGAGAATCAACGGGCATGAGAATCGACTCAAACACGATTTGTGCTCAATTCCGATTCACCCATAAGATTCGATTTGTTCAGCATGAGAATTGAATGGAATTGTACAATTTGAATCGCGGATCGTGAGATTCTAATAACAGTGGCTTTTACCATAAATTACTAACTGTTGCACACATGTCATCCTTTTTATATTTACCTTCTCTCTCTCAGTCTGTCTTTCTTTCTCAAATTTTCCAGGTTGATCTTCTTGAGCCAGTCTCACATTTTCTGGATGCTGCCCGCGAAAGTTTGGTCCATGACAATCATATGGCATCAGATACACACAAGGCCACTAATTTCTTTTGCACCCCACTTCAGGCAATTTTCTTTGAGAGTAATTTATATGCATAAAATAAACTTGTTCATGCATTCATGAATTTGGGAACACACAGTTATGCGCTTAATTAATAGTAAAATCCACATGACAACAGTACATAAAATGATGGGAATGAAGAACAATTGACGCCTGGGGAGTCTTTATTCTTTTTGTAGAAGAACTGGAATTAATTAATAAATCCAAATCTAACTTTTGGATATAGAAAATTTGACTTCTTCTCATTCAAAATCACCCATCAGATCTGAACAGTACGATGATAGCAAACAAGAGTAGAACAAACTTTCGAACCCAAAAGGGGGAAGGAAGAAGAATAAGGAGAACAAGGGCTGCTGTCTCTACTCTAGTCAGATTCAATTTTCCCCAATTTTTCCCTTTTCTAGATTTGTACATTGATTAGAAGTGTTACTGTCACATTGCATTTCCAAGCTGGCTCTACACTGGCAAAGCTACATAGAAGAGAAGGGGAGCTATTGCCCTCCTTCTCTCTCTCTCTCTCTCTCTCTCTCTCTATCTTCAAAAAGGAAAAGGAAATTACAAATGCAGCTACAGATTTTGTTTGATTGCTTTAGCCATTGCCCCCCTTGACTTTTGTTAGTTAAGAGTTTGCCCCCCTTAAATTTATACTCTGGCTTTGCTGCTGCTCATCTAATACTAGTAGTAAAGGACAAGGTAACTACAGAGGATACATTTAAGAACTGGGTCATCTTATAGCGAGGAACTATTGATGATTTCTTATTCCTTGGAGTCTTTAAACGATTTCAAAAGTCTCCTGTGCTGTTATATAAAGAGTACTTTAGTAATATGAAGACTTGAACCCTTTATCATCATGTTAAATATGTTGTGTTTGCGGAGGATAAGCAAGAAGAATATTTGAAAGGGTTGAACTCCAATGATATAGTCCACTCATAGATCGAGGGCCTTTAACATTTGGATATTTGCTGAAGTGGAGCGCTTTTATCTTCTCATGTCAATTGTTGTACAGGTCTTCTAGTTATGTAATTGGTTTAAGTTATTAGTTTTGATTCTACTGGTTCACCTTAAAATGTAGAATTTGAGTTGAAGGCTTAAATTCCATTCCAACCACCGATAAGAGTTTAATATTGTAGGCCAACCGTAGATTGTGGCTAAGGGTGATCCTTATGTAATCTTATATCAAGTTTTCAATTAATTTTTTTTTCTTATTTGTTTTTTCAATGCAAGTGGAATACATTTTTTTTAGATGTCCGGCCTTTATGGTTCCTCTGCAATTCAAATATATTTTAGTAACCAACTGAGTAGAATTATGGCTTCAATTATCCATTTCTTGATCATGTACTTATAGCAAGCTAGTTTTTGGCTTTCTTGGAAGTTCACTTGCATTTGCTTTCAGGAATTCACCCCAGAAGCTGGAAGATATGATGTTATCTGGGTTCAGTGGTGTATTGGGCACCTTACGGATGATGATTTTGTTTCATTTTTCAAGAGAGCAAAGGTAAAAATCAGCATTTCCCTAATATTTTAATGCATAAATTTTTTTTATAGCATAAAATATTTCGTGGGAATTATTTCAAGAAAGTCCTATAACCTAGAACATTTATGCTTCATTGTCTTCTTCTTGAGAAAAATGAAATATCAAGTGAAAGTTTGTTTACTAGTGCCCAATGCTCCTGCAGCTTCTTATAGTTCCAGTTCTTCTAATTCTATTCAACTCTTGCAATGTTTAATACATTAGTAATTGCATTTTCTTAGTGAATCCATTCAGCCTTTTTTTTCTTTTCCTTTACCTCTCTTCAATGGTGGATGAGCTTTGGCTAGAAAATTCTATATGCAAATGCCATGAGCAAGAAGGTTGAACTCTGAGAATTAGCACTTCTTCTAAGAAAGCCATTCTTGGTGAAATATTATGTGCCCTCGAGAAGCTGGCTATTATTCTCGTGTCACTTCTAAGTGATCATCAGGTTGGAGTGATTTATCAGAGGCTAAACAGTCTAATTATGTCCTTATTCTTGCATTTTTAGATTGTAAGAGGTCCCTAATGAGTGTTTCTGGAAAATGTACTGCCATTTCTTTAATTTCAATGATTTTGCAGGTTGGCCTCAAACCTGGTGGTTTTTTTGTCCTGAAGGAGAACACTGCACGAAGTGGTACTATGCTTTTCTTCTTGCAAACTACCATTTGTTATGCTTAAGTTTTCATCCATGAAGTGCTTTACTTGGCTACCTTCAGTTTGAGCCTCAATTGGTGGAACTTATCTTTCATGGTTACTTTCTCAAGCAGAATTTCTTTTTTGTTGTAGAAATTTTCACTTTTCAAACTCAAAGAAAATGCTATTTCATAATACACACACATATGCACATGTACACATACTATTATGATCCATTGTTTTATATGTGGACTGTCCAGTGAAGAAATAGAATGGCGAATTGGGGTGGGAGAAGGCCTAAACGAAGTGTTTAATGTGCTCATGTAGGACATTGCAATAGTCAGATGATAATTGTAATGAAAGGAGAAGGAAGGTTTGCAAGGAAAATTAGAAGAGTAATTGCTATATTCTATGACTAGATTAAATGAAGTACCTTAGAAATAAGTTGGTCAAGAGAAGAGTGAGGATTTTGACCTATCACTTGGATGGTAATGATTGTAATTAAACACACCTCATTTAAATTCACCAGGAAAGTTATTCATGTCTTCTTTTCATGTAACTATATTGAAAAGTAGACTTTTCCAAGTTGGAATGATATACACATGCCAAAAAGATTAGAAAGGTATAGAAACTAATGGAAAGATGGAAGAAACTTGCTTGGTCTTCTCTTGGAATTATTTAAATAGGAAATCATGGAATCCTCAATATTGCAGATCCTGAAATCAGTAGCTTGAATGAGATCCTTAAATTATGGAGATGACAAACTTGGTACATGTAAAAATACAACATTATATGACTAGTACTCATCAATACAAAAGCTATTGCAGATACAATGTGTGAATTGTTTAAATTGTTGATAATTGCTGCCAACAGTTTTATATAGATATCTTTGATTCAAATTGGAATGACTTTTTGATTATAAAGATAGCGAATTCATGTCTTGTGGTGCGGCTCTTGCTAGGGTTAAATGAGAATTGCCTATAGATACCATTTATTTTGAAATGATTGAACATTGGCCCATTCTTCTCTTGAGAGACAGACCAACTTTACGCTGTGGTTACTTGGTTTCATAGTGATAATCTAACACTTGGAATTCTGGGAAATATTCGATAAACTTGGTGTTGTGTTTGTGCTCAATTCACTTGCTCTTCACTTGTTGTTTTGTTTTCGGTCAAGATAGTTTGGAATCTGGTAGTGGAACAGATCAACTTTCAGTGTTGTGGGGGTGAAACAATTATTTCTGAACTAATACTGCATGTTTGCAGGATTTTTATTGGACAAAGAAGATCGAAGCATCACCAGGTCAGATGTATACTTCCAGAAGCTTTTTAGTCAATGTGGATTGCATCTTTATAAATCAAAGGTTAACTCCTCCCACACTTTTACCTCAAATAGATGACAATTTTCTTTTACTTGCATAATATATGTGAGCGCACACAAAAAAAAAAATTAACTCGATAATTTGTCGGTGCTTTTCTGTTCCACCTTGTTCAGGATTATCCTCCATTCTTCTAGATTCTTATTAATTACAAATTGGGCATCATCATTATCATCATCATCACCACCACCACCACTATCATCATCATCATCATCATATATAAGAGTTTGTGTGTGTGAATAAATAGTATGACATAGATGAACAAGCTATCTATGGCATGTTATGCTGTTCATTTGGAACTAGAACAGTTTGACTGGTATAATGCAATATGATAGTCAGAAATACAAGCTTTAGGATGTATTATCTTGAACCTTGGATTATACATTGCTTTTAGTAGGTACTCTGAGCAATTTTTATTATGCCACTAGGACGACTTAAAATGAACTTCAGCAACAACTGGAGTTGGCATTTTACCCAAATGTAAAAAAAGGAATATGCTTCTTACCATAGTACTTTTCCTTTTTGAAAAAAATCTGCTGCTGGCCATAGTGTTTTTCATCATTGAAATGGTTAACACATCAAAGGCAATTATGGATTGAGTAATTTTTTTATGAGTGCATTATTACAGTACTGGATGAAATAATTACTTATAAGTGCATTGTAGAAGTAATTTGATTTATGGATTTTTATGGAAGTCCTTGAATTGTAGGGTAAGGGTACGTGTCAGTTTGATCACTCTACTTTCAAAGAGGCAATATCTACCAATTATGGGATTGTTTATTATATAGAAAAACGATTAGTTGATGGGGGGTTGGAGTAGAAGTGCTATAGTGGGGAAGTTATCTTTAGCTGGGACCCTCATAGGTAAAAGACAAAAAGGAAAAACCAGCAGTGCAACAGAAGAATGTTAAGTGTCACCTGCTGGTTGTACTGCAGGGAACGCATCGAGAAGCAATTTCTGAATTATCATGTTTATTTGCTTTTACCATATTTTGATAACAGGAACAAAGGGGATTTCCCAAGGAGCTATTTGTTGTAAAGATGTATGCTTTAACAACAGATGTGCCAAAGAAAATCAGTAAGACAAGATCGAAAACACAGGCAAATAAGCCTGGTGTAATCAAATGAAAAATAGCATCCGAAGATTCCAAGATTTTGATGTAAAAGCTGCTTTAATTTCCCAGTTGAAAAGCAAATATACATGATGTGGCGGCCATATAGAGGTACATAGAAACCTGTATTTTGCTAAATTTATGGTTTGATAAAAAGGAATGGGAATGCATTGCATGTGGCTGAATTGTGTGGTAATTTGATTTGCGTAAAATAACTTACATGTGAAAAGCAATGTTGTACAAGCAAATGACTTGTCTTTTTTATGCTGTAATCTTGTTTTTCGTCCAAAGCTCAACTCCATTTCTAAGTTTTTTTCCTGAAATACTAACAATGCAAGATTCTGCAGAAGTATATTGTGGTTATGTGAGAAATAGGTCTGTTGATTTTCCTATGGAATGTATGGCTGGGTTTTGATGATGTCTCTTATTTTGCTACTGAGTTTTCCTTGAGCTGGTTTTTGTGTAAGTTGATTCAGTAAAAACTAAAGAATGCAATGCCTAATTCAGTTAACGCATGAGAGAACAACCGTATAGCAGCTAACTGAATATGAGACTCGACATTCAAAGGATACATTTCCTTACAAGAGTCTCTAATGTTAAAAAGAAAGAATTAAGTTCTACTTACAGCATGTGCAAGAATTGAAATTTTAAGTGGTATAATGTGAGCTTATCTAGACATGGAACGTTTATGTCCTGTCTCCATCTCCATGAGTTCTGCTCCGATTCTCGGATGCCTTAACCGGGCAAGAGTTGTAGACTGTGGTTAACATATTGAATATCTGATTCAAGCTCGGATATTTACTGTTTGATTGATCAGTGCAGATCAATCCCAGACCGATTCCATGTTTAGCTTGATCAACCATATTTTCTGATAATTTCATTCTTGCATCGATCAAATTGCGCCAATTTCCAGGATAATTCATTCTGATATACTCTATAAAACCAGCGTGACCCCTCTCAAAATCTTGTTCAGGCCTCCTGTTTGTTATCATTTCCAGTAGAAAAACTCCAAACTTGTAAATGTCTGTAAATATCGAGCAAATTAGCTTATTTGCCTTAATAACAAAAAGCGTCCCAAAACTGTGAATTTTCAAGTGCACCCTAAATTTTGATAAATTAATTTTCAAGTGTACCCACCATATGAAATTGGCAAAAAAAAAAAAAAAAAAAACTTCTATTGCCATCCGATCAAAAATTGCGCCACATTTCCAGGATAATTTCATGTCTGCATATACTCCTATAAAACAGCGTGACCCCTCTCAAAATCTTGCTTCAGGCCCCTCCTGTTTGTTAACTCATTTTCCAGTAGGAAAAACTCCAAAACTTGTAAATGTCTACAATATCGCAAGCCAAAATTAGCTTATTCTGCCCGCTTAACTAACAAAAAGCGTTCCCAAAAACTTGTGAATTTCAACGGCCACCCTAAATTTTGATAAATTAATTTTCAAGTGGTACCCACCCATATGAAATTGGCCAAAAAAAAAAAAAAACAAAGAAAGCTTGCCTAATTACTTCTGTAAGAGTGTTATACAATTAAACCAAAAGAATACAATACAATTGGCAAGAAGTAAGCAACACATAAAAAAAAAAAAAAAAAAAAAAAAGAAAGTGCTAATTATCTTAAGAGTTTATAAATTAACAAAGAATAAATAAATTGGCAAGAAGTAAGCAAACATACGTTTGATGCTACTGTTTTGAACTCCGACTTTAAATCTTGAAATGAGTGGCTCTAAATTATTAGACAGAAGCACACTACTAGTTCTTAAATCATACCCGACTTGAGGCCATTGTTCCTGCAAATAAGACATTCCCTCCACAACTCCCATTAACACTTTTAACCTTTCCTTCCATGGAGGAACTGACCCTAATAGCCACATCTCAACATTCTCTCCTTCTGTCCATTCTGCAACAATTGCCCTCATTTTCCTGTCATTACACCATCCAAATACTTGAACCAAGTTCTTATGATATAATTGGGCAAGAACCTTGCATTCTTTAACAAATCTCTGGCGATCTTCCCTGGAACTATTTCCCTTGTAAATTTCTACCCTCACTTCAGTTCCATTTCGCGGTTTTCCTTTATATATATCAATTCCTTCACTCTTCACCACCAAGTTTTTCCTGGAAAATCGATTAGTTGCAGCATTTAACATTGCTGGTGTAAATTTGTGGTTTTTTTGTAGCGGGGTTGGTAAATAATCTGGTCTTATAAAACATAACCAACCAAAACAGATTACTATTATGATCACAAATATTGGAAACCCTAATAATAAAAATATAGCCTTGAGTTTATAGTTTCTTTGACTTGGAAGAAGACCGGAATGATAGAAACTTGAAGCATTAAACTTCCTGAAGAACTGAGAATCTGATATTTTAGTTTCTGAGAAATAATTGTAAGAAAGATTCAGAAATGTGAGATTAGAAAGAGAAGAGAAACTCTTTACAGGAACATCTCCTGTTAGTGCATTAAGACTCAGATCAAGAGACTGAATCTGGGTACATAACAAAACATCTGTTGGAAAATTACCCTTTAAGGAATTATTTGATAAATCAATTGATAAAATGGTTAAAGGGCAGTATTTCCAAAAGAAATTGTAAGATAAGTATAAAGGTACAATCTTTGGGCGGTTTCTTAAGTCTATTTTAGGGAATGATTCAATGCAATTAGGGTTTTTCGATTCGTTGCAGAGATGACTAGCAACAATGGTGGACCTGAAAATTCCATCCAAGTCAAAAGGAGAAGAAGAATTGCAGTATCTAAGAAGTGGGTTGTGGAGACAATTGTTGGATATTGTGGTGTTGAAATCTGGTGGGGGTTTTAAGTTTGCAAGATCTTCAACAACAGTTGCAGCGAGAGATGCAGAAACTGTGATCAAAAGGAGACTAATAACAGAAATGGAAGCCATGGATGAGTACTTTGAGTAAAGGTGTTCAAATGAAAGCAGTTGGAATTTGAAAATTTTATGTGGTAGTTACAAATTATAATTAATTCATCTTTTCCTTTTTCTTTTTAAGGGTATTAATTAATCCATGTTTACACGTTCAAATTAGATGGTTTTTGGCAGTTATTTATTGAGGGTGAAATTTGATAATTTTATGAAATTAATTTGCAATTAAAATAATTTAAAATATTATCACAATTAGCATCAAATATGAAATATGTATTAATTAAAGTAATTGAAATAATTCTAAGGATTAGCTTATTTGTTAATTCTCACTTTATTAATCAAGATTTGATTCTTGAAGTTCATTATGTTATCAAGAGTAATGATTTAATTCATTATATATATCCACAATCCATTAATTTATTTGTCATTATCATCGTGCATATTCAAGTTTGTAATAAATTTTCTAAAAAAAAAAAAATTATAATTACCATTTAGAATTTCCAATTGAAATTAATCTTGGGAATATATTGTTGTATTGGAAGCAAAAACTTGTGAGTATAAATATTCTTGAATTGCTGGACACAATATTAGCTGCTTTACTAATTTTTAGATAGATATTAATTGTTGTAAAAGTAAAAATAGAAAAATTATTATTTTTAAAATATATATATGACACTTATTTGTGGTCACGGTTTAAAAATAAAAAATAATTTAGAGTTCATCATTTATGTGAAAATGTTTTCCACAAAAAAAAAATGGTTAGGGTTTGACTATTTGGAAATTAGTTTACACGCGATTTTTTTTATCGGTAAATTATGATTATTTTATTAATATATATCTACGAAAAACTTAATATATTTTAAACTGAAATAAGAAATTAAATTAGTGAAATCAAAACACATCAAAACACCAAACTTAACAATCTAAAACCAAACAATTTAATACAAAACATGTACTTAATATATGTGAAGGATTTGCATTTCATCAATAAAGAAATTAAGGGAAAGACTTATCATATATAGACAATTATTCATGTAATAACAACAAATTACAATTTAAAAATGGAAATCTATCCTTTCCTTGCTAAATAAGAAATTTACAAGAAATAGATTAGATTAGCAACTAGCTAAAATTAGGGAAAAATAACAACAATTGACAATTAGCACCTAATTAACACGTGGCTAATTAAAACACAACAAAGCCTCTACTTATCAGAACAACAAAAATGAGCCCTCTTGACTGAACAAAAATTTCTTTATATACAAATTCATGTCAGCCATTGGTTCCCATCAGCAACTGGTCGATCTCATCGATAATGGACGGTGTTGATTGAATTAATTCTTGATCATTTGCTATGGTTTCAAGAACCTCTCTTGGCACCAAACATTTCTCTTGTGAGCACAACTTCTCTTGAATTGTTGAAGATGTAAGAAGAATTTGTAGTTGATCATGTGTTTGCAAATCCTCCTTCCTTTCCTGCATTAACAATTGACGATATGTGGGTAAAAGATTAGACGTAAATTAATATATAGATCTCGCAAATAAGATCCTATGATGTGAGATGATTCATATCATATTATAAATCCACAATAAACCGTGCAAGAAATTCGGGTCGTATCTTATTATTTCATAACGTATTTAGAACATTACTCTCTCTGAAAATTGAAAAAGAAATTAATTAATTAATTAACTAACCTTTTGTATTGATTCCATATGTTGAAGGACTTTGACTTGAGCTTGCAAGAACTTGACATACTTAAAAGCAGATTGAAGCATTTCAGCAGTATTCATTTTATTCCCTGCTGGAATCAACTTTCCAAGCTCTTGAGTCTTCTGTGTTATCTTCCTTCTCCTCTCGCGCGCCGCAATGCTCTGTGCAGACACGCTCGGTTTCTTCACATTACTCTCATCAGTATCGCTTCTACCTACATTAAAAGTCGCTGAAGCTGGAGCCTCAAATTTTGGCAGTTCTAACGATGCTACTGGAATTTCGGGCGAGAACTCCGGTAGTACTACTGCCAAATCGGGATTTGAGACATACCCGTCAAAGAAACTAGGTGAGACAGTTGAATGGCACTGGTCTAAGCTCTTCTGTCGTTTTGGGTAGTACAACTGGTGGTAGGATTCTTCAAATTGTCGTTTTTGGTAGTGCGATAGGTGATAGGAATCTTGAAAATCTTGAAGAGGAACAATATCAGGTGAGAGGGAAATTACAGAATCTGAAGGAGAAGAAAAGTAAGGAAGAAGATTGGTGTAGCTATCTGATGAGTAAAGGAGCTCATTGTTATGATCATCAAATTCATATAAACTGCTGATCGAGGAATTATCTGAAAAGGTGAAATTACTGTCGTAGCAAGCAAAAAGCTGATGTTCCGTTGCAATTTCTTGTTGGGTTTGTGGGTAAAAGGACCCGAACTCTGAATAAAAACTCAAAGTCATGTATGGAATCTGAAATGAAAAACTGGAAAAAGAAATGAAAATTAAACTAGAATTCAGAAATTGTAAGCTCAAATGATAAAAAAAATATACTCTAATAAAGCTAAAGTAGCTAAGAAATAAAGCTTTAAAATAAAAAAATATAAGACAATTAACAAATAAAATCTTTAAAAAAAGTCTAAGACAAAATCAAGAACGGAACAGAATCATAAGACATAAAAGAAAAGATACCTGTAAAGAGAAGAAAGATTCACTGTCCAATTTGTTTGTTGAAGAACAGTAGACTTAAGGTCACTAAATAACAACCTTATCAAAACTACCGTACACATGTACTAACAAATGACTGCTAAATGTTAATATAAGAGAGAGAGAGAGAGAGAGGGAGGGGTGGAGAAGTGGGTAGTTAGGATTTTCAGGGAGAGATTTGAGGGTGATGATTGATTGGGCAGCAGGTGAAAGAGTAACAAACTCTCCGAATTAATTGGGCACTAAAAGAAATATGTTTTTGAGCTAGGGTTTCCTATTTATTCTAAAAACGGTTTCTTTTTGGAGTTAATTACTGCATGCATGGCGTGGCGGCTGCCGCCATTTTTCGTGCTCATAACGTTCTTCTTGCGGTTACTCGTTTCTCCTAACTACATATATATCATACGTCAATATAGTAATAAATTCCCATAAAAGTTTTAAAACGTTAATAATCAATTTGTTGATAAAATTAATAAGATTTTTTTAATTGAAAGTAAAATTTGCCACACACATGCATAACAATTAAATTGATTTTGCTATAGCCTAGTAATAAGTGTACATACAGCCTGACAACATATTCAAATCCCTTTTCCCCAATATTCCAAAAAATAAATTAATTTTTTGAAAAATACCATGTTAACAATACGCCAAAAGCATATATTATATATTGAATTCATGGTAACAAGATTTGATTTTTTTAAAAAAAAAACTCATGTTTTAATTATTCTAGCGGATAAATGGACAAAATTAATAATGTTAGAATACAAAGAAATTTAGGGTATATTCTTAGACAATGTAAAATAAAATAAAACAAAGGAAAATGCGTTCACATATTAATAATATTTCAATTCAAACAATTAAAAAAATAAAAATATTTTAAAACAAATTTAGAAAATTTTATTTTATAATTTTTAAACATATATTATTGGTTTATTTATAATAATAATAATATCATGTTTTATCACTTTGTACAGTTTTTTAAAACTAAATGTTATCACAATGTAATAATAAAGCTGGTTACATATTAAAGCATACTATAAAATTTTAAAAGTAAAAAAAATTAATTGAATTATTTAAATATATTTTATGATTTTTCAATAAAATATAAAATATATTTAAATATATTTTACACACTAAATTCTATTTTTTTTTTTTTTTCATCTCTTACAAAAAACAAAAGTTTAGAAATTTTATTTTAATAATTTTAATTACAATATCTTAATAATTGCGTCTTAATGTTTATAATAATAACTAATATCATGTTTTTATTTCAACTTTTGTACAGTTTTTTTGAAACTAAACTGTCTCATCCAGAATTAACAAATGTAAACTGAAGGTAGAAGCTGTTTGACATATTAAAGCAGTAAACTACTAAACTAAAGATTATTAAAAAGTAGGAGATAAATTAATTGAAATTATTTAAATATAATTATTTATGAAATTTTTCAATAAAAATA
Organism: Jatropha curcas; assembly: GCF_014843425.1. Next base: position 3,227,017 of record NW_023590789.1, on the reverse strand, counting down.
TATTAAATACATATTTTAAAAGATATATTTTCTAAACAACATAAAGTATTCCTGATTTTTTTATTATTTTTATTTTTTATTGGAAATAGTGGGTTTTTTAGAAGACATTTACATAAAGCCACTTTTCTCAGTAGACCAAAACAACCTCCTATATTATTATATTACAGGGACACCAATTATGTGCGACACAGTTATTCAAAGGGCTCAGCTTTTTTTTTTTTTTTTGGAAAAGTTTTTTAGAAGACTACTCCACTTTTCTACAGACAAACAACCTCTTATTTTATTTACAACAAATTATGTGCACACAGTTATCAAACTCAGCTTGACTGGAAAATAGAATCGTGAATAATGACTCAAATACTAAATTCGGTCAAGTATTTAATACAACCGGATAAGCCATTGATACATTGACATTCAATTGATCCCATGAAGTCAATTTTTCTGTAACTATGGTCACTCAACCATTTAATTATGATATGGAATGTACATATATAATATTTCTAAATTATTTAGCAGTATCTGAAATTAATAAAATAAAAGAATATTCTCTGTCTCATTTTGTTTACTTGTTATTCCTTTTTTGGATGTTTCAAAATATTTGCAAGATTTCTAAATTTAGATATTTAAACAATTATTTTTCCTATAATAACATTTATGATTATTTATTAAATGAAGAATTTTTATTAATATCTTAATGAATTAAGAGTAAAAATGGCAAAATAATTTTTGTTAATTAAATTTTTAATATTCATGTTTTGTTAACAATGCAAACAAAATGGAACAAATAGAGTATTTTCTTAGTATTTTGATACGTCCATGTTTGGGAGTGTAAAAATTGAATTGACTTATGTAATTGAAATGATTATAAATGTAACTCTCACTGTAATTGTTACTACCACTTAAATCAATATAGATTTGAGAGTGAAGATAATTGTCATTGCAAATATTGATGTAATTATTCCAACTATATTTAGTATCAGACATATAATGATCATAGTGAGAGTAACCACTGCTAGACCCATTATCAGATAACTCGAATTCCAATAACTATATTGAGAGTAATTAGTATCAGACATATAATGATCATAGTGAGAGTAACCACTGCTAGACCCATTATCAGATAACTCGAATTCCAATAACTATAAAAAGAACTTTCTAATTCATTCAAAAAAAAAAAAAAGATGAGTTTCGATCTCAAAAACTTGATTTTCAATATCAAAATATATGGAATAAATGTCCCTATTACTATCCGTAACTAAAAAAGTTTCATCATCGCTGAAATTTCAAATGCCAACTAAATGATCAATATTGCTATAATTAGAGCTGTCACTATTACTCCAACAATGGGTGTTTTTATCTGTATTATTTAGAATTAGGTCTTTGCTTATACCGGTATTTTCAAGAGGATTAAAAATATCCATTGATTTACTTAACCTACACCTTAATCCTAATTCTACATGGATAAGATCGAATTCAACCATCATTTTTCCAAACATTTTTTATAAGATCTATCGTCATTTTCAAGAGGATTAAAAATATCCATTGATTTACTTAACCTACACCTTAATCCTAATTCTACATGGATAAGATCGAATTCAACCATCATTTTTCCAAACATTTTTTATAAGATCTATCGTCATATTCCTATCTCTACATTTGGATAAGAATCTGAATGTTCAACCATCATTTTTTCCAAACAATTTTATATAAGATTATATCGTCATAAAAATGTGTAGTTCTACTATAGATTTAATTAAAGTATTCTTAATTTCTATAATATTATTATTGTCTTATTCCCATATTCTTCTCTATGTTATGAAGTAAATGTCTAATCGTCATTCTAATTTATTCCCAACAAAGTACTATCAAAGTCTACTATTTATTCATTTACCTTATTCAAATTCCTTCAGCCCTTTTTTTTCTAATATGTTTTTATACTTATCCTCTATGGTTAGTGTGTAATTATATTTAATATTATACTAATTATTTTTCTCTCTCTATTTATAAATTCTTATATGTCAAATTTAGTAATTTATTTTATTTATTATAATTCAGGATATTTAGATACTTATATTTTAATTCACATAATAATCCAATAATTACTATAGTGATTTGAAAATTTTAAAAACTAAATCGTAAAATATATTTAATTATTTTTTGTCTGAAATTCTGTGGGTTGGAATGGAGCTTCTTTAAAAATTAATTTCTCAGGCATTTATGTGGGGGAACTACAAGATCGGTTTACATGGCTTATTAGGAGAGAAGATTCAGATAATTAAGAATTGTAAAATTTCTATTCACAATCCAATGAACAAAAAAATAGTAATATATTCTTCTCCACAATAAATAATCAACCCACAACTAATTCACTAGTTATACGGAATTGTTTTCTAATAAACTACAACCAAAATTAAAAACTTAACAATTGTAATAAACCGGCCCTCCTAATTTATCATTTTAGATACACGGATATGACGTTTAACAAGATTTAGAATATGAAGAGACACACGACACAATTGATTAGAACATAGTAATTCCTCATATTAAAATTGATAAGACTATAATACAATATTTACATAGTTAATAGGAACGAAATAAAATTATCTTATTTATTATAATATTTGGATATTATATTTTTATTCAACATAATAATCAATAATTACTATAACTTTGAAATTTTAAAACTAAATCGTAAAATATATTTAATTATTTTGTCTGAAACTTTGAATTTTTAAAATTTTTATTATTAACTAAAGATCTTTAATGGCTTAATAAGGGAGAGATTCGATAATTAGAAGAATTTTTCACATCATGAACAAAAAAAAGTAATAATTTTCCAAAAATAAATAATCAAACACTAAAAACTGTTTCATGTTTCTAATAAATAAAAAATTAAAAACAAACAATTGTAATAAACCGGCCTTAATTATTCAATTTAAGTAAGGATAGACTGTAACAGAAAATTGAAGAGCAACGACAACAATTGATAGAACATAGTAATTCCTCATAAAAAATTGTAAATTAACATATTTCATAGTTTAAAGGGAAAATAATTATTTCGTCCCTAAAATTTTACAAAATTAATTAAGTAGTCCTCGTATTTTTGTATATTAGATATTTAATCCTTGAGGTCAGACGGTCCTTCCGTCGAATTTTACTGTTTTTTGCCGTTACATGTCTAGTAAAAGACTAAAATGCCCTTTTGATAAAAACAAAAATTAGAATCACTGTCGCTCTTCGTCTCCGTCTCTCCAAATCTCCATTCCTGCAACTGTATAAACTTAATAAATAAATACATTAAAAAATTAATAAAGTTGTATCTCATTTTGCCGTTCAAGGCATCTCTCCATCCATCCATGGCAAATGGTACTCTTAAAGGCAATTGTCTGTTCATTTCTCTCCTCTCATACACTCTTTATAATCTTTCTCTATCAATTTCATTTAAAAGAAATAAGAAAAAGCAAAAAAACATGATAAGAAATAAAAAAATGTAATCTGAAAAATGAATGATAAAATAAAAAAAATAAGAAAAAAGTATAAACAAATCTATTTCTAGTAAAGACAAAAAAGTGAAAATATTGTCAAGCTTTTACGGCACTGTTCACCATCTCAATATCACATTCTTTGTTGGATCTCCAGACCACTGCTTCTCTGTTTCTCCTCCTTCTATAGAGACTTGATATGCAACCTGACCACCACGACTAAGCCAGTTTTTGAGGTGGTGCTGTAGCCACAGTCGATTTCTCCCCATCCCAATCGCACTTACACCTACAATGCGATTCGATTGGCCTCCAAACCTCGTAACAGAGATCGATGGAGCTATATCGTATATTTCTGTTTTTAAACAATGAGTCCATTTTTTTGATGCCATCTCTCATCTTTTTTATCATCCTCTTTATATTTCTGTTGTAATAGTCGACGAACGTCTAACAATCATTATATTTAAAAATCTTAGATCCATGAGGTTATTTATTTTTCTTTTTTTTTTTTGTTATTTTCTGTTTGGCTGGTGAGAAAATAGAGTAAAAATAGAAAGAAATATAAGGTAAATTATTCACCTTCAGAAATTTAATATTTATGTTCTGATTTGTTTTTCTCCATTGAAAAAAGGATCAAAATTTCACAAAATAAAAACACTTGATGTTTGCTTGAGGAAGACTATGAAGGAGAGGAAGATGAGTAAGAAAAATGAGGAAAAATAAAGTTCAAGGTTATCATTAGTCATTTAAAATAACTCTCTCTCCTTACTTTTGCTTTTTGTCCTCGAAAAAAAGATTTGATTTTTGACGGAAAGATGATTTAACAAGATTGAACTAAACTTCTAATATATAAAAATATGCAGACGAGTTAAGTAATTTTGTAAAATCTTAGGGATGAAATAATTATTTTTCCTAGTTTAAAGTAGTAAAAATATTTGAAAAAGATCATCAAATATGTTGAAATTGGGGAAAATGACATGTTTATCATATCAATGTTCTTACCATTAATATCAACTAGATATTCATTCAACTAGTAATAATCCTAAGACTTATTACATACTGTGTTTTTAAAGTTTAATTTATAAAATAACTTATTAAATTAATTCATTTTGTATGCTTATATTAATATTTAATTCTTAATTTATTTGCAAATTACTCCCTCCATTATATTTATCCATTATATTTATATAGAGAAAATTTCCTAAAATCTCTAAGACTAATGTCAAAGCAAAAAAATACAATATGCCCTTATTTTGGTTTGTAGATTAAATACCAACTTTGGGAATATTTCCAAAAAGGGACAGACGTTACTCTAGTTGGGCATTTAATGTTTCGAAATTGACTGAATTGTGCATTAAGAAAATGTGAACTTTAAGTTTAATAATGCTTGGTGCACATATAAAGAAATTTATTCACAACTCTAATAAATCCAAATCGAAAGGGAAATTTTTCCCAAAACAACAATGTTTAAATCAAAATTGTTGTGTTCATTTATATTTACTTATAGCGTGTACACTTATAATTTTGATTTTCATAAACAACTTCACTTTATAGACAACTTAAAGTATTGCAAACACATAAAATAATTAGTCCACACTTAGAGTAAAAACATGTGAATATTTTTTCATGACAATGCACATATATTTAATAATGTATTAATTAAAAATTAAGAATTAGTGGACATATTGAGTATTAGCGCTCACATTTTTGTTCTGTTGGAAGTTTAGGCAAATAAAATTTCTCATTTAAATAATTTTTGTTTTATTTAATTGTCCTTTTAGTAAGTTAGGAAAAAATATACTTAATTTCACAAGACGAATTTAATGAGTAAATTGTGCAAATTAATTTAAATTTATGCGTACACTTGATGTCATAAATTTATTTTATACATTGTTATAATTTTATTTTTAGGAACCATAAATTTGAATATTTTAAATGCAAGAATTTGATTTATGTTTATGGTGAATTAAAATATTATTAGCTTAGAAGCGCAAATTGTTAGATCAAGTTTCAAAAATTAAATAATAAACTCAATGTTTGGAAGAAAACTTAATTAGGATCAGCTATATGAATTCTTAATTTCTATTCCATGATCTGTTCATAGCTAAGTCCACATGGCTTTACATCACCTTATCCACAGTGTGTACATGATATAGTTTTGCTGTTTCAATCACTTTCCTCAGAGCAGTTGGGCCTAAACACTTAAGGACCTGTGACCATAAACCAAATCAAGAATAAGCATACAGACTAAAATTCATTTCACTTGAATAAATTTATATGCCAAAGATTAGAAAATAAAATGTATTAGGACTTTATATTGCTTGACCGTATTGTGAAACACGGAAAAAAATCATGGTTTATCTAAAAAATTTGCAATCCGGTGGCTCACTTTTCCTAAATAATGGGTAAGAGGACCGAAACATGCCATTGAAAGACTCTACTGAGACAAAGATGGGCTGACAAGAACAAAAAGGAGATTGGCAGTTGGTCAGATCTAGTATGGATCATACATGGATGATAGTTGGAGTCAGCGGCTCTCCTAGGGAAGCTGCGGGTTCGAGCCCCTTCAGTACCAACAGAATGATTTTTTTTTTTTCAATTGGAAATTGAAGTTCAGAAAATAAAATATATTAGGACTTCATATTGCTTACTGCCATTTATGTGTGATATTAGGTAACATCCTTGGCTGATTTTCAAGCGGTTGCAACTCATTAGCTAAATGTAAAAAGACAAGAAACTAACCTCATTTGCATCTTTGAAGCAACTGGAGTGATCTTTTTTTGGCCACTGTACAAGCCGACATCTGAAGCAAACAATTGATAAAAAGGACATAACAGGAAATAAAAGTACTTTGAGATCATATACATTGGTGGAATAGAAAATGAAATATGCATTTTGGCCTCTGAAACTAAAGCACTAAGAAAGAGAGTGCTAGCCCCGTACTAAAGATACTATATATATACTGAATTTCGTGTTGGCATGGAATAATTCACAGACATCTAACTCTTAACCGTGAGGTGCTTGTACCTTTCTTTTCCCAGCCGGCGTGCCAATTCTTCAGCCAGGGCTTGCCCAGAAGCATCACCATCAGTTGCCAGAATAACGTGAGAAACCTGAAAGGTGATAACAAAGCAAAGAGTTAATAAATGAAAAAAGCTCAAAGGAGCCCTGCATTGCCAATTCAAGTACAGCCCAGAAAGTGGTCACCTTATCCAAGTACTGTTTGCAGTTCCACAGATACTGATATGCTTTATCCTAACTTCACATATCCACACATCAATGAAAACAGAAACTGGAAATTAGTAAGAAAATTGGATACTACATTTATCCTTTTTTAGGACCCAAAGGTGTGTAAGAGTAAATTTTCATGCTGTATTAAATAGAAACTTGTAAGATACTTTTCTCAGTGTATATACTTGATATTAAAAGCAAGGCAACTCTGATGCACCTCAAACAGTAAGAAAGACTTTGTCTTATACACAAACAGATTCGTATCTGCATGTGCATTGTATATATATAATTTAATAAAAATCTATAACAAATAATGCTCAAGAAAGAAGTCTCAGTTCATACCTTTTCCAATGATGGTAACTCTTTTTCAGACACGATTTGTGGTGCACCGCTAGGAACGCTTACACAATTAAATAAGCCAGCTTCCTCCAATGAAAGTTTATCCAATTCCCCTTCAACCTTTGACAGCATAAAAGCAATAAATACTAACCAGGGTTTTGGGGGGGGGGGGGCCAGAAAAGTGAGTTTCACCTTATCTCACAAGTGACTACCGTATGCAGTTCAACAGAATACTGATATGCTTTTCCTAACTCACAATATATAACCGGACACAAATCAATGGATAGAACAAGAAACTGAGGATAGATTAGTAAGGGAAAATTAGAGATACACAATTTTAAATCCTTTTTTTTTACTGGACACCAAAAGAAGTGATGTAAAGAAGTAAAGGGAAATAGTTTTCACTGCTGTATTTAAATAGTACAACTTTGTTAAGAATTTACGTCTTCTCAGTGTATTATACTTTTGATTATTTATAAAGCAAGGCATATCTTCTTGATGCAGCCTCAAACAGTAAGAAGACTTTGTTCTTAATTAGCCACAAAGGGCAAATCAGAAGTATACGATATACTGCATGTGCATATGTTATAATATATATTTGTGGAGTTTATACAAGAAATACATTAATAAACTAAATAAATTAGCTCATAGAGGAATTTATAGAGAGAAAAAGAAAACCACAAGAATATTCCTCAGTTCATATTACCTATTTCACCATGATATGGGCTAACATCATTTTCAAGACACAGAATTTATGTGGTGACAAATTAATATAGAGTCCCCGCTACGGCCAAACTGCTTACTAACAATATTAATATAGGAGCCAGCTGTAACCTCACCCAATGAAAGTTTATAAACTCCAATTCCCCTTCCCCTTAACTTTTGACAGTCACATAAAAAAGCAAATAAACAAATATCTAAAACTGGTTCAAAAGTTTTGGGGGGGAGGGGGGTGACAGATTATGATTAAAAACCTGTCGCAACAATAAGTAATGGCAAGCACTTACAATAATAATTTTCAGTGACTTCAATGGGGGGGGGGGGGGTGACAGATTAGGTTAAAATTGCAAATAAGATGGCAGCACTTACAATAATAATTTCAGTGACTTCAATTATGTCATCCAGCCCATACAACCATTTCTCTGTGCCCTTATCCTGAAATTGAATAGAAGAAAATATGATTCCAGTTAGAATAAGTTCATTCTGATTTCTAAAACATTAAGGCATGACAATGATATTTGACTGTCTAATTCAGTCAAATCTTAAATTAGTCCACCAGAAACAGGAATACAGAACTGAATTGAAGCTTGTGGACATGAAACCCATCAACTTAAACTATTTCCTGTTTGAATCTCGTTTTCAAAGAGTTTGAAATTTTTTTTGACATATGTACTCAGTTGACTTGCCCCAGATAGAAGTTTTTAAGGAACTATGCCCACCAGGTGTTAGGAATAGGGTGTGACTTGATTGTTTTAGGTTATTTTTTTATCCTGATACTATATTTTGAATCAAGTATAGCACAGCAGTGTTAGTATGAGCAGTGGGATTGTTAGGAACAGTCCCATCTTGTGTAAAGATCAATTTCAGAGCTGTGCAGGTCAACCCTTCAACATGTTTCTCTGTAGCATTTTCCTGTGAATCAGTGAATGAATTATGTAAACAATTTCATGTAATTTACTCATTCATTCCTTTCCTTTTTTTGTAAATTTCAAAAAAAAAAAAAAAAAAAAAAAAGTAATTTACTATTACATTCCTTTCCATTTGTTTTGTAAATTTCAAAAAAAGAAAAAAAAAAAAAAACTTGGTCTTAGTCTCCACAGGCACCATCATCACAATGGTCGAATTAAAATGCCTAACAGTGTAGGGAAGAACAAATTACCTGCCAAATATTATATTTTCTCAATGGTTCCGGTACTCTGCAACCAGACAGGACCACTTCCATTTTTCTATATGCTGAACAGAGCAATGGCCCCTGAAACTCTAGTAGTAAGCACTAGAATCAGCAATTCCTGGTGTTTAAGTGATTCAGAAAAATCAATTAAGATGAAAGGTGGAAACATATTTGTAAAAGAGCTTCTGCTTGCAAGGAGTAGAATATATTTGTGTACAAGAAAAAAAAAAAAAAAAAAAAAAAAAAACTTGGGTCTTGTCACAGCACCATCATCACATGTCAGATTAAAATGCTACAGTGTAGGGATAAAACAATTACCTGCCAAAATTTTTTCTCAATGGTCCGGTACTTGCAACCGACAAGCACTCCATTTTTTCTATATGTAAAAGCAATGGCCCCCTGAAACCAGTAGTAGCTAGAATCAGAATCCTGGTGTTTAAGTGATTCAGACAAATCATTAAGATGAAAGTGAAACATATTTGTAAAAGAGCTCTGCTGCAAGGAGTAGATATATTTGTGTACAAGAATTTGATTGAGAAAGCAAATGTAAATGCACAATTAAAATAATATAAGCCCAAATAATTGGAACCAGCTCAAACAATATGTAATCTATGAACAAGCACTTTTCCATCAGGAGAAGAAAGTAGAATATGCTATATTGAGAAATGATTCAATCCAGAAAATTCAAGCAATTACTTAAGCTTCCACCTAAAACCAGAAGCATAAAATAAAAAAGAGAACGGTCCGAGTGGGGGCAAACAGATGCTAAGATTAAACAAAAAAATATACGGAAAAATGTAAGCAACTGGCTTAGCCCAAAGTTCCCAGGTTTCTTGTTCCTTGCCATAATTGCTTATAAAAATGCTACTTTGATTTTCTATGGCATTAAGTTGGGAAATCTCTTTTACATACTACTGAGAGAGATGCAACCCAATTAGTCCCACAATTCGCAAAGCAGGAATGTCTTCATTCCTAAATTTTCTGAAATTATCAGCAGTATCATTCAGAGGTTTGAGTTATATCTTCAAGCTTATCACATGCCCAAATAACTAAGCTATCAGTAGAGTTTTTTTGACCTAACAGAAATGTGGTTCCATAAGGAAATAGATAATTATTCTTTCCAATTTTCCACAAATTAAAGGATTCTAGAATTGATAACTTGATTGAAACAATGAAGGATTACTCCAACATTACACCATAGTATGTGTACTTCTTGTTGTTCTTGGCTAAATAGAAACTTGCTTTGTCTTCCCTTATCATAATCATCTAAATATTTCAGAGAAATACATTTCTCTTTCAGACAGCAATTAGACAAAGAAGTAGGATGATAGATGTATCATCTCGTTGTTTTTCAACTCAATCATATATTTTCAGCCTCAGGTGGTAAAAGAACAATGAGGCCAGAAACTGCCTTCAATCTAAATCTTGCTCAACCCAAAATACATTTTAGGAGTTTGGAATGATAATGAGGTTTGCCAAAAATATATGAAAGATTAGAAAGAACACGGGGAGGTCAAAATATGACTGCTTTAAATTAAAAACCAAGTTAACTATTTTTGATTTAGATCCACACGTCAAAGTACTTTTCAATTTGAGATTTGAGTGTTCAATGAAGAAATAGTGTACATGTATAGAGTTGGGGCAGCGAGAAAGACCATTGGCCCCAGCACTACAGAGAGAATAGAAAGAATCACTAAGTTCAAATCAAAAGGAAATTCAATCCAGCAAATGCAAACTGCTGATAACTTAAACAACACTAGATGGCCAACCTGACTACCAGAATTTGATTGAGAGTCATGTCATAGTTCTCCTATCCATTCCCTTAAAATGAATGATGTAAAATTTTTGTAGTCCTAACAGAATTTAATGAGCAACATTTAAGAATATAATCGCCCCAGCATCAGACCATAATTTAGGGTAATTTCACATCTGCATATCGCATTAACTCCAAAGAGCTATCTATATTCACTTTTCGCTTCGCCTTGCAACTTCCAGATAAGTCAAGCATCCATCATGATTTATGACAGAGATTTACCTAATAGTTGCATGCTAAAGTACACTTTACGCAATAAAATGGTGCAGTTAATGAATTTCATGGACCTGATCACCAGCTATCTGCATAACAGAATTTCTCCGGAGGGTTTCTTCAGATATCATTCTATCAGCAAAGTATGCAATTAGCTGAAAAAGAAAACAAATTATTGTCAATATCAATAATATAGCAGCAGTTTTCTTAAGAATTCATTAAAAAAAAATTGAAAAGGAATACGGTGAGTAGTTGTGATTATCTGTATCTTAATTTTGGCAATATTCATTTTTTTAAACTATGGCTATTCCCAAACTTCATTTTGCTGAGCAGGATATGTGGCAATGTAATAAATGTCAAGTTTTGACTTAAATGCATTCCAGCCATCTACCAACAAGTCCAGGCAAGGCCAATCAGATTGTTGCACTTGCAACCTTTTAAGCAGATCGCTAATAAATGCATCCTGAGGACCTTTTGACCTAACTGTAAGCATGAAAATATTTAAAAGAAAAAAAAAAGGAGATGCAACTAGTTCAATTAATCTACTACCTATAATAATACAAGTGAAAGGAAGAAAACAAAGGCAAGCTCAATACCTTCTCACCCAGTGGTTCTAGTACTATACCCTCAATTGTTGTTTGCCAAGAGGGCCTGACTTTGAAAATTTTGTTCATTCCTTCATTTGTCATCCTGCTATCAGCAAAGGCCTATAACCAAAAAGTTACAGATCGCCTGAGGTTTATTCATTTTCTGATTTTTCTAAAGCCTAAACGGATCATAATAAACACATGCATTGCATCACCTGTCCAGCCCATCCACAGGAAGTATGATAACACCGCCACATTGCAAAATCCCTACAGACATCACATCACAAACTTCAAAAATGGTCCAATAATCAATAAATAGAAAAAACAACTAAATGAAACTACAGGCTGCAGGAGAAACACTAGCTCGAACAGCTTACGCATCTTGGATGATATGCAGAGACAAACTCCTCTCCATTGATTGCCAACCTTTGCACTACATCACCAAAAACCTAGAGTGAATCAAACAAACACTCAAAAACACTTCAATATGGGATCAATTATCTAATGAATTTTCATTTTTCAATAATACCCAATACCCATATGCCAAAATTTTGCAGTAAAAGCAAAACGCATCACCTTGAGAGCTTCGGGTAATAGGCTCCTAGCGATATGAAGAAAATGAGTTACCTTTGGACAGAATAAAAGACTAAAATTTCCAGGTACGAAAGAATCATCACATTTAATCCCAAGAAGCTCCATTTTCTGCATCAAGGTCCTAACTTTTTCCTCTTCTAATTCCTTTCTATTAGCTTCATTCAACAAGAATAAGAAAACTCTATCAAAGTCAAGAAAAAAGATGCTAGTGCTGAACAAATAAAGGGAAAGCGAAAGAGAAAGGTTAAGTGCCTGATTGAAGAATTTGGAGCTTGGGGGTGGCGTAGTTAGAGAGAAGACGAAATCTTCCTCTGTGCACTATTGGTGCCTGCCAACTGTTGCTAGCGAGAAAGCGTTCCAGAAACAGATTGTAGCGATTCATGATAGAAATTGGCATTCTTTCCTTTTTGGTTGTTTCAGTTTGCGGATAACGACTCTATCAATTCAAAAGAAAATATACAATAATAGAAAACGAAAAAATTAGTCCAAAAGACAAAAGAGCCCTTTAAAGCCCTTAAATTAAAACCCTCGTAGCCCGCTGGACGCCTCCTTCACTGTAACAGCAATGGCGTTCTGTTGAGATAATCCGCCAACAAAATAACTGTTGAGGAATGAAATGATGCTTCGTTTTGCTCATTGCAATCCTCAAACCCATCTTCGGAAGCTCATATTTTTGCCATCTAGCATCAATCTTTTACATATGGGCTCCAAATTCTTCTTCAAACCTGCAACGCTCCCTTCACTTTCTCCACCTCCTCCTTTCTCTTCAACTAGAAACCCGTATCACACTTTCAAGCGTCTCTTACCAGTAGCTTGTTCAAAACCCATATCTAAAATCCCTCCTTATAAAGCTAATGGCTTTACTTCCCAGGCAACTGTTCCAACGCCAGGTTTTTTTTTCCTTTCATTCTTATGTTTATGAATGTTTTTATATATCTCGGTCTTTTTTTGGTTTGGGGTTTTTCTTTAAAGGCCAGAAGGGAAAAAAGGGTATGTGGGTTTTTCTTAATCTAGGGATATAATTATTTGCTTGACTGAACTGATAAATGCCTATTTGAAGACTTGGAGCTCGTGTGGTTTAATGAGAATTCTTCTTGAATGCCATCTTCTTAATTCTGTGAATTGGTCATGCTTCAACTAAATTGTACCAGAATTAATAGAATTTGCAAATGAACTCTAAATTTTTTTAAAGAGTAGAAGCTACTAAAGTTAATGAATTCTAAGTACGAAAAAAAGAAGTTTCATATTCAAAATGAATTCTTTAGCTAATCCCAACATGAAAATTCATTTGCAAATGACATGAATTCAATGTGATTTATACCAAAGACTACGTTAAACTTTGGAATTTTCTTTTATTCAATTTTCAGTATATGGAGAGGAGGAGGATCTACAGACATTGAATTTGAAGCTTCTAAAGGGAAAATTGGAAGAGTTGGGTATTGAAATGGATAATTTTGTTCCAGGACAACATAATCATTTACTATGTCCAAGGGTAAGCTTATATATAATTGAAAGGATTTAACGTTCACAATTTTTTATGGTATTATATAAGAAGATAAGGTTAGTCTTTAACATTATAAAATTTTCTTTCTGTTTTTTTCTTTTTTTTTTCTTTTCCTTTTTTTTTTGAGAAATGAAGCCTGAGAAAATGTTGGGAAAATTGGGATAACGTTTTCTGTGCTAATGTAAGCAACAAAGCAGATTCCATTGACTAAAATTTGCAAAAATCTCAGTTCATAAATGCTGTCAGGCATTCATTTTCTTGACTTTGGTTCTTAATGTTAATTTTTTATTTATATATGGTATTTTTCTTTGTTAGTGCTATGGTGGTGATTCAAGGGAGAAAACTTTGGCTCTTTTTATCAATCCAGATGGGTATGCTCTTTTAGTTTGTTCCTATCAATTTATCTTTTTATTTCTTAACAGAGTGACAACTTTGATCTTCTTTGATATAAAGGAGTGGTGCGTCCTGGAATTGCTTTCGAGGTAAATGTGGGTGGAACGGTGGAACAAGGGTAAGATGAGTTGCTTACCTGATATGTGAAACGAAGTTTTTATTTAAAAGTTTCAGGTGTTATTCCCTTAACACTACTCGTCTGGTTTCAGCCTTATGCAATTCCAGGCAGCAACTTCACATTTGTAAGTCCAATCCAAGAAAAAAAAGTTAAGAAGAATAGAGAAATCACTGAGAAGAGTCTGGAACTGGAACCACCATGTGATGAGGTTATTAATTTCTTTTTTCCTTCTCCTTGCCCCATTTCTATTGAAATTGTTGCAAAGTTAGATGATACCTAACATGTGTATACACTTCATATTAACTATAGTGTTTCCAGCCTCTATGTCTTGAGGTTATCTATAGCCATATTGGTATATTTAGGTCTGTTCTTAATGTGCCATCTGCCATGGTGCTTTGTGTTGTGGAGGTTATTGAAGGGCCAATCACATCCATATTGTGAATATTTTTACAGATATTGATGCTGCAATTCTTTCTAAGGCCTCTTCTAGAGTTTTTGTGACTTGTGAACCCCCTGACTGCATTTATTTTGTAGACTCCAAGGCAGGTTGGCTTAGGTGTGTTAGGTGTGTTTGGAAGTCAGTTGCTATTTGTTATTTGTTAAGGCTTGTTTGCATCATTGACCAGTTGATGTGAGAATTTGGGAGGAGGGTTTCTATTCCATAGCATCTCTAAATTTTTTGGGGTTAGATCTTCACAAGAGGGATGTATTGGAAGTCAAATGACTGTTTAATAGTTTTCTGAATCATATACCTAGAAATGGTTGTGCAGACTGGGTGCTGGGACAAACTGTCCATTTTCCAAATCATAAAGCAGTCTCATATTCCTATAGTGAATTGTCCATTTTCCAAAAATGTTTCCTGGTCTGAAGTCTGAACATGTAGAATTGTTATTTAAGCATGTGATTTGAATCATTTTACTTCTAAAGATGAAGAATTATGATTTTTTTTCTGTAATATAGTGATTTTATGTCTCTTTCAGTGGGACAGAATATGTAATGTGATTTAATTAGTAAGAAGCAAAGATCAGATTCAATCTTCTTTAAAAATGATTTCTGACTGGAGAAGTATTTTCCCTTTCTAGACATTTGAGGGTTATTTTAAAACTATTTTCTTATTCTTGTTACAGTTGGGGAAAGATGTACTATGTAAAAGTTAATTGCTTTTAAGTCCCCCTTTTCTTATTGTTTGTTTCTCACTAGAGACTTCGAATTTTTCTGTATTAAATTGACATAAATTACTAAAACAACACTGTTTCTCATCCAAATTAGTGTTTAGAGTATGCCTAAATATTTGCACATGAGCACCCAGCTGTCTTGAATACTTTTTTTGATCCTTTCGGCTTCGCATTCAAATCAGTACTTAGGGATGCAAACAAACTGAGCTGAGCCATTTTCTTACCTGTTTATGCTTAGTTCAGTTATTCCAAAAGAAGGCTTCAAGTTGGCTTGAGCTGGGACTAGCTGTAAGCTTTATCATTCAAGCTTGGATTTGACAAGCTTGAGCTCGCTAACAAACTTGAGCTCACTTACAAGCCCCTGAAATCTTTGAAAACTTTGATGTGACAGACCTAGTAAATAATAGGCCACAAAGGGGGAAATATATATAATGAGGGGCCTGCAAAGTGATCTCCACATGATGATTGGGAAAGGCTGAAAGCCACCACTTTAGCAATGTTTGTGGGGAGGGCTTCTTTTTTTTTTTTTAGGATGATGAGTGTCTCTCGACTTTGTTATACTGACGTGCATATATCTATTTCTGCACATTCATTTGCTAATATCATTCTGTTTGGGCTTGTTTCAGCTTCTTTGTTACTTTGCTGAGCGATTAATAACAAAAAAGACACTGCAGAGAAACCGTGTTATGCAAAGGAGCTATGGTAATCAGGTGTGTGGAATCATATAGGAACTAGAATTACAGTGAAAGAAGAAGTGTACACTAAATAGTTGGATTGTATATATATGTGTGTGTGTGTGTGTGTGTGCATAATGTAATGGAGTGGTTTGAAAAGTCAAGAACATTGTGATGAAGGGAGAAAGATGAAGAATGAAATGCTTTGCTTGTTGTCTATTTATACTTCTGTTTGAAGGGGTTCTGCCCCTTGGTGCTGTAACAAAAAGGTTGGTGGTGGAACTGGTGGTTGATTTCTTTTGCCTATATGGAGTGGTGACTTTTTGATGATCTATAATTGTGGCAGCTAGCAAATATCATATTTCAGCCATTTCAATCCAATTTGCAATAGTTCTGTATTGTCTAGTAATTTTTGATGGTTTAATGCAGATTTGTATAGCATTTACTTATTGGCGAAATGGAGTGCTCACCAGCTGCAAGTATCGAGATTCTACCAAGAGATTTTGGCAGGTACTTGTTATGTGGTATGATTGTGTGAAAAAAAATGCCAAGGATTTTATTCTCACTCTTTTATTTATAGTTTTAAGCAACCATAATAATTGTCTTTAACCCCTCAGATTGAACCTCGCATCCACAGGTGGATTTCTTCTAGGAAATTCTCTCTCTTGGAACATGCTGTGGTTGTTTGACATATGCCTAGCATTTGAGAAATGCCCTTGAAAAAGGCCATATTTTTCAAATGGTCAAAATTATGGCCATATTTGTCATTTCAAAAGAAATTACCACACTGGAAAAAGTTCTGAAGTTATGGCCATTTTCCTCATTAGCCAAATATAAAAATGTAGAATAATTAAACTACTTATAGATCCCTAAGAGAAACTATCAGTCACATCATGATTTGGAAAAGAGCTTGCCTTTGAGGAGGCATATAAATTGTATTAATATATACATAAATGAAGCACATATAAAATGGAAAAAAATATCAAATCAGAATTTCTCTTCATGTTCTTTCTTAAAATTACTTAAGCTTCTAGATTAATGCTTGATAGTTCTACTGCTCTGTATTATACTTTTTTCAAAATGAGAACAAATTTCTTCAGAGTGATAAAAAAAAGTTTAGCAATTGGCATTCCCTTCATTCTAGATAGGAAGAATTTTATGCTTAATTTGATGAATTCAAGAAAATTGAATTTTATGTTTTAATCTTTCTGCATCTTTTTCAGGAAAAGGATACAGAAAAAATATTTTATGGGCTGGATGATATCAAGGGAGCTGATGAAATCATCATTGTATGTCTTCTTTTCCATTGATGGAAAGTCTTCCCACCTATTAGCTTGACAACTTAACTTGAGAAGTGAGACTTTATATTTACTTTCTGGAAATAGGTTGAAGGCGAAATGGACAAGCTTGCAATGGAAGAAGCTGGATTTCTTAATTGTGTGAGTGTTCCTGATGGTGCGCCTCCATCAATTTCCTCCAAGGACTTGCCACCTAAAGACAAGGTCTGCCACCTAATAATTGTTGTTTTTGTCGTTATAACTGAATCTTGATCCTTTCTATCTCCTTATTTATAGTTTAGTTCTCTCGTTAATATAAATTTTTTACAATATTTATCAATATAAATTATTGACTCAATTTTCAATTTTCCTAATTTAGGATTTATTTGACAACAACAACTAAGCCTTAATCCCAAACTAGTTGAGTCGATTTTATGAATTTACCTCCATTTTGCTCTATTTATTTCTAAATCTGCACTAATACCAAGAAATAGGTATCTTGTCACTTCTTTCCTCCATGTGGTTTTAGATTTATCTTTTTCTAGTATTGTACCTACAAACAGGAGCACTTGGAGGTCTACTTAAGACATGATCAAACCATCTCAGAGATCCTTCTCTCATTTTATCTTCCCAAGTGTGCGCGACTTGCTCTTTTTGTTAGATGTGATCATTTTAATTTTGTCTAGATTTGTATGACCACATGTTCATCTTAACAACTTCATTTCTACAACTTGTATTTTGACAAACAACAAAAATAAATCGCTATTTAAAGGATAAGAAGGGATTCCCAACCTGTGTAAGAAAAAGAAATATGTCTACAAGACCCAAAAGAAAAAATGATTAACTTTGTGTCCTCTTGCATTTTAAAACAACTATGCTTATGCATGACACACAATAATCCTGCATTTATCTGATATTTAAAAAGTCAATATATAGAATTTTTTTTGTGGAGGTATGTAATCTTGACATGTTTTTTGGAACTCATTGTAAAGTGTTGGGATCAATTCTAGCTGGTCTAGCCAATGGGGGAGTACTGTTTGTAGGTTGGTATTTTTCTATGACTGCTCAAAGTCTACAGAAATAGAAATTGAGTTGTGTTACTTGCTTAACTATGGAGATGAAGTTATTTCTAGAGCAGTGTTAAGTTTATTTCTGGAATAGTGGATCGAAAGACCGGAAATAGAGATTTCATCTTCAGAGGTCAACTTGTAAATGTGTATAATATTTTGTTGCTTTGGGCTTAGATTGTGGCATCCTTAGGGTGTTGCATTGTCAAACTTGCTAGCATGCTTTCAATTTTATAATGCAATATGCCCTCGTTGTTTCAGTGATGATAGTGTCCAATGCTTCTTATATTGGAAATTTGGAATTAATGTATCTTATTCATATTTTGTGAAGCTAGGACACAAAATATCAATATCTGTGGAATTGCAAAGAGTACTTGAAGAGGGTTAGTATAACTAAAGTGCTTTGCATGTAACTTATCATTATGAGAGGCATTAGATTTAAAATATGACGTTAACGTTTAATAGGCTTCTCGCATAATACTTGCCACTGATGGAGATCAACCTGGTAAAGCTTTAGCTGAGGAGATTGCTCGTCGTGTTGGAAGAGAAAGGTTTGTCATTCTCTGTGTGATGTTGTTGTTAAGCTTTGTCATATAGGACAACAATCTATAGGGCTGTGTGATATTGCTGTTAAGCTTTGTCATATGAGACAACAATCCATAGGATGTGTTGGCGTTGCTATTGGGAAAAACACTTTATTAAAAATGTTGATTACATGTCATTGAAGTTTTTTAATTTCACATATTTTTCTCATAAAAGTTTCTAAAAAGCTAAATAGCACTTTAAATTGCCTTGCCCAAAAATATCTAAAATAGTATTTCTCCCCAAAAGTAGTTTCAACTTTAATGCCAAACAAACTTAAGAGTATTCATTTGTTTTCTCTGGGGTTGCAGATGCTGGAGAGTTAGTTGGCCCAGGAAAAATAAAGACGAATATTTCAAAGATGCAAATGAGGTTTGATACAAATGGCTCATTTCTGTACATACGATTCAAATGAATTTGAACAGTGACAGCCATTCATTCATATGAGACATCTTCAACAAATTGGAAAGGATATCTATATGCTATATGCTTCTTTTCTCCTCCACTCTGGACGTTTTTTTCATAAACATTATTTATTATGCATCATACAGTGTGATAAGTTGCATCCATTTTTTCTGTTATTTTTGCATGTTGTAGTCCTTTGTTTGATGGGATTCCCAAAGAATAATAGTCAAAAGAATACTGAAGTTGCTTTTTTAGTCCTTTTTCTTGAAGTTAAGTTATATGATTTATCAAATTTGCTCAGGTTCTCATGTTTCTGGGTCCTACTGCACTCAGAGATGTTATTGAGAATGCAGAGTTATACCCTATTCGTGGATTGTTCAGCTTCAAGGATTTCTTTGGTGAAATTGATGCATATTATCATCGGACTCTTGGGTATGAAATGGGTGCCTCAACTGGGTGGAAGGCTCTAAATGGGTTATATAAAGTAAGCATAATTGCTTTTAATTGAGCTTTCATTTCTTTTCTTTTTGAACCTGTTTTCTTCTTTTGTAATGAAGCATAATTATTGACAGTTATTTTGTATGTAATGTTGTCGGACGAAAGTATTCAAATTGTTTGACTGGATGCAGTATTAAGTGGCCAAAAATGTTAAACAAACAATTTTTATATGATTGATATCCTTACTAAATTCAACAACAACAACTAAGCCTTAGTCCCAAACTAGTTGGGATCGGCTATATGAATCCTTCGTTTTCAATATCTGTCTTGATCAAATTACAATGCAAATCAAAGTATAAGTCAGAGAAAGTTTTGAAATACTTTTTGTATAAAAACAAATTTTGAAGAGGAATTTGAAAATCATTTGATACATTAATAAATAGAACAATGCATAAAACAAGCAATAACAACTAAATAAGGTCTGCTATATGAATCTTGTCTCCATTTTGTTTGATTTATAGCTATGTCCTCATTAACATTCAAAGATTGTAGATCTTTCGCGACAATTTCCGTTGAGTGGTTTTAGGTTGGCCTTTTCCCTTTTTAGCACCCTCCGCTACTAAAGTATCCCATTTACGAACAGGGAATGTGGGATCTACGTAATACATGACCGTACCATCTCAAACGTCTTTCTCTCATTTTATCTCAACTTCTGCTACTTGCACCTTTTATCTAATATGATCATTCTTAATCTTGTCCAACCTTGTGTGACCATACATCTGTCTCAGCATTTGCATTTCCACAACATTCATCTTGTGAATATGTCTGACATTCGGTGCCCAACATTTACTCCCATATAAAATTGCCGGTCTCACCACTTTCCTATAAAACTTTCTTCTCACCTTGTTAGATATCTTCCCATTGCATAGTACACTTGTAGCACTCCTCCATTTCATCCATCCTACTTGAATTCTGTGAGAAATATCATTATTTATGAAACCCTCCTTCCGGAACATAGAGCCTAGATACCCTTACTAAATTCATAAATTTTAAATTTTATTTGAGCATTTGATTGAGAATATTATCCCTAAACCATAGTAAAAATACCAATTAGATATGTCATTATCAAATATATTAATGTGTAATGTTTAGCCTTTTCATATTAATGTTGTATAACGATTTCCACTCATTGTCTCTCCCCTTCTCATCCATTGCTTCAAGATATAGTTTTTGTGAGTTACAATATTATTGTCAATGGATATCTGGGAGTTCATATAATGGAACACCGTCCCCAAGTAATTGGTTAATGGATTTTTGTCATGGTGCTGATAAATAAAATTGTTGGGTTAAAAATACATAAACTTTTGAAATGTATCACTTTTATCCAATGATTTAAGGGCTTGATTCATTGCTAAAAAGGTGGCTTTTTCTATTTCCTTGCTAATGCATTTGCAATAGACTAATATATAAAATAAATTTTATGTTTTTTCTTGCAGATTGTGGTGTTGCATTAATTATTGTTGATTAGGAAACAAAAGAAGTCGTGAACTTAACATCATTTTTTCATTTTTATCCGATGCTTTTGATTGTTGGAATAAACAACACATAATTTTCAATTTTATTGCATATATTTTGTATTTACAGTCACTTATAAATTAAATATTATTGCAATTATTTCTCTTTTTTATTTTTTGCTTTTCTTTTTGTTCTTCATTTTAGGACAATGGTTATAATATGACTCTTAAAATTTATTCTATTTAAACCAATTAGTTTTAGAAACTAAATTGCCAATGGATGTGATAGATTTTTTTGGCTGAAATATGTGAAGAAAAGCCATTAATGGAAAAAAAAAAAAAAAAAAAAAAAAAAAAAAAAAAAAATGTGGGATTGAGCTGTTATTATTATCTATATGTACTCAGTTTGAATTACTATCGGTCAACGCTCTCTTTTCTCTCATTTATTTGCAACTTACTAGGAGGCTTGCATGCCTGTATATAAATAGTGTGATTGTCCTGATTCATGGTTAAATTTTTTGGGCTCAGCACTCGATATGCTTTGTGTGACCGCATGACATCTGTGCTCAGCATTTTGCATTTCCACAACATTCATCTTGTGAATAATGTCTGACATTCGGTGCCGCAACATTTACTCCCATATAAATTGGGTATCATTTCCTATAAAACTTTCTTCCTCACCTTGTTTAAGATATCTTCCCATTGCATAGTAAACTTGTAGCATCTCCAATTTCTCATCACTACACTTGATTCTGTGAGAAATATCATTATTTAATGAAACCCTCCTTCCGGAACATAGAGCCTAGATCCTTCTAATTCTTTTTAAATTTTATTTGAGCATTTGAATTGAGAAATATTATCCACTAAACCATAGTAAGAAAAAATACAAATTAGATATGTCATGTATCAATATATTAATGTGTAACTGTTTTAGCCTTTTCATATTTTAATGTTGTATAACGATTTCCACTCATTGTCGTTCTTCCCTTCTCATCCCATTGCTTCAAGAATATAAGTTTTTTTTTTGGAGTTACAATATTATTGTCAATGATATCTGGGAGTTTCATAATAATGGATAACACCGTCCCCAAGTAATTGTTTAATGGATTTTTTGTCAATGGTTGCTGATAAATAAAATTGTTGGGTTAAAAAATACATAAACTTTGAAAATGTATCCTTTTATCCAATGATTAAGGGCTTGATTCATTGCTAAGAAAGGGTGGCTTTTTCTATTTCCTTGCTAAATGCATTTGCAATAGACTAATAATATAAATAAATTTTATGTTTTTTTTCTTGCAGATTGTGGGTGTTGCCATTAAATTATTGTTGATTAGGAAACAAAGAAGTCGTGAAACTTAACATCATTTTTTCAATTTTTTATCCGATGCTTTTGATTGTTGGAATAAACAACACATAATTTTCAATTTTTATTGCATATATTTTGTATTTACAGTCCACTTAATAAATTAAATATTATTGCAATTATTTCTCTTTTTTATTTTTTTTGCTTTTCTTTTTGTTCTTCATTTTAAGGACAATGGTTATAAAATATGACTCTTTAAAAATTTATTCTATTTAAACCAATTAGTTTTAGAAACTAAATTGGCCAATTGGATGTGATATGATTTTTTTGGCTGAAAATATGTGAAGAAAAGCCATTAAATTGGAAAAAAAAAAAAAAAAAAAAAAAAAAAAAACGAACAAAAAAACAAGATTGTGCATAAGAAAAAAAAAAAAAAAAAAAAAAAAAAAAAAAAAAAAAACAGATTGATGACAAAGAAAAGCAGTTTGCGACCAAACTTAATGTGAACTTCTGTGAATTCGTTTGGTTCTGTCTGTGACCGAAATTTATATGAACTTTGTGCTGTGAATTCATTTTTGCTACTTTGGTTATTGTCATTCTGTGGTCGCTAGAACCGTTATAAAATGACTGGACAGTGGTTTGAAACACCAAAAAAATTTTAATCCATGTTCTAGGGATTGAAATATCATTGTATTCTGAATTATGATATCTGAAGGCATAGTTTCTACCACATAATTTCATGTTGAAACCTGGGAACAATAATTACCTATCTCAAATTCAATGCTAAAAGAGAAGGGGAACCTTGATGCAATGGTAGATTTTTTGCCCTGTCACCTGGAGGTCATGGGTTTGAGTCGTGGAAATAGCCTCTTGTGGAAAATGTAAGGTAAGGCTATGTATGTTAGACTTAAAGTGGTCTGACCCTTCCCTGAAACCGTGCATGGTGGAAGCTTCATACACTAGGCTGCCCTTTAAATTAAATGTTAAAAACGGAGAAAATAATTAAAAGATGACGCCTTCATGTCTTCTTCAAAAGTTTATAAATGTGGAATTATGAAGGTCATATTCCATGCAATCAGTACTTGGGGAAAAAATCGAATTTGTATTTGTAGCATTGTTTGTTATTTTCTTTGTGAGTAGTGTTTGTCCTTAAGTTCCGTTCTGAATTAATATTAGCAAATCAGGTTAAGATGTATCGACCACTCATCTGAAATCACCTTAGAAGCATAAAGTGATTAGAATTTAAGTTTCATATTCTTACCAGGTTGTGCCAGGAGAGTTGACCATAGTATCTGGGGTTCCCAATTCTGGTAAGAGTGAGTGGATTGATGCACTCTTATGCAATCTTAACAGAAGTGAAGGCTGGAAATTTGCACTTTGCTCCATGGAGAACAAAGTAAGCTAGTTCCTCGTCAATTTGTGTTTTCAATTGTGTGGCATTTGATAAAAGTTTTCACTTGCTGTCTTCATATATGCATGTACAATATGCTGCATCTGCTGTTATTATTTGAAAATTCTTTGAAGTGTAATCCCTGGTGATCTTGCTAAATTAAATGTTATTAAACTGGATTAATCATATTAACTTTTGATGAAACTAAAGTAGCATTTCCAAGTTGTCCATATTTACAATTTATTTGCTTTCCAACAAAACAGTAGCATGAGAAATAATTGTAAATACTCAATTATATGATTGATCAATTTCAAGCAACATGTTTCTGTAGATTTCTAGTTAAGTTGCAGTTTTAAATTACTAATTATGATCATGTCAGTTTTTGTTGTGTGTCCTTGTTTGTTTTTTGTAGATATTAGTTAATGGACCTTTTCAAGCCTCAGTACACTATGTTTATGCATGATGTTTTGTGACTGAAATTCATCTTACTCTTGTCATTTCTCTTTTCTATATAGGTTCGGGAGCACGCTAGAAAACTTTTGGAGAAGCACATAAAGAAACCCTTTTTTGATGCACAGTGAGTTGGGTGAATTCCTTCAGTTTACTCTTTGTTATATTAACCTTGTTTCTTAGTGACCTTTTTGTACTTAGGGTAAGATGTATTTCGTTGCTCACTCAAAAATGCAGTTCCTTTATGACTAACTCAAATAATCTTACAGACTTATTTTGTTAAGTGTTTTTTTTTTGTTTTTTTTTTTTTGATTGTTCTAAAACACACCACACCATCTGGATGGAAAGTCCTCAGTATCATGCCAACCTTGACCATAATGCATGTCCATAACATTGGAAATTATGAGTTGGTTTTCTCATAATATTTCTGTTTGGTTGTTTTGGTAATGGGTATATTTCTTTATTGTAGATGGACAACGAAATCTATCATCAAGTGGAGAAATATAATCCCTTCATAATGGATCAAATCAGTGGTTGAAAATGTTTTCTATTTTTCCTTAGCTTCTGTTTTTTCAGTTGTTATTTCTACTACTATTACAGCTTTTTTTTTTTTTTTTTAAACTCTACTACTATTTTGTTTTTTGTGTCTGTTGGTAACCTTGGTGGGCACCCATGATCACCAACTCGACCTGTCCCAGTTTGGTTATTGAAAAAAAAAAAAAAAAAAAAAAAATGTTTTTTGTGTCTGTTTGGTAAACCTTGGTGGGCACCCATGATCAACCAACTCGACCTGTCCAGTTTCGGTTATTGAAAAAAAAAAAATAAAAAAAAAAAAAACCCTCAAAAAAAAAAAAAAAAAAAAAAAAAATCCCTCAGCCATTAAGCATGAGGTGGCCCACTGCTTACATTTGGCTTGGATTACTAAGTGTCCAAGTCAAGTGTTAAGCCATGAAATGGCTGTAAACATGAGCTAATCAGTTCATTCTGTAGAATTCTTGGCACTTTAATTTAACAATGTGAACATGAGGAAAATGAAGGAGAAGGAAGAGTAGGGCCTTTTATTTGAAGTCCATTCATCCTGCTCTCATTCATTCCTAAAGAAATTTAGGTGGTGAAACATAAGGCTAGACTGGAAACTGTGAGTTTTATATTTCTACTCCTTTTTTCCATGCTTTATTTATTTATTTATTTGTTTATCTTCAACATAGATATGGAGGGACTGCTGAACGAATGACTGTTGAGGATTTCGAGGAAGGGAAGCAGTGGTTGAATGATACATTTTACCTCATAAGGTGAGTTATATTTTAGAGTTTTCTGTCTATCATTGTTAATCCTGTCTGCTTGGTTATTTTAGTTTTGCACGCAGTTATAACCTGCATTGTGGTTTATTTTGGTCAATGCTAGTACCTCGTTTTTACTGCTTGGATCTTGGTATGATTGTTAATGTTCATAGATTAGCATATCGAGCCTATCCTTGAGTATTCAATGTACTGAAGGTCTTCAGCTTTATTTTGCGAATGCTGATTAGGACAGTAAACTGATGTGATTCTGGTGGTCTTAGCTTATAGATTTACACATCTATTTGGATGGTATAATCAAGAGTTTTGGTCATTGGTTTATAGAGAAGAAAAACTTTTTTGCCTATTATTACTTTAATGGAATGCGTTGGAGTATGTGAGTAATCCCACATCGGATAAATACAACTAACTAAAAGGGTATATAATGTGAAGGGTGAACCAACCAAAATGGCTTAAGGCCATTTTGTGTTAAAGGTAAGCCCAACAAGCCAAAAGTTCTAAGCCATTTTGTGTTAAAAGCGTAAGCCCAACCTTCATTATTGAACCCAATATTAACATATAAATAATTTGAATTGTATTTGATTAATTGCTTCCCCTAGGCCTTAGATTCTTCCAAACATTTTGTGTTAAAGGTAAGCCCAACTCATTATAAGCCCAATATTAAATAAATAATTGAATTTGATTTGATTAATTGCTCCTAGGGCCTAGATTCTCAACAAAATGGAATAATTGACCATAAAACTCGGAATAGTATTTCATACGGTTACCTTTATATGATAATTAGTGCTTTGTTTATGGATTTATTTGCTGAGAGAGGTGGTGCAGCTTTTTATTGTACTTTGTGTTCTCCGATATCTAGTATCGATATATTGCAAGGTCTTCTCCTCTGTACCGAAGTAGATGGTCAATGGAGATGAAACTTCACGCATGGTGAGAATACAGATGAATGGTCTATGTTATTAGTAATTTATTCTGTTTTGTACGTTACCGAAATAGGCATAAAGCTGCAAATTTAAGTATTTGATGTAATACTAATTGAGGATCAGACTACCGAAGCTTTTCTCGGGGGCAAAATCTTAAGTAATTGTGAGTTTTTTATTCAGATTAGACAAAGAAGGGAGTTCAGGTTAAGACATTGAATAAGGTCTGGCTAGTGAGAAAAGTAGAGAATTTTTGGTGGTAGCTTCAAACTGATTCTTGGATTGATGTGGCAGGCAACCTTTAAAGATCAAAAAATTGAAGAACAAAGAAGAGAGGAAATATTAATGTCTAGGGTTTATAGGTATTTTGTGAAGACTATTCTGTGTCCTATTAATTAGGATTGTGAATCCCAAAATATATATTAACCAATTCTATATAGGAAATAACCTCACTAAATGACAAAATACAAATGACTGAAGTGACTTATTTTAGACCGAAATGTTGCATTGTGCCCGAGGATAATATTTTCCAAACCTTGATGTGATGAGAAAATTTTGAAAAGTTGAGAAGGTTGGACTGTACCCCCGCAGCTGTTCGGAAGGGGGGGTGGGGGGGCGGGGGGGCGCTGGACATGGGGAGGATACAGGGGAGGCCCCATAATGCTAAATCTGAGGGTCTTACTAGTTTGTCATGTAATGCTTATCGTTAAAGTGTTGAAAGAAGAAGGAATATATATGATTCTTGGAGCTCTCAAATCACAATGTCTTTTGATGAGTTAGCAGTTTGATGTGCTATTTTCAACTATTTATTTTTTAAAATTTTTTGATTAATACTTGAAAAATGATATGACGATTTTGATATGCTCAGGTTTGATCGAACTGTTGTCTTTCTGATTTATTCCATGATATTGTTCCTTAAGGTGATGTCATTATCTATATGCTTTTCGTATGACCATATAATAGATGTGAAGATGACAAACTTCCAAGCATAAATTGGGTTCTTGATCTTGCAAAAGCAGCAGTTCTGAGGCATGGAGTGCATGGACTTGTAATTGATCCCTACAATGAGCTTGACCATCAGCGTCCTATTAGCATGTGAGGTTTTGACGCTTGTTTCATCTTCGTTCCTAAGTTCTTCACAATTTTCCACCTTTCCACTTTATATACGTATGTTTACCATTGTTGCATTGAAACTACTGCATTATTTGAATTTCTAAGTGGTTATGATATCCTTTATCTTTTTGACAATTGCTGCTAATTGTAGAATAGCTAGTATTATTATTGGTCATAGCTTTAGAATGTCAGATTGGTGCAAAGACTAAGCTGAAAATGTCACCACCATTTTTTTGGTCCACGGATCTTTTAAGTTCTGGTTATTGTTGATGCATTTACTTAACATCCTGATCAATTTGTAAGCTTCTTTCATTTTAGAGGCTTTAAGTTCCCATTAATATAATTTTTAAGTAATTAAACTTACTGCTAATGGTAGAATGGTTGGTAGTATTATTTTTTCATAGCTTTAGAATGCTGGATTTGTCCAACTTTTAAGCTGAAAATGTTACTGCTCCTTATCTGATCTATAGAGCTTTAAAGTTCTGGTTATTGTTGATGCATTTATTTAACATTCTTGCATTAGACAATCTGGTCAAGTTGTAAGCTTCTTGCATGTTAGAGTCTTTCAGTTCCCATTAATATAAATTTCAAAGTAATTACAATTAAGGATTTGATTTATTCAGTTGGCTCAGGTCCAGGTATGTACTGAATTCTGGTGACTATGAATGTCCCTCGTATCTCTGAAGAAATTTTGGAAGTGTTTCTTCATGTATTATTTATCTTTACTTATTTCTTGCAAGTGTTCCTGGCTTAGGTTAGGCTCTTTTTCTTGAAGAAATAGTTGTATGTCACAGTGTATTTGTTGGCAACTTTAATCCATATTTGGGCATTTCACCACATAGGCTACCTATATTTTTTTTTTTCCCCAATCTTTCAACTCTTAGAAACTAATGCACCCCTCTCCTATGGGTACATGGATATGAAAATTTTCTGTTCTGCACTGCACAACCCTCTAATTGTATGATAATACAAGGCTAATCTCAATCACCACAATTCATTCATTCTTGTATTTTCTACTCATCTATGTTGCACGGAAATGGAAACGAAGAAATGTGGAAATGCGGAAACAGTACGGGGGAACGATAATAAATATAATTTTACACGGTGAAACTGTCTTTTATACATGGAAAAGGATACGACGGAACGTTTCCAAAATGTGTAAATGCCTATGACTAGGAGTTTCTGTAAATGATAGTTACTCATTATAGAAAATAGATCTTGGTGAAAATAAACTGAAGGAATAAGCTCATCCGAAATGTCAAAAGAAAACTAAAATAATTATATGAGTTTTTTTCTTGTGATAATTAGTCCTCGTGTTGGAGGTTATAGATTTTACAGTTTGTCCTTGAAACATGCAATTTTGTTGTGACAGGACTGAAACAGAGTATGTAAGTCAGATGCTTACACTGGTCAAACGATTTGCTCAACATCACTCTTGCCATATTTGGTTTGTTGCACATCCCAGACAGGTTAGTTACCATGAGGCTTGCTTTTATTTAATTATTTCTGAACTGCAGCCACTTTTCTGACCTGTGTAATTTTCTAACAGTTACACCATTGGGTCGGGGCTCCTCCAAATCTGTATGATATAAGTGGCAGTGCCCACTTCATAAACAAATGTGACAATGGGATTGTTATTCATCGTAACAGGGATCCACATGCTGGACCTCTAGATCAAGTTCAGGTCGGTTACATGTGCATGTCCATTTGTGCTATGAAATTATTCATTATTTATCAGCACACATGTGCAGTGTTTTATGCAGAGAGAGAGAGAGAGAGAGAGAGAGAGAGAGAGAGAGTATTTGTCTGTTTGTGCAAGGATGTGTTTCTGACTCATTTTTCTCTTCATCATTAAAATTTAATTTTGTAATTACTAGATATAAGTGAATTTCTAATTTTTGTAATATGCAGGTATGTGTGCGGAAGGTGCGAAACAAGGTTGTTGGAACCATAGGCGAAGCTGTCTTGTCATATAATAGGTATGAAAACACTATGTTATGTTTTCAATATCTGAATTTGAACATCTGCAAGAAAATTTCTTGGGTTCGAAATTATTGGGATGCTTTGTGTCAAATACAAGACAACTTATTTGAGTTTCTTGAGAATTGAGATTCAATTGCATCATATCAAGGTTATGGATCAAAATTTTGATCAATCCGGCAACATGGCCTTTGACAGGGTGACCGGCGAATTCATGGATATCGATTAATGATCTGGGAAGAAGATGGCCAACTGTATCATCTTGTTGAAAAGCACTTGTATATTCCAGTAGGAGGTATAGATTAAGATGATATATTGCTGAAATCTCTCTTTTCTTTTTCATTTTTTTTTTTCTGTAAATTTTTTTCCTAGAACTGTCCTATATTAAGGTGATCACTATACCATCAAAATTGTTGTTTAATTATGGTAGGTAACCCAGTAATCTAATTTTTGCAAGCTAGTGCTTTATTTCTGTAAATCAAATCTTTGAAGACAAGATTTTGATTCATCTTTAAATATCTTCTGACTAGGCGCCACTTAGGCTTCACTCATGATCTCGAGACATGAAATGACTAAGTCGTCCACTTATTATTTTTGTTGTCCCAAATCATTTTCCTTTGCTAAAAATCTCCATTTCAGTCTCCTGCTGCCACCCTGCCACAAGAGATAGGGGTTGGTGTGGCAATAGAAGGCTGAGATGAAGCAAGAGGGATTTCTGGTTTTCATGAATTAGAGCAAAAAAAAAAAAAAAAAAAAAGAAAAGAAATTGATAGAAGGATAGGAGGTTTGGTTGTGGGCAATAGACAGGGCTTGAGATGAAGCAAAGAGGGATTTCTAGGTTCATGATTAGAGCAAAAAAAAAAAAAAAATAAAAAAGAAAAGAAAAGAAAATTGGGACCAAAAAAATCGTAAGTGGCAATTCAGTTATTTCATGTTTGGAGATCACTTGTTTATCACGCTGAACAAGCAGCCTATTGTCGTGCCTAGTCAGCCAAATCTTTTTGGCTATAACGTTGTTCCAATTATCCTAGTGGCAATTGCGGCGGGCTACATTTAAGCCCGAAAAAAAAAAAAAAAAAAAAAAAAAATAGCATAGCCAAATTATTTTGGAGGTTGAAAAAAAAAAAAAAAAAAAAAAAAAAAAAAGAGCATAGCAAATTATTTTGGGGTTGAAATATTTGATTGGGGGCATTTTTCTATTTAGATAGAAAATTCAAAGTTTGGACATTTAATTTATAATTATATCACGGAAAATTGCAAATTTTACATTTAAAGATATGTATTTTTGCTTTTTCGATTAACATTAGTTACGAGCTTCGTTTCATAATATTTAGTTACATTTCAGAAAATAATTTGTTTCAAAATATTTATTGTATTTGTAATTTTAAAATCTAATAAATATTTTTTTTCATGTTTACCTTTTATACATGCTATAATTATTATTTCAATTTAATGGTTTTCTTAGAGAATTAATATTAAATTGAAGGTAACATGGTTAATTTATTCAATAATTTATTATATTTTAGACAAATTTAATAATTTTTTTAAGGGATATAAAATTTCAAATGTGAAATTTAAAACGTGATAAGTATTATGGAATAGAGATGATATGTGGTTATTATTTTATTATTGTATTTTTTTATTTATTGAAATAAGTTGCCTTGTAAATTTAGCTTTTTAGAAAACAAATAACCATGTTATAAATTAAATTAATTTGAGAATATCTTATACTAAAATGAAAATTTAAATTTAAGGTATAAAAAAAATTAATAAAATGGTACAACGATACAAATTGTCGCTAAAAAATGGAAAAGAATATAGGTCTTCTTAGCTGTGGAGTTGACCACAATTAATCAATAATGGGAAACATTTTTATAGTTTCAGAGATACAGCTGTCAAGGTATGCATTATATCGGTTCGGTTTAAATTAAATTCGATCTGTACATTCAAATTGAATGAATTAAATTTTTTTAAAAAAGTAACCAAATCAAAATTATAATTATAATTAAATTAAATTAAATTAATTTAGTTCGGTCTAATTTTTAAATTTTATTATTTTTTAGGATTTTAAGAATCATATTAAATTGAAAATTTTTTTTCTATAAATCAAAACCAAACTAAAAAGTTTAAAGTTGAACCGAATCAAATCCCACCTCACAAAGCTGTCCAGCCATACGCAATTGTGACAACCTATAGGTGTGGTGTGCCCCTAGATAGACAGAGCCATGTGGTGTGGACCAATAAATAACTGCCATGTGGCAGTGTGGCAGACCCCCCCGCAAATTCAGGAATAATTTGCTGGCCGGAAAAGGTCAAAAGACACAGACATGCGCAGAAACAGTCTAAAAGGTCCTTAATTATTCCTACACATAGAACAGAACAGTTAAGGGCAAGCTCTAGCGCCCTAATCCGGCCGAGCTGAGTTGGAACTTATTTCTGCGCTGTAAAAAAAATTTAGCTCGTCTCGAAATTCGATGAAATTAGATATTTTAGATTTGAATTTGGCTCGATGAAAGTTCGAGTTCAATTCAAGCTCAATTTGGAGTTTTAATTAAAAAAATTTTAAATTTAAACTCGACTTGAAGTTCGATATTTAAAGAAGTTTAAAATAAATATGATATATATGTATATATAAAAACTCAATAAGGTTTGACGAACTTTCGAATTGAACATCATTAAATTTGAGTTTGAACTTGATTCGAGCAGAGTTCTTTTAAATTTTTTTGAGCCGAACTCAAACAGACAGCGAACGTGCTTTTGGCTCATGTACACCCCTAGCAAGCACATCACAGCAACCTTTCCTGCTTGAGTTGATTATGAGAAAACCAAGGCTTTATTTGAAGAAAATTAAGGCTTTATTTTTTTTATTTTTGAGTTGATTATGAGAAAACTAAGGCCTTATTTGAAGGAAGAAAAATATGCGAGGAAAATATAAAGGAAAATGATTTTTTTAATTTGTTTGGAAAATATAAAGGGAAATGAGGTTTTGATTTGGTTAAAAAAATTAAGGCTTTTTTGGATTTTTTTTTTAAGAAAAGAAAATATGTAAAGAGAATGTAAATGGATATAATTTTTGAGAAAAACTTACTTAGACCGGGTCTATAGCTCCACTTATGTACCAACCAGTAAAATTATAAAGTGAAGGATGGACCCGTCTAGGCAAATTTTTTCTACAATTTTTGAATTTGGTTATAAAAAAAAAAAAAAAATAAGACTTCTTCATTTAGACATTATTAGATTTTTCTTTTTTTTTTTTTTGACTTTCTTCATTTAGACATTATTAGATTTTTTTCCTTTTTTTTTTTTTAAGGAAAAGAATTGTTAAGGATAATCTATAAAGTGAAATGACTTTCTTTTGTTTGGAAAAAAGTGAGAAAATTATCCCTCCAAAAAAAAAAAAAAAAAAAGAATGAGAAAATATCATTAAAATTAAAAAATTTGCACAATTTTTTTTTTTCTGGGCAATAAAATTGGAATCTCCTAAATTGAGAAGAAAATATGAATGAGTTGAAAATTGCATTATTTAATACCAAATATCAATCTATTTTTACTTTTCTTTCATTTTTTTTTCTCTAAAAAAAAAAAAAAAAAAGAATGAGAAAAATATCATAAATAAAAATTTGCACAATTTTTTTTTCTGGGCAATAAAATTGGAATCTCTCTAAATTAGAGAGAAAATAATGAATGAGTTGAAAATTGCATTATTTAATACCAAATATAATCTATTTTCTTTCTTTCATTTTTTTTTCTCTTTCATCCAAACACATTTGTAAAAAAATAACTAAAGAAGGAAAATATTTAATACTTCAATATTTTCTGCATTTCTCTCCTCCACTATTTTTCTTCCCCTCTTTTTTCAAACAAAGTCTTAATAAATTATAACAAAAGAACTATATAATTAGATGGTTATAATTGCAAGGATCATTAATTAATTTTTAAAAAATTAGAGGTTCTAGTTGGTGTAATATGCCATAACACAATAACTAAATAATAATTCACCCAAAATAAAAAGAAGAAAAATAAATAATATTTCTTTATATATATTATATATATTGCCTTGGCTTGGACAGCATGTCTTTGTAAATGCTTGATGAATCAAAATCTATCATGTGAGATTTCCATGTTTTTGTAGTTGGTGGGTAGTATTTGCTGTCAAATGCCAATCAAAACAGGTAGTCTTTGATAATCACTTATATATATATATATATATATATGTGTGTGTAGTTTGAAACTAACGGTGGTTGGCATAGAGTGGATGAGACTTCTTCTCTTTTAATTAAAAATCTCTAGTTCGAGCCTTGTATGAAAAATGCCATGTTGACAGAGTCGCCCTCTATATAAGCTCTGAAGTATTCGAATCGGAACCGGATATAGTCAGAATAGAGTGGGCTTTTAGATACCAGTGGAAAAATTTCCAATTCTTGTTGTGATGTTAATGAATATATGCCATCAGTTAGTCCAAAGCATTAGACATACTAAATTTTATATAAATAGATGCGTTTTTCTTGTTATCAAAAAATTATTATTTTAAGACACTTGGAAAATTGAGGAAATATATGCTTCCAACGAAATTTTCATGCACAACTATTATTATTAGCATATTAAACAGAAGAATATGTCAGAGCATCGGTTTTTAACTGACATTTTCTAACTGAATAATGAACAGAGATTGCAAAAGATCATTATGCTAATAATTTAATGGCTGGATTAATTATATTATCATAAATAAAATTTCAAATTCAATTCAAATTTTTTTTTTTTAGTACAATTCAATTCATATTATGAGTTCTTGGGTTTGTGATAGTATGAGTTAGTCTTTATATATCACACTAGATTTTAACAATTATATAGCAGTTGAAAGACTATGTAATATATCCTTAAAAAAAAAAAAAAAGACTAATTAATAACACCAAAAAATTGCTAACAGGTGGCGGTTTGATTGATATTTTCACTTATGTTAGAAGTGAGAAGTCTCGAGGTCGAGTCCCTTCGATCACATGTGTTTTTATCAATTTGGTGAGCCAAGGAGAGGATTATCCTTATTATGTAGATTGCATTGTTATTTCGGCCTATAAAACTCTCCAATAAATTAAAAAAATAACATAAGAAAATTCAAAAAAAAAAAAAACAACACCACTCTTTTTTTTTTTTTAATCTCTTCACTTTTATTAAACTCAGATCTGTTTTTCTATTATAGATTTGTTTTTGGTTTTTATTGTTTTACTTCCATAGAGAGTTTGGTTCATTTTTTTGTGGGGGGTTTATTACTAAATAAAAGTTTAATATTTGATTCTATTTGATTTGAGCCTTTATATCTTGATTTGTAAATGTGGACCTCCATCTATGAAATCTGATAGTGCAATTTGTTCCGATGCATAATGATGAAATTTATCTGTATAGGTCATATGTTGTAAGTTTTTAAAAAATCAATTTAGGAATACAAGATTTAGAGGAGTTATTATTTTATCGTCTAAATCAATTAAAGAATTAGTTGTTACTATGAAAATTTACATCTTTTGTTAAGATCATCTTCAAGTAGAAACATATAATATTGTCTTTCTTTTATTTTTAATTTTATTATTCAAAAAAAATATATATAATCTTTTGATTTGTTAAAGTATCAATGTACTTTATTAGTTTCTGACAGTGAAATTCCATAAATGATCCATAAAAGTATTTGTTATTTCTAATGTTTGATATTATAATTAATGAATTATATATATATTTTAAAAAAGACGTCACAAAAACTGGAGAAATAATTCTCAAAAAATACAAACAAATATATTTTCATAAATAAAATTAGTTTGAGATGGGTCTACAGTCGACCCATACACCAAACTAATAAAATTATAAATTTTTAAAAATTATTAATATTTTTATTTTTTTTTAGTGTGGTAATAAATCATTTATTTTAATAAAAAAAATTATATTTTCGTTAATTTCGTTTAGAAGGGATGCCACTCATATGTTCTAGTCAAAGCAATCCCTTAGCATATGACATTTGTCTAAGTCGATGCCGTTGATGATACCAGATCAACGTTTTGTTGCCAGACAAAAACTGTGGGTCCCAAAGGATTCTCCCACCCAAAGTATTGCTGGCCTCCAGGCTAGCAAGACCCTTGGGAAAAAGGAATCCCCCAACGGCTACAGCATGCGGTGGCTGGCACCAGGTAGGTGACCGTTTGTGGGCCCCTTGTTTTTTGAATTCCTAAAAAATATATAACCGTTACAAAACTTCCCCTCTTAGCCATAACTCTCCAAGAACCAGTGCCAACTACACAGCTAAAACCAAACCAGAAAGAAGATCTTGGAGGCTTGGAGCCAGAAAAGACTAACCGAGAAATCCAAGATTTGAGGTCTGTTTCATTTCCTTTCATTGTTGCTTCTTCTTGCTTATTCTAAAACTTTTTTATTTAAATTTTGTTATTAATATTCTTTGACACAATCTTCTTATATTGTCCCCTGACATTTTTTTTGTTAATTGTTTGTTGTTTCAGTTTGGTGTAACCATGACTGTTGAGGCTAAAGTAGAGGAAACCCAAATGGCTCAGGTTGTTATTCCTGAAGAAGAGCCTAAAAAGATTGTAGAAGAAAGCAAGAAAGATGTTCAAGTGGATAATGAAGTGAAACAAGTTGTTAGTGATGATGGGCCTAAGCCTAAAACAGTTCAAAAGAGTTCTTCTTATAAAGAAGAGAGCAATTTCTTATCCGATCTTAAAGATTGTGAGAAAAAAGCCTTGAATGAGCTCAAATCAAAGCTCGAAGAAGCTATTCTTGGAAATAATATTTTCAAGAAAGAGGAGATAAAGAAGAAAGAGAAAGAAAGCGAAGCGAAAGAAGGAGAAGAAGGGGAAAAGAATGAAGAAGTGAAGAAAGAAGGAGATGAAGAGAAGGAAAAACAAGAGAAAGATTGCGAAGAAGAGAAGAAAGTAGAAGGAAATGAAATTGACCAAGATATTGCTCTTTGGGGAATTCCTCTTTTGCCTAGCAAAGGAGCAGAAGGCATAGATGTTATTCTCTTGAAGTTCTTGAGAGCTAGAGAGTTCAAAGTCAATGATGCCTTTGAAATGCTAAAGAAAACCCTTCAATGGAGGAAAGAATCCAAGATTGATTCAATCTTGGAAGAAGATTTACAGGTAGATCTAAGCTCGGCCTTTTACATGAATGGCATTGATAGAGAAGGTCACCCTGTTTGTTACAACATATATGGAGTATTTGGAAATGAAGAGCTTTACAAAAAAGCACTTGGAACTGATGAGAACAGAAAGCAGTTCTTGAGATGGAGATTTCAGCTGATGGAAAAGGGAATTGGAAAACTTGATTTGAAGCCTGGTGGTGTTACTTCTTTGCTTCAAATTAGTGATCTGAAGAATTCTCCTTCTCCTTCAAAGAAAGAGCTTAGAGTTGCCATGAACCAAGCTGTTGGGCTTTTGCAAGACAATTATCCTGAATTTGTTGCAAGAAATGTAAGTTCCGTAAATATGTTGCTTGTTCTTGCTTCGAATTCTATTTATTCATTCTGTTTCCACAATAGTCTGACTTGTTTATTTGTGATATAAATTGCAGATATTTATAAATGTTCCATTTTGGTATTATGCTTTAAATTCTCTGTTATCACGTTTCTTAACCCAAAGAAGCAAGAGCAAGTTCGTTGTTGCTCGTCCTGCTAAGGTCACTGAGACCTTACTCAAGTAAGTTGTTATCTTTTGTTATTTTATTTTGAATATTGTTGAAGATATGTGGCAAGATTGCTGATAAAAACCTGGTAATTTTAAAAGGTACATTCCAGCAGAGGAAATCCCTGTTCAATATGGTGGTTTCAAGAGAGAAAGTGATTTTGAATTCTCCAAGGAAGATGGTGAAGTTTCTGAGCTCATCATCAAATCAGGATCAACTGCAACTATTGAGATCACTGCAGGAGAGGTACTAAAATAAAGACAAAAGAAAAAACAAATTTGTTTTGATTTCCTTTCCTGTTTAGAGCACATTTTCTAATTAATTAAGAAACTTTATTTCTGTTTAATGACAGACTTAATTGCTATTTGATGACAGGTTGGAGCTACATTACTATGGGACTTGACTGTTTTGGGGTGGGAAGTGAATTACAAGGAAGAATTTGTACCAAATGATGAAGGGTCATACACCATTATAATTCAAAAGAACAAGAAAATGAGTTCAACTGAAGAACCGGTTAGAAACACTTTCAAGAACACTGAACTTGGAAAGATTGTTCTCACTGTTGAAAATAATTCAGGCAAGAAGAAGAGAGTTCTATATCGCTACAAGACCAAGAAAAGTGCTTCCTTCTGAAATATTAATCTTTATATATAAATTTTATTGTTAACCCTTTGGTTATGACATTCTTTTTAGGGTGGAAAGTGGAAAAATTCATTCTTTTTTTATGCAGGGGATATATAATGATCCTCTGCTTTGTTTTTCTTTTTATGAATCTTTTGCTTAATATGGAGAGTTTCAATGTTACAGATTGGTTTACATATATGTACAAGTAATAAATTAAAGATTGATTTGGCTTAACTTTTATAGCTTACTAGTTCTTCACATTGTTCTTAAAAATCAATGATTAGCATGTGTGATCAGGATGGTGATTAAACTTTTCAAGATAAGCAATTTTTTAATTTTTCTTTCTAAGTTAAATTAAATGGTCATCAACTTTTTATAATTCATATTCATTACTTTTATCAATTTTCCCTACTTGGTCCATTGGTTATCAGTTTTTTTTCTCTTTAGGTAGAAAAGTTTAATTTATATCAATTGATTCAAACTCAGTTATAAATGGGTTAATTATTATTTACTTCCTGAATAGTAAAGTGTAAAGATTTTGACAACTACGTCAAGTGAAATTTCTGGAAATTAAATTTGCATTATCATATTTATGAAAATTGAGCTAGAGATGTCAATGTACCATATATAATCTTATGATTAATGTGGCATAGTCTAATATGAATTACCTATATATAGCTTAAATTGAAAATATCACAAGTTATAATGTCTAATTCAAGGAGAAAGAATCAGGAAGAAAAAGTAGCAAGTGATTTAGTGGGAAGATAACTTCGAGGGAACTTCAACCTTGCTTATTTAGAACACAAATATTGCAAAAAGAGAAAAGAGAGAGACAATTATAACAACTCAAGCAAGAAATATGTGTGTGAAATAATAAGGTAGAGAGCCCTTATTTAAGTGTAAATGGTGAAAAAGATTGCAAAAATAGGGGAAAAGGACTAAAAATTTGACTAGTGGGACTCAGGACGTGCACGTACTGCCGCGGGTGCATGTTAAAAGCATTTCCAATGCAATCATGGATTGTTTTAATTTATTTGTCACGTCTGAAAAGTTAAAAATAAAAATATTTTCTAATGCTCTTGTCTATTTAGTTTGGGATAGCGTGAGTTAACTTTTTATTCTTCTTTTTATGTTTTTTATTTTTCTCTTACTCTTCTTTTATTTGCATTCAAATTTCTTTTCACGCTGAAGTTGATTTCTTCTTCATGCTCAAGTCTATCTAACAAATACCATCACTGGAAGTGCAAAATACCAAATAGAGTGTAAAAGAAAAGTCCTAGCAATTGGTATACGCAACCATGGCCTGGCAATCTAGTAATAAACCAAGAAGGCAGAGAATAATATTTTTAGTTTACTGTATTTAGTTATAAGTCTAATTTTAATTACATATAATTTTGAAAAATAAAATACACATCATCAGAAAATTTTAATATAATGAGGATGCATTGTAGAGTCATTTTTAAAATCTAACGTATACAAATACATATGCAGCCACATCATTATCCACAACTTCTATTTATTAAGACAAATCAGCCACAATCCATAGTTGCATTGGAGATGCACTTATTAAATTATTAAAACATAATAATCATTTTAAGATTATTAGCTGATATTTTTATGGAATAACTATAATATGAGTTTTTGCAAGCTATACTACTATTTCAATTCTAAAAAAAATAAGTGAGTATGGATGAACATACACAAAATAACATGTACAATACCTATACTTCGTACATTAGTTTCACACACACGCACATATATATATATATATATATATATATATAGCATGCATTTTCCCTAAGAAGTTGACTCGTGACATTTCTTAAATGAATACTCTTTTCTTACTTTTTCTACATAAGATTTTTTGCGATAACACATAGGACTATAATGCCATATAGAACTCTTAAATTTTGATACTACACATATTTTAATTATTAGTTATAATGTTATATAAATATTGATATTAATTATCATAATTAATATTAAGACAAAATCAGCACAACTCCATAGTTGGCATTGGGAGAGATTGCACTTATTAAATTATTAAAAATTAAATAATTCATTTTTAAGATTATTAGTGATATTTTTTATTGGAATAACTATAATATGAGTTTTTGCCAAGCGTTATTACTACTATTTCAATTTCTAAAAAAAATAGTGAGTATTGGATGAACATACCACAAAATAACATTGTACAATACCTATACTTAGTACATAGTTTCCACAACACGCACATATATATATATATATATATTATATATAGCATGCATTTTCGCCTAGAATTGACTTCGTGACATTTCTTAAAATGGAATACTCTTTTCTTTACTTTTCTACATAAGATTTTTTGCGATAAACACATAGGACTATAATGCCATATAGAACTCTTAAATTTTGATACTACAATATTTTAATTATTAGTTATAATGTTATAAAATATTGGGGGATATTAATTGATCATAATTAATACATATTAGTAAAATTAATTATAATATTAGAAAATATTTGTAACCTATCTTTTTCAATTTAAAATTACATAATATTGTTTTATTCATTCAATATCATATTAATATGTATTAAATAAAGTTTAATTAATATTTAATTTTATTATCCTCCATTTTTTAATTAATATAATTATCATAAATATTGAACGTTAATGCATCATATTTAATATGTATCTATAACTTCATCTCTCGTCTCAAATTAAGTGTTATTTATGTGATTTGATACTTGGAATTATCATTATAATCGATGCATAATTTATCATTTTTTATAATGAATGAATATTTTTAGTTATTTAAAAGATCATGATTAGAGAAGGTTAATAGTTGAAATATTTATTATAGTTTTATATAATGATTGAATAATTCAAACATCAGGTTTTAGCTATTTCCTGGTTTAAAATTGTACATATTCAGGTTGTCTTATTAGTCTTTAATAATAATATATCTTAATTTCCATTAATTTTCTTATTCCTACAGGACTATAAATAGATTAGAGCTCTTTGACGGTTTAGTGAGATCAATTTTTTCTTTTTCGTCTATTCCAATAATTCTTATAACAATTTCTTTTTCAAATTGATATATTTTTTCTCTTTTTAATTCTATTACTATATCAAATTAGGGAAAATTTACATAAAATCCAGATAACAAAAAAGGCAGTTTACATATGAAATTATCATTAAGATCCAATATATACACTGTTCTATGATCTAAATTTCTATGAGTCCATTTCCAGTATTCTTATTTATTTTTATTATTTTTAAATCTATCACCCTTACAGGCAAAACTTATAATTCACAAATAAATAAATTCAATATCAATTATTTCAACTCTAAATCT
The DNA here is from genome assembly GCF_014843425.1 of Jatropha curcas. Next base: position 3,185,630 of record NW_023590789.1, on the reverse strand, counting down.
TATATTTTTCTGTGTCATATTTTACTATTAGACATCAATTTTTACTATTAACTGTAGCTGTAATATATTACTGATTTGAAATAGTATTGTTCCGTTAATTTAACTAATTTCAACAAGAGCATTGATAAATATGTAAAATTGTAACATCATACTATCTAAAATTATAAAACTGTTTTTTCTTAATTAAAATTCATATATTTTTTTTATCCAATGGAAAAAGTCACTTTTTCTACGGAAGGTTTGCAAGAGGAGAAAGATGTATTGAGGATGGAGATAGATGAAGATGCGTCCCACGTAATAAGGGTATTTTGGTATTTCAGGTAAAATTAATGGAAAAAGTCACTTTTTCTACGGAAGGTTTGCAAGAGGAGAAAGATGTATTGAGGATGGAGATAGATGAAGATGCGTCCCACGTAATAAGGGTATTTTGGTATTTCAGGTAAAATTAATGGAAAAAGTCACTTTTTCTACGGAAGGTTTGCAAGAGGAGAAAGATGTATTGAGGATGGAGATAGATGAAGATGCGTCCCACGTAATAAGGGTATTTTGGTATTTCAGGTAAAATTAATGGAAAAAGTCACTTTTTCTACGGAAGGTTTGCAAGAGGAGAAAGATGTATTGAGGATGGAGATAGATGAAGATGCGTCCCACGTAATAAGGGTATTTTGGTATTTCAGGTAAAATTAATGGAAAAAGTCACTTTTTCTACGGAAGGACTAAAAAGCTAGACAGATGCAAATGTTATGAACTGTGAAATAATTTGTTCAAACAACGAAGATGAACCAATGTACTTTGTAAAAACTAGGGACTCTGAAAATAATTTTTTCTTGTTTTTATTTAAAAAAACAATTCATTTCATCAAATTTAAATTTAAAACACAGGAATTGAGTTGAAATTGACTTTAACAATTGAATAATATTTATTATGACATCATATGATAATATCGCAGATTGCCAAACCACTAGGATATGTTGAATTGGAAATCAATTGCAATTAATAAGCAATTCAATGTGACTTTTTCCATTATCTTTCTTTTTTTTTTTTTTGAAAATGACTTTTTCCATTATCAAATGTCAAGTCATTTTCATAAAAAAAATTTAAACTTAAATTGATAAAATCAGATTTATTTTAAAAATAAAAAGTCAATAAATATGATTCAAATGGAAAAAGTCATTTTCATAAAAAAATTTAAACTTAAATTGATAAAACAAGATTTATTTTCAAAATAAAAAGTCAATACACATGATTCAAAATGGAAAAAAGTCATTTTCATAAAAAAAATTTAAACTTCATAAAAAAATTTAAACTTTAAATTGATAAAATCAGATTTATTTTTCAAAAAAACTTAAATTGATAAAATCAGATTTATTTTCAAAATAAAAAGTCAATAAATATGATTCTTTTTTTTTTTTTTAAATTTCTTCGAAAATCAAATAGATTATGTCATGAGAAAAGTTTTTATTTATGTTTTTATGTTTTTTTATTATTATTATTATTGACTAAAAGCCAAAGAATAATGATTATCTTACCAGAATTGGTGGATAATTAAAAACTTTAGATGGATCATATTGTAAAACTGCTATCTATTAAATTTTGATTTTGACCAATCGAATATTTCAATTTATAAAACTGCCAAAAAAAAAAAAAAAAAAAAAAAAAGTTAATTAGCTCAATCAAATGGTTAATTTCTCTACAAGTAATTGAAGATGGAGATCAATTAGATGCGAGTCCAACACTCAAAACTTCTTTTAAAATATTAAACCAATAAAATATTATTATAAAATTACAAATGAAAATATTACATAAATTGATGCTCACATAGCAAACATTTATTGTAAAAACTATTGAACTACATATTGTAGAAGCACTTATTTATATTTATTTTTATTTTGACCATCAAATTTTATACTCTATGCATGAAACTGAATTGTCAAAATTGAAAAAGATTGTTTTAAAAGTTGTGTAATCACACATCAAAATTAATATTATATATATAAAAATAACAAAATTCAAAAAAAAAAAAAAAGTGTCACTGCTAGTATGCAGATGTATATAACGTTACCAAATGGAAAAACTTGTTTAGACCCGGTTCATAGCCCTACTCATGAACTAAATAAATGAAATTTAGAATTTTCTAAAAGATATTTCAATTTTATCTTTTTTTTTTAATTTATGATTAGAAATACACTCGTTTCAATAAAAATATTGAATTTTATTGGTTTGGTGCATAGGTGGGAACATGGACCCAATTTAAATAAGTTTTTCTCTTATCAAATTTCTATCTTTAAGGACATAACAGATTTTCCATGGAGTTTAAAGTCCCATAATTTTTTATTTTTATTAAGTATAAAGAGTGAATTTATATTTTTAGGCCCGCAATATAGTGCTGCAAGGAAATGGGTAAATGCTGATTTCTGCCGTGTAAGTAAGGTGAGGTAATGAAATTGGTACTTGATATTTCCTTGATGATGGAACTAGTTTTAAAATTATATGCATGCACTAACTAATGTTGATAAATTAAATTAACTTCCATTTGTTCCAAAATTAAAATATAACAGTTATCATTATATTGACGTAATTATTTTTGGATCAATGAAAATTGATACGAGTGAAAATGACTTGAGTTCCTGAAGCAAGAGACCGAATCATCAATCATTGTAAATAAAGAAAATTTCCGCTTATAGGACTAATACATTGCTTAGCCCAATAAGCTAGAGACACCTATAGTATAAACAAAAAATGATCGTTTTTTGTATAGCACTATTTTGTCTTTTTTTTTTTTTCTTTCTCAGTGGTCATAAATATTCTCATTTGAACCCAAATATTATTTATAATTAGTTTGATATGTAGGTAGATATATACACCGAGTGTAGATAAATCTTTTTCCATGGGATAATAATAACTATTCGCATATTATAATTTCAAATTAAATTAATGCAGTACGTAGAAGAAGAAGAAATATGAATAGTCAAACATCAATTTTCATCAAGTTGTTTCCATGAAAGTTTGTTTTTTATTTCTTGAAATTGAACTTTCTACGTACCCATCTAATTTCATCTCGAGAAACTCGATCTAGATGGGCTTGACATTGTCCTCTCTTCAAGAGGCAAGAAATTTTTGCAATCCTAATTCAAATTTTCAATTTTGCAAAACAAGAAAAGTTTTATTCTCTCCCCTATAAATATGGTGGAACCCTCTAAAACAGAACCACATCCAAAACAAAAAAGCAATACCCTATACCACAAAATATGATTTCTTCAAAATTGTTGCCGCTTCTTTTTTCTTTTTTTCTCTTCTCATCTTCTTGGGTAACAACAACTTCAGCTCAACCCATGAAACCTCAAGTGATCGTCACCCCATTGAACCTTTCCCATATTCAAGCTACCATTACGTGTTCTAAAAAACATGACATGCAAATTAGAATCAGAAGCGGTGGCCATGGTTATGAAGGTCTTTCCTACGTTTCTCCAATCCCATTTGTCATTCTTGATCCAATTAACCTTCAATCAATCACCATTGATGCAACCAACAAAACTGCATGGGTTCAAGTTGGTGCAACAATAGGCAAACTTTATTATAGTATTGCAGAGCAAAGTCAAAATCTTGCTTTTCCGGCCGGTGTTTGCCCTACTGTAGGGATTGGCGGCCACTTTAGTGGAGGAGGATATGGCTTGTTACTAAGAAAATATGGGCTCGCCGCAGATAATATTATTGATGCTCAACTTGTTGATGTTAATGGAAGGATTCTTGATAGAGCTTCAATGGGTGAAGATCTTTTTTGGGCTATTCGCGGTGGCGGTGGAAATACTTTCGGAGTGGTTGTTGCTTGGAAAATAAACTTAGTTGAAGTTCCTTCTACTGTCACTGTATTTACAGTAGAAAAAACGCTAGAACAAAATTAGTTGAAGTTCCTTCTACTGTCACTGTATTTACAGTAGAAAAAACTCTAGAACAAAACGCGACTGAGATTGTTCATCAATGGCAATATGTTGCTGATAAGTTCAGTGAAGATTTATTCATTAGGGTTATCATCGAAAGAGTTAATTCCAGTAGAAATACCACAACGATAAGAGCCGCATTTAATTCTTTGTTTCTTGGCGGAGTTGACAGGCTACTTCCATTAATGCAAGAAAGTTTTCCTGAACTAGGGCTAGTTAAAGAAGACTGTATTGAAATGAGTTGGATCGAATCTGTTCTTTATTTCGCTGGATTTTCAAACTCATCATTAGAGATTTTGCTTGAAAGGACTCAACCGAACGTAAGATATTTCAAAGCAAAATCTGATTATGTTCAACAACCAATGCCGGAAGTTGCTTTAAAGGGAATATGGGAAAGGCTTTTTGAAGTGGAAGTGGGTTCAGGCCAATTGATTTTCAGTCCTTATGGAGGTAGAATGAGTGAAATATCAGAATCTAGCATTCCATTTCCACACAGAGCAGGAAATTTATATAAAATTCAACATTTAGTGTATTGGGATGATGAAGGAATTGAAGAATCAAAAAGGCATATAAGTTGGATAAGAAGGCTTTATAGTTTCTTGGCTCCATATGTTTCTAAAAATCCAAGATCAGCTTATATTAATTATAGGGATCTTGATATTGGAATTAACAGTATTGGAAATACAAGTTATAAGCAAGCAAGTATCTGGGGAATTAAGTATTTCAAGATTAATTTTGATAGATTGGTTCATGTCAAGACTCAAGTTGATCCTGCTAATTTCTTCAGAAATGAACAAAGCATCCCAGTATCTGGGGAATTAAGTATTTCAAGATTAATTTTGATAGATTGGTTCATGTCAAGACTCAAGTTGATCCTGCTAATTTCTTCAGAAATGAACAAAGCATCCCATCTCTCTCCTCTTGGTGATCATAGAGATTGATTGAACAATATAATAATGATGTTTGTCTTCTATGTATTGGAAATATCCATTCATTTATCTTTTGTATTTATTTTGTAATTCTTTAATTGTGTGGTTTTAGATTTCAGTTTCATGTATAGTGTAATAAAATTTGATGGTCAAAAGAAAAAAAATAAAATAAGTGCATGTAAAATATGTATTTTGTACAATAAAAGTTTGCTGTGACCATCAATGGATATTAAATTTTTATTTTTATAATAAAATTTGATTGGTTTGATCAATGTTATTTTTTTTTTCCTTTAATATTTTTTATTTTCATTCTCTTTTCAAAGGAAGGTTTGAGTGTTGAACTCCATTTTCAATTACTTGTAGAGAATAAACCAATTCTTTTTATTATTTCATAGCCAATAGTTGATTCTCATTTTAAACAATTATTACTCTGTATTATTATTTTGTCTAATTCTTTTAGTAAAATAACATATTTTTAACTCATTTGATTGAACAGGTCATTAATCTTATCCCAAAACAATTTCAACTTGGAAACTTTTTTTCTTATCTTTGCCAACTTGGAAACTTCAAAATAAAAAGAACAAAGAAACGCCAATTTAAACAGATCTTCAATTCCTTGCCATCTTTACATGAAAAAAAAAAAATCTTGATTATGTTAATATCATATTTGTTTTCTTTTTTTTTTTTTAATCCAAACATAGGTTATTTGCTTTTTTTCTTTTTCGTTATATAATCCAAAATTTTCAACCATTGATCTCAACCAGAGCTAATAGTTTTTGTACAAATAATTTCTACAATAATATCATTGGTATGGTACCATCCATCTAAAAGCTAATTAATGAGGGATTTTTTTTTTTTAAGAAAGGATTACTATTTTCTGGACCTTAAATTTAGTTAACCTAAGGTTCTGACATGGGTCCCATTATATTAATTTTTTATTCATAACCTTAACTCTAATATTGATCTGGTTTGCTAAAATATTTAAATTTCAAAATGAGGGTGTCTATAGTACAAAAGCCAATTTGAAGTGATTCTGAAACAAACATGATAATTTAATATATTTTTATAGTTTAAGCCCACACATAATCTGAGATTGGTATTTAACACCTTTATTATATTATTAATATGGATCAAAGATTAATTTTGCATAGAGTATGGATACGATTAGAAGATTTCATTCCTAACTCTCCATTAATTTGCAGTGGATTGCCAATCACTCCAAAATAGTATTCAAATAGGTATCTAATAAGGATTCCAATTACAACTCTCTATATAAAGAGAGGTATACAATATCAATCCAAATTATTCAGTTATAATTGACTTAACCATATAAAAGATAAGAACACTAAAAACTATTATTGTTAATGTAGAATTTCTGCTGCATTTTGTCAATCTCTTTTCCTCTCTCATGAAAAGTAGATTGAGGTTGAATTTTTAACCTAGGCCATATGCTTTTGGCTTTTCTGCTTTTTGTCATCTCTTTCCCTCTCTCTCAATGAAAAGTAGAATTGGGGAGTGGGTTGAATTTTTTTAACTAAAGGGCCATATGCTTTTGGCTTTTTCTGGCTTGTTGTCCCATGTTTTTCTTAAATGGTTCTTTGTAAAGGAGGAACCAGTTTTTTGTGTTTTTTTTTTTCTACACTCCCAAAATTTAGGTTTTAATGGGTGGGAAGGGGGGAAACCTTATCTTCTTCCTCTTAAATTTCCATTAATAAAATTTTTTTTTTTTTTTTTTTCTACACTCCAAATTTAGGTTTAATGGGTGGAAGGGGGAAAACCTATCTTTTCTCTTAAATTTCATTAATAAAATCTTATTTTTCTTTGCTGTTCAAAAAAACATTATTGTTAATATGGAAAAGTATATAATATTACCAAAATTTGTAAGTTTAAGTACATAATAAATCATTTACAAAATTTAAAGTACTAGATAAATAGTATGCGCATTTATTACTCTATAGTGATTGACTGTATATTAAATTGTGAACCCAGAAAAGAAAAGAAGAAAAAGGATAGAAGAGGATCTGAAAGTAGTACATTGAACATAGATTTTTAAAATGCAATGCCTATGAATAGATATTCAGTTAGAGGTGTCAAAATAAATTATATTTATAATAAATAAATATATATATGATACAATACAGGTTATGGAAGTAAAACGAGTCAAAATAAGAAAATGTCCGGATATGAAATTTTATAGACTGTTTGGGCTTTTAATTAAAATATCGGTTAAAATACTTCCTAAATTATTTAAAATGCATTTGAGCTAGTTTAGAGTTTATTTTGGCCCTTTATTTATAGATGAGAAGTTTTATAGCATAGTGACATCAATATTAGGCCCGTCTGGCAACTTTGAAGTGTTTGGGTTTTTAGCTCAAAACTCATTTTGGGCCCATATATTTGGATTGGACAGCCCATTTGGATTTATTTTGGATCACTAAAATTTGAAGAGACAAGAAGATAGAAAATAAAGAGTTATGGATGTTGAAAAGCTATCCACTTTATAGCTTTAATTATCATTTTAATTTTTATTTACTTACTTTGTACACCCCTACTCTATATAAAGGACTTAGCTTTCTTTGTTTTGGGAGATTGAATTTTGGATGATTTCGGATTAATAAAAGTGAGGTTTATGCCTTCTTTTATCTTTATGCATAAGGTGTTGTTTGAATTGTAATTGATTTGTTCAATTGCTATTCAAATTCAATTCCTATTTTTTATGTTTTTGAACATCTAATTCAAATTGTGTTTAAAGGGGATATACTGAGATTTTCTCTTTTAAGTCCTTTTGAGTTGAGTTCTTAGGTATAAGAACAAATCAAAATCATGATTGCTTGGTGATTAATTTTGCTTGTTCAAATTGATGGAGAGTTCTAAATTCCATGTTGATCTTGGGGTTCTGTATCAGTTAATATACTTACACTAATGAATATGTTATATTTTTTCTGAAAAAATTAATTCTAAAATAAAAGTTAATCCTGGATTGTACATTTTTTTAGAATTAATTAACTATAGTAAAGTGGATTAACTATAGTATGAAGTTTCTAATATCTTATAGTAGTAGTTAACTTGTAATGAAGAACAAGTTGGTAGTTATATATTTAACTTGAAATCAAGAACATAGTTAACTTGTACGCTGGACCAGCTGCATTCAAACACTCAAATAGTGCATAGAATGATATGGATTTCTATGAATATGGATTTCTAAATGAATTTCACAAAAGTTTGTGGAATTCATTTGTTCCAAACAATGAGATTAATATATAAAATAATGCCTATTAGTTTGGGACATTTGCAGGTTTGCATTCACCAAAAATGGCTGAAGCTTTTAGCTTACATAATTATGTACAAGGTTCTTTTCAGGTTGAAGTTGATGCTCTGATGCTTTATAATGCTCTACATGAAAATCATGATGATAATTCAGATTATGGTAACATTATTCCAGACTGTAATTTTTTTTTTTTAATGAACTGACTGTAATTGATGCTCACAAAGCAAACTTTTATTGTAAAAACTATTGAACTACATATTGTAGAAGCACTTATTTATATTTATTTTTATTTTGACCATCAAATTTTATACAGTATGCATGAAACTGAAACCTAACCATATCCCACACAATTAAAAAATTATGACATGAACATAAATGTATGGAGATTTCAAATCAAAGACAAACATCCTTAGCTTATCATAGAACTTAATAAATCTCTAACATCACCAAGAGTAGAGGAGGGATGCTTTGTTCATTTCTGAAGAAATTAGCAGGATCAACTTGAGTCTTGACATGAACCAATCTATCAAAATTAATCTTGAAATACTTAATTCCCCAGATACTTGCTTGCTTATAACTTGTATTTCCAATACTGTTAATTCCAATATCAAGATCCCTATAACCTAAAGAGTAAGAGGGGAGGGGGATGCTTTGGTTTCCAATGTCTTCTGAAAGAAATTAGCAGGGCATCAACCTTGAGTCTTGACCATGAACCCGAATCTTATCAAATTAAATGCCTTGGAAATACCTGTAAATTCCGCCAGATAGCTTGGCCTTGGCTTATAACTTGTATTCCAATACTGTTAATTCCAATATCCAAGATCCCTATCAAAATTAATCTTGAAATACTTAATTCCCCAGATACTTGCTTGCTTATAACTTGTATTTCCAATACTGTTAATTCCAATATCAAGATCCCTATAATTAATATAAGCTGATCTTGGATTTTTAGAAACATACGGAGCCAAGAAACTATAAAGCCTTCTTATCCAACTTATATGCTTTATTGATTCTTCAATTCCTTCATCATTCCAATACACTGCATGATAAATTTTATATAAATTCCCTGCTCTATGTGGAAACGGAATGCTAGATTCTGATATTTCACTCACTCTACCTCCATAAAGATTGAACATCAATTGGCCTGAACCCACTTCCACTTCGAAAAGCCTTTTCCATATTCATTCTAGAGCAACTTCAGGCATTGGTTGTTGAACATAATCAGATTTTGCTTTCAAATATCTTACGTTCTGTTGAGTTCTTTCAAGCAAAATCTCTAAAGATGAGTTTGAGAATCGGGCAAAATAAAGAACAGATTCGATCCAACTCATTTCAGTACAGTCTTCTTTAGTTAACCCTAGTTCAGGAAAACTTTCTTGCATTAATGGAAGCAGCCTGTCAACTCTTCCAAGAAACAAAGACATAAATGCAGCTCTTATTGTTGTAGTATTTCCACTTGAATTAACTCTTTCAATGATAACCCTAATGAATAAATCTTCATTAAACTTATGAGCAACATATTGCCATTGATGAACAATCTCAGTCGCGTTTTGTTCCAGAGTTCTTTCTACTGTAAATACAGTTACAATTGAAGGAACTTCACAATCTCAGTCGCGTTTTGTTCCAGAGTTCTTTCTACTGTAAATACAGTTACAATTGAAGGAACTTCAACTAAATTTATTTTCCAAGCAACAACCACTCCAAAAGTATTTCCACCGCCACCGCGAATAGCCCAAAAAAGATCTTCACCCATTGAAGCTCTATCAAGAATTCTTCCATTAACATCAATAAGTTGGGCATCAATAATATTATCTGCCGCGAGCCCATATTTTCTCAGTAACGTGCCGTATCCTCCTCCACTAAAGTGGCCGCCAATCCCTACAGTAGGGCAAACACCGGCCGGAAAAGCAAGATTTTGACTTTGCTCTGCAATACTATAATAAAGTTTGCCTATTGTTGCGCCAACTTGAACCCATGCAATTTTGTTGGTTGCATCAATGGTGATTGATTGTGTAGTAGTTAAACTTGTTTTAAATTTGTTTTATTTATTTTTTCTTATTATTGCTTGGTCAATAGTTAGTGCCTATTTCATAGGAGTAATTGCTGTTAGTGCAGATATGGAACAAATCTGTTGTCAAATCTGTTGTAAGCAGATTAACTGTTGATTCTTATATATTGCTTGGTCAATAGTTAGTGCCTATTTCATAGGAGTAATTGCTGTTAGTGCAGATATGGAACAAATCTGTTGTAACAGATTACTGTTGATTCTTATATATATATTGCTGTGTATTTTAGAGGTTTTATTATGAGAATAATAAGAGAAGCAAACTTCTTCCTCTATTCTGGTGCGTAGTTCTCAAAATTTCTGCTAGTTTTTCTTTTGTGCAGTCTGGTATTCTAACACTTGGTATCAGAGCCAAAAGATCAAGGCCTGAAACATGTCTCATCCTGAGATTGAGAGAGAGCTAAAAGAAAGAGAGGATGTCTCCAGCAACGCTTCCATAGGAGATGGTGTACCAATTCATGAGAAAGAAGGATCGGTTATGCTAAAATATCCCATGTTGACAAAGAGCAACTATGCAGCATGGGCTATTAAAATGGAAGTATTTATGATGGCTCAAGGTGTCTGGGAGCCGATCGAGTCTGAAGGTCCAGTTGATAATCGAAAGGACAAGATGGCATTGGCGGCCATCTACCAAGGTATAGGTGAGGATACCTTGCTTCAACTAGGGGCCAAGAAGACAGCTAAGGAGGCATGGAATATGCTCAAAACTATGAACCAAGGCGCAGAAAGGGTGAAGGAGGTCAGAACTCAAACCTTATGGAGAGAGTTCGAGGCATTGGGGATGAGTAATTCAGAGACAATAGATGAATTCTCTGGAAAACTCACCATCATTGTCAACAAATTAAGGAGTCTTGGTAACATAGTTGAAGATGAGAAGGTGATTAAGAAGCTGTTACGCTCTACTTCCTCAAAATTTCTGCAGATAGTCTCCGCTATAGAGGAATTTAGTGATCTGAAAACCAAATCGGTAGAGGAGGTAATTGGATCACTAAAAGCTCATGAAGAACGGTTGCTTGGTTGTGGAGGCAATTCGGCTGAAACAGTTCTTCTTACTAGAGCTGAATGGAAGGCCAGAGAGGAGGGAAGTTCTTCCAAGAAAGCTCAAAATGATAATGGTGGAAGAGGAGGCAGAGGTCGAGGTCGAGGACGCGGCCGTGGCAGAGGAAGGAGTAACAATGATTCAAGAAGAAGTGGTGATGATGAGTCGAAACCACAAAAGAAGATAGATAAAAGTAAAATTAGGTGTTACAGTTGCGGCAAAATGGGACATTTCGCTTCTGAATGCTTGTCAAAGGAGAGAGAAGAGCAAGCAAATCTGACCGAAAAAGATGAGGAAGAACAGTCCCTGTTGATGATTGAAACTTGTGAGCTGAATGGTCAGAGTTATGGTCAGATTTATTTTGAAGAGCCCTCCTTGATGATGATTGAAGCTGTCGAATTGAATGGGGTTCAAGGAGAAGCATATATTGCTGCCACGAATGGGTATCTCATTAAAGGAGCAGGTTGGTACCTTGACACAGGAGCTACCAATCATATGACAGGTGATAAACATTGTTTTGTTGAAATTGATGATTCTATTTATGGCAAGGTTAAGTTTGGTGATGGTTCTGTAATTGATATACAAGGGTTTGGGTCAGTTATGTTTCAATGCAAAAATGGTGAACATCTGACCCTAACCAATGTATATTATATACCAAAATTAAGGGTTGGGTCAGTTATGTTTCATGCAAAAAAATGGTGAACATCTGACGCCTAACCATGTTAAATATTTAATATACCAAATTAAAGAGGCAATAGTTAATTAGCCTTGGCCAAAAATTGATGAAAGTGGAAGGTCGAATAATCATGTGGGAATTGTGACGCCTTGAGGTCCTAATGATAACTCCCCAAATAGACTATAAATCAACGGTTTAGAAGACATACAAAACAGATTTGGGTTTATTGGCAGGGATCCTAGCAAGATTGCCGTCGGCGAAAAAAGTATTTTGGGGGCCTTGTAAATTTTGCAAAAACAAGAAGGGCAAATAACTTGAGATCGAAGTATGGCCCTAATGGCAAACGCGAGATATGGTCCACTCTAAATTTGTCCAGGCATTGAAAGAAGCTGTCCCAATAGAAAAAATGGGGTAAAGAGGTTTAACAAACATCCTCGGCTCGCCAAATCAAATCCGTGGATGGTTGTAACTGTGGGGAAACAACATCCGGAAAGGCCCTGTTTTTCACATGCTTACACGCATGTATAGGAGCGAAAAAGAAAAAACTTGAATTGGTGTATTGGAGATCTCTGCGGCCCCAAGTTATGGCCTAACACTCCAGGAGGTAACGAAATTCTTTTTTTGCTCTTCCTAGTTTACGATTATTCACCAGATCATGTGGGTTGTTCTTGTTGAATCAGGCAAATATGAGGCTTTAGAAGCATTTAAGGGAAAATTTAAGAAGAAACAGAGCTGCAAATTGAAAACAGAAAAGAACTAAAGGTGTTTCAGAACAGACGGACGGAGGGGGAGAGTTTTCTCCTCACTGAAATTCAAAAAATTTTGTGATGAATAGAAGGGAATCAAAAGGCAATTGACAAGCAGGCCATAATTCCCCACAGCAAGAAACGGGAGTCGTAGAAAGGAGAAATCAAACTGTTTTTATGGGAAGAATGGAGCCCACCGAAGCCCATTATGAAAAGCAAAAATGTGCAGAAATTTGTGGGGTGAGGGCGGTAGAACCTCTGTGTTTTATTAAACAGGTGCCCCAACCTAAGAGTGTTTGAAGGAATGACAGGCCTACCAAGGCTTGTATGAATAAGATACCAAATAATACAACATCTTGCGTGTAATTTGGATGCCTTGTTCAATAATCAACGGTCATGTCATCTCGATCAACGAAAGCTTGAAGACAGGGAAGGCTTTAGGGAATAATTGCTTAGGTTAGCGAAAGAGGTTTCAAAAGGCGTACAGGGTGTTTTTGATCCTAGAAAGGGGAAGTTCTTATCCAAGCAAGATAGTAGTTTTGTCGAAGAAGGAGCAAGCCTTGGGCCATTGGCAAGAAACAACAATACAAAGAGGAATCCTTGATTGTACTGAAACAATTTATAGTACAAGTAAAAGAATTTGGGGGGTGCTTGGTATAAATCCGAAGCAGTGGATGCGTTCGCCACTCCATCTACGCCATCCTCTTCTTCGGGTATAACCAAACTTCAGGAAATTAATTAACCCTCTATTTCAGTCATCAGGTTCCGTTCCGCAACACATAACAGGTACAGGGTTCAGATTCGAGTTCAAAGCTCCAAGCCACGAAAATTCTCGGATCCAATTGGCAAGAAATTTACAGGATGAGACTTAGAGAAGTAGATTGAAGAAGTGGGTTGTTGTTTCTTTATCAATGGGAGGAACGCACACGATTCGAGAAGCAGTTGGTGACAAAAACGGAGAACGAGTGCGATGGAGTCTGAAATTGATTCAATTCAAAAAGAATGGGAACCTGGGCTACTCTGATTTGCCGAAGAATCAAAGAGGCAGTGGGAACCTCAATGTCTTTCAAATTGAAGGAAGGATCCAAACCGGGGCAAGATTAAATTAAACCCACAAAAGGCCCTCCCGTTTTGGTGGGCGGAAGGGCTTATGGTGCCAGACACATATGGTGTTTGATTCATAAGGAAAGGCGAAGGGCTATGTGCAGAAATATGGTGTTGATTATAAGGAAGTTTTTGCTCCTGTAGCAAGAATAGAAACTGTTAGAACTATTCTTGCTTATGCAGCTCAAAAACAGTGGAAAGTTCACCACCTGGATGTGAAGACTGCGTTCTTAAACGGAGAGTTAGAAGAAGAGGTGTATGTGAGTCAGCCAGATGGTTTTGTCGACAAAACAAATCCACAAAAAGTGCTGCGGTTACACAAGGCAGTATACGGCTTAAAACAGGCACCTAGGGCCTGGAACACCAAGTTAGATCATAGCTTAAAGTCATTTGGTTTTCATAGGTGTCCTTTTGAGCATGCTCTTTATATGAAAAAGGAAGAAGATGACGTTACTGTTGTGGGAGTTTATGTCGACGACTTAATTCTCACCGTTACTGTTGTGGGAGTTTATGTCGACGACTTAATTCTCACCGGCTCAAATGGAAAACATATTGAAAGTTTTAAACAAGAGATGATGAGGATGTTCGAGATGAGTGACTTGGGGCTGCTGAGTTATTATCTTGGGATTGAGGTAAAACAAACTCCAGATTGTATATCTCTTTGTCAAGCAGGTTACGCGAGCAAGATTCTTGAAAAAACAGGGATGCTAAATTGCAACAGCAGCCGTGTTCCAATGGAGCCGAAATGTAAGCTAAAAAAACAAGATGGTGAACCATTTGTTGATGCCACTGAATACAGAAGAATTATTGGCAGCTTGAGGTACTTGGTAAACACACGTCCTGATCTTGCATACTCCGTTGGTGTTGTCAGCCGATACATGGACACACCAACGGTGACACATATGAATGTTGTGAAACAGATACTGAGGTACGTGAGAGGCATTATTGGAATGGGAATTGTCTACAAAAAGAATCAAGAAAAAGAAGAACTTGTAGGCTTTAGTGATAGTGACCTTGCAGGAGATACGGATGACAGGAAGAGTACTTCAGGGATTATTTTTTTCTTTGGAGAAAGTCCAATCACATGGATCTCACACAAATCACACTGGATCTCACACATAAGCAGAGAATTGTTGGCGTTGTCTTCTTGTGAAGCCGAAGTACATAGCAGCAAGCAGGTGGAGCCTTCGTCAGGGGATATGGGCTCACAAAGATACATTGCAGAATTGAAGAGGGTTGGATTTGATAAGTCAAACCAAGTGGTTGAAGGTTGCAACAAATTCAGCTTATCACTAGCCAATAATCCCCGGTTTTTCAACGAATAGGAGCAAGCCATGTGACACAGATTTTCATTATTTATTGCGTGATTGTGTTCAACATGAAGATATACAGCTTGAATATGTAAAAGACTGAAGTACAGGTTGCTGATTTGTTTGACAGAAGCCGTTTAGCACGGCAAGCAAGAGGTTCAAGTTGGAGGGCTGATGAAGATAGAAATTGGTGTTAAACAAGTTTAAGGGGGTGATTTGTAGTAGCTTTAAACTTGTTTTAAATTTGGTTTTATTTATTTTTTTTCTTATTATGCTTGGTCAATTAGTGGTTAGTGTGCGCTATTTTTCATAGGAGTTAATTGCTTGTTAAGTGCAGATTATGGAACAAATCTGTTGTATACGATTACTGGTTGATTCTTATATATGATAATTGCTGTGTATGTTTAGAGGTTTTTATTAATGAGAATAATAAGAGAAGGCAAACTTCTTCCTCTATTCTGGTGCGTAGTTTGCTCAAAAATTTGAATAGTTTTCTTTTGTGCAGTCTGGGTATTCTAAACAAGATTGAAGGTTAATAAGGAATCAAAGGAATGACAAATAGGGATTGGAGAACGTAGGAAAGACCTTCATAATCATGGCCAACCTCACCGCTTCTGATTTAATTTGGATGTCATGGTTTTTTCTAGTAACAGCATAATGGTAGACTTGAATAGTGATAGGACTGCGCGTAACATCCAAACCCCCTGAATTAAGTAATGAAATATTGTCCGCTTTGGGTCAAAGCCCTCACGGATTTTATGTTTGGGCACCTCCCCAAAAGGCCCTCTACTAATGGGCTTGGGGTTTGAAGTTGAACCAATTATATTTTTGGTCTTCAACTTACTGCCTTATTAATCGATGGTGGGACTTGGGAGGATATCCCAACAAAACCTCGCGAGCCCCTCCTCCACAGCAAGGACCACACAAATCGTGACCCGATTACTCCCTTGGTCTGAGAAAGACCTTTCGATACAAGTCAATGGCCCACACTGGCAGATCTTTATTCGGTCTTAGGTCCTACTTTGTTACAAGAGTTTAACCGTCACACCGAGACTTTTCTCATAACTGCGCAGTCTGCCGCTCAAATCCTGGCTCGCTGATAACCACTTGAATAGGACTGGGCGCGTAACAATTCCACCCGCTGAATTAGTATGATATTGTCCGCCGTTGCTGGGGTCAAAGCCGGCTTGCACGGATTTGTTTTTTGGGCACCCTCCCCCAAAAGGCCGTCGATACTTAAAATGTGGGTTGGATTTGGAACCATTATAATTTTGGTTGTTCACTTCTCCTCTTTTAGTCGATGGTGGGAACTTGGGAGGGCATATGACCAACAGAAATATGGGAAAAGGTTTCAAATGGGGGTGACGATCCACTGTGAAGGTTTTCGGTGTGGTGCTTGTTGTTTGAATCTTTGCTTGTGTTGAATCTTTCGTTGTTTATGCTCAGCTGTAAGACTGATAAATAAGAAGAGTTTATTGGAGTATAAATTACTTTGGAGATAGAGCTGGAGTCTTCAGATTGTAGCTCTAGGCATTCAAGAAAATCTTCATGGGTATGAGCTGAAGTTTGTTACCCAAGAAAATGAGAAGAGAAACACAGCAAAAAGAAATGGCAACAATTTTGAAGAAATCATATTTTATGGTAAAGGTTATAGCTTTTGTGATTTGGATGTGATTTTGTTTAAGAATGTCTGTACCTTATTTATAGGGGAGAGAATAGGTTTCTTGAAATGAAATTAAATGGGGAAGTAGAAAGTTGAGGTTGTTTCGTGAAAATCGATGTTTGACCATTTATATTTCTTCTACTGCTATATTTATTCCAAAAGCAATTATATTAATCTAGTGATGACTTTATGTTTTATTGTTCAGTTAAATTTAGTTAATTCAATTTCTTAATATTTTAAAAATTTTCTAAAATAAAATTTACATAAGGAATAGAGTATAATTTTATAATAACAAGTTTATTGTATTCATTACTTCATAAATTAATACGTTGGATCCATTAAATTCTATTTAAGGATAAATGATAAATTTTGAACTTTCAATTTTGTACAATAAAATAGGTGCATGTAGAATATGTATTTTGTACAATAATAGTTTGCTCTTACCATCAATGGATATTAAATTTTTATTTTTATAATAAAATTTGATTGGTTTGATCAATATTTTTTTTCCTTTAATAGTTTTTATTTTCATTCTCTTTTCAAAGGAAGGTTTTATTTTATTTTTATTTTTTTTTCTTTTTCGTTATATAATCCAATGTTTTCAACCATTGATCTCAAACAGAGCTAATAGTTTTTTTACAAATAATTTCTACACGAATATCATTTCTCTCTCTTATTTACACCATCATAGGTATGGTACCATCCATCTAAAAGCTAATCTACAACGAATATCATTATCTCTCTTCCTTATTTTACACGCATCCATCGAGGTATGGGTATCCAATCATCGTAAAAGCTTAATTAAAACTGAGGGATTTTTTTTGTTTTTTTTTTTAAGAATAGGAATTACTGGTATTTTCTAGCCCCTTAAATTTAGTTAACCCAAGGTTCTGGAACATGGGTCCATTTTTTTTTTTAAGAAAGGATTACTATTTTCTAGCCCTTAAATTTAGTTAACCCAAGGTTCTGACATGGGTCCCATTATATTAATTTTTTATTCATAACCTTAACTCTAATATTGATCTTGTGTGCTAATATATTTAAATTTTAAAATTAGGGTGTCCATGATACAAAAGTCAATTTGAAGTGATTCTGAAAACAAATCCGATAATTTAATGTATTTTTATAGTTTAAGCCCACACATAATCTGGTGATTTGTTTTTAACACCTTTATTATATTATTAATATGGATCAAAGATTATTTTTGCATAGAGTCTGGATATGATTAGAAGATTTCATTCTTAATTCTCCATTAATTTGCAATGGATTGCTAATCACTCCAAAATAGTATTCAAATAGATATCTAATAAGGATTCCAATTACAACTCTCTATATAAAGAGAAGTATAGAATATCAATCCAAATTATTCAGTTATAATTGACTTAATCATATAAAAAATAAGAACACTAAAAACTATTATTGTTAATATAGAATTTCTGCTGCATTTTGTCAATCTCTTTTCCTCTCTCATGAAAAGTAGATTGAGGTTGAATCTTTAACCTAGGCCATATGCTTTTGGCTGTTCTGCTTTTTGTAATGTTTTCTTATGGTTCTTGTAAGATGGAGATTTTATTTATTTATTTATTTATTTTTTTATCTGCACTCTAGATTTAGGTTCAATGGGTGTGAGGGGGAAAACCTGATGGTATGGGTGTAATTCCTGGCGTTGTGGATTTTTTTCCGATCTTTCTCTTAAATTTCACTAATAAAATCTTATTTTTCTTTGTTGTTCAAAAAATCATTATTTTTAACATGGAAAAGTATGTAATATCACCAAAATTGTAAATTCAAGTACATAATAAATCATTCACAAAAACTAGATTACCACATAAATAATATGCGCATTTATTACACCATAGTGATTGGCTGTATATTAAATTGTGAACTCAGAAAAGAAAAGAAGAAAGAGGATGTAAGAGGATCTGAAAGTAGTGCATTGAACAGAGATTTTTAAAATTCAATGTCTATAAATATATTTTCAATTAGGGGTGTCAAAATAGATTATATTTATAATAAATAAATATGTATGTGATACAATACAGGTTATGGAGGCAAAACGAGTCAAAACAAGAAAATGTCCAAATATGGAAATTTATAGACTGTTCGGGCTTTTAATTAAAATGTGGACTAAAATACTTCTTAAATTATTTAAAATGCATTTGAGCTGATTTAGAGTTCATTTTGGGCCTATATTTATACATGGGAAGTTTTATGGAGTAATGACATCATTAGGTGCGTTTTGGCAATTTTGAAGTTTTTGGGATTTTAGCTCAAAACTCATTTTGGGTCCATATGTTTGGGTTGGACAACCCATTTGAGCTTATTTTGGATCACTAGAATTTGAAGAGACAAGAAGGTAGAAGATGAAGAGTCAAGAGAGTTATGGAAGTTGAAGAGCTATCTACTTTATGGCTTTAATTATTGTTTTAATTTTAAGATGAAAGAGTCCAAGAGAAGTTATGGAAAGTTGAAGAGCTAATCTACTTTTTTATGGCTTTAATTATTGTTTTAATTTTTATTTTAACTTAGCTTTGTAGAAGCACCCCTACTCTATATAAAGGGAATTAGCCTTCTGTCTTTGTTTTTGGGAGATTGAAGTTTTAGATTGAATTTTGGATGATTTCAGATTAATGAAAGTGAGGTTTATGTCTTCTTTTATCTTTATGCATAAGGTGTTGTTTAGATTGTAATTGATTTGTTCAATTGCTATTCAAATTCAATTCCTATTTCTTATATTTTTGAACATCTGATTCAAATTGGGTTTAAGGGGGATATACTGAGATTTTCTCTTTAAGTTCTTTTGAGTTAGTTCTTAGGTATAAGAATAAATCAAAAGCATGATTGCTTGGTGGTTAATTTTGCTAGTTCAAATTGATAGAGAGTTCTAAGTGATGGGAGCGGGTATAAAGCAGAAACAACCCTTAACGAAACCATATGAGGCAAACTAAAAACATTATCGAACAAATCAATAAACTGACCTCTTGAAGCGCAGAATCGCTCACACGGTCTTCTTCCAGAGATTTTGGAGTCACCCACGATCTTCTGCAGTAATCCCTTAACATTTAATCCCTAACTATCTCTCTGAGTGGCAGAGAATAGAATAACGTGCGTCTCTCTATTCTTAGGGTTTTCAAATCTTATATTAAAAAAAACTCTCTTCGATAGAAAGATATTTTTTTTTAATATAAAATAAATTAAATAAAAAATTATTTAATTAAAATAATTATCAATTATTTTAAAACTGAATAATTTATCTATTATTTAATACACCCTTAACTTTCCAAATAATTAGGGCACTACAGGGACCTCAGGAATAAAATAAATCAGGCTACTAATTATAATAATAACCTATGTAGACCAACATATTCTTATTATAATTAATCATGAATTATTCCACCACTAAAACTCATGACTGAAATCCTTATTTATTTTACAATTCCACAACATAATAAAATATGTTCCCCACTTAAGTTACCAGATGCTTGTCAAGATGCTGTCATTTAAATAACTTACTGACAATTTATTTAAATCACAATATAACTTTAAGATTGTCGCTCAACTTATTTCATGTGTATTCAATATCCACCTATAGGATTTACACTATGAAACCTTATAAACTTACTTAAAGTGCATCATCAATCTCTAAACCGAGACATGGATTCTATCATTAATTAATATTTCACAAACACAATATATCTTTGCCCAATTCACCGAGAACATTATTCCAATAATGAAACTCACCCTTTAATGAATCAAAGCACAAGACAATCAATGTTTGCTCATATTAAAATAAATCAAGATTAAGAACGATAAACATTATTTCTAATGTCCTAGAGAATAACAGTCATTACTAAGTACTAAAACATCATTCTCTACTTGGTCCCCAATTAAAACATAAAAATGTACTAATCCACAATTTCATTGTTCATATGCTAATAACATATTTAATGCATTTCCAATTAAATACAAAGAAATAATCGTCAATAGAAAATCATTCATAGCTATACTATTACATATGCATGGTTAATAGTATATCTCTATCAATTTCCCACTTAGACTCATAACCATGCATCAATAACTTTAACTCCCATTCCTTCTACATGACTGTTAAAAGCCTTTGCTGGTAAGCTTTTTGTAAAAGGATCTGCCAGGTTGTTTTCCGATGCAATCTTTGTCACTACCACATCTCCCCTTTGAACCATGTCTCGTATCAAATGATACTTCCTCTCAATGTGTTTTGCCCTTTTATGGCTCCGTGGCTCCTTGAGTTTTGCAACTGCCCACTATATCCACAATAAAGTGTAATAGGCAATTGCACGGCAATTGCACTGAAGAAACTACGCCTAGATCCATAAGGAAGTTCCT
Source organism: Jatropha curcas (assembly GCF_014843425.1). The sequence goes on along the minus strand of NW_023590789.1, from coordinate 3,164,527 downwards.
AAGCCATACAGCTTCCTTTGCAGCTTCAGAAGCTGCCACATATTCAACTTCCATGGTGGAGTCAGCAACACAAGTTTGCTTAATACTCCTCCAACTTATGGCTCCACCTCCCAAGACAAAAGCATTACCAGAGGTTGACTTCCGAGAGTCCTTATCAGTCTGAAAATCCGAATCTGTATACCCAATGGGTACAAGATCGTCAGATTGATAAACTAACCTATAATCCCTAGTCCTTTTCAAGTACTTGATAATATGCTTGACTGCAGTCCAGTGTTCTCGCCCAGGATTAGATTGAAATCTGCTAACCATGCCAACAGCAAAACAGATATCAGGTCTGTGGTACACAACATGCATACATAAGGCTTCCAACTGCAGAAGGCATATTGGAACTGGCCTCATGTTCTCTAATCTTCCTCAGGCTGTCTTAGGACATTGGTCCCTTATTGGTCCTTAGATAGAGTGATTCCATGTCTGAAGGGAAGAAAACCCTTCTTGGAATCCTGCATGCTGAAACGAGCAAGAATGGTATCAATAAAAAGTGCTTGAGATAAGCCAATCATCCTTTTCTTGCGATCTCGCATAAGCTTAATCCTAAGAATATGAGCAGCCTCTCCCAAATCCTTCATATCAAAACGTTGGGACAGCCAATATTCAACATACCTACACAATTCCCTATAAGCAGAATATCATCCACATATAGTACCAGAAAAACAACCTTACTACCATTCCATTTCTTATACACTCAAGACTCATCATGACACTGATCAAAGCCAAAACTTTTAATCACTTGGTCAAAACAAGTATTCCATGACCTAGATGCTAGTTTAAACCCATAAATGGACCTATTCAATTTGCAAAGCAAATTTTCTTGTCCATTGTTTATGAAACCTTCTGGTTGCTTCATATAGATACATTCATCAAGACTTCCATTTAGGAAAGCTGTCTTGACATCCATTTGCACATCCATTTGCCAAATCTCATAATCATAATGAGCTGCAATGGATAAAAGAGTTCTAATAGACTTTAGCATGGCTACCGGCGAAAAAGTTTCCTCATAATCGATCCCTTCTTTCTGAGTAAACCCTTTCGCAACAAGCCTTGCCTTCTAAGTTTGCACTTTACCGTCTATACCCCTCTTTTTCTTATACATCCACTTGCATCCGATGGGTTTAACCCCTTCAGGTGGCTTCAGGTGGTTCTACAAGTTCCCAGACTTGATTAGAGTACATGGACTCCATCTCAGATTTCATAGCTACAAGCCACTTATCAACATCTTTATCTTATAGTTCTTCATCGTAACAGACAGGTTCAATAGTCACTTCTTCAGGGATTCTATCAAAAGCTTCTCCCAAAAGTGTATATCGAACCGGTGATTGTCTAATTCTCCCACTACGACGAAGTACTACAGGTTCTGCAATCACACCTTCATTTTGTTGTGGCTGTAAAGCCGGCAAGTCCATGACTGGTGGGACTACATCTTGATCATGTTCTGGAACTTCAACATGTCTGTCATCACCAGGCAATGAATGTTAGAAGCCCCAACATTGTGCTCCTGTATATTTGGAATCAAAACAGCTGCCACTTCAGTTTCTACATAAACTCCCACTACTTTCAGGTGGTAGTGAAATGTTAGGTATTGGAAATTCAGGCTGATGTTGATTTACTGGCGACTAACATTTCTTCCACTACACTAGCAAGGAATGTCAGCTCCCAACCATTTGATGTTTAGGTTGTTGTTTAATGGGAAAGGTTTCTAGTTTGTATATTTTCTCCTCTCAAATTCATTACAGGGCTTAATCGACTTTGGGAATATGGTTTTTAATATAGTCTCCTCAAGATAATTGGCATTGGTTGCTAACAATGCATTGGTGCTAACAATGACCGTTTTATCTTGAGAACTATAAAATAAACCACCTTTCGTTCCTCTAGGATATCCAATAAAGAAGCATAAGTCTGTTTTTAATTCCAACTTATCTGCTTTCCCTTTCAGCACATGGGCTGGACAACCCCACATCCGAACATGTCTTAGACTTGGCTTTCGCCCAGTCCACGCCCAGTCCACAGTTCTGTAGGAGTTTTAGGTACTGACTTAGATGGAACCAAATTCAGAATATATGTTGTTGTTTCTATGGCATACCCCCAAAACGAAATGGGCAAATCTGAATAACTCATCATTGATCTAACCATATCCATAAGCGTCCTATTTCTTCTTTCTGCTACACCATTATGTTGTAGCATACCAGGTGTAGACAACTGTGAAGTAATTCCTTATTCTGATAAATAAGTAATGAATTCTCTAGAGAGGTATTCGCCACCACGGTCAGACCGTAACGACTTGATATATTTTCCATGTCGTTTCTCCATTTCTGCCTTGAACTCTTTGAATTTCTCAAGACTTACGGCCGCCAACAGGTAATGTGCCATATCTTGGATCATCTTGTTGAAGTTCACAAAATTATCCAAAACCACCCCTAGCTTGGACACTCAATTGGTACCACACAAATCAGAATGAATTAATTCAAGTACATCATTAGTTCTATTACCCCCTTATATAGAAAAGGTAATTAAAGAAGCGATAGACATACTATAGTCAATAATTATACTAATTCATTGAAGAACACCAAGTAATAATATGAAGCGAACAAAGGAATTTATTAGAAATATTCTATGAGTTAGAATGTGCCTATCCTACATATTCCTCAATTGAACTTCATATTAGTACTCCTTCCCCATGATTTATTATGTGTAACCCATTAGATACCCCTTTAAGTAAATTACTTACTTTGGAAATTCCAATAAAATATATATGGAAATATAGAAACACCCAATTTGCGCTCCTTTCAAATAAGTGATCTCTTAGAACCAAATTAGGGTTATACCAAAGGTATTTATGAAGGAACCTCTTCATAATTC